>JAGFBZ010000443.1:0-600000 GCA_018398805.1 Hirundichthys speculiger | reverse complement strand
AACCTGATTTTAAGCATTAAAAAGGCTCCAGTCTTGTGCTACACACAGGAATATATTTATCCCATGCCTAAACCAAAGTAAATGAGTTCAATAGAAAGCAAAAAAGTAAGATGGGTTTAAGCTGAGGTGAAATTCTGTTTTGCTTGGACATTTGTTCCCCCTCTAACTACTGTTCACACACGGATAAAACTGATTTGTCATTGGATCTTGAAGGTCATTGTTTTTCTCTTTGTCCCTCCAGCCAGTGCAGTGTGAGTGCTTTTCATTTCCCCCATGAAAATAATGTTGGGCCCAATCTAGACTGGGGGGATATATCTATTTTTAACCCCAGCGAAGCGGAGGCATCTTGTGGGAGAAGGAAAGCACAAGGAGAGAACACAAGACACTGAGGACGTGATGCGTTTCAGATGGCGAGATGAGACTTCTGGGAAATATGACATCATTAAGCAACATCTGCCTTGTATATAACACCTGCACAGGCATGCCTGGATGTTCTTATACTATAAACATTCCCAACTGGATGAGCTATCAGCTGTATCAATGTTGTAACCATTTCAGCTGGTGGCAGCTGGCTTTTATTAGCAGTACCACATTATGGTTACCATGGTTACTTATGTGGAAGTTCAGACTTAAAATGGAAGAGATGACACTATCAGAAAAACGATCTCTTTTAGACTCTCCTCCAGGCTGCAATAAAGCTGAGGCCTGTTTTAATTTCCATCATTAGCAGGGCACATGAAAGTAATCTCTGCACCTGCATGCACACATGACCTGCTCAGTGCACGAAAGATACTGACCTCAGTGGAGGCTACATGTTAAGCTGCTTATCCCAAAATGAGAGTAATGAATGAGGTGGGGGGGGTTGTTTAAAAAAAAAAAAAAAAAAAACTCCTCTGATCTCATATTTCCACTACTGTGTTTGCATCTGAATCAGCAGAGCTCAGCACCCTCTCTGCCACATCCCAACGCAAGCAGACTGACGAAGCAAGTTTTGTGAACAATACTCTGGTGCAGCAAAAAGCCACGGACGTCTCTGGAGGAGGGATAAATGATGAAGCAAGGGGGTGCTCAGAAAACTCCCACTGTACCATGATTCACAAAGTGATATTCTTTGCATTTTCTCCTCCGTGTGCTTGCGGCTCACAAGCATCTCATCAGTCATGCTGTCACGACGTTTCCACACAAGATAGATAGATAGATAGATAGATTTACTTTATTGATCCCAAACTGGGAAATTGCATTGTAGCAGCAGCAATTAAATGGCAATATAAAAACAGAAGGTATTTTTTTATTCAAGTCGGGACACACTCCCCTGAGCTGCGTGGGCGTCACACTTCAGCCTCACTTGTGCAAATAATTTAGTCAATATTTGTTTGAGGAAGTGCTTCTGTTAAGATCGCTGGCAAAGGTTGCAGCGCCTGACAACAAATGCCTCACACAGACAGTGGTTTAAAAAAAGATCAATATTGCCCTTTTTTCACAAAAAAAGTTTTGTTTGTGCTTCATGGAACAGCTTCACAGAGCAGAGATACGAGCCCCACATTCAAGCACCCTCTGTTCTCTGGGCTTGGAGCCAGCAGGGATTTCCTTAGAGAGGGTAGTAGGTAATGATCTAAACTTTGTCTGCTCTGGGACCTCCCTCTTTTAACTTGCTTTGGACTTTCAAAGCTGTACTTTGAGTCAAATTGCATAACTACATGAAAAGGCGTCAAATAACGTGCATGTGGCATTACAAAGAAATCTTTCGCTCCTTTGCCTTCAAAGCCATTCCCTCTTTTCTTCATTTTCTCTCTCACACACCATATTTGGTGAAACAATAAAATCAACTTTTGTTCTTAAAAAAAAAAACATTGCTTAACATTTTCTTTCTCCAAATGGGCCTTTTTCAGGAACAATCGTGTTTTCCTCTGTCTGCTTCCTGTTTTTCTTTATTTACAATTTAAAACATCACATCCAATGATAACATATCACATATTTATACTAAGAAAAATGTACGCCTACTCACAAAGGTGGAACAGAGATAGCAACTGGATAAATTTTGTTGCACTATCAATGCTGAATGACATTGCACGAATACAGCTAGACATCTTTTTCCAAGAAAGTCATGTTTATGTTATTTTATAATTCCAAACACGAAGTAGGACAAGCTAGCCCTGGAGCTAAAGTACCTCGGTGCTGAACTGGCTGACCCACAGTCTGAACTTGTCACTCAAGGACACTCTACAACATTAAAAATAAACCTGAAATGATGTTCAATTGATCCTCTTCCCACTTATTTGCTCTCCACTTTGGATGTTGCTTGCACAGGGTTATATCATTTTTAATTTTTTGAACATTCTCTGAGGTTTTACTGTAGCTGAAGGTACTAAATGCGTTGACTGGATCAACAGTGGATTCCCAGTCCATCCGTGCAGCTTTTCCTCTGCAGCTGACACCGAACAGCCAGCTGTGTGCTGCATGGCCAGATCCCACCAGGTTGACTCTTTTAATGAATGGGAGGTAGGAGACTCTGTACTGAGCATCCGACCATTCAACAAATAAATTAAATAATCCTTATAATTGTGGCAAAAGCCAAGGCACCAAGGACCGATCTGTGTCCCTCCTCACATGAAGGGCCTATTAGTTTTTTTTTCTCTCCTTTTTTTCCCCTCTCCCTCCTTTCCTACTGGGTACAAACTCTGCCCTGCGGGCAGAAAACCGTTCTAACTGAATCATCCAGGGATGTAGTCTTACATAACAAGTCGTATAAGCCTAATGTCAATGAAAAGGCCCATTTAAAAGAGCATGAATAACACGAGGAAGTAACGTGCATCAATGCAACTGATACTCTGCATGAAGTGCCATGCAACAGCCCATTTTAAATTTAAGATGAACTTCATAGAATATAGAGGTCGAGTTTAATCTCATGTTCTCTATGATTCTAATAAAAGAAGTCAGTGTTCAAGTCGTTTTATAGTAGGGTGTGGGTCTTTCGAAAATTATCCACTAATATTCTTTCAAATGCAGAAGCGAGCTTATAAAAAGAAAAGAAATGAAGTACGCAGGGAGAGCTATTATTCCAATCAAACGCCGACCTTTTTCGATGAATTATTCTTCGCTGCGGTTCACTCCCACGGCCGCGGAGCCGTCTGAGTCGGGAGCGTGCCTTCTCTGTCGGGAGCGCGCAGCAATCATGTCTCATCCGTCGCGTGCGTCGGAGGCTACAACAATACAACCGCCGTTTACCTCCAATTAACTTACCATTCTGTCCTTCATGTGGAAGAAACTGGCATTTTTTTTTCTTTTAAAAGCAAACAGGTCGATATATATTTAAATATTTATTTTTCCAAGTGAATGGAAGAGAAGAGAAGAGGGCAAGAAGACACCGGAGCAGCGGCGACCGCACAGCTGTGTCGGTGTTTCAGGGCTCACCGTCATCACGCAGGTCACTCCTTTAACTCAGCCGTCGACACTCGTCGCTGTACAATTTGGGGATTTTAATACAGAAAGGCACTTTCACGGACTTGAACTGGTACCCTCTTTTTTTTTTCTTTGTTAGTTGTTTTTTAATCCTCTGGAACAATGAGCTGCTCGGAGCAGAAACATCCCGCGTGAAGGTAAGACAAGACTCACGCGGCCGTTATGATAATGTCAGACTCACCAGCTGATTCATAAGGGATGTAAAACAAATACGAACAAGGCTTATTCCAAACAGGTGGCGTCTTTCTGCACGTACAGCTCAGCTGAGGGGGAAAAGTGTATATAGCCCATACTTTAATGCAACAATATGACTCAGAATGTTAATATTTCTGTGGACCCACGCTGCGGTTCTGACCTACATTTAGCTTTGCATTACAATCAAACGGAATATGAGTAATGCAGATTGAGAAATGGCCTAATTAAAGGACGATTGGTAAGTGGCGCGCGCTGTAGGCGTTGTTATAACATCAGAGATCGGAACTAAAAGAGGAGGACCAGATAACCTAGATACGTTAGTGTACTTATTGACTTATCTGACGTTAGAATAAACAGCCAGCTGCGTGTACTGGTGTCATTATTACCACAGATATAAGTAGCACATGCGAGCTGTTTTGGAAAAAAAAAAAAGTGCTGTAGACACTTTTGGCATGCTTCATACTTTTGATTTGATTGGTGCAACTTAATGCTTTATTGTGCCTTTTAATGTTATATCAGGATAATGTAATGTAGTTAGGAGCTTGAATGTTGGTTCTCTCAACTTCCCAGTTTGGTTTTGGGACAGATAAATGCATTTATTTGTGCGATCATAAAGGTTTATCAGGCCATGAACTAAAAGTAACGAGTGAAAGAAATACTTGAAAGTAAATGTCTGTCTTGTCATGAATTTTTAACATGGTTTTAGGTGACACAGGATACCAGCGCTTCGGAGAAGGGGCCGTTATGCTTCAAATGTGTGGTCATTTACTCCACGTACTGTGTGTGCTAAATGTGCTCCAGTGTCAAAGGCATCATTTTGTTGTCTTTTTTTCACATCATCGTGTTGGAGAACAAGCTGACAGTTCATCTGTGATCTAATGCAGTTCCTGCCACAGAAATGACAGCAGATATGGAGGAGAGAGCGGGTGACATGTAGATTCAGGTCAGAAAGTGGCCACAGAAGCCAGTGATCCCTTTTATGGCTCAGAAAGCACTGTGGCCTGCGTGTAACAGTTGCTGCTACACCACAAAGCCTCACAACAGATCTCAGTGTTTCGCATGGCATGTGTGACATTTTGTTTGTCACACGTTTTGCTCTGTCATTTTGTGATCGCGCTAGCCTCCGTTCACACTATTCAGTTTTTCCGCTCACCAACAACACATTGACTGCTTTCGTCAAGACTTCCAAGCATTATATCATGTGGTTTTAATGGCACGAACAAGTCTATTAACATTACCATCCTTTCTGACTGATTTAATTCCCTTAAACTTGTTTAAAATTTAGTCTGATGTATGTCACCTAAGCTACATTTTAGCTTATGAGACAATCTAATTCTTCTGACATATGGTGCCCAGTGTTACAGCTAGAGTCCTAGCTGGGGGTAGCTTGACATAAACAGGAAGAGAGCCTCAAGGGTTAGATTTGTGATGGAAAATTCAGATGCTTAATCTATGACAAGCTGGTCATGAAGCAAAGAAAAACATGCACAAGTTTTCTCAGGAACATCAAAGAGCATTTTGTATTCTGTCTCGTGATTGTTTGGCGCCTTTTCCATTTTGGAGGCAATTCGGTACTTTCATTCTTCACTTTTTTGTACTTTTTTACAACTTGAAACAATTGTAATGTTGTTTTAAAATGAAATGAAATGTTTTAATCATTCCCTTTTACAACTTTGATTTAAACATCTTTAACAGCAACTAGTTTTAGGTGGATGGAGTGAGACGCTCAGCTTCTAGATGGCACGTAAACTTAAATTTGGACAGAAATTCCATTCAGTAACCCTTCAGTGAGTAACCCATGTGAGCCGTATTACCCTAGCATTCAGGGCCGTGAGACATCCGAACACTACACAGATGAAAGTGCTTGACTCACACTTTCATTATCAAATAGTTGCAGTTCTCTCATCTGCCGTTTCCTTTCATCACTCTTCTGGGAACAATCTTCTTACAAGTCATGAGGTGACCCAGGCTGTTAACACACCACCACCCTGTCATAATTTTCTCACCATTGACTGTTAGACATTTCCTTAATTAGAATGATTGCAAATTAAAAGTGAGACTTTCTTGTCAAGGCATAAAACATTAGACAAAGTCCTAGTTGAGATTAGCTCATCTTAACTTACTTGTATAACTGGTGAAGAGAGTTTGCTGTTTTGAGGTATAGTGATTGTGCAGCACAATTTTAAGTGTAACTCATGAGTTGGTGTCAAAGGTTGAGCTAAAAATGGGAAGGCTGAATAATTCTACTATGAGCTAGGATGCAGATGTACCAATCCAATAGTGTTGCCAGAAGGGAAATGTTGAAGTATTGTACTTAAAATGATCATATTTTGAGGAAAATCATCAGACATACCTAATGCATCAAGAACACATTATCATAGACTGCGCTCAATATAGCCTATAAAGTAGTTTTACCAGTAAAAACAAAACAAAAATCTAACTCTCTCTCAGAGGAGTTTACTAGAGATATTGTTGGACCATTTACTACAGATTCAGAGTCAGTTTTTGTAACTGGCACGACACTGTAAATATTCAATATTTGGATTGAATCTGATTCCAAATCAGACTAATAATTCGCAAAGAAACCCTTAAACAGTCGCTCTCATTCAATTATTCATTGTGCATACAGAGGTCAAAATCATCGTACAAATATGATAATTGTTGCACATCTGGCAACATCGCAATCTCAGAGATTTTTGAATCCAAGGAGCCCATAAAAAGTGATATTTTTTTTGAGTTTTTGAACTGCTGCTGACTTCAAACAACCAGACGAACGCTGTCAAACACAAAGTAAATCATTATTTCCCACTTTAGGTATGTTTGTGGTATGGCATACTACGTGCACTGATTGCACTAAAAATAGTCAGTAATGTTAGTAAGTGTTGCTGCTTTGAGGTGGCTGTGGCTCACTGCTTATCTGGATATGATTTTGGAAACAATGTGCTACTGTAAATAGGGTGCATAAGTAACAGAAGTGCTATTTCAGTGAATGAGAAACACATTATAAAGTCCAGACCATTTACCTTTGTGTCGCTGGAAACTCATCTGTAAGAAGGTTTTTGGGAAATCGCATGATGTATGAAATGACATTGTCTCAGTACTGCAAACCCGCTGTTTTCCCAATATTTGAAATGGTTTAGTCTATATCTAAAACCTTAGGCTTTGCTTTCCTTAATCTGAAGGCAGCTGAACGTATTGGCTCCATGTTTGAATGATTGAGCATCCTGTCCGTACTCTCCAACTTTACTGTCTTCTCTACAGTAATTATATGTGGTACCTATCGTTTTCCGAGAATCTAAGCTAAATAAACAAGACCAAAAATTGCTCGATGTTCACTGCAGTGTCCTAACTGCAGCTGCCAATTTTCTCTGACCTCTCTGACGAGGCCGGACACACATGGCGAGCAGCGTGGTGGAGACGGTGAATGCAAGTTTAGTGAACATTACCGCTGTTTCTATGAAGTGCAGTAAAAGCCTTTTGTCCTTGACCATCTGTTTGAGAAGCTTAAGCATGAATTTTATATAAATCTATTTGTAGTTTGTTGACTGGGCTACTGCTGTCATGGCCAGAACTTCCTTGCAAGAGAGAGTTAAAAAAAAAAAAAGAAAGGAAAAAAAAAATCTTCACAGAATTTTCCTGGTAAAGCTAAATAAAAAAAATAAATAAATAAATAAATAAATCAACACTTCAATTAGCTACCATTACACTGAGTACAGTCACAATCTGATTGTTTGGCTAATATGAACAATTATAACAT
The DNA here is from genome assembly GCA_018398805.1 of Hirundichthys speculiger. Taxonomy (NCBI): domain Eukaryota; kingdom Metazoa; phylum Chordata; class Actinopteri; order Beloniformes; family Exocoetidae; genus Hirundichthys; species Hirundichthys speculiger. The sequence goes on along the minus strand of JAGFBZ010000443.1, from coordinate 592,589 downwards.
GTTGTTTTGACACGACTGTGATTCTGTAAGAACCTTTTTATACCTCCCTGGGTGTACTGTACAATCTTCCACAAACAGCAGATTTTGGATGTTACTTTCACTGTCTCTGTCACTGCTGTACATCATAGAATAAGCTGTGAGAGGGATATAAACATAGATGAAATCTGTTTTTCAAATTACGTAAAGTGGTCCAAACTTGCTTTGCCTCCTAATAAACCAGCAGATGGTATATTAGATGTTAAATGGTGTATTAGTTATTAATTGTGTTTGAGGATTTTTCTCATGCATACACATAGATTTTAGATGTTTTCTGGAATAAATGCACCCAAAGGATGCCTTCATGATGTTTATTTTCCAGATAAGGAGAATTTCTAATTCTGGTTATTTCTACTCCCACCTCTCCTTCCCCTCCTGTGTTTTTTTTTTTTTAACTTTTTTTCTGCACAATCTTCATCGGAAACATTGATTTCTGAATTAATTTTCCATTCTGATTTGGATGCTGTGCTGTTTGAGGGATTTCCTTTGTTACTTTGACGTTTTTTACCATCTGTATGATCAGTAACCATAGAAACAAGAGTTGTTTCCAAGTGGGAGCAGCTAACCAGAATTTCAAGAGCCCAAATAATAACCAGATTGAGACCCCAAATCTCTAAGAAATTGATACCGCACCATGCCGTACTCCATGCCGGAGTATGGCATGGTGGGATGGGGGGTATCTGGGTGCTCTCAGGGTGCACTGTGTTTGTGGGTGTGACTGTGCAGGGTAAAGTATATGTAGTATGTACTGTAGTATATATTATAGTATGTACTGTTGTGTGAATGTGTGTGTATCAGTATGTATGTATATTTGTAGTTAAATGTCTGTGTCTATCTGGATATGAAATTACAACTAAAATTTAGGATAAGGCCTCAAAAACCGGATAAATTTTAAGGGTAATCATGGAACATTGGAGAAGGGGTAGGATTAAATAACTTTTACTTCTTCCTACCCCTTTTCAGACATGTTAAACCAGATATGTGTTTTGCATATTGGTATGTATATAGATCGGTGTGTGTATACATAGGGTATAAATTTTGTTTATTTTTCTTCTTTTTTGGGTCTATTTAATATTTAGATTTTTTTACAAGAGGTTCTATATGTTTCCAAATTATGGTTATGCACATGTGTCAGTGTATATTGATTTATGCATTATTATATATTTTATTTTATAAATATATTACATTTATTTTCAGACACATAGATTCATGACACTGTTAAAATTGTCTATGCTTTAAAAGATTGTTTTCGACACGTCTGGAATGAATCAATAAATGGATGAATAAATGAATGAAGAGGAGATGTTATGGATGTAGAGCATGTGCAAAGCAAAGAGAGAGAGAGAAGAAGTTTCACCCACCTTGATCACTGTGGGCCATGTGAGATCTCTCACAAATAAGACAGATGGCCTTGGAGTGCTGACAGGGATACATCTGGAGTATCGGCAATGCAGTATTATTTTTTTCACTGAGACGTGGCTGCATGAGCATATCCCCAACTGCAACGTCTCTCTGCATAAAATAACTTAAAGTCAAGATTAGAGGCAACATGGAAGTGCACAGGAGAAAGCTGGAGAAGAAGCTCCTGCAGATAAACGTACAGGTTGTGTGGTCGGGGTTGAAAAACATCACAGGTTTCAAGCAGAAAGAGGATCAGATAGATGAGTCTGGACGGAGTCAATGAACTGAGCAGGTTCAGTTCAGAAACAACCTCAGCATCCTCCTCCACCCACAGCTTCCCTGTCACATCTCAACGATCTCATCTTTCAGTCATGGATCTTGGCTGCTGCTCCATCATTGTCTCCAACCACACCAGGAGATGCTGGGGCCCCCTCACCCTCCCATCCCCCCCTGCCGGTGTCTAGCAGTCAGGTAAAGAGGCGTCTAATCAACCTCAACCTGAGCCAGGAGAAGGTTCCAGTGCTGTGGAAGACATCCTGCTTCATTCCAGTACCAAAAAGATCTCAGTCAGTCATCTGCTTTTAATGACTATAGACCTGTGTCTTTAACATCACGCGTCATGAAAATCCCGGAGAGACTTTTATTGGCCCACCTGAGTGAGCAAACAAGCACCTTTCAGGACTCCCTGCAGTTTGCTTATCATTGTGGGGTATCCGCTGATTGAAGAAACTTGAAGAAAGTGACTGAAATGTATAATTTCCCTTTTGGGATAAATAAAGTGTTACTGAATTGATTTGAGTCTCCCTCCCACTTGCCCGTCTCACATTGGGCAAGTGAAAACAAATGTGATGTCTTAATTTGTTTTTCCTTATTGAGAACAGTTTTGTTAGCTGCCCTTGATGCTTTGTGCTGAGTATGTCAATCACAGACCTGGTCACGACTTGTGTTTTCTCGCAGTTAGGACCTGAAGCACTCAGCGGAGCAGGAAAAAACTGGCCTAATTTAGATTTAAAATGTTCCTCCGGCCACCTACATTTGGCAAAGTTCCTGGAAAAAAGGAGTCATCAAAGGAAAATTCCTCCAGATGGGTTAGAAAAGTTTCCCTTGGTCAACAACAATAAGGAGAATTACACATTCTTACTTCACTTACTTTAGTATTCAGTTTAGAAATCCCAGAAATAAATTAATTTCAATCAAAAGAAAAAAGTCTCAACTTACCAAGTCACTCTTGATATGAAATCAGAGTTTTCTGTCATGTGATGACTGAAATGGTTTGAGTTTACTGGTTTAGTTTTGACATTTAAGCAGAGCTGGGCTTGGGCTTGACTCTGGTTAGAGAGCAAACTGTCAACCTCCTCTTCCCCCTGCTGTTCATTATTGAAATGGTGTAATTAAATGGAAAGAGCGTGTGCTCACAACATGTTATTGTTGTTTGAGACTTCAAGTCTGCTTGCTCATTTGGTGTCTGTCATCAGCTGTAAACATATACCAATAATGGCAGCCAAGGAGACTTACTCTGTAATGATCTCATATATATAGGGTATATGCAATCTTCTCCTCTAATTTTGTAATATGTAATCATCTCTCAAGATGCAGAGTTCCATCTCACTTAAATAAGTGGTTCTTCCAGATCAGAGTTTCAGTCACTGGTAAACAACGCGAGTCTATCGCAATCAATATATATTGGTGCATTTTTCCATTTGAGATAACCGTGATCGTATATCGTCTTCACTCATTATAATTGTCTTCACTCACATCTTTAAAAACAGGAGGATGAACTGAAAACATCACGTTTCCACATGGTTTTATCCATATTTTTTATGGAACTGACTGATGTAGTTGATCCCCTCTTGCGTTCTTTTCTTTGGCTCTTCTGCTGTAGATGAGTTGGGTCAGCTGCACGGTCACTCGCTTAGCTATGTGGTTTTTAACTGTGGATGAACATTAACTTGATCTCAGTTGCTGCATCCTAAAAAAAAAAAAAAACACCATCACAACCACTAGATCTTCTTTTCCATGTGTGCTTCCTAATATATGACACAGATAATTTTAACAACAGTCTGTTAGGGATGGGCATTCGGTGAAGATTTATTTGTCGATCGTCGGGAGAATTAATGATTAATAATCGATTAATCATTAACATTTTTATATTGAAAACTATCACAGTTATTCTCGATATCGGCGTGATGTTTGTTTTCCCCTTTGGCCTGGTTGCTATGGCCCGCACATGCCCGGATTTGTTCAGTGGCCCGGATGTACGTGGTCCAGAATAATGTAACAGACATTTCCTTTTTCTTTTTTAAAAAAAACAACGATAATAAAAGAAGAGATATCAAGGAGACTGCTTAACAAGGACAATTTATATCCCATTATATCAAGGCACCAGTATTACAGGCTTTTTGTTTCTTAAAAAGATCCTTAAAAAGATGTGCTTGTTGTGTGCTCGATGTGCACTGCAGCTCCTTCTGGTCCGTGCTAACACCGAGTTGAGGCTAGGCTAGGCTAGGCTGAGATAGAGATGAACCGCCTCCACCATCCTTTACAAGGCTTGGATGCGCGTTGTTCAAGTGATACATCATTGTCGTTGTTGATTAATTGTATTTGTAATTTGCATTGCAGTGATTGCAGTACACTTGGTCATTTTCCAAGCAAAAAAATGGTCCCACGCCACACTTCGCCGCGACCGCTTCATGATTAGGTGATGATAGAAGCTTGCATGTAACAACTGAGGCAAGCCAGGGTAGGGTGATGGTGAAATGTTGCCCCCTGTTGCCAAATTTCTATCGGTGGCACAGCGAAATGCATCGCATTGTTTGAGGACGTGCACTGATAACCTACTTTTGGATTGTTTAAAAAAAAAAAAAAAACATTCGGTTCATCGACGAAAATGAATGTCTTCGACCAAATTCTTAATGATCAATCATCAATGAATCGATTAATTATACCCATCCCTAGTCTATGTAATTTCTTTGACACAAGGAAACCTTTATATTACCCTTTAATTTAGTTAACGTTTACCCTTGTTTTGGGCTCATGCAGGGTACTACTGCTTTATTTTAGATAGTTTTAAAAAAACACAATTATTGTGTATTATATATTTAGTGCATTATTTATTTATAACATGGTGCAGAGACAAACACACAAAAACTATAATGTTAGTCATTATATCCAACTAGGTTTTGCCTGCTGGGGGAAAGACTGTCACTAACTGGAGGGTCTTCTGTTGCCACCAAAAGATTTTGGCAGGAGCAGTGACATTTTGTTAGCAGGTCCTGCACCATGCGCATTTTGTCGTTGAGAGGTTTTTGCACATCTGTCTTCATGCAGTCCCATGAGGCCTTTAAAACTATCCTGACTATGCTGTTAAATTGGCCCCTCAGGATTCACCATACGGATTTGTGTTGGAGTGCAGCCGTGGTGTCTTTACGAGTAGCCTCAATATCCACAAGGACAAATGTATGATGCACCGAATCAAAAATAACTTGTGGGTGTTGCTATAATGAGCAGCTCATCTTCAGCAATAATTCTCCCTGACTCTTTCGAGCTCATTTTATACATGTCAGTCAGTTAAACTACACCTGCGTGGACTTGAATTATACCATTTGGTAGATTGTGTGAACTTTGATTTGGTTTCACATTTAGCTCCTAAGTGTCAGTATGACATCATGTGTAGCTTTTTTTTTTTTTTTTTTTTTAGCCTTTGGTGATGTTCATTTTAGCCTAACAATTATTTTGTGTTTCTACTTACGACTTTTGATCTTTTTTCAATCAAATTTCGGTATCATGCATCAGATTTTAGTCACTCATCGAGGCATAGTTTCAGTTTCCAAACAGTGAATTGTGGATCATAAGTCTGCCCTTGTTACAGCGCTGCAGTCATGTTTAAATTTGAGCTTATCTGTGGGTGAGCTCAAACTGTTGAGTTTTGCATAATACCATATTAAACTAAGGTTAAGTTAACCACATACTGTATTTTCTGGACTGTAAGCTGCTACTTTTGTCCCACACTTTAAACCATGAGGCTTATACAGAGATGCGGCTTTTCTATGAATTTTTCTTCAGCCCTCAGGGGGCGCTCTAGCAGGAAGTGCAAAAACCAAAAACAAACCAAGTAGTTCAAGGCTATTCTGTTTTTGTTAAGTAGTCTATGTTGGCTATGCTACTCTACATTCATTTTGTGAGCATCAATACCTGTTATTTTTGGAAAAACTGATTAATCCAGGTATGTCTGACCATTGTAGCAGACACACCTGGATTTATCAGTTTGTCCAGTCAGTTTGTTGGTTCCCCAGTGGATTTCAGGGTTTTGAGCAGACCAGCCGCAGAGGTAAGGTTTTAATCGCAGATGCGGACTGGACGCAGCGTGGAACCAGCAGGTCCACGATCCAGCTCCAAACCGGATCCGGCACTGAGTGCAAGTGGACTCCGATACGGGTCCATTTCACGGGTCTGTTTCGGATGTCTTTGCTGTGTGGGGTGGTTTCAGTACACAGGAGGTTGGAAAATCAGTTCAGGTATATGAATAAACACTTATGGTACAAAATCTTTCAATGTAAATATCTTATTTCTCAGCCTGGATACCGGCGGCTTATAGTCCGGTGCAGTTTATATGTGACAAAATATATATTTTGTTTATATTTTAATGGGTGCGGTTTATATTCAGGTGCTGCTTATAGTCCAGAAAATACGGTACTCACTGTAACTGACCTGTCATGTCTGCAACAGACAGATAGATGCATGGGTAAAGGTACATTTAATTCCTTGCCTGAGGTATCACAGGTACGTCAGGTACGATGTTGATGCTCTTCTGCTTTCAGTGTAGGTAGAGCTTGTGTGGCACCATGAACGAAAGTGCATGTACAGTAGGGATCGACCTGATTATCGACCAGGCCAATTATCAGCACCGCTGTTTGGTATTTTGACGTATACAGGCATTGGCCTTTTTTTTAATCTAACAGGCCGATTTCAAACTCGTTATTTTGGCTCAGATGGGGCCGCGCCTCTCTGTCTCCAGCATTGTCCCACCCACGGCGCCGTCTGATTGGTTATGCAAACCATGCATGGGTAAGAGGCAGAGCCAATCAGAAGCCGAAACTGTTTGCAGGGTTCTGAAATTCACAGTGGAGAGAACAGTTTTCTTGTATGGAGAAGCTCCAGAGGGTTTACAGATGTGTCAAAGGTACGTTAACACAGAAAACTTGCCTGAAATTGTAATAAACATCCCAGTCTTCTGCATGTCACACCTACCGTATTTTCCGGACTCTAAGTCATGCTTTTTTTAGTAGTTTGGTTGGTCCTGCAACTTATATATAAAACTTATATATAAAAATATCCCGCATGTCATCCATGACAACAACAGGGCATCATCTACACTTGCAAGAACTGAACACTGATACCGAAAAAACTATGAGTGAACCATAATGACTGAGGGAACACAAATATGCCACCAGAAAGAGAAAAAGCATACTGCAGAGTTTATACTGAAGATGATAAAATATCCAGGCGAAAACAGCAATCGAGCAGCAGAAAGTTTGGAGTGAGTGAGAAACTTGTCAGGGACTGAAGAAAAGCAGAGGAAACTGACAGCTCTGAAAAAATCAAAGAAGGCAATTATCATCCCTCTCATTGCCCGATGCGACTCGTAAATATTTTCCCTCTTCACAACGTTTTTTTTTTTTTTTTGACAGATGCAATTATTCTCCCGTGTGATTTATAGTCCTGAAAACACAGTACTAGTAACGTTATTATGAGCACAATACCGTAAAAACGTAATAAACGTCAGTGGCAGCTCTGCTGGCTCATAGTACCTCCCAACCTGTGAAACAAGGCTGCTGAAAATATCGATTTGGAAACAGTCTGTTGTAGTCAAAGCGTGTGTGTGATTGAGAGAGTTATTAAAAACTCAAACTAAATTCAGTCTGGTTTAAGGCAGGAAAGCAAGAAAATGATACAGAATAGTGTGAGACACACGAGAAGCTGCAAAGCAGCGTCTGGCTGAGAGGAAACAGAAGAATAAGAGCTGCTGAACTATCGAGTTATTTAACTTTATCTCTTCCTGTGTTGAGTAGTATATCATATTGCTATTATACTTTTTTAAGCAGCCTAGTTCTGAATGACAGGGTGCTTGCTGTCACATGTTAAAATATAACAATTAATTATAAAATCAACTACAGGCTTCCCAAATACTGTAAAGAATGAAGCATGATGAGTTGATCATATGTCAGCATGTGCCCCACTTTTAACTCTTTTTCAAACCCTTATTGCAGATGGATGGACCTAAGAACAACTAGAAAAGCACTTGGAGAGCGCAGACCTCCACCAAGCACAACAGTTCTCCCATATAGCGATTTACAGATTGCAATAAAATCCGCGTTCTGGATCAGATCTGGATCAGCCTTTGAAATTTTATAGAGGTTCCCATTGTCAATCCCTGAGTCAAATTTCATGAGTCTTGGGCGATAATTAACGGAGATATTGAGAAACAAAATTTTCGGCCCCATTGACCGCAATGTTATCGAAAATTTGAAAGTTATCTAGAATCCAGGCTTTCCTCTGGATCACACCCAAAATGAAATCACTTCTTCCTTTTCACATTTCTGACGACTCCTGAAAATTTCTTTAAAAGCCATCCATGACTTTTTGAGTTATCTTGTACACAGACAGACAGATAAACGCTGGCAAAAACATTACCTTCTCCGTGGAGGTAATAAAAATGCTGTGTCTTAATATTTTAATCTGCCAACAACACCAGGGAAGCTCATTGAGCATCTTCAGCAGATCTCTGTAATTTACAAATGCAAGAGAAGCCGGTTCATTGGAGAGCTGTTATATCCATGTTATATTATAATTTTGCTTTTTGCGCCATAATGTCGTGCTGCTTAATTGGGTCTACTGATTGATTTAACAGTCACAATATTGGCAGATTCTGTTTAACTTTGTTTTATTTACTTTATAAAACTTAATGGAGCCATTTATATTTATTTTATTTCTCTTTATAAGAGATGCTACTGTGCCAAGGAACTCCCTGATTTTTTTTTTGTTTAAACTTATAACAAAGATAAGTCACTTAATTTATGTTGAAGTTTTACTTTATTTACTGTGAATTTTTTCAGGGAACTGTTTATCTAACTTAAAAAAAAAGCTTATAAGAGATGCTGCTGAGTCTGTAACTCCTGTGCTTACAGGAACTATTTATTAGGGATGCACCGAAAATTCGGCCACCGAAAATTTTCGGCCGAAAATGGCCCAAAAGTGCATTTTCGGTTTTCGGCCGAAAGACTTTTATCACCGAAACAACACGGCCGAAACAGGATGTTGTGATGACGAACAAAAACCGCGGCCAGCACGCGCTTGTCTGGGGCCAACATGTCTGTGGTGTGGACGTATTTCAATATATCTGAGAAAGACCCACGGATAGCGATTTGTAAAACATGTAACGCTGAAATTTCAAGAGGGGGTGCATCTGCAAAGACTTTCTCCACGTCGGGTTTGATTTATCACCTGAAATCCAAACATCCCGATCGCCATTCTGAATATGAGAAGGCGGCGGCACAGAAAAGGAAAATCCCTCCGAGCGCACCCACTCCGTCTGTGGCGGACGTATTTGAAAAGGCAAGAAAGTTTTCCAGTGATGGTGCCAAGGCAAAGGGCATTACACAAAAAATAATGGAATTCATTGCCTTAGATGATCAGCCGTTCTCTGTTGTAGAGGATGTGGGATTTCGTAGGCTGATCGAGCACATTGAGCCCATAGGCGTAGTTTTGACTTTTGCGTCGGGGGGGGGGGGGGCAAACATTGTTAAGCACTTTCAACAAACGGCCGCACTCTCACGCGAACCTGCGTGCATGCACACATATGTGCAAACTCGCGCGCACATGATAGCACACAAGATACACTCACCACGAAACCATGAAGTCCAAGATTAGATGATGTTCAAAACCAGTAGTTGCAACAGGATACAGTACACAGTAGATGTTATAAATGTTAATGTTAATGATGTTAAATGTATTAAGAAACAAATATAACATGATTCATTTAAAGGTGGGGTGGGTGTTGTTTTTTTTGCAACACTTTTTACAATATTGCCTGAAAACCTTTTCACATTTCCATTGCACCCACTGAAATAAAATGTTTGCAAAAAAAACTAAACATTTTGGTCCAGTCTAGAAGGTATAATCAGAGAAAAACTCTGACCAATCAAAAAAGTGATCATCACTATTTTGATTGGCTGCCTAATACGTCCATCAAATATCACCCCTCCCTCCCTCCCTCCCTATGGTTCATGCAGTCGTGAATCATGTGAAGGCGTGGTTTTCGAGGGGTGAGCTGAAGAGGAGGAGGCGGAGCCTTTGGGAGGAGGGAGGGAGTGTATATTTTCAAAATCTCACTTGAGTTGGAGTGCTGGAACCGTTTTTCAAACAACACCTACTCCACCTTTAACTGTCACAATATACTGCAGTTTATTTTGGACTTAAAAAAAACATTACGGTCAAAAACATTTATTTATTTTTGCCAGTTCGTTGACAATGCAATTACATATTTCAGCCACCAGGGGGAGCATTGCTCCCCCCCCCCCGCAAACTCCGCCCATGATTGAGCCCCGTTATTCCATGCCGAGCAGACGACATTTCTCAGACGTGAGTTTACCTGAGCTGTTTAATGTTGTTGCAGCTCACGTCCACAAGCTTATAGCTGCAGATATTTTTGTTGTAGTCCTACAGAGAATTTTTTTTAAATGCACTTGACTTAAATGCACTGTGTTTTTATGAGAGAACATTTTTACAATCTTTCAGCAGGCCAGTCAGCCTGTATTATTATTTAATGTACACCTGAGTGGGGTCAAGTTAAACATTTTATTTTGAATTTTGTTTTATATTGTGCATTGTTTGTAATGTCAATGCTAATAATATTTTTCATAATTTTGCAATTAATTTATTCTTTGTAGCATTAATATTAATTTATGCAATGGTAATGCCTTGATTTTAGTGAGGTTAGTTCACAGTCATTGCCATGAATGCAACGGTACTAATAATTGGCATAATAATTTATTTCGGTGTTTCGGTTTTCGGCCTTGGTTTCTTCATTTTCGGTTTTCGGTTTCGGCCAAGAATTTTCATTTCGGTGCATCCCTACTATTTATTTGCTATTTTTTATTTACTTGTTTTTTAAATAACCACATACTTCAGGCATTTAAACAAAGTTAAGTATTGGTGTTTGTGTTCTAAATTTTGATGCCCATATGTTCACTTTTACTGCAAATGAATATCGGCTCCAAATATCAGTCATCGACCTCCTTGACTACTACAAATCAGTATCAGTATCGGCCCTAAAAAAAACATTGATCGATCTCTCTGTGCAGTTAATATATCCCCAAGAAGATACGGTGTAATGTTGGTTTAATAGGAAACATTGGCAAACTGTTATGTTGCCAACACTTGGGATTGAAAGTTTATAAGGTCCTGTTGCACTGAATCTTAGAGAACCCTGCAATAATTATTCAGCAGTAATGGAAGACTATGATACTGACATGGATATCTAGACCGACTCACAAGCAGTGAAGAAAGACTGTGTGCTGATTGGGAAAGTGTAATGTTAATTTTCTTGTTGAAAGTGCTACAGTGACTGGTTTTGAAGATGGGTTTTGCAGTGTTAACTGCTTTCTTATCTTACCAGAGTGGTGCTCTCCTTCTGAACGATTCAACAGAATGAAGTTCTGGACCGTTTTGGCTGACTTTCACCCCTGGATAGATGTCAGTCTTCACAAGTATTATTTCATTTTTAGCCATTTTTCACATAGTGACAGCTGGGATAGGCTCCAACAACCCCTGTGACCCTGAACAGGATTGAAGTGGGTCTGTAAAATAAATGAATCTTCTTTCGATTTTTATCTTTAGTGGTGACTCCAGTGAATAGTCTGTTTCCATCTTGTCCTATCTTTTTGTGTATCTTTTTCTGTCATACTAATGAACCACATACTCTCTTTGACTACATCCAGAAACTGCCCCCCCCCCCCCCCCCCACACACACACACACAAATAAATTACTTGAATGGTTTTTATTTGTCAACCAAAAATTCATAACTTGAACAGCCATGCACTGTTGACGAGATCATGCATTTAAACTTGGTTCTCCAAAAGGTCATAATCTGTAGATAATTATTATTATTATTATTATTTTAAAGATCTTTTGGCCACTAGTGGCCTTTATTATCATTGAAGATAAACAGGAAGGGGGGGGCAGAGAGAGAACGGGGAGGACATGCAGCAAAGGGTCGCACTAGCCTGGGGTCGAACCCGCGACCGCTGCGTTGAGGACTGTAGCCTCTGTATATGGGCTGCCTGCCCTAACCACTGCGCCAAGCCACCTATATTCTGTCATTAGGTTTATGACTTTTGATGAAAAACCTGTTTCTCACATGGCAACGGCACCACATACTTGATTTAGTGCAGTCAGTGGACAAGCCTGCACATCACCTTGGTCATCATACATTAGATATGATAATCTCTCATGCACTATCCGTTAGTTTTACTGAAATAATTAACACTGCAATCTCAAATTTTTCTATTTTTTGACATTTCATGTCCAATACCTGCCTGCACACCAACTGTCCTGACATCTCAGCGCTGTGTATTCACTTCTTCCACTGATGCGACACATTTCTGACCAGTATTTTTATTTTCATTTTACTTCTCTGATTTTATGTTTTGAAGCTGTTTTTATGTTATATGTTTATGTATTTGATGTAAAGCACCACAGCTGGTTATTGCAAGGTGCTCTATAAATAAAGGTTAACTGACTGACTGATTCAGTATGGACATGGGTCTGCATGCCTCGGGATGGGAGGGTCTGGATCCACGTCTTCTAAGCAATAGCAGGATCCTTGATTTCCCTTTTATTGTCACTCACCACAGTTGTAACAGCAAATTTTAGCTGGTCTGATTCTGTGTCCTGATCAGAGATGTTAGTAACTTCAGCAGTTATTTTTGTGTTCGCTTATTGATAACTTTCAAATCAGTTGCCTTGATTCAAACCTTTGAGAGTTACCATGACCTGGATGAATGAGAGTCTACAATTACATCGTTTTTTTAAAATACAAATAGGGAGCAAAATTTTTAAGTTTTAAATGATGTCTTGATTACCTCTATTTTTATGTAACAAAAACATGAGTGATATTAGAGGTTGTTTGATTAGTTGGATGGGTGTGTAAGTTGGCCGATTATATTTTTTATGGGCTGGTTATCATCAGCCATAGAAAAACCCACATCTGTTGTCCTCAAGCTGATTTGTACACAAAATAAAAAAAAACACAAAATGCTCAGAACAAAATGACGACAAGCAAAATTCAGTATTTAGTTTGACCTCTCACAGAACCAAACAGATTTAATTATTTGTAAGGAGACATACACATGTTTGCAATCATATTGATCAGGATTCCATTTTATCTAAGAGAGCCAGGTTTCTGTTTTGTCTGTCTGTACCTTAAATGTTGGGAAAATAAATATGGATGTCATTAAAGCTTTGATAAAACAAGACAAGGGATGCAGGGGACACAGTGTTGCATGTGGTAGAAATACACAGATCAGCCATAATATTTCTAACAGCAGTAAACATGGATCATTTTCCTGTAATGCAGTGTTCTGCTGGGAAAATCTGCACCCTGGCATTCATGTTGATGTTGTTTTGGCACTTGCTACTCACCAAAAATGTTTGCTGTGCTGACCCCCAACATGGCAACATCAGCAGTGGGCCCCTTACCATTTTTAAAGTTAAAAAAAAAAAAAAAAAAAGTCTGAGATGCTGATTTTAACTCCAAACTCCCAAGATATCAGTCTGGTGGGACTTGATGGCATCTGTGGGAAGAAATCTAAACCCACAGAGACCCCATACCAACATTTTTGCCGCAAAGGATCTATTGCTAACATCTTGATACCAGACATGTTCTTTGTCCATACTGTGACCAGTCAGAGATCTGTTGGGAGAACAAGGCAGATCTGCTCAATATCAAGCAGGAGGTCATAATTTTATGCTGAATTTAATAGTTAAAGTTCTCTCTGATTAAAAAACAAAACAAACAAAAAAAAAACCATAGCTGACTTGACTCACTTGAAGTTTGGTTAGAGCAAAGAGAGAAAGCTGAATAAATGTAAGGAGCAACTTCCAAGCAGACAAAAAGTTTCAATTAAGGTACTTTAATTTATGGAGATGAAAAATATGAATGTAGATAGCTCCATGTAGCCCATTGTTTGGTCTGAGTATTTTATACGTCAGTAGGACTCAAGCACTCTGCTACCATCAAGTGTTTAATGGGAGCATTTGCAGTCCATGTTTAAGCCTCTGAGTGGCCTCATCCTGTTAACATTCATTCCATAATCACTGGAGTTTGTCTCATAAAGACATAATGACATATCGTTCCATCAGCAGTGGCATAACGAGCCCTCTGGGTGTCATGTAAATTTGGTGTGGTTGAAGGAAGTTTGACTATTATTTAATTTCCCTTTGGGGATCAGTTAAGTATTTTTTAATTTTTTTGAATTGAATTGATTGCAGTGGCTAACAAATATGTGTTCTCAAGCTGAGCGGGTCAGTATCTGGTGCATTGGAAATGCCTGTCATCCTATTCTTTGACCACCTTTGGAAGTGAGACACAAAACAAGGTACTGATTAATGGCTTTAATATGCATTTGTCTCATTTAAATGAAGCTATATGCAACAAATCAAATCAACAGTTAAGTAATGAGGTCGGAGAATGGGATGATACCTCTGTAATGACAGTGAGAAAGAGTAGGAAGGACTTTCTGCCAGAATGTGCGAAAAGAAATGTTGTTTATCTTATCCACCCTTTTTCCACTGTTGTGACTGTGTTTCTGAGGATGTAAAAACTTTGTAAAACCCAATGAACTTTCCTGCATATTGAGGAATTTCGTCTTTCTCCAAGGTAGTAGGTTACCATTAGTCCTGATGATTTATCTTGCAGAAGGTATCTGCCTTAGCCTTTCTCTGACAGCTGGATAATGAGCCTTTAATTTAGATTTAGAAGCAAGGTACACCCTGAACGGGTTGCCAGTCCATCAAAGAGTCATACAGAGATTAGCCAGACAAACACCCATGCATAATCACACTCCTCTGGACAATTTTAAATGCTTAATTTCAAATCATTATTCCAAAAACATGTGGGAGAAAGTTACCAAGAGGAAACCTGTGCAAACACGTGGAGAACGTGTTTTTGAAATATAAAACTGGGAAAGAAGTAGGCCAGGAGGCAGAACTGGACCAAAAGACAATCAAGGCTGCTGGTTTGATCCCGGTTCACATGCTGAAGTGTCCTCAGATCAGATACTGAGTCCCCCATCGCCTCAAAGTGCTCTTTACTTCTAAGAGGAATAGAAGGGTTGGTTACATTGATATAATGTAAAATAAATATGCTTTTCAACATATTTTGTGCTTTCGGCTTGTTTTGCTTTTGATCCTCTGTCTGATGCCCATTACTTGGGGCTTGCTTTTTGTGATTTTTTTTTTTTTTCTCAGAAATAGCTCAAATGAAGAATGGCTGGGTAATAAGTCTCGCACAAGTACTTGTAAAAATGGTCTGCCATTCTTCTGAGTATTTTTTTCTCTCATTTCACTGGAAAAGGTGTCTTGCTCTACTTTCCTGTTTATAATTGTGAAAAAGGTTCTTAGATTCAAGATGGGACATTTTTGGCCCATAGACTTAATATAAAAGAGTTTGAATGTGAAGCCAGTACAGAAGAGCCTTCAAGTACAGCACCAGTCATCGTTGCTAGGGACTGGCTCCAAAGAGCTCCCCTTCAAAAACCATTAACATCTCTTAATAAATACATCTCAGTATATTTTTCCCCCAGACACTAAATTAATGTTTAATTATTAGGAATTTCTTTTAATTTGAAAACAATTACATAATCCCCTTATTAAAAGGAATAGGGTTTAAAGGGAATAATTAATTTTCAACACTAAATGCTTAAGAGCATTTAGTGTTGAAGTGATTACAAGCTCAAAAACTGCATAAACACAAAACTGTCTCTTTGCTAATGACTTTTAGGTAATTTACTTTGGAAATATGTCACACAGTGAGTTGTTCTTGTTTGCAGGGTACCTTTATGTCACAGACCCGGCTCAGAGTGGGGCTATCCAGTATTCTCCAGCCAACTTTAAATCACGTTACCTTCGTTTGCCTCAGAAGTTGGGAAGTTGAAACTCCTTTGCTTTATCTTTTGCTCTGCAATAGACTGGTGATTCGTCCAGGGTGTAGCCCTGCCTTTCACCCAGTGGGAGCTTGGATAGGCTCCAGCAGATCCCCATGACCCTGCAGCAGTTAGACAATTAACTTAAGAAAAAGAAAGAGGTAATAATGCTCTGCCAGTGCTTCAAACATGTTTACTGAATCCAACATCTGATTTGAGCCATTTGATGTTTTCACTTGCTGGAAGATTGAAACTCTATTCTTTCATTTGCAGGTGAATGCAAAATTAGCCAAAACAGCAGTTCTGCTTGAAAACATGAATGAGAAGTAGCCTACATATGCCACAGCTTTGTTTTGATGTCTTTTCCTAAACTGTTGTTTAAAACACAGAAGAATGGCCTGATAGTGAAGCCCAGGATTTATCAAGCTTATATGGAAGTTGGCCATCACATCTGTGGGTGTGTGTGTGTGTGTGTGTGTGTCAATCAAATGTCATGCAGTACAAAGATCTCTTGAATGTCATGCACAAACTGGAGAACAGAGTTGTAAAAATGCCAAGAAGGAAGCTCCAACAATTCCCTGTATGTGTGTGCGCGCGCGTGTGTGTGTGTGTGTCTGTCTCTCACTGCAGCCCATAAAACCAGTTGCTTTATGAAAAGAGGTGTAAATTCTAAGCTGAAAAGGGACTTGGGTCTGTGGTACTGTGGCCAAATTATGTCACAGACATTTCATTAATACCTCAGTGAATTGTATCTCCTTATCTACAAAAGTGAATAATATGTTTCTTTTAAAGATAATTTTGTAAAAGTTTTTTTTTAACAGTGAGCATCTTGCTCAGTTTCTCTCCCCATCACCAAACTTTACTGTTCACAGGATATTTCATATGCCAAACTATTCAAGAAGCAAACAACAAAGTAGTTATATACCAAACATAAATTTCCTTAATTATTGTGCTAGTTTCTATGTGCCGTTACTTTGGTCGTACATTGTACTGACTGCTTCATGACTTCTTGCCTTAAAGGTCGCTTTATTTTGCTCTATTCCAAATAAATCACTTAGTGTATCTATTTGCAGCCCTCAGTCCCTCTCTCTACAGAGCAGAGGGAAATTCTTCTGTAAAGTGACTATCCTGGGTGGATAGCCCTCATAGGAAAAAGAAAGTCTTGAATTTTTTTTATTTATTTTTTTTTTTTTAAGAGTCTATGGCTGATGGAGTTGGAGGACATGACAAGATAATTATACTTACAAAGACCAACACAAATGCACATCTTCTAGTTCCCCATTGTTTTAAGGCTCTCAAACACAAAATTAGTAAAGTAAATAAAGTACAGAAGCAAAATGTGTCTTTGGTGCAGCTGCAACTGCATCAGGATCAGTGCTCCATTCATTGAATGTACCCAAACAGCATAAAACTGAACACACTAATACCTAACAGTGAATGTGACTCTTGACTGATAATCAGTGGCTTAGATAAGCCACAATCAGGTTCAACGAGTACAAGAGCTATGCCAAGTTTTACACCAGTCGAAAAAGAGGTAACTTTTATAATATCAAGATTTTTTTAATTGTGTTTAATTAGATTTGTGTTTGTTGAAGTAACAGCACCACTGAAAGCTGAGATTTATGAACTGTTGAGCTGTTTCTCACTTCAGTGAGTCTCATATACAGACTTCTGACCAAGTACTAATTGGTTTGGTCAATTAATCTTTTGAACAGATGTTTTTATTTAACTGATTCCACTCATTCAGTACACAGAAAATAACAGCTGTGACCATCATGAGGCACAAACTGCACAAAGCAAAAGGTAACTGGAGTTAACTTAAAACTGAATGTGCCGTATCAGTGATAAATGTTGTCGGAAGTAAGAAGTGAAGCAAGCTTATCATAAATATAGTTAAAAGATATAAAATAAAGTGGAAAAATGCTGAATTGTAAAGAATTACAAGCCACCTGTTTAAAATAAATGGATCAGATATATTCACTTTCATTTTAGCACAAGATCGGTAAACAACTACTGTTGAGGATTATACTTGTGTTGAGTGGAGCAACGGACCCGTCATGTGTAAGGATCGGATATGTAATAAGGAGCACAGAGTCTTGAGATCCTTCCAGAGCATAGTATTATTTTCACTGACAGCTCTGGAGATAAGTGGCTGCTTGCAACAAAGTGGAAGTTTTAAAAGAGATGCCCTCCATGGTTTACTCCATTGCCTGCTATAATGAAGCAGATAGTTGTATGACAAACATGCATGTATGGTGCTGTTAAAAAGTACTCACCCCCTTCCTGATTTCTTTTTTTTTTTTTTTTTTTTTGCATGTCTGTCACACTTAAATGTTTCAGATCATCAAACTGACTTTAATTTTAGACAAAGGTAACCCAAATAAACACAAAATGCAGTTTTTAACTCTTGATTTTATTTATTAAGGGGAAAAAAACAATCTAAACCTACATGGCCCTGTGAAAAAGTGATTGCTCCCCTTGTTAAATCATGACATAACTGTGGTAAATCACATTTTTTGGAAAGCAGAGTTCACTTTCACTGGCCACTTCCAGGCTTGATTACTGGCAGACCCGTCAAATCAAGAAACCACCTCAATAGAACCCCTTTGACAAAGGCCAAGCCAATCCAAAAAGCAAGACACCATGCCGCTATCCAAAGAAAATCAGGAACAGATGAGAAAGTAATTGACATCTATCAGTCTGGAAAAGGTTACAAAACTATTTCTAAAGCTCTGGGGTCATTGTGCACAAATAGAGAAAACATGGAACAGTGGTGAACCTTCCCAGGAGTGGTCAGGCTGCAAATTGACCCCAAGAGCACAGCGACGACTCATCTAAGAGGTCACAAATGAGCCTATAACAACATCTGAAGAACTCCAGGCCTCTCTTGCCTCAGTAAAGGTCAGTGTTCATGACTCAACCATCAGAAAGAGACGAGTCAAAAATGGCTTGATGGCAGAGTTCCAAGGTGAGGACCTCTCCCGACCAAAATGAGCATAAAGGCTCATCTCACTTTTGGGACTTTTGGGAAAATATTCTGTGGACTGGCGAAACACTAGTTGAACTTTTTGTAAAGCGCGTGTCCCGTTATAGCTGGTGTTAAAGTAACACAGCATCAGTTTGTGACCTCAAGCTGAAGCGTATTTTGTTCTGCAGCAGGACAATGATCCAAAGCACACCAGCAAATCAAGGTTTTGGAGTGGCCTGCTTTAAAGGGCTCCTGACACCAAAAATGATGTTAAAATCAAGAATTTGGGTGCACTCTCCCTAATAAAATGATGTATAACATTGCAACATTGAACATCAGAACGTTGACGAAAACTTGTTTTGAATCACGCGCCACCGACAAAAATCGATTGAGCGGCCAGCCCTCAAGCAGCCAGGGAAGAAGGCGAATATGACGTCACATGGAGAACCCGCAAGGCTTGTGTTACAGCCGTTTGCATTGCCAGCAGGTATAAATTGTGCTTGTGGACGACTTTTTCCGAGCAAAACTCCTTTATTTTTTGCAATATGCCGGCTCGATGTGTGGGAGGGTTTCGTTCGAATATCAGGGAAGGTGGATGCAGTCTGTAAATTTCCAAAAGACCCAGTTCGACGGGAGCAGTGGGTTCAGCAAGTCCGGAGGATGAGGGACAAGTGAATGAATTCATCATTTGGAAAAGGGATGAAATCAATGGGCTCAGAATTTGTCAGATCGTCTCCACAAAACGAGCTCATCAAAATTTGGGCTCCACTTTTGATACTTTTCCTATTCTCTCAGGAACTCTCAGCTGCCACCATCATCACCGTGATTTCTGGTGCGCCATTAGCGGTGTTTTTTCCCCGGCTTCTCCCTCGTTGCCAGAACTGCTTTCATCCCCGCTACATTTTTCCATATTTGCGGTGTTCTGAGCCCCCCTGACACCTTGACCTGCTTGGCGATCGCAGAATGCTTCCACCCCGGCCACGCTGAGGTCAAATAGCCGATATATGATGTGCTGATTGTGGATTACGGCGCGCTGACTCGCCGTCACTACTAATGTCAGTTTCTGCTTCACTGGATGACTGCATGTTTTCCTTTCTCGGAATCGGAGTTAGCTAGAACCTGACAAAGTACTTTGTGGACGGTAAACCAACCTCTCAGCATCGTGAGTAAATGAAAAAAACACTCTTTCGCTCTGTTCTGCTCTCGTTAAGCTCAGCATTTCTACCACTGCTGCGCCGCCGGCTCTGCGGCAGAGGGTGTTTTTTTTTAAACTCATTTTACGCTACCACCACCACATTTTTGCCACCACCAAAAATGGTTCTCAGATTACAGGCACACGTGTCCACCATCTCCTGGTGAAAAGTAATAACAAGATTTGGCTTCACATTTATAGATACAGCCTGTTTTTCCGTAGCGACTTTGGCGCTTAAAGGGTTAACTGTATAATAATAATTAAAGTTTGTCAGCCTGAGGAATAAGAGGGACAGGATCATTTTTACCATTCCATGTTTTGAAGTCTCCCGATATCTTCTGGGATGGGTTCGTCGGGTCCCTCCTCATCTGTCTCTGGCTCTGAGGGAGAGTCTGACACCTCTGTTTCTGGGGGCAATTCTTCCAGATACAGCTCAAAACGATAGGCAAAATGCCGCCCCCGAGTTCCTCTGACACACCTTGCACGCTGTCTATTTCGAAAATAGCGTAAGTGACCGAGGAATGGTCAGAACAATCCGAAAATCGCTCGATCTCATCATTCTAGTGACTCGCCATAATGTACTTGCCTGATGAGGATCTTCTCCCT
Organism: Hirundichthys speculiger; assembly: GCA_018398805.1. Lineage (NCBI taxonomy): Eukaryota > Metazoa > Chordata > Actinopteri > Beloniformes > Exocoetidae > Hirundichthys > Hirundichthys speculiger. The sequence continues at coordinate 572,187 of JAGFBZ010000443.1, read as the reverse complement.
GTGACGTCGTAGCCAATATGGCTGCCGCCGAGAGCAGCGGATTAATTCATGTAATATCACACCGGGATAAACCACGAATAGTTTAGCATTGACGATCATTCATATCATCAGAGCTGTCAGAAATTCTTATAGTTATACAAAAGCTTATTTTAGGGTTCATTTTTGGTGTCAGCAGCCCTTTAAGTCCAGACTTGAATCCAACTGAGCCGCTGTGGCATGACCTTAAAAAGGAGGTTTGTGCTCAGAAACCCTCCAGTGTGGCTGAAATGAAACAATCCTTCAAAGAATAGTGACCAAAGTTCCTCCGCTGTGATGTGAAAGGGTCATTGCCAGGCAATGCAAACACTTGTTTGCAGTTGTTGCTGCTCAGGGTGGCACAACCAGTTATTAGGCTGAGGGGGCAATTACTTTTTCACATAGGACCATGGAGGTTTGGATAGTTTTTTTTCCCTTCTTAAATAAAACCACTTAAGAACTGCACTTTGTGTTTACTGTCTAATATTTAAGTTTGTTTGATGATCTGAAACATTTAAGTGTGACAAACATAAATCAGGAAGGGGGCAAATACTTCTTCACCACACTGTACATCAGCTTCGACTCAGCTAACATGCTGAGATTGTGTTTATGGTTAGATTATGGAAAAGGTGCATTAAATTACTGATCTGATTTCATCCAGATCTTTTTTTTTCTTGATAAATTTGCCTTCATGCTTATTTGTGTGGGAACATCTGTATCCTCCTTTCTTTAGCTCACTTGATTAATAGTTTGAGCTAATGTGATTAGTCTGTCTCATTAGCATTCAGAATGTGATTCACATCCAAGGTGACACGTTTTATATATACAGTAGCATGACTAATTTGAATAAATTGATATTTCTGAACTTGCAATAAACATACAGCTCAGAAAGGTAATGATAGAAATAAACAATACTTAATTCCTTTTAAAGCTATTTGTAAAGGGGTTAAAAATGAAAAGAAAAGAAGAAAAAAGTACCCCTGTACTTGTTTCATTTCAAAAATAGTTTTTGATTTTGTACAAAAGAGGAATACATTTCAGAATCTTTAAGTTCACTATGTAAAAGCAAAATTATGCTGAAAAATTAACTTTTTTAGCATAAAAAAACTTAATATCAACTAATTACAAGTACTTTGATAACATTTTTCAGCTTCTATGAGGAAGTACAGCTTTCTCCTTTAAAATAAAACAAATGCAACAGTATGACGTACTTTGAAACATGTAAGAGACTCTGTGTAGTGTGACGCCAAGGCTGGGATTATGAGTACTCTGACACAACTCAAATGGCCTTATCTCTTCGTATCCAACACCAGCATAAATGCTTTCAGTGTTCCTGTTGTCTGCAGTTGAGTTGTTATATACACACTGATGAACTGAGAACGCTTATTTCAAAATATTAACTCTAACTTTTCTGTCAAGCAGTCACTCATGTTTGCGTTTCAGCAGTTCATATAGGTCATAGAGTAAAATAAGTTATTTTTAAAATGCATGACCCATTTTTGTTTCCTGACATAACTGGTATCAGTGCCAGAGTGAATCTCTGCAACTCATTTAATATTCACCAACTTGGTACGAGAGTGACAGAGTCTGCTGTGTGTGTGTGTGTGTGTGTCAGTACCGACTTCTTGTGTGTAGTTTAGAGGACAGATTGGGCTTGAAGGCCTATGGGATTGTGGGTGATTGAGTTATTAGCTGTTCTGTCATTAGAAAGCCCACCAGTGCTTGAATTAAATCAGTGCTAAAACTACAAGCACCATTCATCCTGTTACACCACTAAATCCCCCTTTGAAAACCGTCACACCATGACTGCTGCTCATACAATCTCTACGGAAAACAGTGCCTCCGGTTTAATTTCTCTACACCAAAAGTTTTTTGATTTGAGAGGAAACTCTCCATGAATATTGGCTCATCTGAATTACAGCCAGATGCCTTTTTAAAAAGTGGCCTCATGAATTAATGAGTGCCAAATAGATATGTGCTCCTCACATGCGTGTATCTTTGGGAGCCATTCCCCATAGTCATCAATGGCACTGAATTTGACTTCACTTTTGACAGCAGGGGACTTCATCCACCTTTCATATATATACACACAGACACGGACACACAATATGGGTGTAGCCTACATGTTGATTGCTGTCATCTTTGAAAGCCGTCAGCTCCCTGCTATCCTCAACAGAATGAATGAAAGTCTAAATAAAATGCTGGAGTCTAACATTCAGCGGTGCATGGTTGTCTCTGTGTCAGACTGGGAACCTTTCCACGGTGTACCCACCTCTCACCTCCCACCCAGTGACAGCTGGCATAGATCAAAGTATTCACCCACTGCATATGCACTGCAGGAAATAAAAACACCCTGATAAAAGTTAGAAGAAATCACGGTTTTGTTTTAAATATATATACACCCACGACGGGGGCATGTAGCGCAAGATCAGATATTTTTAAAAGTACAGTGAATAGATTACCAGTCCTTGAGTATTGTGACTTGTTAAACACTTTTCAGTATTAATGTATAGAAAAAAAGGTTCCAGTAGGGCTGCACGATTATGGAAAAAATGATAATCAGGATTATTTGGATCAAAATCACGATTACGATTATTAATCAAGATTATTCAACAATAAAAAATATTTTTTGTTCAGAATGTTGTTTAAAATCACGATATGAAATGTAACCAAGAAAGTATTGCATAAGGGATGGACAAATTATATAAAAGGCAATAGCATGAAACTTAGGCGGTCCTAGAGATTTTTGGCCATAAACACCAGCCTGTAAACATGTCTTAGCTTCAGGAACACCCAAAGGCAGGTCACTACATTGTCCCCTACACTACATTGTACATGGTCACGATTAATCACGATTTTCAAAATTTTAATCATGGCAACCAAAAATCACGATTTCGATTATTTTTCGATTAATTGTGCAGCCCTAGGTTCCAGTAGGATGTTTAATATAATTGCTGTTCCACTCTTAGGAAACAGATGTTTTATACTCAGATCTTGAGTAAAGTGAGCAAGAAAAGCACGGGTATAATCTAGGATGCTCTTGAACCTTTTGACAACTTCCTCCTGTGAATAAACAAGTGAGCCAGATTAATGCCAAATTTAGTGACCATTCTCAAAATACTTTCCACTCCAGGCAGAGAAGAGTGACTTTACTTCAGTAAGTCTGGTTTCCTGGCCAGCAGATAGACATATTAAGAAAAAAAGAGGGTCAGAGTGACACAGTGAAATGGAAAATTGAGTGGAAGGAGAAGATACTCAGCTCGGAAAACTCCCAGAAAACCGTACGCGACTCAGTTCTTGGCAGATACTTCAAAAAGGGAACTTGTCTTGAACTCACTCTGCGTTCAAGACCTGAATGAGCATCAAATTGGGATTCCTCCTGCAAAGTTACAATTATTTCTCCTGGTCATTTGTGGTTGGAACGGTTCACTGTTACCAGCCCCGTCTCCAATAATTAATCCCCACGTTCCTTCACACTCCATGCTACAACTTTCACTTGGTCGCCTTTTCCTGTAATTGTCTTGGTTTCTTCTAAAATCAATAGATTTTTTTTTGTATTTCCCCATTTCCCTCATGGGACCTGTTGGACAGGGAGGAGAGGAGTGATTTGGGTTGATGTGCAGCACTGCTGCGATGTTTGCCGTTTGATTCAGCTGTGGTTTCTCTTCAGTCAACACGCAGACTGTGACTCAGTTCAACCCAACCACCTGGGAATTTCTACATCAAAACTATGAGTCATTCTTTTTATATCTCAGACTGGTTTTGTGTGTGCATGCTTGTATGTGTGTGCATATTTTCCTTGATCGTCTTTGTTGGTTGGATAAATATTTTGCTTTTACTGAATATGTCCAGTACAGATGGACAGAATGTGTGACAAGAAAGCTGAGTGATGACATCTCAAAAGGCTCTGGCAAAGCTGCAGATTAACTTGTTGAAGGCTTTTTGTATCTGACATGTGACCTGAGCATTGTACCCCCCCCCCCCTTTAAATTCCTCTTTTATGGATTCAAGTTCTTTTCAATTTTGTGAAACAGAGGAAACACAGGCAACATGCAGTTTGATTGCTGGACACAGTGAACTGTTTAGTAGCAGACTGATAAGAAAAGAAAAAAAAAATCCACAACGTGTTCTTTCTTTGGAGATAATGCCATAAGTATTATGAGTTTAGTTGTTGGGTATAGTATAGTACAAGTATAGACAGAGCTCAAGACCAAAAAACAACCAGACACGATTTAATTAAAACAAGAAAAAAAAATCACGGAGATAAACCAGTAGACGGGGATACCTGGCAGGGAAATGTGAGCAGAAAAGAGCATAAATACAAAAGGCAACTAGAGACAACTAGACACAGGTACAATACATGAGAGCAGATAATCCACAACAGCTGCGAACACGAGGGAAGGCAAGAAGGAAAGACCTGAGTAGCAGAATAAAATCAAAGGCACAAAATCAACTAAAACCCGTGAGAGGTGGGATTTTCCTTTAAATTTAGCTTTTTAAAATTAGTCTTTACCTTGTGATGTGCTACTTTAGCTGTCCAAAAGAACAAGTGGAACATAACTATCGGTCCACCATATGGTTTGGTGCGAGAGGTGTAGATTGTGTTATTGTAGGAAAAGAGGGAGAAGAATTAGATCAGTGGAAGTAGGAGCAGGGTTATGATGACAGTGTCCTCTCTCTGGGTGTCACATCAGTGTTTGGACAAACCAAGAGATCGAGAATGAATGTGACAACACACTCCAGCTTCACAGCACGGGAACCAGTGTTATCCTCTCCTGATGATTGTCTCTCTTCAGCTGTGTCATCAGGAAATGAGCATTGAACTATCATTTTATGTATTCTTTTGATGTTTGATATTATCTGTTTTGCTTTTCAGTCACTCCCTTTGAACACAGTCTACTTTATATTCTTCAGAAGAAAGAAAAACTAGATATCACTACACACTTTTATCTCCACAAGACAGGCAGCTGAATCAAGCTGAAACAATCAACAAATAACCATATCGGTTATTTGACATATTTATTATCATGTCTGGACAATTGTCTTCATTCACCTGTACGGAAAAAAACTGGGTGATACTGTACATCAAATTTTTGGCAACCCAGTGATGTACAAGGGCTTATCAATATAATTGAATTTCAGAAAATAAGGTGTCTGATCTGTTTTTGATTAAATTGACACATGTAGTGGAAAAATGCACTTTACAATAGACCAAATAGCAGGTGTAGAGTTGTGAATCAAATATCATGCAGTACAAAGATCTCTTGAATGTCATGCACAAACTGGAGAACAGACTTGTAAAAATGCCAAGAAGGAAGCTCCAACAATTCCCAGTGTGTGTGTGTGTGTGTGTGTGTTACAGTATGAACATGATATGGGAGGAAATTAAAGTCCTATCGTGCCGATGTTGAACCATACTTGTCATGGGAAATGGTGATGAATCTTTACATTTCCTTCCTTGAGCATGTGTTGGGTGATTCTGATTTGGTTTGTCAGAGTGGAATGTGGTTCTCAGACTGGCAGGACATTCAGCTGAAGAGGTTTTTCTTCTGTTACGTACCATTACGTTGCCGTCAAGATACTCTTAAGCACCATTGGAACAACTCACTTTTACAATTATTGCACCTTACATTTTACCCCTGGCTGTAGTTGTATAAGTGCAATTTGTCCTAATATTAATTTATTTATTTTTTAAAGATGTAAAGATTTTTTATTTTATGTATGTATGTTATATATATATATATATTATATATATATATATATATATATATATATATATATATATATACACATATATATATGGTTGGGTAGCAGCATTTGTTGATCTTCTTTGTTAGATTTTAATTTCTATTGGTGTCATCTGTTCCATCACATTTCCCTTTTCCTGTTCTACAACTGCATAAATAATCGTGACAAGTGGAAATGTTTGGTTTTACATATATGAATTGCTTTTTTGTTTGTTTTTTGGATTAATGTGGAATATGTGGAATTTAAATTGGTGCTCCTGCTTCATTACTGCTCTTTGGTCATAGGACAGGGTGCCCAATCCTCGTCCCCAAGAGCCCCTATCCAGCGTGTTTTAGATGTTTCCCTGCTTTGGGACACCATGATACAACTGGCTGTCTCACCAACAGACTTGTGCAGAGTTTGATGACAACCTGATAATGACCATTAATAAGAATCAGGTGTGTTGAAGCTGGGGAAACTCTAAAACATGCTGGATAGGGGCTCTCGAGGACCAGGATTGGGCACCCCTGTCATAGGACATTAATAGTAGAACTTACTGATCTGATTGACTACCCTTGTTAATTCACTGATAAGGGTTTATGTATGGTGAGAGATTTATTTATTTATTTATTTTTGATTGAACTGATTATAAAAATTCATTACATTGTCACAGACTGACCTGTGTCTTCTTTCTTCCTCACTCCAGGTTAACTGGAAGGGAACTGACTCAGCTCTGCCATCCTGCTCCTCTAACATCCCGAACACCTGTCATGCACCTCTAACTTGGCTTCTCATCAACCACGTGCTTTCCCTGCTGTGCGCAACCCATGGAGAGTATACGCCCACTCAGATAGGATGCCTGCCTTGCCCAATGCGCTGCGTCCCCTCCTGCCCATCACCACCTCCTCCTTCTCCTTGCGTGTACCTGACTCTTGCCAACAGTTCCTTGTGGCCCACCAGGCTCCACCCTGCCCCAGTACAATATGGTGGATGAGGTAACCACCATGAAGGATGATGTCATCAATGCCAACACGCTGGCTTGGCTGGTCTGCTCTGGCGTGTCCATCCTGGCCAACACTTGGAGCATCCTTAGCGTCAGTGCCAAGCAGAAAAAGTGGAAGCCATTGGAGTTTCTCATCTGCACCTTGGCGGGCACCCACATCCTCAACATGGCCATTCCCATCACCATGTACTGTGTCATAACGCTGCGGCGCCAGCATTCCAACTACGAGTGGAACGAAGGCCTGTGCAAGGTGTTCGTCTCTACCTTCTATACTCTCACACTGGTCACCTGCTTCTCGGTCACTTCACTCTCCTATCACCGCATGTGGATGGTGCGCTGGCCTGTGAACTACAGGTATGACATCAGCTGTTAAGAATATGCTCTTACAGTATTTGCGGCAGGTTATATGAAGTTGGTCGCTGAGGCTGTTCTCATTAGGGTCATTTCATTCAAATTAACCATTATACAATAATGTCACAGTTAGCAGCTGTGCTGCTCCTTCTTTCCTCCCACAGTCACTGCGCAGACTGCAGCCGAACACTCAGTGGCAAATCTGTTTGGTAAATTATTTTCTGCTAAGTTCTGAACACGTCTGTGTTATGATAATTACAGTAATGCACTGATACTCGGTCTCCCATTGCTTGAAGCAGACTGAGTGACTCTCTTGTACAGAAAATAATTACGGTTTTTAAAGGTTGCAAAGTGTCTATGCGTGTATAGAGCAGAAAGAAAGGTAGTGAGAGGGAGAGAGGAGCAGGGGCTGAATTAAAGCATTTTCACATTTTTGGATGTTACAAAAATAAAAATATGTAAGTGGTTTGCTGTTAACATAACCTTTTTAAATCACACAGATATTAACATTTTCACCAATAAGGACTTGAAAGAAATGTAAGAAAAAGAAAATAGTCCTTATCAGGTCTTGAAATGAGTTATAAAAGAAAGCTTGCATGAATAAAACATGACATCTTACACTGTGTCATGATTTATTTATCAAAAGGCAACTGTAGAATCAGTGTGGAGAAAACTAAGCACACTCAGTGATCCAACAGCTTGTGGAAGGAACCTCAGCAGCAGTGACTTGAAATAATCCTTTTCAGTCTCATGTCATTGAGGAGGAACTTCGGCAAACTCTTCTTTACAAGTTGGACTCCACTTAACTGAGTTTGAGTATTTTCATACATCTTCAGCCTAGTACGGTAAAGGTGAAGGGATTTTTTTTTTCTGTGGTGTTTAAATGATGAAAAAGCATATTGTGGAAATATTTCAACATTTATTCTCCCTAAGAACATTTAGTGTTGGAAGTAGTTTCAGTTGAGGAAATAGATGCCATGAAAGCTTTTGACAGCATGTTCTGTTGATTATATTCAGACATGTTGAGAAGGACGGTGAGAAAATCAAGGACCAATCATTTAAAATGGTGCACATTTTTTCCCACACTTGCTAGTATAGAGGCTGTTTTGTTGGTCTAGTTATGTGTTTAATCTCGAATGTCTTTGCATTGTTTTTTAGATTCAACCATTTAATTAAAAGTAAATATTTTCAATCTATTTAGTGGGAAAAAAAAGTGTTTTATATTCTAACCCTCCGAAAATAAGCACGTGAGCAGAGATAGCATTCATATAAACACAACATTCAACAATAGCAATGCTTTTGCAACGGATTTCTGATTTTTAATGGTTTCATGGTAAGACTAGGTGCCACCTGTCTGGCTGTTTACAGTTGCTGAGTGGGATGTGCTGCATTAGGTAAAATGTCTCCTGCCAAGACAGCTGCTGGTTGTAGTTATTTGGGGTAACACCATGTCAAACTCTGCAGTCTGAGCATCTGCCAGCTGTAGTTTCCACCTTCCTGTGGCAGCTCACAGCATATGATATCACTTAGCAACACTGAATCATACTCACCAGAGTCACCTTGCATTCACAGCACTCACACCATTTTTGGTCTCGTCAGACTCCCATGCTGTTCACACAAAATCAGATGTTCTTAACTACCTGGCTTCTTCCTTTAAAATATGTTGATGCTGCATCTGCAGTCGCAGACGCACAGTGTTGCGCTGACATTATCAAGAAGCAGCCAACATTTTGATTACCTCTAAAATGATAACAAATGTTTGTCATCTGTGCAGTCATGCAGCATCTCACACCCCAGAGCTCCTGGCTTTGGTCCAACTCAGCTGGTACTCATGACTTGCAGATCCCTGTTCTCTGGCCATATAATCATTTACAGTTGAGTGCGTTTCTAGAGCAAATACAACCAGAGCACCCATGAAATCAGCATTCATATCAGCAGATTACATAAAAGCTCCATTGTGGCTTCCTGAAGTTTTGCTGTCATAAACATTGTGGTGGATCTGGTGGAGATCAGTATTCTGTTGCCCCCCCTTCTTCTCCTGCTGAAAAACAGCGGGATTTTACTGCCTGTAGCATCAGGTTTACAGAGGCCAAACCTACAGTACGACTGGCCATTTTTGTAGATAAGCAGACACTCAGATAAGATATGCAGACTTCCTTTTAGATCGAAGCTCGATCTCGCTTTCAACATTGCCTGTGCGTCTGCCTTTATGGCTGCTGCTGACACAAATATTAGGTTTTACACAGATGCTTTGATCTCGTTTCTATTCTCTCACCCATTTGATTACATGCTTGCTCATCTTCTCTTCTGGAAGCACAAACTGTCCTTCGAGATGGTTGTCTTCTTGTTTTAAAGTCAATTTTAACAATGGTGTGATGGGGATATCGTTCAGGTGGCACACTGTGTAATTTCTTCATCTTACATTTTGATAGCTTTGCTTTCTCCCTGCTGAGCTAGCATGGCTGCCTTGTTGCTGACAGCAAACACACTGAAGCCCTGAATTATGAATTCGTACCTTGTATTTAGGCTGCTATTCTCATCATCCCGTGCTCACCATGTCATGGGGGTTATTTCTTTTATGATGCTCTCTCCCTCTCTGGTAATTGATTCATGCAGCCTGGTGACGTAACCCCCACCCCCCCCCCCCCCCCCCCCCACCCCCCGTACCTCAGGCACATTCAGTAAAGGCTAGCATTATTACTCACTGTGACAACAAGACTCACTTGTCTTTGCAAAACAAGATGTTGTGCAAAGATAGACTCAGCTACTGCCTTCTCTTTGCATTTGCTGTTCCATTAGTACATGCAAGTTAATGCTTACACTAAAGTTTCAAATATTTTTAAATGCATTTTGAGTCTTCCTGTGTATAAAGGCACAAGTTCTTTGTGCAGCCAGTGCTCCTTCAGAGGATTACCATGAAAGGAAGAAAGGCAACATGTGCTCTGCTCCTTTTGGGGAGACAGAATGGGTATCCTGCCAAAAGTGCTCAAAGACAACAAACACAAAAGCGAGAATGAACAGGTCATTCTTTATCTAGACAAATAAAGCAACAAATGCTTTTAACTGTGCCGATCTGCATCATTGTCTATTGTTAAATCCATTTTAACGACAGAGCTGGTCCCAAGCCTGGATAAACGGGGAGGGTAGTGTCGAGAAGGGTAAACAACTTGAACTGATGCCAAATCAACATGCAGAACGCGATGATCCTCTGTTGAGACCACCAAAAGGGGAAATCTGAAAGTTTTTTTTTTTTTTTTTTATTGAAAACAGTTATTGCAGGCTGGAAAATGTCTTGAAACTTTGTAAGCCATGGAATCTCAGCAACAAGCTTCATCAGTTGTTTCCTGTGGCTGATTATGAGAGCTTTACATCAGTGAGGAATCACCTTTGGTAAATTTAAGAACATTTCATCAGGATCAGTATCAGTGTTTTTCATGTTGCAGATGCATGTATAAATATTTGAGAAAGCTGTACAGAATTCTGCACAGGCAATGCTCTTATTGTTCTTTACTCCCTTTTATGACTGTACTTGGAGTTGTTTTGTGTATCATTTAATGAGATTTCTTTGTCTACAGTAGTGACCTGGAAATGTTGGTAAATCCAAAGAGCTTGTCCATTTTTTTTTTCCAGCTATACATAAAATAGAAATCAAAAATGATTTGTCTACATGTATGATTTGTTCCTGGTGCACTGAATAGTTCAACGTTAGAGTACCATCTCACGGAGTCTTGGCAGTGAGAACACCAGTCGTCTGCTGCCATATTTTTTTTTTATATTTGTGTGCTTTTGCCTCAAAGCTTGCAAAGTGCCACACAGCCAGAGGACAAACACAGTGAGCAAATTCTTTATTGTAACAGTTGGAGGTGAGAGGAAATAGAAATCAATTCATGCTGAAATTGACCTAGCTGACTAATAGACTGAGGGACGTGAAAGGCAATCTCCAGCCATCAGTAAAGAATCGATTTCCCCCCACATTCATCTCCAGTTTATCCAAGTGATGACTTTATAATGGGAGTGTTGCTTTTAGCTTACAGGTACAAATCTTTCTTTACCTATCAGTTTATTTATTTTGTGTCGTCCCATCGATCATCACTGCAACAAATTCCAATCAGCTTTGTCAGCACAACATCAAAGTATTGAATCCTGGATCTTGTTTGCAAACCCAATAACTTGACATTTGTATCCTTTTTTTTTTATAAGTTATAAGTTTCCTAAGAATGTTAATTTTGAAATTATTTCATGCAATGCACTTTAAGTGATGTGGGTCAGTGTAGCTCTCTCTTTTCAAAACTATTTGTTTCAAAAATTATAACACACCAAGATTTAAAAATATTTGACCCTGGTGATTGTTTTTGATATTAGTGATTCAAGCATTATTGTGTTGTTTGACTAAGATTTTAAAGATCAGAGACCACAAGTTTAAAACTGAAATAAGCTACGGGACCAACACAGCAGAAACTAAAACCCCAAAACAATTTGACTTGAAGGCCCTGATGCAGAAATCTGTGGTTGTGTTTGCAGGCTGAGCAACACCAAGAAGCAGGCTGTACACACGGTGATGGGCATCTGGATGGTGTCCTTCATCCTGTCCACACTCCCAGCAGTGGGCTGGCATGACACCATTGATCGCTTCTACACCTCCGACTGCAGATTCATTGTGACAGAGATTGGTCTGGGCTTCGGCGTATGCTTTCTGCTGCTGATCGGTGGCAGTGTTGCCATGGGTGTCATCTGCATCGGCATTGCTCTCTTCCAGACCTTCTCTATTCAGGCGGGACATAAGGCAGACAAGAATAAGTTCAATGTCCCCACCATAGTAGTGGAGGATGCTCAGGGGAAGCGAAGATCATCCATCGATGGATCGGAGCCCCTCAAGACGTCGCTGCAGATAACTTACCTGATCAGTGGGATTGTCTTCATCTACGACTTCTTGACTGGCTTCCCCATACTGGTAAGTTTATTGCCAAACCAATATTATAATTCAGAAGTCATACAAACAAGCAAGTTTAAGAGTTGTTAAAACCTTTTGATTTGTTCATTCTAGAGGGTTTCAGGTATGTATTGATTTATGAAATCTGTGCTTCTCATATCTTATTACATGGGAATCATAGAACTAAGGATTTGTTTTTTAAAAAATGAAAACTTTAAAACCTTGTCATCTTTCAAAAAATCCAGGAGCTTCAACAAGACTTTTTGTAAATACAATTCAAATATAAAACAATTGTAGCAATAGTAGTACCACCAGTGTAACTTTATTAATTTATTTATTGGTTTATTTGACAGGAACGTTGTACATTATTAAAACTTTAAATAAAATTCAATAATCAAATGTATTCATACAGTAAACTCAGTTAGTAGACATGTATCTGGTGTGGTTTCATCCTTTGCCTCCAGGTTGCTGCCTTTCTTCCACCCTGATACATGAAAGCTATTATCAATAACATTTTGCTTTTACACTCTTTGCATTTTCATACTTTTGACAGCAATATGAATTTGTTGGAAAATGTAATAAGTAATAGTAAAAGGCAAAAACAATCTCAGATGAATGGCAGCAGCAACAGCCTTTTGCACTGTGCCATTATTTAATTCATAAAAATGAAGCTGAGACAGAAAGTCACGTTGATGATACCAAGTACCCCGATGATTCAGCAGCTTCTATAACCAGCTTTAGCAGCAGTGACTAGTAGCAGCTGTTCCTTGTGAGACTTTCTCAGTCACTCACGTTTTAGTGGAGGAACTTTGGTTCATTCTTCTGTACAGAATTGCTTCATCTCATTCAAGGTTTTTAAACATTAATTTATATACAGCTCTCTTAAGGTCCCACTACAGCATTTCAACTGGGTTGAGGGACTTCAGCCAGACCATTCCAAAATCTTTTATTTATCATTATTTTTATTTGTATTATTATTTATCTTCTGGTGTAGCTTTGCTGCTGTTTTTGAGACCATTGTCTTGTTGCATGACCCAGTTTGAGCCAAGCTCTTGCTGTCCTCCACATGGCATCACATTTGCCTTTAAAATGCTCTCTTATACTGAGGAGTTGATAGTCTATGTAATGTGTGCAAGGTTCCCAGGTCCTGTGGTTGCGACCAACCCACAATCATCACCACAACGCTTTGTGGTGGGTATGAGTTGTTTCTGCTGACAGGCTGTGCTTGGTTTTCTCCAAACACGGCACCGGTCTCATCTGTCCATACAACGTGGTTCCAGATGTTTAGTTGTTTATTCAGATGAAGTTCTGTTAACCTCAGTTCTGTTTTTATGTTACATAAAAAGAATTACTATTACAAATCCAGTTAAGATAAGTTAACATCAATAACATTAATAATGATCAGACGCATAACAGAAAAAAAAAATATAGATATATATGTATATAAAAGAAATTATCAGGGGTTTTAACTGACATCAGAACCCACAGTATTCCTATCACCTAAAATGCCCCCGGACATCCTCATTTTGGTCTGTCACTACTCCTCCACCTAACTGACTGAACCGTTTTTGCTAAAGAGTTTTTTTTTCTTAGTGACTTGAGGGTTTCTGTCTTTACTTTTGTTATGCAATCTAGTGTTGTGTAACGATAAATAAACTGAATCTTGAGTAAAGGAGTGAGAACTGTTTTAGTGTCGCCATTTGGTTTGCAAATTCTGCCCTTAGGTTCTCATTTATTTTTTAACAAGTTAGTTCAGTAGAGTTCTCTGCAGATTGGAGTGCCTGCAGAAAGCTCAAAGCTTATCGTTTGTGATGGAGCCAAACCAACCAGCCTGGCCTCTGAAAAGCAAGTTACCTTGATGGAGATTTTTCCATCAGGTAAATGAGCTTTGTCTGTTCCTGCTATCATTGAGCCTGTCGACATACGTAGATACTTGGGAAATAAAGTTTGACATACTTACATTTGACAAAATAATTTAAGTCTTTTGACAAGGCAAATTTAAACTTCCACTTATAAAAAGCACCGTCAGGTGTTATTGGTGGATCCAGTTTATAGAGAAAGTGAAAGCTGTGGTGGATGTTTTTTTTTTTTTTCATCAACATCATATGTTTGTGCACAACAGAGAGGGCGGTAAATGACTAAAGAAAGATTGTGTTTCAAGTGCACTGACAGAAACAGCATAAGGTCTGTCTGTCATTTATGATCCGATGTAATGAGCCATTTAAATGCATGGAAAATGCATTCAGAAATATATTTGTTTTGAACTGCAGGGTTTTAACATGGTTTATATGAGCAAAACATGGCCAAAAGAAAGCAGTATGACAGTGTGAAGTCAACCAGGACTTTCAGTCACACCTGCTTCTATTTTAGATAGATGTTCTTGTCAAAGGGTATATGTAAATGAGGCTGGAGAATAGTCGGGTGAATTGAGAAATAGACAGTAAATTAGAATTTACTTGTTATAATTTTTTTCTTAGAGCCCAGAAAAAGGCAGTGGCAGGTGAAAAAAAGTACTAAAATCTTCTAAAGTAAAAGTCGTATTACTCTGATTCATTTTTACCTAATCACAAGTAACATTACAGGTTTAAAAAGCTCCTAAAGTTATCTTTCAAAGGCAACAGGACTTTTGAAAAGAAGTCCAGATACCATGATGTGGCTGACTGAGTCTACACCAGCATACTAAAGTCTCTGATTTAAGAATTTACTCAGATGTAATGCTACTACTTTTTTTTTTTTTTTTTTTAACTTTCTTTAACAGCTAGAGGTGAGTCTCATCTCTGAAGCATGAGCAGGATGAGGGGGGTAGTCATCTCAAACTTGTTTTGAATTGAAGGAATACCTTCAGAACATATAGTACAATAACTAAATAAAACATTTCCACACTAAAAAATGTAAAAACATTTATGAAGAGATGTATCATGGTGCAGGCCACGTATTAAAACAATCGGGGCATTATTTGTGGATTCCTAACTCCTTTCTTCAGCATGCCAAACTGAAAGACTATAAAAGTTTCAGCAGGAGTTGATTTTCAAGTCAGTTACATTGTTTCAGTTTTATTCAGTGACGTCAACAACTGCTGTCTAGCTCATCCATCCTCATCTTTCTTGGGATTTTCACGTCAGATTGTTCTCCTGCTCATCCCTTATATAACCCATGCAAGTATTATGGGACTCCCTATGACCATTCATTGTAGTAGTTTCCCTGGCATGTGTTTATTAACTTTTTTATTTTTTGAACTCAGTAACAAATGTGATCTACTGCAATACTGTAAACAGGTGGGCAGTTCAGGAAAGCACAACAACAGACTGGTTGGCAGTAGGACAAAGGACTATTTCTGTTATCAAAAACACATATTAAAACTACATCTGCAGCTGGATTTGCCAAAAATGTAGTGAATAAAATGTGCATGCAGGAACCAATCAATGACACATCCTGCAGTATGTGAAAAATATCTAGATGGCACGCATCTTCTGAGAAAACTTTCAGCGCAACTGGGCACACCTCAATGTAAACCCTCGCATACTGCATACTGCATACTGCATTGGGTCACTGCAGCGGAAGCCGGTCACAGGAATTTTAACTAGCTTTCAGTTATTCTATAATGCAGGGGTGTTCGACTCCAGGCCTGCATGTCTTAGATGTCCCCCTGCTTTGATAAGCTGTAAACACTTTTAAGGTGGTATACTGCATTAATTATGACGACCACCATGTCAGTATGCAGTACGTGTACATTTCATTATACAGGCAGTAAGCAGCATATGGCTTCAAATTGACCTATACATAAACAGAAACGGCTGAGAAGGCCCAGATGGCACAATTGATTCAGGAAGACTTGAGCTGAACAGGGAAAATACAGAAAAACCAGGTGAGCCATATAAATAGGAAAAAAGACCAGATAACGATAAAATTTGTTCAACTGTTAATACGGCAATTTCTAATGGTGTGCTGTGTTTCTAGTCAGCTGGTACGTTATTTTATTCATTTTGACAACATGAAAGAGGTGACACCTGTTTACTACTGATATTTCTGCACTTCGTCACTCTACTTGTTCAACACAGTTAAATGTATCACTAATTCATTCTGTAAAGGAGAGCTAATCTCTCAACTTTGACTTTGGCTTTGTTGAACTGTCTTCTGACGTGTTTTTGAGTGTTGCTGAAAGGGTTTATTTATTGAAACATTGTCAGCTCAAATCCCTACCCTAAAAGACATTTCTCTCTCTTTTTTTTTTCTCTCACTCTTGGTTGATGCTCCACAGGTGGTGAGCTTTGCCAGTCTGAAGTTTGAGCGCTCCTACAACTGGATGGTGTTGTGCGTGCTGTGGTGCTCGATTGCTCAGTCCATTTTGCTGCCAATGTTCCTCTGGGCCTGTGACCGCTACCGGGCCGACATCCGCATGGTGTGGGAGAAGTGTGTTGCCATTATGTCCAATGACGACGTGGATGAGGGTAAGTTGCTGTCAGACATCTCCCTCCCCTCCCACCTCCTTTTTTCCCACCTCTTCTCCTGCTGAGTTATTTTGCTTCCTTATCCCTGCTGTGGTTTGTGAGAACACTAAGAGTTGAGTTTAAAAGCTCTACAAGAAAGTAGTCAAACTTCATTAGCATTGAAAGGCTCCAAAGATAATTTGTCCCAAACTGCTGTAAAATCAAAGATAAAATCATGGATTAAATACTCGTAAACCCCATTGAGGCGGTAAAAAATGAGGCACTTTTTCCACAGGTGCTACAGAGAAAAGTTTGCTTTCATCATCATCATAAAGACTTTTGTCTCTTGGTCTGGGGAATAGTTGTACTTCCAAAACAGGGGGATTAGAGATTAGCATCGTCCTTAAAATAATAAAAAAAAAAAACTTTAGTTCTTGCCTTCAGTAATTAATTAATAACACACCATACTGTCCCATTGAGACATGATAAAATTTACATTTTCTTTATATTGAATTATTACACAGAAACTAGTGTTCTTGTTCTGGTAACTGAGTAAAAGTAGTCTCATAAAATGACAGACCTCTGCATAACACCGTCAGCATCAAAGATTGGTGACAAGCTCAGCAAAATTATCCTTATTTTGCTCTCTATAAGTAAATTTCAACCCTGGCTTGTTTTTAGCTGGAAATCAAAATATGTATTCATTATAATTTTTTTGAACACTGGTTTTTGGGGCTATTTGTCCTTGTTTCAGATAATTGAATAAATATATCTACATCTATTTTCTTTGGCTAGAACATTACTTTTCTTATTTTGCAACAAGGTTTGAAATCAGCGGGCAAATGTTATCATGTGACCTATCATGTGACCTTTGCTGTCATGAGATAAAACTGAAGGTAAAAGTGTCTGTCTAATGCAGTATAGTAAATGGTGTGTTCCTTCTAAAATACTTTACCAATACTGCAGCACATTTGTCTTTTCATTTGAGTGCATCTAAACTAGTCTTCCCTCCAATGCTCTGGCATAAGAGGACATTACAATGAACAGCTCCTTGTTATTTGTGACTCTCAAGAGTGAATCTAGAGTTGGAGAGCACTTTCATGTCATTATGATGGTCATATTTCCCTCCAGTCTGTTAGTTTGTTGTTTTTAATTTATCAGGATACAAAACCAAAATACATATGCAGTTAATTATTTAAATGTATTTTCCTTTTGTTTTTCTTTATTTGATTGTTTTCTTTTCTTTATCAGTACTGTGATTGTTTGATGTTCATTTAAAAGCAGGAGCAGAAATTAAATGTCACTGAGTTAATATCTGACAAGCAAATGAAGAGAAAGACCGACATCTTTCATCACACAAATACATTTGTTCCCTTGGGGGGCTAAAAATGAAACTTCAGCAAGATATCACAGACACTTTAGCAAAATCTGGTCCCAAAATTAGGTCACATGATAATCACAGATAGGCTCATAGAGTGGGCCCATGAAATTATTATTATTATTATTATTATATTATTATTATTGTGTTAACTGATAGTGATGTTTAAACTCAACACAGTCTGAACCCCTTTTCTCCGTCCAAACCTTGTGATCCTCTCCTCCTCTACCCTTTTCTCAGAACTGCTCACTGTCCAGCTAAAACCATTAAACAAGGCAGTCCATATTCTTTGTAATAATTAACACTGCCAGTTCTCTGCTTTTTTTTCCAGAGGGCTTGCCATGTATTACTCATCACAGTTGTATGTATAAGGACTGTTTCCTGTTTTTCCAAAGCTACAGACTTGCATGCAAAGCTGCCTGTGCAAACAGCCACTCTCATCTTCCATCCTTTTGACCGAACATTTTCCTCAAGATCAGCATTTTACACCCATCCGTAACTGATCTGAAATGAACATAAATGCTGTAATGGAGACATTTTTGGTATATAGATAAATTAACAGCACTTAATAATGTTATTCAGATTGTTAGCCCTGATATTTTATTTTATTTATTATTCAGCCATTCTGCAGGATCTCTAAATTAATAGGCCATTTGGTGATTTTTTTTTTCCTGTTATACGTTTAATTTGCTCATTTTGTTTAATTTAAAAAAAAAAAATATATATATATATATATATATATAAACTTTATATTCCTGAGCAGACAAGTAGGAAAACTCAATAAATCAGAGAACAAATGAGTTTGTCTCTCTTATTTATTCGTCTGTGTGTCTGTCTGTCTTGTGTATGGAGTCCGTTGCTCTCTAATCCTGACGCTCGTGCTTTTCTGCACTTTGCAGAAAACAGCCAAGATGGAGGAATTCATGCCGACTTAATATATGACAGACCATATGACTATAGCTTGGCACCTGAAATCGTGACGGTAGACCGTAATGCCAAGTATGAGTTCTCATCCTTAGAAAGGGGGGTTCTGCAAGGGTATCCAATGAGGGAACAACAGGAAGATAAAATGCAGTATTTGCAGGTATATTTTTTTTCATTAATTTTCTTCATTTCTTTTAATTTTTCAGTTTATTTGATTTCTTTTATGTGCATGGTGAAATGGCCTTTTGTGCCTATGCATCATCTTGATTGAATTTTATTGAATCATTTGACACTTTGTGATCTTATCTCTTTGATTTACCACAGATTTTTTGGGGCCTTTTTTTGTTTTACCTGAATCAAAAATACCCTCAGGCTGACTAATGTTTGGCAAATATGACCATCAGCAGTCCCATCAACACATTGCATGTAATTTATTTATCGAGTAGTTAGTTATGGATCTTGAGGCATTGGCAGCATTGTTATTGTAGAAGAGGGTAAGAGTGTGCAGTAATAACTGACTTACCTTCTGCATTTCAGGAATCCCTCAAGGCTTCAGGAAAGCAAATACATATCCGCTCATGTTCTGCCAAAAAGCATTGTGTCCATTAGATCCAGCTTTCATCCCAGTCAGATGCAGAGCTGCAAAATACTCATTTTCAGCCTGCATTAACAACAAAGCTTGAACTAACATGCAGCCTTCTGGGGCCATTCAACTAAATCTTAATATGTTTCAATTCCGTTGTTGAGATACGTCTGTGAGCTACAAGTTCTGAGCCACAATGGTTTTTAACTGTGTTAAGCACAATCAAAGTTGAAATGATTAAGATGATGAACTACAACACTTGGCCTGGAAGACTGTGGTGAGGATTTGAAACCTGAAAATCAGCTGATATGACCCGCACAATATTAACTTTAACAAAGCATCTTCCACTGTTACTGTGTCATCTTTGTATGAAACAATTTGACAAGGGCAGCCTAGTCCCAAGCTGTTCATGTCACTTTACTTTAAAAAAGAAATATAAATAAATAAATAATTGGTTCACTACCCGAGATGTCCAGCATTAAAATGGATTTCTCAAACTCCTCAGTTGCTTCTGAGTTATGTGTTCAATTTGACTTTTTCTAAGTCTTAAAGCAGAGATGTATACAGTAGCCATCACCTCATTGTCCACAATCATTCCTCCATCCATCCCCTTTGTGTCAGATTCACTTTATAGTACTTTAATAATGTAGAACTGTTCTACTCATTGTAAGTGTGTAACTGTGAAACTGTTTTTCCCCAGTTGTAGGATGACTTAAATGTGATTCAGTCACATTATATCTCTTGCTCCTGAAAGGAGTTTAAGGACATGAGTCAAGAAAACTCTTAGGACACTTATTACAAACCCTCCTTAATTTGAGAATTTCTACTTGCCTCTCAAGTGGTCTGACTGCAGAATAAAGCCTCTGGAGCTTTATTGGCTGTCTTTGTCCATCCTATCAAATCTGTCCTGCATCTCCAGTCATTCTAAAGCTTCTGCTGCCCTCTGCTGTTCTTCTCTCTCACTGAAGACATTCAATGCTACTGTATCGTCTGCTGTTTAATTTCTCTGCATTTACTGAAAGCCACCACAGGGGGGCAGGCTGATATCAATCTTGAGGCTCTTGACGTCACCTTGACAAACCCTCTCTCTGTTGCATAGTTGTCAGAACAGAATGTGAGTATAACATGTAGGTGACTATCTACCTTTAAAGTTTGCTTTAAGTTAGATAATGTTAGTTAGATAAAGTTAAGTTAGATAATGGAGATAAATACAACTTTAATCTTGATCATGTATGTTAACAAAAAAAAAAAGTTAATGTGTCCTGGGGGATAAAGTAAAAATTATAAAAATCTAAATTATAAGTAAAGAAATCTGTGTACAAATAACAGGAGAAAAATGTGAGAACCTTGTAAAGGTTTTTATTTTTCCTGAGCCATTAGTCATCAGCCCAAATCTTTACACTGGACAGTTTATTGGTGCCACAAAAATAAATCCAGGCTAAAACTGCAGTGTGTTACAACACTGGCTGCCTGATGAGACTGAAAAACCCTGCATGTGTTAATCTTTGTAGCTGGTAATGGAGGTAAATTAAAAACTATAACAATCCTACTCAGCATGTTATTTGCCAAGTGTGCATTGCAATAATGCCTAATATTCTGTGTGTTTTACATATTACCAAAGTCACTTAGAAACTGAATGGCTTGGCATGTCTCTCCTCCAGGTGCCGCCTACAAGACGATACTCCCACGACGAAACCGACATGTGGACCAGCGACCGGATCCCCTCATACCTGCTCAGATGGGGCTCCACCGAGGACATGATAGTGAGTGCCCATTACAGCTCCACCTTGCCACGCCACGAGAGGCGCAGGAGCAGCCTGGTGTCCTACCACGAGGAGAGCCACCATCACCATCACCCCCACAGAAAGCGGCGACGCTCTGAGGACAGCATGCACTCCCTCAAGCACCTGCCCCGTGTGGTGTGTGGTGGGGAGCGCTATGACGACGAACTGCGGTGTTTCAGCCGCGATGAGGTGATCAACTTCATAGATGAGACGCCGTTGCCGAGCCCCAGGAAAAGCCCGCGGCGCGCGTCCACCATGTCCCTTATACCCAACGTGTATGAACAACACACGGTCCGTCCTTCCTCACTTCCCGCTCACAGACTTCGAGCGGGAGCCTCAAGCACTCAGGCGAACCCCACAACACAAAAGAAGCAGCAGCCGGGGCAATTCGCCAGAGGGTTCGCCCAAACCGGACAGACCCGCCGAAAGAAAGAACCACGGGGCTTGCGGCACGGGTAAAGGCTGCAGAGATCACCTGCGAGATGGAAAATATCAGGACGAAGTTGGCTCAGCAGGACGAAGACACCAGACTCCAGGGCACTCTGGCAGTAGGTCCAGGACAGGCGGAGGTGGTTCTGGTGCCGGAGCCAACTACGGACACCAGAAGCACCTGAGCAAGGCTGAGAGTAAAGGAAGCACAAACAGTTTTGTAAGCACACCCTCAGCTTCGTCGTCGGGATACATCACTTTTCACTCTGATTCTCTCGGTTCCACCACCTGAAAGCAAAGCTCCTTTGTTAGTATCAACATTAATAATGACGTTTTTATCATGAAGAAATCTTCTGAGATATCAGCGATTAATGATGAGTGTCATGCTGGAACATATCGTCCTTTTTACACTTGCCACTATTCAGTTTTATTACGTGCCAGAAATAAACATGTCATGCGAAATAGCCTTAAAGGCTCCGGACATATTTTCTGAATAAGCCTTGATTTAGCGTGTCGGCTGGTGGAGATGATGTTCGCAGGTCCAGATGTTCAGCTTTCACATCACAAAATCTCCACGGAGGAGCACTTTTTTCCCCAGCACTGACGCAGAGAGAGGTTTTTAAATGGAGTGAACATTCATGAACCTTGTTTTTGCTGTTTGATATTGTTTCTCATGAAATGACAAAATAATTTGCAGTCGTACTGGTTAAGATGGTTTTCTCTCTCTCTGTTCTTTATCATGTTAAACACTTGAACTCAAACTGTGTTTTGTTTGGCCTGCAATGTTTTGTTGTACGAACAAAAGCAAGCTGCAAATTTATTTTGAGCTTGACTTCAGAACATGACACATTTTCCATATTTGTTTTGTTATGATGAGTACATATAACCTTTCTATCTAAATTATTATTCACAACACGTGAGAAGTTTTTTGAGCACCACATTTTGAAGTGAAAAGAATGGTAATTCATACATGGCCAGCGTGAGATCCTGACGAATAACACGATGACCCAGAATCCTGGATGAAAATGTGAGGCCATTTTTTTTTCCCCAAAGGTGATTGACATGTTATGTATATAAGAAGGGTATCTGTTTTTTGTGTTTTCTGTTTGAGACTTTTGCTAAGAACTTTTTTCTCCCAAATCTTATTATTCTTATGCTGACTTTGGATTTCATAAGACACAACAGTTGCTCATTGCTTACAGATCATAAGACCAATATGAAAATGGTGCTTTATCATCTTCAGCTAACCTGAACCTACTTGTTTCAGTAACCCGTCAGAAAGCATCAGTAATTCATTTCTCTACCACCAGTAAAGATGAAAGATGAGTGGTTGCAACCGTCAGATGTTGATCTAAGGTTGGTGTCATACCTAAAATCACAAAGCACAAATTAGAAACATTATGGAATGGAATAGAAGTATGAGTCCAAATTTAAAAAAAAAAACAAAAAAAACAAACAAAAAAAAACAATTAAGTCTTCTGCATCAGCAGAAGCGCACACATTGATTCGCACCACTGTCGTCAAATATTCACATGACTTCTTATGGCCCTATACTGAGGGGTTTTATGGGTGTATTTTTTTTTAATGTAAGCCTTATGACATCTGATGTAAAATAAAATGCAAGCCTCCCCAAAGACATAATGATGTGGGACAGTTAAGGTTTACATTTATTTTTATGAACAAATGCTTGGGATGAGAATGTGACATCCAGGAAGAAGGTATAAAAATGAAATACATTCTCACTCAAAACAGACATTTCTGTGGAGCTGACCGCACAAGGCACACATTTGAATTGATAAACATCTCCTGTTAACTAAAGTAATAATTTGATCAAATTAAAACACGGTTAAAAAAAAAAAGAGGAAAAGTAGCAAAAGCGATTTTGAGCTTCGACCTCTGTTGCACATTAACTGCCAGTGTGAATGTATCTGCACGCAGAAGGTGCAGGTATTTAAAGAAATTAAAGAATATGGACAAAATTATAGACATCATTATAGTTCTGAAACATTTCTGTTGTTCCACCTTTAGGCATTTATGCTTTGAATCATCTGCCATCACTCCAGTGTTTTAATTCTCATGCGTTTGTGTTCCTCTCCCGTTCTTGGGAAGCTTCACATCACATCCTGCTGTCAGATTTGCTTCGTCATGGGCCCACTGCATTTGTTTGTTGTGTTTACAATATTATAATATAATTTTGTAACATATTCAAAGATTTATGACTGAAATATGAATGATGTTAAATGTTATGATTTTCTTGTTGAGTTGATGACTTTGTTAAAAAAGATATGACAAATTAAATCCACGAGAAGATGCCTGAGCGTGTGTTCAGATTTGTGCTACAGAAATACTTTGTCATTTGTTGACTGGATTTACATGCAGACTGGTTTCCTGGTTATGTGTTGCACAGGTGAGCATCTTACTCTGCTTTTCCAGACTGGGATGAGAAACCCAGATATGTTCCAAGCACTCTGATAGCGAGGGGAATCCTGGGGTACCGAAACAGCTTATCAAGATTTCTGAAAATCCTGAACTGCAGGCGGCTGAGATTGTGGGAAATTAGATGTGAATGTTCATATATGAGAGGAAACCAAGACACTTTAATGGCAATATTTTTATGGATTTGAGTAAATAGGGTTCTTATGTTTCATGCAGTTATCTTGTCCTAGTTATGATGAAAGTCAGGAAAAGACTCAAAACTGTGACCCTAATGTTTTTGTGAACACACTTGTTGCACAGCTTTTCACTGATTATACTGGAATAACAGGTGGCTTCCAAAAATCAAGACCAAGGTTGGGGTCTTCATCGATGATACAACTTAGTGCCCCTTCTTTTGATCCTACGCTTTTTTTTTCTTCAAATCATCACCCCTCCGCTGCTATGATGGATTATCGATATTATGTGTTTTTGCTGAAATGCCGTGTTTGGTTTTTGCTAAGCATGGTGCTGGGAATCAAGGATTAACAGCTCCACTTTGGTCTCATGTGCCACAGGACATTGTTCCAAACGTCTTGGGGCTTGAATCAAGTGGAGTTTTACAAAACCTAGTTGTGTTTCCATGTTCTATTTTAAACAGAAGAGGCTTTCTCCAGGCAACTCTCCCAAGCAAACCATACTCGTTCAGTTATCTTCTAACTGTGCTGTCTTGGAGTTTAACATTTAACATACTTGTAATTCTTTGAGTCTGACCTTGGGGTAAATTTGTTGGGGCATATTCTCATGGGAAGATTGATAGCTGTCTCAAATGCTTTCCATTTGTAAATATTCTTTCATAATCCTTTCCAGATTGATGTACAGCTACGATGGCCTCTCCAAGGCCATTGCTTATGTCTTTCCCTCTTGGAGTTATGTTTCCATAGAGCTGAAAACTACCAAATCATTTTTATGGAGTCCCTCTTGATCCTAGTTGTCTGGGGTACTTAGTGTTTCCCAATTTGATCTATTTGGGGACTCATTTTTGTTAAATGAATAATAGCACAGTAGAAGAAAAATTGAGCAACCAATTGTGATTAGAAGTTTTTTGTTTGTTTGTTGAAAGTTTTACACACAAAAAAGGAAAAAAAAATCATAGGATTTGAATAGGTTAACTAAGATTTATTAGTCTCCTGTCGACGTGGTCAATGCCTTTACTTGCCTTTATTTTACTTCTTGTAATGAAATTTTGGCCTTGTTTTTTATTGATAATTTATTTTCACATCCTTTCTACAACTTTTTGGCTGCAATAATTTAGTTTCAACTCGGGTAAGTGCTGTGTTTTCCTCTGCAGCAGTCACTAACCTCTGATTTCTGTTTAAGCCTTTGTGGAGCAGTCTAATGCCAGTGTTCCCCTAACAGACTGAAGAGTTAAAAGGTAATTCCACGGTGTGCTGGTGGTCTAAATGGAAACAAGCTGGAACTAAAGACCATCTCTTTTGTTCACACTCGTGGAGCTTCGGGTGCCTTACTGAATGCTTTAACTGCATCAAGGGCCAACAGCTTACGCCCTTCATAACTTTGCTGAACCTGATCTGCAAATGCGTATTCATCAGCAAAATGAGCACCACAACAGGTGTCTTCAGCCACGTCTGTCCCGTTAAGTGCAACCCAGTTGAATGAAAAGGAAAAAAATAGAAAATAAAATAAAGGACTTCTCACTCTCTTCTGCTCTCTGCTCTTATGTGCGTCACAATTGTTTTGTACATTCGATAACTGAGACAATATTTAAATTGTTTGAAAAAAAAGGTTAAGGCCATTCAGTAGGATTGCCACGTGGCATTTCCTTTCTTGCATGAAACAAACTTTTCTTACACCTTGGGCCCCTGATGCTCTCATTAAAAGAGGAGTTTTGACGTTGTGTGGAGGAGCATTATGAAGATTTACTGGTATGTCCTACAGAAGCTGACCCAACCAAACCACAAAGCTGGAAAGATAAACACTTGTGAGAGGAATACTTAGGTTCTTACTTTTGGCTTGGTACATGCATACATACACACTATATATATTGCCAAAAGTATTTGCTCACCTCCCTTGACTCACATATGAGTTTTCATGACATCCCAATCCGTATCAATATGAAGTGGGTCCACCCTTTGCAGCTAGAACAGCTTCAACTCTTCTGGGAAGGCTGTCCACAAGGTTTAAAATTTTGTTTTTTGGGGATTTTTGACCACTCTTCCAGAATAACATTTGTGGGGTCAACACACTGATGTTGGACCAGAAGGTCTGGCCTCTCAGTCTCTGCTCTAATTCATCCCATAGCTGTTCTATCAGGTTGAGGTCAGGACTCTGTGCAGGCCAGTCAAGTTCATCCACACCAGACTCCTCCATCCATGTCTTTATGGACCTTGCTTTGTGCACTGGTGCACAGTCATGTTGGAAGAGGAAGGGGCCAGCTCCAAACTGTTCCCACAAAGTTGGGAACATGGAATTGTCCAAAATGTCTTGGTCTGCTGAAGCATTCAGAGTTCCTTTCACTGGAACTAAGGGGCCAAGCCCAGCTCCTGAAAAACACCCTCTCACCATAATCCCCCCTCCACCAAACTTTACACTTGGCACGATGCAGTCAGACCAGTACCGTTCTCCTGGTAACCACCAAACCCAGACTCTTCCATCAGATCACCAGATGGAGAAGTGTGATTCGTCCCTCCAGAGAACGTTCCTCCACTGCTCTAGAGTCCAGTGGTGGCTGCTTTACTCCACTGCATCTGATGCTTTGCATTGTTCTTGGTGATGTCTGGCTTGGATGCAGCTGCTCCACCATGGAAACCCATTCATGAAGCTCTCTGCTCTGTTGTTGAGCTAATCTGAAGAACACATGAAGTTTGGAGGTCTGTAGTTATTGACTCTGCAGAAAGTTGGAAACTTCTTCACACTATGTGCTTCAGCATCTACTGACTCCACCCCCTCAGTTTACGTGTCCTACCTCTTCATGTCTGAGTTGCTGTCATTCCCAAACACTTCCATTTTCTTATAATACAGCTGACAGTTGACTGAGGAATATTTAGGAGGGAAATTTCACCACTGGATTTGTTGCACAGGTGTCATCCTAACACAGTTCCACGCTGGAATTCACTGAGCTCCTGAGAGCGACCCATTCATTCACAAATGTTTGTTTGATTCATTTTATACACCTCTGGCCATGGAAGTGATAGGAACACCTGATTCCGATCATTTGGGGCTCCCATTTGTCCGGACTAACAGCTCTCTTCAGTGAGACAGCAGCGTCTTTTCAGTATCTGCCACGTGACAAAGCTGTGGGCGTTGCAGCCATAGACATATATACATAGACGCCGCATCCACTGTGGCTGGGCGTGCCTAAAGCGCCGCCATCTTGGTACAGACCAAGCTGAGGCAGCGGTGAAGGAATATTTACGAGGGAAAGAGGTACCGAACTTTCCAAAACTTAATATCAAAGTAGAATTATTCGCTGAATCATGGACAGATTTCCAAACTTATTGATTTGGTAAAAGCGTCACACATGTAGCTATGATACAGGGTGCTTAGATGTTTTGAAAATGTTGGTTTTACGACCTAAATAAAATTTCTACTATTGCAGACGAGCTGATTTCTGTGCTGCATTTGGATGCCCTCTGAAGAGGAGTATCCAAACCAGATCTCGTGGGATCACCTTTCACAGGTAAGATTTAAGTAAGGGGTAACCTATAGTACGAGCAGGTTGCTATATAATGAAATAAACCCTGACAGGACGGACAGAGTCCGGGTTATATCCTTGATATTTATAGCTAGTTGTATTGTTAGCTTAATATAGCTACAGGCATGTAAACCTGCATGTCGGCGCGTAAAAGAGGCGTCCACCTAGTTACATGTGGACGTGCACAAACGTCTCTACCTCTGGAATTAACTCTTGTATAAAAAGCGTGATTTGGCCTCAGTTGAACCCCTGAGAAAATAGCAGAGATCGTCTTAAACGGCTTGATCGCCAGTTAAACCATAGACGACCAGAGTGTGTTTACTGGGAGGACACTAACTATCTGGGCAAGTTCACTTTCTACACAAACTAGTGCAGTTCATAGTTCACAGAAATTAAAATGAACTAGTTCAGTTCATAGTTCACAGAAATTAAAATGAACTAGTTCAGTTCATAGTTCACAGAAATTAAAATGAACTAGTTCAGTTCATAGTTCACAGAAACTAAAATGAACTAGTTCAGTTCATCATTTCAAAACAATGAAGTAAATAGTTCATTTTTAATTATTTTTTCTTATTCTTTTTTAATGTTGCTGCGAGCAATTAATTGTCAAAATGATTGTCACTGCCCATATACTACACCACCACAAATGGCAATTATTTTATCCATTTTATCTGTTGAAAAATATGTCCAATTCTGAATCTTTATCCAACCAGGGTTCACATTAGCGTTGAAGGGACAGCTCATGTAAAACTGTAATTTCCCTTTCAGCTTCTCTCTACAGCAGCCGTTCCCAAACTTCAGAATACCAAGGCCCAATTTGAAATGTGAAAAATATACACAGTCCACCCAAACCTTTAATCACAACTGTGATCAACATACAGGACCAGGAACCATGATCTGATATTAATGTGAGGGGTCAACAAATAGGTGACACTTTTCATATTAAGTTAAAATGACAATAACTTAACTGGTTTGTTTTATTTCATCTTAGTGTTCTTTTATTTATTATTTCATGAATATTTTATAATACTAAAATCTGTTATTAAAAACACATTTAAAAAGATTGATGATTTAAAAACATATTTAATGACCTCTCACCGCCCCACCTGTAGTACCCCCCCACGGACCACGAGCCACTAGTGATTTCTAGCTTAGAATACAACAACAATATAGCTAATAAATTGAGTATTATTTTTTATGTTTGTTGCAGACATCTCTCTGTCTCTCACTACTTTTCATACATTTAAGGTTTCCCAAAGATCGGGTTTTGAGGAGGGAGTGGGAACTTGCAGTGAGAAGAGATGGTTTTGTGGCAACCGAAAGGTCCTTCCTATGCAGCAAACATTTCAAGGCGAATGACTTCGACAGAACTGGGCAATTGTCCAGTTGAGACATGGTGTCAAACCATCTGTCTTTAACTTTCCATCTCATTTACAAAAGGTATGCATCATTTGGATAAATTACAGTACACTTGATGATGCCAAAAACATTTTTTTAATGTTGTATTCTTACATTTTAGCAAGAACCATCAAGGAAGACCGCAACTTCAAGGAAAGCAGAGGAAAGCCTTCCAGTAGACTTGCCTGAGCCTTTCCTTGAAGCTGAACCTCATTGTAATGTTGTGAGTATTTGCATGTAATATTTTTCATACTCAAAAGAGCAGCAAGGCTCTGGTCAAATATAAACCTCTATCGCATTTCCATCCCTTTTCCCATCAGGACCACAATTATGCTTTGCCTGCTTCTCCCACCGCTTTAAAGGCCAGACTTTGTGAAGCCCTGGCTAGAGTGGAGAGTCTGGAGCGTGAGAAGAGAAACAGCATGCTCCGGGAACGACGGCAAAGAAAAATGTTAGTGCTCTTCTTGAGGATCTGAGGGAGAAAAACCTCATAAATGAAGAGTTGAAAGAAAAGCTGGAATGCTACTCAGGTGAAATGGAAATACTCTTTTGGAAATTTATGTTTATAGTCTGTGATTAACTCTTTATCTTCTTATTTAGAGGGCTATAACTAATAGTTTATCTTACTGAATTTCAGATCTTCGCATAGACCTCCTGGCAAAGAGGGGCCATGAGTACACCAGGGAGCAGAGGAGTTTTGCCCTCACACTACACCTTCATGGTCCGAAGGCATAGCATATGTTTCTGAGAGAGTCTCAAAATCTTCCTCTCCCAATCCCCATACTTGCAACGGTATTCTCAGTGTTGCCTGATTGATTACTGACATTCAAGTTAGTTCTGTGGCTGCAGGTGTAGCCATTGCATACATTAAAACCACTTCAATACTACAGACAATGTTTGTGAAAATGAAAATGACCAAATGAAAAGCTCACATCACACACTGTGTTGTGATACATAATGAGCTTTCTTTTTATTTTCAAAGGTGGCTGAATTCAGTGGATGCAAAGCCTGGCCTTATATATATATATATATAGATATATATATATATATAGATATATATATAGATATATATATATATATATATATATATATATATATATATATATATATAGATATCTATATATATATATATAATATATATCTATATATATATATGTGTGTGTGTATATCTCTCTCTCTCTCTTATCTCTCTATCTTCTCTCCTCTATATATCTATATATCTATATATCTATCTATATATATATATATATACTACATGCTCTGTGTATGTATGTATGTATGTATGTATGTATGTATGTATGATGTTATATATATCTATTGTATCTATATATATATATATGATATATATATATGTATATATGTGTGTGTATGTATATATATATATATATGTGTATGTAAATACTTGTGATATTGTAAATAAATACTTGTGATATTGTAAAGTCCTGAACATTGAACGTTTTCTGGGTTCTTTCTTTTCTTTTTGTTGTATCTATGTCTGTCTGTAGTGTGTGACGTTTGTTTTGACAAACAAATCACGTGAAATTAGCTTCACAACCGCGATTTATGATCACTTTTGTGTGTGTACAAACGCCACTCCTCCATAGATGTAATGCATTGTCCTGGCGAGTGGTCTGTACCAAGATGGCGGACGTATAGGCACGTCACTTCAGTGGGCGGTGGCATTCGATGCGGCGTCTATGTTTATATGTCTATGGTTGCAGCAATTCTCCTCGCTGCACGGCGCCATCCTTCCAAGACGCTTTACGACAGCAGCGGAAGAACACTTAAGGGCCCTTCACAACAGCTTTGCACTGAGGGCAGAAAGAAAGAAAGAAAGAAAGAAAGAAAGCACTTGGATATCCTTCGACGTTGCTCTAAAATACCCGGATACTGTAGCATATCCAGTTGGTTCCTTAATGTTAAGGTTATTTGTCAAATTGAGCTCTAAACTTTATTAAGTAAACCTGGAACTATTTACTGTTACATTTTCTGTTCAACGGAAATAAATAAATAAATACTGAAATGTCTACATGCAGAGGAAAATTGAGGTTATATTTCTCCTCCATAAATGATCTTGTAGTCACCATACATGTATTTACTCATTATTTATTCATCATTATTTATCCTAGGGACAATTTACTCTTAACATTTAAAAATGTGTTTTTCAAAAGTTCTCTGGACAAGAAAGGCAGTAACTCAGAGCCACAGTAGTTTCAGCGAACAGCAGTAACAATATATACATGAAATGTTCTCAAAAACATCAAAAATCAATCCTTACAAACTTTAGTCATTATAAACAGAGCAAACAATGATCAGTTATATCTGTAGAGAGATCTAGATGCATCTGCAATTATTCAAAATAATTCATGTAATAAAACGAGATTCTCGAGGTTAAAGTGGGTTTGAAGCAGATTCCAAGTGTAAAGAGCAGCATATTGAAATGTTTTTTTTTTCCAATCTCAGATATACATTTTATAATTCTGAAACGTCAGTCAGTCAAAGTGTAAGGGCCACAATATTTTTAAATTATTATTTTTCTCTTAAATCTTCACCACCGATTTTAACAGAACCTGGGAATAGATGTTTGCATGTAATGTGGAGCCCACAGCAGAAAATCGTTTTGCTGTCCGACAAGTATCTGATTTTCTCGCTGCTGTTTCGGTATTTATCCGTGAAACCAGAGAAGAATGGAAGAAACAGTTAAAGTCCTCCTTCCTGGCCTGGGTCAGGTTTTCTCTGCACGGTTTCCACCGAAGACTCAAGAAAATGACAAAGACAACAACAATACGGTAGTTTTGGCTCTTTAACTGAAAAAATTCACTCTAATTATAGATAACAGAATATTTTCAAGGTGAAGTGTCAAAAATGTGTGCTAGTAGTTAATAATATTAAAATGATATGATGAAAAGGGAAATTGTATTTCATCATTTTCATTTTACTTTTTTTGTTTGTTTTTTGTCACATTTTGTTAGTTTTGTGCCTCATCTGCGTCTTGCTGTTTGAAAAGTGGTTGTTGTTGTTTTTTATTCACACATTTACATACGTTTTATTGATCAAATTTTACTTTAAAACAAAACAAACAAACAAAAAAACCAACTGGACCTCTAGATCTGTATCAGATAATCTAAATGATAAACTCTCCATAACTCCATTTTTTTTTTTTTTTACTAAGTATTCTTAAATTTAATAGACTAGAATATAATGTAGGCTTTAAAAGTTTAAATCACCACAAAAAAAACTATATATTTTTTAAAAAATACCTTGTTTAATGACTCAAGTCTTGTCATTTTTACTTTTAAGGCTCATCTTTCAAATATTAAATAAGAGCTTGCTATGGAGTTTCTATACAACAGCACCAGTTTCTTTTCTTCTAAAGTGGACAATCATCTCTTCCTCGATTAAATAAAAAACGCAGTTCCTTTTTTACACACTTTTATTAATAAAATAATGTGGTCTATATACAGTGTAACTTATAAAACATATTGTAAAACTCTATAGTGCAATTGCAATCATTCATTTGGGCTATAACTCCTGATATGAATAAGTTTTCATCAGCTCTACCAAGGCCGCCACACGCTGCGCTGGACGTTTGCGACGTCATTCCTGAAGCTGACGCACTCAAAGTTTTTGTGACTGGAACCTCGTCCATCAGCTTTCTGAGTGGGAGCTGGGATCAGAAAAGACTGCTTGGTGCCCGGTGGCTGGCCTGCCTCTTTCTCCGACTGGAGTTTCCGCGCCTCCTCCTGCGCCTGCGCCTGCGCCTGGACGAGGCCGCTGTCCATGGTGCTGAAGACCCCTCCTCTCCTCCGGGAGCGGCACAGTTTGTGCGCGAGCTGCGACAGCGTCCAGCGCTCGCTCCCGTTCAGGTTATCCGCCATCAGCAGGTACTGGTTGAGGTTTGCCAAGCAGCTGTGAAATCCGATTTGGTAATCGGGACTCTCTGAAGCAGCAGCAGCACCTGAAAGCAGAGCAAGACAATAGAATGGAAGAAGTAGGATTAATGCAAAAGAAAAAAAAAAAAAAAAATCAGCCCTTTAACCCAATGTAGTCAGTGGTGCATTTGAACATGTTAGAATAAAGTGGTAACCCACAGCTCTGGATCTTTTGGAGGTTCCTCAGGTGTTTCACGGTGAGCTCCAGGATGTCGGCCTTCTCCAGTTTGCGCTTACGAATCTGTGAAAATAATCGACATTACTTAGACACCTCCCCTTAATAAAGAGAACAAGTACTTTGAACTTAAACTTCCATTTCAGAATTGGGGAAACGTGTGTTTTTCTGCTTTTAATCTAGTAGTTTGCATACTCACACTGCTGCTGTAGTAGCTCTCCAGAAGACACTTCAGCTCGTCCAAACACTGGTTGATGCGAGCTCTTCGTTTCTTTTCCATGAGCGGTTTGGATACCTGGGAAAGGAGGATCAAATTAGTTTTTCTTTGAACAATTACTTTCACCCCACCGACTTCAATTTGGCTATTTATTCTACAAACCTTGTTTCCAGCCGCGGGTTTGGGTCTTTCCACGCAGTCCGTCGTCGCCACCATTCTTAGTCCTTTTCAGAGGGAATTTCCTTGAAGTTAATCTCTTTCTCTCTCTGGTCTCCCGAATGAGGGAGCTGATCCCGAGTGGGTTTATATAGAGACACCCACTTAACATCTCAATGCAAACAGTACCGCCTGTCTGTTGAGCTCAAATGGGTAACGGTGGAGTTACTCAACAGCCATAACAACCAAAGACACAGACTTGCTATAGACATTTTTATATTTCTGTGTATCCTCATTTAAGAGTATGTTTATTGAGATATCTTAATTCATTAATAAATGTCAGGCCTTCCAGAGGGGCTGTCAGGAAAAGGTTTGAACCCAAAGAAATGAAAGGAACACAAATATCAGTGGGTCTGAGTGAAAGTGAGAGAGTATATATGCCACTTTATAATATGGCATCTGTCTATGATGGGTTATAAGGAGACACAGACTACAAATCTAGTTAAAGCCAACAATCGACGTGTGGGGCATCAAAATTACAGAAAAGCGTAAAGATGATAAACACAATCATCATGGTTCCATTTGCTGTGCATCATGGGTACACTGACTCTTGTATTGAATCTTTTATATGTGAGTTTCACGCCACCAGGTCGAAGGCAGCACCGTGGTAATTCCCTCCATGTCCCCACAACATCTCGATTTTCTGGTGGACTCATGGCAGTAAAACTGTCCAAACAGTAAAAGCTCCTGGACAAACGTCTTTCTCTGAGACAAACGTTGCAGCTTTTGGACCTGTGAAGCCGCCAACCTGAAACATTTATCCCTTTTTAAAATATACTAATACGGGAGATTTTTTTTAATACCTTTGAGGACACTTTTGCTATTTTGGGATTCTGTGGCTATTGTGCGTCAGCAGGTTTTGTCTTCATAGCGGGCTCAGAGAGGCACCGAGGAGAATCGCGGGCCGCCCCCTGTCCCTGGTCCCTCGCCTCCCGATTTTCCACACTGCCTGGTGAAAAAGGTTCAAGCTTGGGAAAGTCATACCGGTTGAAACAATGCGACGACTTTAAGCTCGCAGCAGCCCACTGCACATCCTGTGCTCACTCACAGGAAAAGTGGGGGGAGAGGAATTAAATCTAGAAGGTAAAGGTGTCTGTTAGATGTGATTAATCATAAGGACGGTTTTTGGGCACCTGGAGCCTCCTCTGCGTGTGCGTCTTTAAAGACACGCGACACTGTTGAAAAGTTTCCTTACAGCATTTGCTCATGCGTCTTCTTGCTTGGAAAGATGAACAGTGGGCGTGATGAAATGACTGAGGACTCGGGCAAAAAAAAAAAAGGGGGGGGGGGCATATTTGTATTCAGCCAGACAAGAGGACGCATGAAAAGAGCCCGATTTATAGTAGTGCCATTGATCTTTTCTTTTCTCCTCCTTTGTGACCGCAGTGGGCATCTGAAGATTCCCCCTACTCGTAAAGCAAACCAAACTACCCTTCATTGTGTTTTGACAAGATAAAATAGACTTCCTGCAATCTGTTGTTTAATTTGATCTATTTATTTTGAAATTTGCAGCAGGCTGTTTTGGGTTCATCCAATAGGACACTGATTAAAATTTGATGTAGCTATTTTAATTATGGAGATTAAATCCACTGGCCTCAGAATGTACCAACATTCAGTGCGTTTACATGGGAAGTTGAATTCCTCTTTAATTCAGATTTAAAATTAAATCCGATTCAAAATGATTAAAAAATTACCATGTAAACACCTTAATTCTGAATGAAAATGTCCATTCCGAAGTAAACTTAATTCCGAAGTAAGTGCCTGGTTTATTGGCCACGGTTACATGATGTTTTTTAATTCGGAATTAATTATTCTGAATTAAATAATTCCGAATTAAACTATTTTCCTTCGAGTTTACATGGAAATAGTAATTCCGAATTGAGGTTTACATGGAAAAAACGTTTGTTCGGCTTTATCCAATTCCGCTTAAGGTCTGGGGGTTGAGAAGGGTTCTGGTTGGATAGGGGGGCGGATGTATTTACGTCTACCGGAAGAAAACAAACTTTTTTTTTTCTCCCATTTCTTTATTTACACAACAAGATAGGGACAGTTGTATTAACTTTAAACACAAGAGTCAATCTTTCAATGATGGAAATAAGCAGCCAAATATAACCAAGAAACAAAAGAAAGGTCATACTGAAACTCAGATAAGAGTCAAATAAAAACAAGGTAAAAGTAAAATAAACAAAAAGAGACACAAAGGAGCAAGGTACAAGATGAGAAATAGACGAGTACAATTTATCAGCCTTATGGTTCTTTCTTTCCATAATTTTTAGTGACCTAATAGTAATTGGCAAAACTACATATAAAAACTGTAAGAGAGGGAATGCTTCTGTTCCATTTGCAAGTATTAATATGATATTTACCCATAATAATCACGAGATTGACAGTGTCAGAAATGTTTGCATCCAAGTTGTCCATAAAATAAATAATATCAATATAGGTAAATGGGGATATATTATCCACTTTCATGGATAACCATCTATGGATTTTGGACCAGAATGAAGTGACATGGGAACATTTAAAAAATAGATGATCAACGGTTTCGGCTTCAGAAGAGCAAAAGACACATGGATCAACAGCAAATTTAAATCTTTTGTGCAGAAAGTCACTGGCGGGGTATATTGCTAATGCTATTTTAAAACCAGTTTCCTTTACTTTAGGAGCAACTGGGCAAGATATATAAAAAGAAAATGCCTGTCTCTTTAAGGAGACCTCTAAGTAATCCTGAACAGAACAAGAATTAAGTCACCAAAAATTGATTGCTTAAAATCAGGCTTATCAACTTATTGTTGCATTTTTTTATCCAACAAATTGATGCCATCAATTTTTAGAGTGGGCAGAGAGGGTGTTAATCGAAGAAAACGGCATACTGTTCTGTATCAGTCGGATTAAAGGAGTAGGGATTGCTTTGCAGATCTTTTCGTACCCTTTTCTTGAGATGACAATATTATACTTCGTATATCAAAGGAAAACAGTTGTCCATCTGGTTTCAGTAGATCGTAGACAAACATTAATCTATTGTTATACCAATCAGGTTTGAATTAGGATTTTTTGTTTATGGTAATAATCCTGTTGTTCCACCGAAAGGTGTGGAGAAAAGTTATGGGTAAATATCATCTTCCCAAACTGTAGTGCTTGTTTGTGAAAATTAGATAGTTCTACATAGTATAGTTAGTTCTGGCACCTCATAATCACATTTAAGCAAGAAATCAATTCCTCCAACCTTAGTAAAAATTTTGTTAGGAATATGGTACTATATAGAATGAGACTGAGACATACAATCTTTCAGCCATTTGATTCTAAAAGATGTGATTACAGATCAAATTCCCAGGCTTTTAAAGCCCCATTACCATAGTCTCTGACCAATTGTGACTTACTGAGATAATGGGTCTTGTTCTTCTATATAAACATATATTCAACAGCCACTTACTTCGGAATTAAGTTTAATTCGGAATGGACATTTTCATTTGGAATTAGGTGTTTACATGGTAATTTTTAATCATTTTAAATCGGATTTAACTTTAATTCTGAATTAAAGAGGAAATTAAACTTCCCATGTAAACGCACGGAGTAAGTGGCTGGTTTATTCTGATTTTAAATCCGAATAGAATAATTCCACGGTCATGTATACACTCATTCCACTTAAAATTAATTCCCGTCTTTCTGCGCATGCTCGTTCCCTTGCCCGTCTGTCGCCATGACGCTTATATTCTGTGCTGGGCTTGTTTTCAAAATAAAGTTTCAAGATGGCAGCACGCAGTAAACGGTGGTCAAGAGCAGAGACGATTTATTTAATAAATAGCTTGGAGGAACTAGAAATAATTAAAAGAACAAATGGGAGGAAACATAAATATTGTGAGCTTTTCAAAGTTGTAGCGGCCAGGTTAAATGAAGGAGGTTTCGCAGATAGAGATGCCACCCAGGTCAAAAATAAGTAGAATGTTGTTGCTAATCGAGTAAGTTTGTTTTCTTCCGGTAGACGCAAAGACGTAAAGACCTCTGCCTCCCTTATCCAATCAGAACCCTTCCAACCCCCAG
This sequence comes from Hirundichthys speculiger, assembly GCA_018398805.1. NCBI lineage: Eukaryota > Metazoa > Chordata > Actinopteri > Beloniformes > Exocoetidae > Hirundichthys > Hirundichthys speculiger. The sequence continues at coordinate 534,530 of JAGFBZ010000443.1, read as the reverse complement.
ACCTTAAGCGGAATTGGATAAAGCCGATCAAACGTGTTTTCCATGTAAACCTCAATTCAGAATTACTATTTCCATGTAAACTCGAAGGAAAATAGTTTAATTCTGAATGATTTAATTCGGAATAATTAATTCCGAATTTAAAAAAACATCACGTAACCGTGGCCATTGATAAATTCCGCGTGGTTGTCAGGCTCCTGTCAGGAAATACTAAAATACCGAAACATCGCCTGCCACATTTGTGTCGCTGGAAGCTGAGGTATTTAATCGGTATGAAATCTGTCCCTGGTGTTCTGGTGTAAACGGTCCTTTTGGCGTCTTTTGTCCAGTCTGCGTGCCGCATCATCCGCGTTTTCACGCTTCGGTCCTTTTATCACAGGACCGTGGAGGGTCGATTTCAGCGCAGAGTCGTGCCATCACAGCAGTTCCCCGTCGTGTTATTCTTTAGCACAGAGGAGCTATTTCACAGCTATAATTTAGATTAGTGTCCACTCTTCTCTTCGGAATGAAAGGACTCGGGACTGACTTCTTCTAAAAAAAAAAAAAGGGGGGGGGGGATCTAATAATATGCTCTCTGACTGCATGACAACAACTTATGCTGTTATGGCATCATCTATCCATAAGAATAGCACAGCGAGAAACCTGCGTCTGAAACGGACACAATAATGTAAGAGCCAACAAATGACACGTTAATGTATGTTTCTAAAAGGGAGCGCGCCTTTTCTCCACTTTCACCTTCCAGCTGCAAATCATTCATTAACCCCATCAGATCTTTGTCATGGATTCCCGCCGCAGGGGACCCGACAAAACTGCTGTAATAATTGGACTGTTGAGGAACTTGTTAGCAGCAATTAGTGGAGCAATTATGCAGTTGCTGCAATAAACTGTTTTCTCTCTGAAGGGAAAGCGGTGCATTTGCAAGCCAATGAGAGCGCTGAACATAAAAATAAAGACAGAATGCTTTGCGTTGTTGGTTGAGTTTCATTGTAGTTCCAGGGATCTTGATTCAAAAACTCTTCCAGTTGGTGTCCCAGTCATTTTTGTCAGTATGTTTTAAAGACATTAGGAGATATGCAAACGCCGGGCCACCATTTGGTTCACCGTGAGCGAAGCAAATCGATGAACCGCCTTCCATTCAGCAGGACCCGAGGCGGCACCGCCGTGACCGAAACGCTTATTGCGCTCACAAAGACCACAGTAAAAAAAAAAACAAAGAAAAAAAAAAGGAAAAAAACAGGTACTTTCAGGTGCGCTGGAGAAAATATTAGAAATATTCACACGATCCTGCTGAAAAGCCACGCGACGGACACGTTGACGAAGCTCTGATCAAACATCAAATAGAAATAGCGTCATGAATTTCTATAGACTGGTCCCCGGGTTGTTTAAAGACTTCTTACTTTGGTTCGGGGGCACAATAGCCGTTGTTTGCCTGTGTGCGTCGGGGTGACCGCGTGAAAAGAGCGGAGGCGCACATTAACATCGCTTAAGGTTTTCTCAAGGGCCGAAATGAACTGACTGGAAAGTAACTTTATAACTCGCTGGAGGATGAAGCCTTTGTTGGGATCTGAACTGAAAGACATGGGGGCCTAACAAAAGAGGCGCGCCTTTGTCAAAGACTAAAGCGCATGGGTAGTGATGCGCCTTGAATTGCAAAACATCTGCCATTTACCCTGAACGAGCAGAGCAGGATTTGAATGAGAATAAGCTGGCGGCCTTTGGCGCACTGTCTCTAGTCGTGCGTAAAACAACAGTCATATGAGCAACGTGGAGACTGCGCCTTTGGTTTGATGATCAAACCATGTTAATGTTAAGATGGAATCCTTTGGGCCTTAGTTTTATGACAAATATATGATAAAAAAAAAAAAAAAACAGTTTCCCACAGACAAGGCCCAAGAATATTTCAGTAGTTTCACATCGGAGGATAATTCTAGGCATATAAACTAATTGCGCGAGCCAAAGATGGACTAAAAGAGGCAACTTGTTATAGTTCAATACACTGTGCCAGATCTGTCAACTTAACAACACACTTGGGCGACGGAGCTATGTTTTCTGTTCAGTCAAAAGAGGGCATTCTTCAGTCAAGTTCCATATGGCCGCCAAACTTTAAATGGCTTCCATTTAAAGAGCGTTTTTTTTTTCCGGACACACTGCTGGCCGAGCCTTTCCCAGGGTTTTGCCTTTATCCGACCAATGTGGAAAATTGAAAGCTACGAGTGAAAAGCCGTGGGGCGTTCCCCCGATTTTCCTCGCTCCATATTTTGAGAAATATATGTCACCTCAGCAGAACTCACTCAGTACAAAATGACTTTCTTCAAACATGAAACTCCTCAGGACTGGTATATCATCCAAAAATGTTTCAATAGTGTGCTGACCGTAAACGAGCGTCTCTTAGTGACTTTAAACTACTCTTTTTGATTGCCCAAAGTGAACAAGGTGTCAGGTTGCAGGCAGAAGCTCTCCGTGACATCGTGTGTGGCGAATGTGACTGAAATTGGTATGAAAAAGTCAATTTGTTGGTGTCAGCGTTCCGCTCTCCAAACGGGCCATATGCCACGCTAAGTGGTACTTTTTACCAATTCGTTCCTAGTTTCACGGTCCATCCTCCTCTTTTCCTTGCCTGGAAGCTGAAAAGCTACAACAAAATGGCAATTTAGCCTCCAGAATTGATGCATACCCCCCTGAGGCGAGGCTCTTTCCGTTTTCACCTCGTGGGGCTCCGCAGCCCCACTGAGCGCCACAGCATGAGGCTGACTTTCAAATGATGACAGAAAAGTCCCCATACCACACAGATCAGCCTTTTTTTTTTTTTCTTTTGCAGACAGTTGCGTTGTAAACCATGTCATCTAAAGGCACGTGGGATTGATCACATCACGGGGGATGCAGAGGTGGAAAACATTATTGTGAAATCCCACATTAAAATATTAATGCTTTTTTTTTTTTTCAAACAAATGTGACTCTTGTTTGACATTTCTGTGACCGTGTGACCCCCAATATGGCTCCATAGTACCCCCCCCCCCCCAACTTTAATAAACAAGCCCTATCATATATTTTGCCACATAATACACATAAGTAATACACATTCACTACACTGTAAAAATAATTCACGTGGTTTAACTTAAAAACTTAAGTTCAATTGCTGCCTTAAAAGCATGAGTTAACTCAATATCAAGATATGCTTTGTTTCAGCTCACACAGTTAAGTTACACAAGTTGTTTAACCAATTGTTATTTGTTGTTTAAACTTGATACTCTGAGTTTAAACAACTTACTATGTTACATTTTACATTAAACAAAACTTGCTTTTTCTAGTAAAAGAAACAAACGTACATTGTTCTACACTATTTAGACTTATTTTTCAATTGTAAGTAAGTTAAGATAATTTTGACCATATTAATACCAATTGACATTTCAAGTTATGTTCACTTATGTTTTTAAGGCAGCAACTGAACTTAAGTTTTCAAATTGAAAAGACTTATGTTTTTAAATGGTATCCCTTATCTAAACTAATAGCAGCAAGTTTACCAGTTTCCTTCAACTTCACTTAATCAACTTACAACTCATGTGTTCAAATATTAAACATTTATTTGAAAAACAGCCTTCAATTTACAGCCTTTGAATATATCTTTGGTTGTTGTCTGAATGGATTCAACTCCAAAACCACCATACATTCAAACATCTTCAAAACTTACAGAACAAATGTGTCAAAGTCAGACAGATGAGCATCCAACAAGAAAATTTTACAGAGAATGTTCAGCAACATATACCCTGAGCATAGAAAACTCGGCTTCATCAGCTCTTATAATCTTTAAACCAAAAGTTGCTGCTTTAAATCCTGACAGTGCTAAAGATATGCATACGTGCATTTAACTTCATAAAACGTTGCAGAAACATCATCTGCCTAAGCGGACAACTGCCAAGACCATCAGCTCTCATAATGCGTCCAACAAAATAAAGTGGGAGAATATCAGTGCCTTAAATCCTGAGACTGTCTGTGGTTAGAACATTAAAACAGTGTCATCAAACTACATCTTTCTGTGCACCTTTAACAACTTCCCAACAAAAAAGATTTTAAGACTGACATCTACACAAGTACAACACAGTACTTGTGTTGTGTATGAACAAAATATTTGGGGAAAGTTCTGAACTCTTTCCACAGAAGAAAAACAGAAAATCGGGAACACAGGTGTTACAGTTTTACAGTCTGTATCTCAAGAGTTTGTTTCTTAACCCATGTACTCGTGCAGAGGCTTGTTCTGGTTTGATTTTCATCAGCACTTTCTGCAAAAACTCAAAGGAATACCTCATGGCTTGTGGGTATTCAAGATTCAGACACTAGATGATTCCCATGAGCATGGCAAAGCCGCATGTCACATCTTTCAGGTTGTGTAGCACAATGGTCTCCTCGACAACAGCTGCCACATTGAAGATCTCACTTGGAAAGGCATCCTGTTGAGCATGTTCATAGCCAATCAGTAGACCAACTTGCATCCCCTTCATGGCTTCATTCAGGTGCTCATTGTGAGCCTTTAAAAGAAGAAAAAACAGTGAATGACCATTTTGATTTTAAAAACAGATTTCTTAGTACAGTGTTTTTCAACCTTGGGGTCGCCTGCAATTCAAATGGGGTTGTCTGAAATGTCTAGTAATTGATAAAATTACTGATAAAATATTTTTTAATTCTTAAACTATTATTACTTTCAAAATTAAAACACCACACGCAATCAAACAACTGTATTCTATAAACAGGACTCCCTCTGCATAGCCAGTTTCAGGAATCAGGTGCTGGTTGGCCGCAGGAACATCTGAGTCAAACCATCAACATAAACCACCGCACACTGAACTGAATTGCTGTGATTTTATTCAGAGCAAACTATGCGTTTCGCCCGTGGCCTTCTTTAGGTTTGTTCGGCATAAACACAGAAACACACACCACAGGTGTGTTAAATACAGAGGGGTCAGATGACCTGTTCTCAATCACAGTTTTTCATTTCTCTTTTTTAAATGAAATGAAAAACTGTGATTGAGAACAGGTCACCTGTGGGTGTGTGTTTCTGTGTTTATGCCGAACAAACCTAAAGAGGCCATGGGCGAAACGCATAGTTCCCTCTGAATAAAATCACAGCAATTCAGTTCAGTATGAACTGTACTCTATACTTTAACTTCCTCAAATATAAATCTAGTTCAAATAAATAAATAAATCTTCACTGTGGCCAGTTTAAGATGCTGATAATTCCTTATGAGAGATTGTTTGTTCAGAATTAATTTTCAGCCTTGTAAATGAAGCCCATATCCTGATCAGGGAAAATAAAATTGTCACTTTGTGCACTAATCCTGGATACTCAGTATAAAAAACATGGTCAAAAAATAATTCTAGAAAAGCGTCTCCGGGGTCCCCAAAAATTTGTGATGTCAAAATGGGGTCACGGCCAAAAAAAGGTTGGAAACCACTGCCTTAGTATATCATATTTGCAACATGTACAGAATACACATCCACAGTTGTGAATTGAAGAAGTTTTTATGGTCTTACATCGCAGATCCCGATGACGTTTGATGGATCTTCCCCGAAAATGTAGTGTGGTAGACCAAGCACAGCAGCAGTCCTCCTCCTCTCATTAGTGTCCTACAAGACAAAGAAATATGAAATATAAATATAAATTGGCATAACAAATAGTTCCTAATTTTATGATCATCAGCTCCTCCACTTACATCTTTCTCAAGGCAGTCCAAAATGTCTTTGAGTGCCTGCTTCTTTCCAGATCTGGCAGTTGCTTTGTACATCTCCAGCAGTCTTGGGACGAGGCCATCAAGTCCGTCTAGAAAAGATTCCAGAAGGTCTGTGGTAACGATCCGCTTGAACTCTGCCCTTATCTAAGGAGACACAGACAGAAAGAAAATACTAGTAAAACTAGGGCTGCACATTTAATTGAAACCAAAATATGGACAACTGTAATTTTTAAACTGCAGGGGGCAAAATATTTGTCTGAGGAGAATTTTGTGTTTTGAAATGAAAATTGTTTCAAATACTGTGCAACAGAGTTGTCCTGGCCTACACATCATATTCTAAGAGATTTAAATAACATCTTATTAATCATTTTAATGTTTTTCAATAAAAATGTATTGAGTATCTGACACACAACATGCTTTACATCTTTTTGTAAAATAAATGTACAATGGTAGGACTGATTACCTGTCGCTCATGGAACAGAGCTGGCCATCTGGAAATTTCTTCTGTGATGAATGGCTGATCTCCAATGATCTCTTTTCTGCGCTGGGAAAATGTAGCGGTCATCAGATCTTCTACGAGTTGGTGATCAGGGTCTTTTTTCAGCATTTCCATCTCCATCATCTTATGCCTCCACGCTTTCAAGACTCTGTCCTTCAGGTGGATCTGGACAGTAGTTGACCTCACCCTTCTTTGACTTTTTTTAAACGTTTTCCCCTCACTTCTCCTTTTCTTTTGTTGATCACCACTTCAGGGCATCCTGCTGCACCTAACTTCTGCCGATAGTTTCCGAGCTTAAATTTCAGACAGTGAAACCATGAGTACCATCCTTTGTCAGACCCTGGCTCCTTCAGGCAGGGATGCTTCTCCACAAGCGCTTTGGCAACACTCTCATAGTGCTGCCTCTCAGGATAAGCACTAATTTTTGACATACTGTCTGCAAGTGTGTCAAGAATGTCAGTCTTCACACCTTTGGGAATCATCATCACAGATCCATCCTTAGCATACCTACAATTTGCGTCTTTCAGCTGAAGTTCTACATCATGTGAGAACTGTGGAATTGGGAAGGGGTCAGGCCAGTCGAAAGAATCACTACTACTGGGAGATGAGAGGCTGCATGTGTCCAATGTAGAATCTGAGACAACTGCATCATCTGTGAACAACACTTTCAATGTTGCTCGCTCCACAGGAAGGTCATTGATGTCAGTCAGGTTGCACAACTGATTATTAAAACCAGGATCCTCAAATTGTAAAATGAATCCACCTCTCAGGCCAAGGTTTGCTTGTAACACCTGATTCAGCTCCTCAACGCTTGCGGGGATGTTTTTCAATTGAAAGCCGTCCGATTTCTTTTTCTGTTATGATGACACGCAGCAGCATTGTAGAACACTTTAACCTGAAAGGGAGCAAAAAATACATGTTTAAGTATAAATATTCAGTATAAAAATATAAATAATTTATATCTCAAACGTGTGTGAAAAAACTTTCATAGTCTTTCACAAGTACAAAGAAAAATAAAAGTTTTCTGCATTGTATGAACTGTTCTTAATTAATTTAGTTACTGGTTTACTTCTCTATTTATTAACTAATCATTTTACAGCAATAAGTCATTGACATTCATGCCAATAAAGCATTCTGAATTGAACCTGAGTGCAGAGTACCCGCCAAAGGACGCCATTAAATAGTCAACGCCATTATGTGCAATGAACTAAATTAGCCGCCAGCTAGCTTTAATCACCACTTAATAGTGATGTATATTGCATATCTAAAATAACAGAAATAACGTTAATTGCGCTCATGACAAGAGAAAGTCACCAACATGTACAAAACGAGGCGCCCACCATAGTTTTCTCCTTCTAGTAGCACACTGTGGTTAGCTAATGTTAGCAGCTGCAAGCCACGCATTTTATTTATTTTTACCATCACTGAAGTGTCTTGCAAGAACACCAACTCGACCTTACTTCCAATGCAAACACCCCTAAATCGATAGCTCTACTTTTTTTACGGTAAAATTGCACTTTGTCACAGTGAGAAACACCATATAACATTAATTTAAGCTGAGTAATGTTAATAAAGGAATAAAGCCAATATGGCGCTACTCACATACGCCCGCTGTCTTTCAAATTAGCAGGTTTAGTCTGAGCTGAACACAAACTAACATCTGCGTGGATAACGTTGCATGAAAGGAAGAAATACACGCTCGTTCAATAACGTCGAATATCCCCAAATCTTCTCAATTTGGACAAATACAGCAGCAACGTAGCAGGGGAGCAGCTAACCGCTGACAAATTAAGCCACACACACCTAACCAGGGCCCCGGCTAATTACTGACACTCCGACACAAACACACCCCCTGTCTCAAAGCTGATAACTTCGCTACAAACAACACCGCTACCATACGAAACGAAACTTAAGCAAGACGCCATGAAAGTGCTTCTGTGAGAGTTAATGAAAATAAACAGTTAACTAACAGTTTCAACCACTTACCTTACGTCGTCTGTCCTCATCCGAAACTCTCAAAGCGCGGTTAAAATCATGTCAATCATCAAGTTGCGTTCAAAACGTATCCATCCGCCGCTTGTCTTTTCACTGTCGTCGTTATGCTCGGTTGGTGTTCTTCTGTTAAGGGCCAATAGCATCTGGGTGCATCACTTGTTTCAACTGAATAAAATCATATATCATTTTTATCAGTCTTGTATCAAATCTCGGCGCTTTTCCAGGACTATTTGCATCGCGCATTAATACAACTCTACCACGTAATGCTTCGTTCAAAAGTCACGGAAATTTGCAACTCACACTGTTAAGTTATGTTGACACCATGAAATTTTTATATAATTTAACTGACTTATAAACCTGAGTTTGAAACCTGATAAATCAAGAAATTAAGTTGAAATTGCATAAATCGTCATGTTAAGTAGAAGTGAATTACAGGAAGAAGTGATCATGACTTATTGATCAAATCCTTTTTTTTTTTTTAACACAGTTGTTTAGGATTGAAACTTCCTGCAGTTGGGCATTCCTAGATGATGAGTGCGTTTTCTTTTCTTTCTTTCTTTTTTTTTTTTTTGTCCAAAGTAGCTCTTGGGCGGCGTCACTTGAAGTGCTCAGGCCCACTCTTGCAGCTTGCATTAGTGTTTTCCAAAAGGTAAAAACAACTCCACATAAAAGTTAAAATCACTAAAACACTGAATGTATTTTAATCTATGACTGAAAGCGTCACATCAGAATAAGATGACCATGTAGCAAAGTTACCTGTCAGCCAAAGATAAAACAAACAAACGAAAAAACTTAAAGCTACAAGTTGCAAGAGTTACCCTTAAAAAACATTAAAATATCAACTAAATTAATGAAAGTACAATAAAAAAAAAGAAGAAGGAAAATAAAAGGCACCAACATCCCCTTGATGAAAGTACTGGCAAGCCTTATAATGCTTTTCCCACTAGAGGTGATAATCATTGTAGTCTTCTGTCTCTATGAAGAAGAGGAAGTTATTTGAGGGCATGTCTCCCATGTTAATCATGTTGAGGATACCACCAGATAGGTGATTCAGGCTAAGCTCACAGACTGGCTGGGGGACAAATCAGTGAGTAGTTGGCAGTTACTTATTGGCAGTTCATCTTTATGTATGACCGACTCAAAGACAGCTAGTCAGTGTGCCAATTATCTGTTGGGAGAAAACTCATTTGAGCTACAGCCAATGAGAGAGCAAGGAACGGATTGATGTCACCACGAGGAAGAGAACTTTGCAGAGAAAGGAACAGATGCTGTTTTTTCTGGTCCTCCCACAGTTTAAAGACATGCATGTTTGGCTAATTTGTGATTATAAATTAACCATAGGAGTGAGTGTGAGCATGTGTGTGAGTCCCATGATGCATTGGTAACCTGGCAAAGGTGTATCCTTGCCTTTTACCCAAAGACAGCTGGGTTAGGCTCCAGCATGACCTTAAGAAATGGGTATAGAAAATGGATGGATGCTCCCTTTAAGTTTAGGTGGACTATTGAGAATGGTGTTTTGATTGTCTCTGAGACAGACAGGTAAGTCCAGTAACTTTTTGTTGCACGGTAAACCCCTCTTTCTCTCTGCCCAACTATCTACTAGGGCAGGGCTGGACTGGGACCAAAAAATGGCCCGGGCATTTTTGGTCCCTGGCGGCCCACCATACACCGGGGACATACTGCGCTCACATCAGCGCAGCACTGGAGCGCTTGTCTGATTAGCTGTCAGTGTCTCTTTCTTAAGTTTGTTTTGTGTGTCGTCGTCGTCCCCCGTCCCCCCCCCCCCCCCCCCTCGGAGATTTTTATGAGCCGAGTACCGGTCCGTTACCGTCGCGGTCAATAAAAACTAAATACTTTTTTTTTTTATTTTTATGACAGACCTGCGTCAGATGTGCGTCGGCCCACCGGGCATTGCCCGGTACGCCCGATGGCCAGTCCATGCCTGTACTAGGGAGGTTTTTCTTTTTCCTGAAAAGTCAATCTGCACTTTCACCTTTGTACACATCCTTGGAAGTGGGATTTAGCTGGTTTGTCTTGTATCAAAGACAAAAGTAACAAAAATCTTGTTTCAGTTTCTTTAACATGGATGTTTATAAATGAGTGCTGTCAATATGTACAAAACCGTAACTTTTCTCTTCTACATTAAGTTTCTTAACCTTGCATTTTCACTGCAAATTTTACTTTTTACAGTTATAATTATTTAACTTAAATTTTAATAATAGCTAACATCCACATTCATTCAGGATTGTTATCAGGCTTTGACTTTGTGCAATGACATTCATAGCACAATAAAGGCATAGAGTACATGGTGCAACTGAACCCGTGTCACCGCTGTGGAAACATTGCCATCTTGTGGTGATATTAAATATTACACCACACCCACAACGGAGAACAGACATGAAAATATTACATTTTTTTTTTACAAGTGGTTTTATTCATCAGTAGTTTTATTATGGAATAACTCTAAGTCTAAAGCAGCTGTACACAAGCAGTGAAATATTAGGTCACAAAAGTAAGTTTAAATTCACCAAATATACCTAGCAATTCTATATAATGCAACTTATGATGCTACAACCACACCACTATCACAACAGTCATATATTCTAAAAAAAATGTAGTGACAATACTTAATTTTTATACTATAACATGCAGGCAGTTAAACGTCTAAGACATCTAGTCATGATCATTGTAATATTATTTTGGTTTCCACTGAGTCGGTTAGCAGCAAACAAACAGACTTTCAGAAGAAAAAAGAAACAGTTTGACACTGCTAAGAAACCAATTTGATCAGAAGTATTCATAAAGTCTGATGACATAACAACCTCCATGTCTAAAGAGACGTGGATGGCCTACTGGCTAATTGTTTTGGTATAATTCTGAATAAGCCCTTGGAAGTGCTGCTGTGTGTTTTTGTGGGGTTGAAAAATAATGATGTAACATTTTAGGGAGGAAATACCACAGCAGAAAAGAGTAGAGACTGGAGAGTATAGCCAGAGAGTTAAGAGTTTGAATGTACTTTCCACGGTAAAGCGTGTACACTGTAATAAAAATGATCCAGGTGAAGATCAGAAGCAGGAGACAGAAAGTTATCGCTTTGGCCTCATTGTAATTTTTTGGGAGATCTTTTGCCATGTAGGAGAAAATAAAGCAAAGAAGGCCTAATAATGAAAGTAAAACCACAGAACAAGAGGTTGCTTTAAGATTCAAGCTGCAGAAGAGTACAATTTGATTTTGGTACCATGCCGTTTCATTGTAAGGTCTCGGAGGATCAACAGAAAAGGCAGTAATGAGTAAGAGCTTTTGAACGATGAATGTCACAGCAATGAGCAGCCATTGTACGTTGTATTTCCTCCACCAGTTGAGGAGCTTTGGGAAGTTTGCAGATATTTTGAAAATGCAAACAATTTGAAAAGAGCGCACAACAAAACAAGACAGACAGACAGTGTAGAACAGCATAAATGGAAAGTACCTCAAGGTACAAGAAACAGTTGTGGGCTTACCAAAGTAAAAGAACACACTGAGACTACACAGACTGAGGCAGCCTAATATTAAGAAGCACATTGGTCCTCCGGCAGATCTGACAACAGGTGTGTTGTAGTTGATAGCAAAGACAACAGAGATGGCTGCAGTGAGGCCCAGCAGGACCAAGGTACCGATCATGATTATTATGGTGCTACCATGTGCAAATGGTATGAACTCCACCAGCCGTAGATTGCATGCTGTACTTCCTTCTGCTGACCACTCTGTTTCCATGCAGTTGAATGCAGTTGTAGGGATCCTCTGTTAGAAGCAGACATAACATCAGCCAAATAAAATCCTGTGTGCTGAGGAGATGTGTAGTGTCTGAGGAAACTGCTATTGTTCAGGTATGATGTAGATATGTTCTAATTATATACCATCTAATATGAAACAAATGGAACACATTACATTTTTCAAGAAAACTACTACATTCTGTTCATATGTTTCAGAGAACAATTTATCTCTAACAGTAACAGTTTGTGATACTGTTGTGGAGATTAGGATTTTGATCTTAACAGTTTCAGATCACAGATTAATTTATATGTAACCCTTAACAAGGCAAGAATGACATTCCTGGTTTGAACAGTTTCTTGTTTTCTCATATAATATTTCACCTGTAGCATTAACGTAAGTTCCACCAGGACAGATTTCACATCTAAAGCAGCACTTGTGGACTGAAATTTGCCTTTTCACATGTCCGTCCAAAGCAATCTGGGGAACATAATGAAGTAGGCACCTGTACAAGACAGAAAAAGCAAAGGCACTCAGAGAAGTAGACAGTAGATGTGTGTACCCTTCCCTTTTAAGGTGGATTTGAAGAATATCTTGACACACGGGGGGAAGTAATGATTTAAGGAAGTATTTTTAAACAGGAGAATTTGATCTGATATGATTCAGTTAATTGCAATCTGGTGCCGTTTTCAACACAAGACGGTTATTGCGGAAAAGATGAATCTATACGTCTCAGTGCAATGGATATTTATTGAGAATCTTTATTGGTTAGCCCTTCTGTCAATCATAATTAGCAACAGCCAATCACGTCGCTCAGACTCCGGGCCTTACCATTACCGGAGCAGCGGGACAGATCAACACTAAAGTTAACGATGCGGGAAGACTGGGAGACAAGACTAGCATCTGTGTGGTTAGTTTTGAGAAACTTCCACCTACCCAACTGCCATTTGTGTTTGTGTGCAGCTACGAGTAAGTATCTTAAAGATGATGAAACGTGTTTGTTGAGAGCGAAGCAAAGCCTGCTGTGTAGCATTATTTATGCTAATAGAAGCGTCACATGTTCACTGAGATTTAGTTGCATGTATGAAGCCTGTATTTGCGTTTGTTTTTTAGGCATGTGTATGTTCATTACTGTTTATTAGCAACTGAACAATTTCTAGTTTGTAAGTGAAATTGTCTAAGTATTTGCTGGTTTGGAAGTGTATTTTAACAAGTAGTTATTTTTTTTTTTTTTACCTGTTTATTTACAGAACCATCCACAAGTAAAAGTTGTGTACTAATTGAGGATCTCTAATAAAACTACTGGAAGGTCAGTTTAATCTCATCTAATCAGATGCCTGCAGCTTTGTACACATATAAGAACGAGCCTTCACTTCAGTTATATTTACTCATGTTGCATGGCTACATATCAGATATATGTGTATCCGATCTAGGACCACATACTGACACAATCCCAATCTGGAATCAGAATTTATGACCAAATTTTTGTATCCACACAGCACTTTAAAAAAAATCACATGAAACATAAACTTAAAATTGAATATTGGTCAACTTAGTTAAGTACTGTCAACATCATTCTGTAGAATCTGCAGCAAAACTGAGATTAAGACTGAGGCACAGGGACTGGACTAAACCAAGAGGCCTCTTTACATGTAAGTCAGTTCATAAAGAACAAAAGTATTCACATATAAACAACCAATATATTTCATTATATTTTAGTGAGGAAAAAGGCTACTTACTTCTCCATTTGTGTGCCACAGAATTTTGGTGTTGTTGATGTGAAGTTCAGCTGTTGGGTAAAATGTATAAAATCCAACCACCTGTGCTTCACCGCTGTGGTTCCAGAAGATTAAAGAGTACAATCCATGTCTGACATTTCCATTCTTAAAGCTGACCGTCAGGTTAAACAGTGTAAAATTGGACTTCTGCAGTTCTGCTAGAAGCTGAGACAGAGATGCACAAAATAAAAGTTAAAAAAAAAAAAATACCATGATGACCTTTGGTGTCATTTCTTACATTTCAAATTTGCTGTCACCAAAAAAAATCGCTGTCGCACAAAAGATGGTTATGCTGAAAACTGAAAATTATATCTATTACATTTTTACAGTAACTATGAATGTCATTATGTTTTTTATGACAGTTTCATTTTCTGAAAATATACAAAGTAGGCATTTTACTTCTGATGCCATCTTTACAAGCTAGCATCTGACACATGAAACCACCTGTGGCACTGAACCTGTGTAGATGCGTACAAAATATTGTTGTAAGGTAAAATAACAAATATTAGCAGGACATTTCATATCTGTTTATGTATTTGCTTCTCAAAACTTTCGAAAACCACTCGATTAGTAACGGCATGTTATCCGCCACCTGTCCAAAAAAAACCTGTAGACCAAGAAGACCCATAAGCAAAATGGCAACAAATGCAAAAAATTCAAAGGACCTTTTTCAACAGCTAGAATTGGCCAATATTTTAGGAAAAATGTTTAAATCTGATGCATTGTCTGTGAATGTGACTATAACTTGATAAACAATCCTGTCATGGCTCTATTATTCGGCCTTTCTGAATCATATATCATAAAAAAATGCAGAAACAAAGAAAAAATCTGAGGTTGAAACTCTTGGTTGAGCTTTTACAGAATGACTCTTGTATCCATCCATTCATCCATCCATCCATCCACCCACACTGAGCCAACTCAGTCAAATATTTAAAGACCTCCTGCAGAGGGCTCACTGATTCTTCCAAAGGCATCACAAAAAAATGGGGTAGATCCAAAGTCATAATGTAAATTTAAACAAATATTTCATAATTTTATACTTACCATGTGTGGGTACACTGTAATATTATTGCATCCGCCTTCTCCACATTGTAAGGTGTTGCGTAAGGCATGAGCAATGGCATATACAGCAGAGTAAACGGGAAAGGAGAAAGATGGGTCTGCATTAATGATATCCTGGGCACTCCAGCGGCTGTAGTTGTAAGCCTGATTACAAAACATCTGCTGCCCATCATTTCCACAATCACGCTGGCTTCTAGAAGAGGTGATAAAATCACTGAAACCAGGTATTGATAACACTAGATGAGAAATTCCAAGCACAGTTCCAATATTTTTGATTCCTTTCATCTTCATGAGCCGTTTGTTTGATGACCATCCGTCATCCGCTACCCACACCTTGTTGGTAACATTCAGTTGAACTGCTGATTCAATGAGATCTTCAGCTGTCATTTCAGAAACAAAAACAATAATGACTTTTATCCCATGTAGCTCAATCTTCTTGAACATTTCAGAGTAGTTTTCATCAGCACTGATGCTTGTGGTGTATCCCAGGCAGATATCGGTGTCTGCAATCTTCTTGATGAACAAGTCCAGGCCATCGTTGCCAAAGTCATCATCACTGTTTAAGAAAGCAACCCAGTTCCAGTTGAAGTATTGCACAAGAGCAACAATCATGCTTATGATATCTACATTGGGATGTGCTGTTCGTAAAAAAGAAGGGTATTTAACTTTATTTGAAAAAACAGAGCTTGAAGATCCATAGTTCACCTGTTAAAACAGTAAAAGAGAAATTCAACACTATCAGGTGCAATGTATAACAATAACTGCTGACAATAAAGTATACTGTACTCTGCTTGTCCTGACTGTTTTGTTGGTGAAACGTACCATTGGAATGAGATCTGACATGAAAAATGGGGCCACAGTCATGGCCTGAGTGCTGGTGAAAGGACCGAGCACCGCTATCACTGCACGCAGATTCTTTCCTGAATCAGCCCATGGTTGGATCGAGCCATTGACTGAGATTAGTTTGAGAACAATAGGGAAACTGCGTGTATCTGAGCAGTGGTCAAACATCTCATAGCCAAGAGATACATTGGGAAGTAAGATGCTGGAGTTATTGATTTCCTCTACTGAGAATCTCATCAATTGCAGCCTCCGATAATTTGAGAGACTAAAGGTTTGACTGAGGAGAAGAAGACAGGAGAGTAGGATGAACTCTTGCAATGAAAAACCTCTATGTGAAACATTTTTTTTCTGCAGTCATTCAGGCATTACTGTTTGTGAAGGTAAATCAAAACACTACAGATGCAACAAAAAGCAGTCTATTTAAAAAAAAGATGAGTTTGAATGAATGTTTAGTACCTTTCTTCCATGCAGAAATAAGTGAATTGGGGTCTACCACTATGTAAACTCTTATCAATAACTCAGTTTTGTGTTCTTAACTAGTTTTGACAAGAAAGCATCACCAGTTCATTATAAAACTCACCTGGAGCAGTCGATGGATTCGGGTCTGGCATGAAAACTAGCATCACTAAAGTAATGAACATCAAAAAGTCCACCTATCATATAATCCCCCTTCAGATGAAACTCTGAGATGCACTGAGTCAGTGCATGCAGAAAAGTTCCCAGCAGACACAGTGAAAAAAGAAATGGCTTCATTGCTGTAGCTCCCTGGTCTGATGTGTCATCGAAATAGATTTACATTTTATTTGTAGTAAGCTAATATACACCAGTGTTGGTTAAGCCTCTTTTGCAACGTCCATGCATGAGGGAATTGCATGACTTTGACAAATTCATATCTATTACCAGTATGCAAACAAATCTCAAATGTTGCTGTACAAAATTTATCAACCACTATGGACAAGCAAGTTTATTGCCTCTTCAAGGAATAAATCTATAAACCTTTTTCAAGATTTGAGATTTTTTACTTTAGCCAACACTATATAATTAAGAAAGTCATACTTCATTCTGAAGTTCTTTCTTGGGGGCAATGGTATTTATTTTCATTTTTCTGGCTGTCATTTTATTTGTACATTGACTGGCTATTCAAAGGTGAGAAAGATGCAATGATATCTAGTGGCATAAAATTGACATTGCAGCCAACTGAATACCCAACAGGTCCTTCCAGGTGTGTGTAGGGAAAATCATAGTGGCCACAAAAATACAGTAGAGCCAGCTTTTTATTAATTTATTTTTACCTTTTGGGTAACTGAATTAACATGGCCATGCAACATTGTACAAGGGCAAGAAGAGAGATCTGAGGCGAATTAACATGCTGATTGTTGTTACCATGTGATTCCAAATGAATGAAAACATTGCTGTGACTATAGTTCATTGTCACAAGCACCTGAACTTTTAAAATTCATACCAATCTTGAGAATAAATTTCAGTTGAATTCACTTCTTTTTATAATGCCAAGTGACAACAAAAGTCACTTCAAAGTATTTTACATGGAAAGAAAAGTTCAGTTAAACACTGTTTAATTCAGTCAAATTGTATTTCAATTCAGTCCGTTTCACTCTGAGATTAGCTTTGAAGACTCCAGAGGGGAAGGCTGCCAGATGAGGTAGCACCTAAGGATTGAGGTTGCAGTTGAATCGGCTGTGTGTCTGGTGCAGCTACTAATGGCCAACTGGCCAATGGCTAGAGGCTAAGCTATCTGACAGCTAACAGCTAAACTGGTTCCTGCTTTGGTTGTCTGCTCTTGACAAACCAAGGACCACTTGAGAGCAACCTGGAGACCCCTTACCAGCTGTTTTACAATAAAGGTTTATGACCACTGAAGCATGTGTAATTGTAAATGGGGGATAAGAAAAAAGTCTCAACTGTTGCTGCTGCTGTGGTTAAGCTTGTGTCAAAGAGGTCTGTTGATGCTTCTGTACCTTTGCTGGTATCTCTTAGTTTCTCCCATATTTATTAAGTCTACTTATAGTCCAGATTTCTGCTTATTGAAGCTTTCCAAAATTTGGGATGTCCCATTTTGCAAGTACTAAAAAAAAGAGAAAGCTATAAGATTCAGAGACTTTTTGATAACCTTGTTCATGGACCATGACGATTACAAAGTAGACATGTGAGCAAACAGGCACGCACACACACACACACACACACACAAATGAATTCAAACCAGGACCACTGGTTTGTGTTACAACACTATCTCCTCTTACAAATGAGCCCTGCAAAATTTAAAACTTTACCACACAGGTCATTTGTAAAAGGGAAATTTGCAATCACACAGCAGATGACACTTGTAAATGGCCTGGGCTGCCATCTAAATTTGAATTCAGGTAGCCACCTGGAAGAGGGCTGGTAGCCCTCGATCTGTATGGTAGGAAGGGATTGGACATGGTTAAGTAAGACAGTGATTATAAAGAGGAATCAGAGATTATGTCACATGTATTTGATAACTGTTACAAAAGCAACTTCAAAAATGACATACAAATTTTCGAAAGGATTAACTTTTTTTATTTAAATTTTAAAAAAAAGGATGAACCTATATCACTTTCTGAGACTGAAATTGGGTGTGCATGTACAAGACATGGAGCATAGAGAAAATCTATTCTAACATAATGTTCCTCATTGACACTAAACTAGAACTATCAAATTTTAGTTCTATGAATTATTATAATTATTATATCTATGAGTTAATGTGAATTGTCATCCTTCTTTATCTTCTGCTAAACCATGATGATAATTCATATTACTTTACATTCATTTTGTCCAGAACATCCTCATTTTAAGTACTGTTACTGGAACGACATCCATAACAAAGCAACTGCTGCCAGGAGGTCCACTGCAGAGATCCCACCTGTCCCTGCGGGCAGGCCTGCACCATGGGACCTCCCGCCGCGCCAACCTTAGCCGTGTTAATCACAAGTTTCTGCAGCAGTACCTTTTGTCTCAAATGTTGTTTCATTGGTGATGTTTTAACTGATGCTCTGTTAGCAAAGCCAAGGTAAGCAAAGCTTCATCCTCACACCCTTCCAGTCCAACCCACAGCCTGTCACGACAGTTTGTTTGTGCAATAAAAGCATAAAAAAAAACATTTCTCTTTAAAATACGACTGTGATCTGTTAGGTTTTTATTCACAGCTCAGAAGTCAATATAATCTTAAATGCAAAGTTCCTTATGTAGAGATCAAAACCGGGTTGTAAATACATAACATTTATTGATGCAAAATTGGACATTTTATCATGGGAATCATTTGGGATTTACTTTGTTTGGAAGCCACGGAGTGGTCAGTCAAAGAACTGCTGCTTCTTATAGTTCCAGGAAGGCTTCAACCCAGAGGGGGGATGCTGGTGCTTGGTGTCAATATGGAATTTGCATAGTTGAGTCCCACAGGCTGTGAGGTGAGATTACTGGTCTGACACATTAACTTTCTCATGATACGCTGCTCCCATTTGGTCTGGAGTGATAGATGATGTGCCATTATATGTTGTAAGTATATTTGAACAAATGTTTGTACCTCTAACTTAAGTACATTTGAAGGGACATAAATGTGGTGAGATTAAAGTTTAAGATGAATTTAAGATATAATTTCTAAATGAGGGGAAGTTTTATTGAGTTGATCTTAATGTCACAATTGGAAACCCACACATCAATATATGCATACATGTCAGTACATGTGACTCCCCCCATCCCCTCGTATCAGATAAACAAATCATGACATAGGGTGTCCATTTAAAGGATAGGATTATAATGAATTTCTGATAGATGAAATTAAATGAAAAACATTGTGCTTTTTTTAAATTTTTGAATCTCAATACAATTTTCTGAGGTCTTAGTAAACTAGGGATGCTAGTGTCAAAATCCTACAGCAATTAAAATTCCACAGCGTCCCTCTTCACCCTGTCTTCAATAGCCATGTTCAGAGCAGGTGGTTTCAGGGAGATGGTGAGAGTCAGTGCTTACACATTAATTTCCTAGAAAAGCATAAGACTAGAAGTTTTATTAATGATGATATGAATGAAAAGAGATAAACACTTACATTAGACCCTGTATGCAGTTCTGCCAAGGGCAGTTTCTGCGGATCCCTTTTGAGGTACAATATTGTATCAATAGAACTGACTCATTCTGGTAAGACAGTCAGCATCAGATGGAAAGCTAACAAGTTTTTGCTAAATGTTGAACCTGAGTGTTGCTCTGTGTAACAGAGAATAGACCATTTTGTGTGCAAAGGTCCCTTGATGGCCTGGTCTTTGCCATTCGTCGCCAAGCAAAAAAGGTGGTTTGTGATCAAGTGCCTGTCAGAGCTCCTATTTAGAATTTTTGACATTCCACCACCATCATTAGAAATGAGACAAAATAAAAAGTGTTAAACTACTATATTTATTCTAAATATATAATTTACCATACCTGCAGTGGGAATGCGATTTGAAGCACATCCCTTTTAGCGCAGGCAGCTACTGGCTAACCGTTTTCGTATAATTCTGAATAAGACCTTGGAAGTACTGCTGTGTGTTTTTGTGGGATTGAAAAATAATAATGTAACATTTTGGCAGGAAATACCACAAGAGAAAACAGTAGAGACTTGACAATACCGCCATAGCATTAAGAGTATGAATGTCCTTTCCACGGTAAAGCATGTATTCAGTAATAAAGATGATCCAGTTGAGAATCAGTAGGAAGAGGCAAAAAGTTATTGCTTTGGCTTCATTGTAATTTTTTGGGAGATCTTTTCCCATGTAGGAGAAAGTAAAGCACAGACAGCCCAACAGTAAAAGCAAAAACAGAGAACCCGAAGTTGCTTTAAGATTTAAGTCACATGTAAGTACAATTTGATCTGGGTACCATAATGTTTCATTGTAAGGTTTTGGAAGATCATACAAGAAGCTAATGATGAGTAAGATGGTCTGTGTGACGAATGCCACAGTGATGAGTAGCCATTGTCCATGATAGTTTATCCACCAACTGTGCAGTTTGGGGAACTTTGCAGATATTTTGAAAATGCAAACTATCTGAAAAGACCGTACAACGAAACATGCCAGACAAACAGGGAAGAACAAAAGAAATGGGAGGTACCTTAAAATACAAGAAGCAGATGTGGGCACGTCAAAGTAAAAGAATACACTAACACTACATAAACTGAGGCTGCCTAAAATGAGGAAGCACATGGGCCCTCCAGCAGATCTGACAACAGGTGTGTTGTGCTTGATGGCAAAGAGAACAGACACACCAAATGTAAGACCTAAAAGGACCCAGGTCATGACCACAACCACTAAAGCCCTGATATCTGTGAATGGCACGTACTCCACCAGCCGCAGACTGCATGATGCACTTCCTTCTGGAGACCACTCTGTGTCCTTACAGTCAATGCACTTGAAAGGATCCTCTGTACACAAACAAATGGACAGTCAGTTAAGTCTGACATAGTAGCAGACTGAGACACCTTTCATATTAAATGCTATCTTAATATGAATTATTGTTTAATTAGAACTGCTATTGGACTTAACTGTCTGAGAAGTAATTCACCTAAACCACAAATTTGTTTAGCATGATGAAAGGGAACTGGTCTAGTAAGACAATGATCTAGTCTAGGGCAGTGGTGCGCAAACTGTGGTACATGTACCACCAGTGCTACGCGAGCACTCTCTGGTGGTACGCAGGGAACGTCATGACTTTCCACATTTTTTCCACATTTTCACTTAAAAAAAAATTGGAAACATACAATGCATTATAAATACAACGTTTTAAACTATATATGTAGCTTGAAATAATTTAAATTGTGTCTTTTAAAAAAATATTTGCTGCATATTCAGTTGCAGTGCAGATGTAACAACTGTTGAGTATGTTTATTTTGCTCCGTATGACAGTATGAGTATGTGAGAATTGTTGGACAGAGTTGTAAATAACTGATTCAGTAAAGTAACAATTCAGGTAATAAATAACCACAATAAGGAATAAACATCTCTGTGTGTTTAAAGCTAATTGAGAAGGCATAGATGGCTATATTTTAAAATTGGTCATCATGGTGGTACTCAGAGAGCTGAACAGTTTCTCAGGTGGTAACGCAGTATTAAAAGTTTGAGAACCACTGGTCTAGGGACCAAATTAAACGTCAGATTCCTTTCATTGTAGTAGTTCAGTGATGGAAGCCTTGCATTTCTTGCTTCATAAAGAGGTGAAATTGAAGATGATAGATGTGTGTGACTGTTCAGCTTTCAATTTCTCTCAGCCCTGGATAAAAGCCTAGCGAAGTTTTCCTTCCAAAGGGTCAAGAATGGTAGTCCTGTCTTTTAATATCTCCCTCCGCTCTAATGTAATCACTTACCTGAGCTGTTGACATAAGTTTCCTTTGGACATATTTTGCAAGTGAAGCAGCATTTGTGGACTCCATCTTGATTTTTTACATATCCTTGTGGACATTCTGGGGAACATATTGCAGTTGGCACCTGTATAAAACATTTGATCAGCAACAGAGTGGATTTACTGTAAGAGAAGCATTGAGAATGTGGAGGAAAGAAGTGGAACCTGATTTAGATACAACTTTGATCAAATGCACACAAAGAGAAAACATGTTACCAGAGTTTGCTGTACATATGCACAAAATAAGAAAGACATGAAAAACTCCAGAATGGCTTACCTCTCCATTTTTGTGCCACAGAATTTTGGTGTCATTTATGTAGAAATAAGCTGATGGGTGAAACTGATAAAAGCCAACTTGCTGTGCTTCACCACTGTGGTTCCAGAAAACAATAGATAAGGATCCAAATTGTGGGTCTCCATTTTCATCAAAGTTAACACTCTGGTTTAACAATGTAAAATTTTGACTTCTTGAGCTCTTCTAGAATCTGTAATAAATGCACAACATATAACTCTATAGGCATGACAATGGAGGAAAACATTACCGTGTGATGCCTCCCTTCAGGGGCTTTACAGTGTGGTTCATATAGACAAGAATCTCTAATGCTACTATTTTTTTGTATCACGCTTGAATGGCAACTGAACAATGAAGAAATTATAAACTGATTATACTCACCATGTGTGGATGCACGGTAATATTCTTATTACATTTGCCAGCTCCACATTCTAATGTGTTGTGTAAGGCATAAGCAATGGCATATACAGCAGAATAAACCGGAAAAGAGAGTGATGGATCTGCAGCAATAATATCTTCAACATTCAGGCTAGTGCAGTTGCAAATCTGATTACAGAACGCCTGCGGTTCTGCATCTCTGATGAGTTGTTTTTGAGTAAATTGCATAAAATCATTGAAACCAGGTATCTTGTCTACCGGCTGAGACACTCCAAGTACTGTTCCGATGTTTCTGATTCCTTTCATTTTCGGGAGCCTTTTGTTTAAAGACCATCCATCATCTGCTATCCACACCTTGTTGGTGACATTCAGTTGCATTGCTGACTCAATGACAGTTTCAGCATCCAGTTTTGGAGCAAAAACAACAATGACATTTATTTTCTGTGCCTCTATCTTCTTGAATATCTGTGAGTAATTTGTACTTTCATCTATGGCATTGGTGTATGCCAGGCAGATATCCGTGTCCTTAATTCTCCTTATGAACAGTTCAAGTCCGTCAATGCCAAAATCATTATCACTGTTAAGAAAAGCGACCCAGTGCCAGTTGAAGTGCAGGATAATGTTAACAATCACTTCGATTGCATCTTTATTGGGATGTACTGTTCGTAGAAAAGAGGGATATTTACTTTTACTTGACAAGAAAGAAGCAGAACATCCATAACTGACCTGTTAAGGGTATTGTGGAATGACATAAAAACATGACATAATTACTTGATAAGTACTGACAAAGATATATTTATTTGGTAAAATTCTGAAAAACAGTAAGTGCAATAATTACCATGGGAATGAAATCAGGCATAAAAAGTGGTAGCACAGTCATGGCCTGAGTGCTGCTGAAAGGGCCCACCACTGCTATCTTCTTAGAAAGATTCTTATCTGGTTCAGGCCAAGGTTGGATCAAGTCATCATCTGAGATGAGTTTGAAAATACCAGGGAAACTGCGTGTGTCTGAGCAGTGGTCAAATATCTCATAACCAAGAGACACATTGGGAAGTAAGATGCTGGAGTTATTGATTTCCTCAACTGAGAATCTCAATAACTGAAGCTTCCGATAATTTGTGTGTAAGAAGTGTTCACTACATGAGAAAGGACAACAGAGAATGCAACAGTTTTAACATTGTATTACTGTAACAGTCAGACTACACCATTCAACATTAAAAACACAACAATCATAATGTATAAATTAACAGAACTGGTGTGGGGGAAATAATTTTCACCAGTGATCTCATATTCATGGCAAATATCTTGACTGCAAAATACACAATTTCCACAAGGCAGTCTGTATTAGTCCCAGCTTCTGGTGTATTTGAATTTGAATTTGAATTAAATTTAATACATATTCATATTTATACTACAACTCACCTGAAACAGTCAGTGGCTTCTGGTCTGTCATGATAAAGTGGGGTATTAACATGATGAATGTCAAAAAGTCCACCAATCAAATAATCTCCATCCAGCTGAAACATTGAGGTGAGGACCGTGCATTGAGTAATGGCATGTAGGTAATATCCCAGTACATACAGAGGAGCACGAAATTTTTTCATTTTTGTGATTTATGTCTGAAAATCTGATGTGAGGTCTAAAAGGGATTTGCCTCTGCTTTTATTTAGTTGGGAGAGACTGACTAGTTGAGCCTCATTATTTCCATATTTCTTCTCTTTCAAGTTTTAAGGGAGTAAAATGCATATTAAGTAATGGTTGGAAGACAATTCACAAATCAGTATGCAAAAGCATTAGGTGCTGTTGTAATGACCTGTGACAAACACGGGTTTTAACAATCATCATGATAATGCAACTATGAGGCCTCCATGTCTTAGATGTTTTCATACACTAAGATAACTATGACTTTCAACAATATGGGGCAGTCAAATTCTCTATAAAGAAAAAACAAAAAAACGAATTCTCTCTCACTCTTCTGGCATTTGGCAAATAGAAATAATCCTAATCCTAATAATCCTAATTGACCCAAAACAGGAAAAGATTAGTCTGATCTAATGTGAGGCAGTGAGAAGAAAAAAGATTGTGTTTTTATTAGGGCTGGGCAAGTTAACGCGTTATTATCGCGTTAACGCATTAGTTTATTAATGCCGACATTTATTTTATCACGCGTTAATGCATGTTGCTCACGTGCTTTTGTTTTGAAAAGTCTGTTACTGGCTGCTGCGGAACAGGAAAACAGTAAACATAAGGAAAAGCTAAAACAGACATGGAGAACGGTAAAAAATCTGTGAACTCTATCTGAGTTTCGGGTAGCAACTCAGGTAGCAATATTAACAATTCTGTCTAAAAGAAAAATTCTGGACTGCAACAAAACTATCATGTCATTCCTCCATGTTACATCAGATCTGCTCCATGTATTCACTGTCGTGCTATTCTCTTACTGGTTCCATTTTTAAATTCTCCCAGATGGAGGATTTGACAGAAACAAGGTCATTTGTAACAACTGCCAAGTTGAACACCCCGTTAAAAGTTTCTGCTGTTACCTCAGAAATTGACCTGTTTTAATGTTCTGATTGTGCTGAGCCACAATCATTTTGTTGGATTTTTTTTTTTTTTTTTTTTTTTTTTTTTCATAAAAACAGGATGACATTAATGCCTTGGCAGTGGCAATAAGCTTTATTTTATTTTACATTTTTTAAAGATGAGATTTACACTAAATATGTGTTAGTGCTGTTGTTAAAAATGTTTGAACAACAAATGTTATGACACTTTAGTTCATATGGCAGCAGAACATTTCAATAAAAGTATATTTTACACAACTTTGTGAATTCATTAATTCGATTTCGCATAGAGAATGTGATTAATCGTGATTAATCAGGGAAATAATGTGATTAATTGCGATTAAACATTTTAATCGTTGGCCCAGCCCTCATTTTTATACAGTGCACGTAGGTAAACTTCTGTAGCGTACAACATAATAATAACCATATATACACCTCAAGATCCAAAATGGAGCAGGGTTATAATAGTTTTGGATTTTCCTATTAGTTTTAGTCTTTATTTAGTTTTTAGTTTAGTTTTTCCAAATTCTGTTAGTTTTAATTCGTTTTTAGAGCAGTTTTCCTAGTTTTTATTCGTTTTTGTTTTGTTTCAGTGTTAGTTTTAGTTTTATTTTGTAAATTAGGGTTGTAATTTTGGTTCGAGTGAAGCACTGAACTTTTTGAAGGCTATCGAATCACATAGTCGTGTTTACATTCCAGTCTCAATAAACATTTATCAATGCGTCTTCCCCGCTTGTGGTGTTCCTGTGTATTTACTGACCAGCAGCTATTTGGTCGCCCAGGAAACAGTCCATTACAGTTGCAGTTTTCTCCCGTTCCTTTCCCAACACTGACTGGCCTGCAGCTGCAGCTACTCTTTCCAGGGGGCTAGCTTAGGCTAGTTTATCCAGGTACTCTTGGTTAGCCTTCTTATGTGAGCTTTTCAAACGGACTTTCAGATTCGTGGGTTTTTTTTCCCTTTGAGAAGTTTTTTCAAAACTCTCGTGTTTATTTTATTTTAGTTAACGAAAATGTTTTTTCAATTCTAGTTTTCGTTATTTCGTCCGTTTTCATTAACGATAATAACCTTGCAATGGAGGTCCTGAATAGGTTTAAATCTAAGCCTTTTTTTTTAGGCCCACACACTTAAAGTGCATAATTAAGTGCTTTTTACTTTCCCCTCTTTTTTTTTTTTAAACTAAAAAAAAAAAGGATTTATTTATTTATTTGAGCAGCACGGTGGCTTGGATGGTCAGCACTGTTGCCTCACAGCAAGAAGGTTGCCTGGTTCAAACCTCAGCAGGGACCTTTCTGTGAGGAGTTTGTATGTTCTCCCTGTGCTTGTGTGGGTTTCCTCCGGGTACTCCGGCTTCCTCCCACAGTCCAAAGACATGCATGTCAGGTTAATTAGTGGTTCTAAATTACCCGTAGGGTAATTGTGAGTGTGCATGATTGTTTGTCTATATGTGACCCTGCGATGGACTGGTGACCTGTCCAGGGTGGACCCCTGCCTGAAGAGAGCTGGGATAGGCTTTAGCAGATCCCCATGACCCTGCAAAGGATTAAGCAGGCATAGATGATGGATGGATTTATTTATTTATTTTCGGTGGATTGTCCATTATAGACAAGGCAACTCGCAAGACATAGTTTGCTCCAAGACAATCAGAGCAAAACAGAAAGACTCCCTCTGGGAGAATCAGGAGGTTAGGAAAAATCCAGAAATATTATTTACCAACCTTATGTTTTCTCAGGATCTTAGATTCATGCAGGGATCATTTCAAATTATATTTTTGATGATGGTAGCTTTAAATTGATGCTTGTTATTGATTCTTATTTTGTCATCTTCCACCAACGTCTGTTCTCGGGATGCAACGGTACTCGGTAAAATACAGTACGGTTCGGTACGACCTGCATGGGACACGGGACGCTTTTATGTCCCGCAGTATTTATGCTCCCATAACTTTGCATTGGACTTGCACTTGAGCGTGCGTGCCTTTTAGGCAACAGGCCCGCCTGTCCGCCAGGCCTGCATGTCAATGTCCACTCACCTCCACTCACTCACAATGACCAACAGATCACACTTTAGCCGGTTGGCTGCAGGTCATAGACGCAGAAAAAAAACAAAAAAACAAGCAGGCATGGCCAGCGGTAGCGGAGAAATTGGGAAAAACTTTTTTTAAATCACCGATGTGGGAGCATTTTGGTTTTGCTGTTGAATACACCGCCGAGGGAGTGAAAACAGTTAACAGTTAACAGAACAAATCTTCCACCTCCCTAAACCCGGATCTTACCTGTGTAAGATTCAGTTGTTACCAGTCGTGTGTCTTGGCACAGCTGATGTGCTTTTTAAAATACTACAGAACGAATCGTTGGATGCGCATTTAAAGATTACGAACAATTAATGTTCCTGTCCCTCCTCGACCACCAACAGTTTCAGACATATCGGAAATAAATTCCCGCATCCAACCTTTTCCAGCTTGACACCAGACACAGAGATCTCCTTGGTTTCCTCCATATCAGACATCTGAATGAGAGCTGCCTACAGCTGCACATTTATTTCATTTGGACGCGCTTTTACGCGCCAACATGCGAGTTGCGCTTTCCACAAACTCGGTTATCTTGCGATCGCTTGTTTAGGGTAGCGTGGCCTGAAACTGTACCGAAACCATGACACAAAAACCAACGGTACGGACCGTACCGTGAGCCACCTGTACCGTTGCACCCCTAGTCTGTTCATGTATTGAAGGGGACATGACATGTTTGGGTGTTTGTGGGGTGGTAGGCTACAGATGAACTGCTGGTACTCATTGATAAAGAATCTGAATCTTAATCTAAATGTAGAATGCATCTAGTGACATTGAGTGTTTTGTGGCAGCGATCATGCAGAGACGTGATTAAAGCAATATGCTGCCATCATGTGGTGAGATCAGCATTGAAGCAAAACACATTCAGGCAAACCATTCTACAGTCATGGAAAAAATTATTAGACCACCCTTGTTTTCTTCATTTCCTTGTTCATTTTAATGCCTGGTACAACTAAAGGTACATTTGTTTGGACAAACATAAAGATAACCACAAAGATTGCTCATAAGAGTTTTATTTAAGAGCTGATATCTTACCATTTTCCATGGTTTTCTTGATTATAACCTAAATCACTTAAGTTTTTACATCAATAGCTATGGCGTTGTACTGCCATAAACACTGCTTTTATGCATTCAGTGTTTTCTTTTCTGTCTGTTTTAGTCACATGATGACATTTAGTGGTACCAGGTATTAAAATGAACAAGAAAGTGAAGAAAAAATGGTGGTCTAATAATTTTTTTCCATGACTGTATATTTTATTAAATAAGATTTATAAATTAACTTCTTTAAATGTTATGAGACTGATGTCAAAACAACCAAATAAAGACTAAACATTTACAAAGATCAATTACATTTCACATAGGACTTTACATGTTTTATATGACAAAAACATTACCACCACACATCTCTACTTTACCCTGTTAGATGTTGTTCTTATTTATTAACACATTTTTAGCTTGACTTTGGAAAAAACTAAATGCAGATTTACTTTAATATAAGGCTACAGCTAGTAGGCAAGTTTTCAATGAACACAGGAGCAGAGGAAACATCTAGATTCGCTTTGTAAAATGATAAAAAATTAAATGCTCCTTGGAGGCTCATTATATGTAATAGCCATTTCACACAAAAGTATAACTAATTACAATCATCAGTTCTATCTTTTAACCCTTCACAGGTAAAAAACAATAAATCAGCATTCCCAAAATTCTGAATTATTCCTGAACTTTGAATTACTGGTACAAAAGCTAAAGCACATCAGCCATCTCTCTACAGAAACAAATTTTAGGAAGGATCTACTGGCTGATTGTTTTGGTGTAATTTTGAATGAGTCCCTGGAAGTACTGCTGTGTGTTCTTCTGAGGCTGGAAAATGATGATGTAACATTTTGGGAGGAAGTACCACAGCAGAAAGGAGTAGAGACTGGAGATTATAGCCAGAGCGTTGAAAGTGTGGATGTGCTTCCCTTGGTAAAGCATGGATCCAGTGGCAAAGATGATCCAGGTGAGAATCAGCAGGAGGAGGCAGAAAGTTATCGCTTTGGCCTCATTGTAATTCTTTGGGAGATCTTTTCCCATGTAGGAGAACATGAAGCAAAGACAGCAGAATGACAAGGGTAAAACCACAGAACTTATTGTTGCTGCAAGATTAATGTTACAAAAAAGAATGATTTTGTCTTGGGAGAGCATGTTTCTATGAGGACGGGGAGGTCCATAACAATAGCCAGTAATAAGTAAGATAGCCTGAGAGAGGAAGGCCACAGTGATGAGCAGCGTTTGTCCATGATATTTCATCCACCAGCTGTGCACCTTGGGAAATGTGGCTGCCATTTTGAAAATGCACACGATCTGAAAAGAGCGCACAACGAAACATGCCAGACAGACGGTATAGAACAACAGAAATGGTAAAAATCTTAAGACACAAGAAACAGTTGTTGGTTCATTAAAGTAAAAGAACACACTAAAACTACACAGACTGAGGCAGAATAAAATCAGGAAGCACATTGGTCCTCCAGCAGATCTGACAACAGGAGTGTTGTAGTTGATGGCAAAGACAACAGATACTCCGAGTGTGAGGCCCACAAGGATGCAGGCCAAGACCATGATCACCATAGCACCGATGTCTGTGAATGGTATGTACTCCACCAGCCGCAGATAACATGATGTACTTCCCTCTGGAGACCACTCTGTTTCCATGCAGTTGATGCAGTTGTAGGGATCTTCTGTTTCACAACACAAAAGTACATATGACCATTAAACTGACAAAAGTAAAATGTAATTTAACTAACTATGACTAAATGAGTCATATTTGCTGTTCATGGTGATCGTCATCCTATTTGTTAGCACAAAGTCATAACTTTGTTGCTCACTTTGGTCCTACTCATGTATAATCTTCTACCTGAACTGTTGATATATGTTCCATTTGGACAGATTGTACAGCTGAAGCAGCACTTATGAAACCCAGTTTGCCTCTTTGCATATCCCACAAGGCATTCTGGAGAACACTGTGAAATGGGCGCCTGCGAATATATGTGAAAGATTAATAAGAAACATACTAGAAAACACACTTTGAATACAATATTGTTCTTGATATGCTGTATTAAATGAGTAAGACGCAAACAAACAAACGACAACTTACTTCTCCATTTGTGTACCACTGAATCTTGGTGCTGTTGATGAAGAAACTGACTGATGGGTAAAATTTATAAATGCCAATCTCCTGTGCATCACCACTCTGGTCCCAGAAAACTATAGAGTACAATCCAAATTTGGGTTCTCCATTGCCATTAAATTGAATAGTTGCATTTAAAACTGTAAAATGTGACTTCTTCAGCTCTTCTAGAACCTAAGGTGGGCAGAAAAAGATGATTATTAGCGGTTTTGATTTCATGATTAAATGACCATTCAAAATCTTTAAATAAAGAAATCACTGATGTATGCTCTATGCTGAGTATTTATGTACTTACCATATGTGGGTACACTTTAATATTTCCATTGCATTTACCTGCTCCACATTGCAAGATGTTGTGTAAGGCATGAGCGATGGCATACACAGCAGCATAAACATGAAATGAATATGATGGGTCCATAGAAATGATATCCTCTGGACTAAGACTGCTGCCACTGCAGTTCTGATAACAGAGCATACTTTCCTCTGTGTTTTCACACTGCATGTGACTTGTAGTAGAATATATGAAATCAGTGAAACCAGGGATTGTTACCACTGGCTGTGACACCCCAAGCACAGTTCCAATATTTTTGATTCCTTTCATCTTCATGAGCCGTTTGTTCAAGGACCAGTTTCTCCTGCTATCCACACTTTGTTGGTGACATTCAGTTGAACTGCTGACTCAATCAGAGCTTCACTGTTTAGAATTGTTGCAAATGCAACGATGACGTTTACTTTCTGTGCTTCTATCCACTTGAACATTTGAGAGTAATCTATATCGTCACTGAGACCTTTGGTGTATGCCAAGCAGATCTCAGTGTCTTTAATCCTTTTCCTGAACAGATCAAGTCCGTCGATGCCAAAATCATTATCACTGTAAAGGAAAGCAACCCAGCGCCAGTTGAAGTGCAGTATGATGTTGACAATCACATCTATGACGTCTTCGCTGGAATGGGCCGTTCGTAGAAAGGAAGGATATTTAGTTTTTTGTGAAAAGGCAGAGCTTGCAGCTCCGTAGCTAACCTGTTGAAAGAGTACCACATTTTCACAGTTACGATCAAGACTTAAAGTTGAAATGAGCTTTAGCTTCTAAAAAGGTTAAATATGTTAACTTTTTCATGTATATTGGTCGTAAAAGAAACAGCAATTCAAAAGCTGTTTCCTCGTATGTACGTGTTTGGTTGCTTTTTAAAGTGCCATTTTCAAGGACTCTTGCATAATTATTGGATTTTGCATCAGTTATATATTAACAATAGTAAAATATTTTATTAAATTTTGAGTGTGACTAGAGAAGAATAAGATACATCAAGTATCTGATGGGAAAGGAGTGAAGGAGTTAACTTCAAAAAAAAAATAAAATATAATATAAATTATATTATATAATTTAATATATTATATTAAATTGTATATAATTTATAATATAATTTAATATTATATTAAATTACATAATTATAATATAATTTTTATATACTTTTAAGAAGTAATTTTTTAGTAAGTAAATATTTATAATTTTTAGAAGTAAATATTTGTATTTGGAAAAAAGAATCTTAAAAAATTAATGAATGAAAGTGTTTTTAATTGTGTCTGGAGAAAAAAGAAATTCTAAAGAGCATCGTTTGAACTTACAACAGGAATCAGATCCGGGCTGAGTAATGGGGCGACAGTTAACACGTTGGTGCTGGTGTAAGGGCCGACCACTGCAGCCACTTTGGAACTGCAGGACACATTCTTGCATGTTTCACCCCATGGTTGGATCAAACCATTGGAAGAGATGAAATTCAATATTCCTGGGAAATTTTCCGTGTTTGAGCATAGGTCCAATACTTGATAGCCAAGAGACACATTTGGAAGCAATTTGGTGGAATTATTGATTTCCTCGACAGAGAATCTCATCAACTGAAACCTCCGATAACTTGACAAGCTGAAACTCTGACTGTGAACGCAAAAATCCAGTAGAGGAGTTTGAAATGAAATGACACTGAAAGACAGAGGATCTCTCAACCGATGTGAAAGTTACGTGAAGGCTCACGGGAGGGTTTAAATGTTTTTCTTTGCCTTTTTTTTTCTTCTTTTTTTTTTTTTACATTACAAAATCGGCAAATAGGCTGATAATGTTTCGCGGTAAAAGTGTTCCTGAGCCATAATCTCTGAGTTGACTTCTAACATTTTCTATGTTGAAAATAATAACAATAAAAATAATAAAAAAAAGTATTGTAAAACTCACCTGGAGCAGTCGATGGATTCTGGTCGCTTGCGATACACAGAGTCAGTGGCGAGATGAATATCAAATAGTCCACCTATTAAATAATCACCTTCCAAATAAAACTCTGAGGCTATGCAGTGATACAAGCCATGTATGAAAATTCCTAGAAAGCACACCGAAAGAGAATGCCTCATTGTCCTTTAGTTTCATGTAAAAGCTTCGTGTGAAGCCTGTTCTCAAGATGTAATTTCTTGTAAAGACTACCCCCCACCACCACTGTTCATTTTCATGCAGTTTTGGGTGCATGACTTCAGATGTCATCATTCACAAATGAGTATGCAAAAAGTACCCAAGCTGTGCAGGACTCTCTTTAATGTCTGCACAAACAAGTGAAGAGATTCTTGGAGTTCACTTGAAGTGTGGGGTGTTTGTAGGTGTTCAAGTGTCGAAAATAATGCAAAACAAACAGCTCAAGAGCTAAACCAATACTGCAGTGACTTACATCTGCAATATTATATACTGTCTGGTCAGATGGACGCACAGCAAGTCAAGATGGGGCTTGTCATTTTGGCTGGGACTTGGTCATCAGTCACTCAAAAAATAAAAGATCAGATGTCAAGGGTAAAAAGTAGCCAGAATCAAATACTATCTAAAACCGTCCAGCACATGCGGACAAACATACGGAAGAGTTGATATTAAATGAAATTTATGAAATTTAAATGGTTAATATCGTTGAGGTGACATAAGCCCTAGTCACATAGGTTCTTTCAGCTAGATTGAAATGTTGACTTTTTGCCCAAGTGAGGTTTAAAAATTTAAATGAT
The DNA here is from genome assembly GCA_018398805.1 of Hirundichthys speculiger. Taxonomy (NCBI): domain Eukaryota; kingdom Metazoa; phylum Chordata; class Actinopteri; order Beloniformes; family Exocoetidae; genus Hirundichthys; species Hirundichthys speculiger. Next base: position 501,000 of record JAGFBZ010000443.1, on the reverse strand, counting down.
CGCTCAAGAGCGGTTTGAAGGCTAAAATCCCTTGGGAGCTGATCATTTTGACAAAATCAATTTTCATTATATTTTGTATAAATGAAGCTTAACTTCTCTTGACCTTCAATATTCATGTTTTGATGATCCCATGCATGTGCACCATTGAAAGAATTGTCTTAACTCCAGAATTGAACAACTACTGTAAATGTGTGTGGACAGCATGTGACCTGAAGGTTGTTAGAAACCAAAATGTTGGCTGTGGTGAAATAGCTGTGAAAAACAGCTGCCTGCAATGTCCAAAAAGACAACTATACAAATGTTTCATGTGCACAGATGAAACATATGGAAAGAACGCCTAAAGATTGTCTTTTGCTGTCTTCTCTTTGTCTGTGGCACAGAAAAAGATTTAAAAGAGATAAAGATATGCCGCTTAGGCAAGGGTCAGCTCAAATAACCAATAATTAACACCCAGAGGTAAATAATTTCTCTTGCTGTAATCTTTTTAAGGTTAATGACAACAGTGAAGTAAAGATGTGGCTTTGTTGGAGGTTTCAAGCAAATAAATACAAATGAATTTGTTCATTCAACAGGTGCACTGGTTTATGCTAAAAAAAAATTCTACATCCTCTTACAAATGAGCTCTGCATGACTTGAAGTTTGGCCACACAGATCATTTGAATCTCTCTGTGGGTGACTCTGGAGTTTTACTAATGTTTGAGTCTTAACTTGCCTGGTTTTCTAGGAAGTACTGGAGAGATGATTTTGATAAGGTGATGTAACGATTAATTAAAGAAGTTCACTCCTTAAGCGTGGGATGAGAACGACTTCACAGTTTGTTTTATTACCAAGAAGTCAGTACATGTTTGTTTCTGTTCATCGCAACTTTACCAACTTGTCAATGGCAAACAAATGTGGACAGATTATTTTTACAAATTATCAAAATGAACACAGCGTATACGCAAGTTGGAAAGGCCCAAATTTATCACACAGTGTTCTTTCTATGAGTAGTCATATTGAAGGCATTTAATTTGATATTAAATATCCTCATCTTTACAAAAATAGCTAAATATTTCAAACTAAAGCAATCTGTAAACATTTAAAACTTCAGGAACCTGAAGGGAGAAGTGTTTTATACCAACACTCACACTTCCAAAGGTAGGAGACAGAGCCTTCAGTTAATAGGCTTCTCTTTTGTGGAATCATCTCCCAGTTATTTGGGATGCAGACACCCAGTGTACCTTTAAGATTAGGCTTAAAATGTTCCTTTTTCAACCATGATGCACAAGGCTCTTTTTTCACTCTGTTCTCTTTACCATTTTCATTTATTTTTTTGAATGTAAATCTATTTATTATGACAATAAATGTTGTTCTACTTTGCATCTCATAGGCATAAAACCCTTAACTTGTATGTGTGTGTGTATATATATATATATATATATATATATATATATATATATATATATATATATATATACATATATATATATATATATATACACACACACACACACACGCACACACACATATATATTAAGGTAATTGTGACTGTCCATACACTGTGGACTTAATTATATTTAGTATTATTAAATCCACAGGTTTTTAGAATTCATAGTCCTCCAGAGATTAACAGCAGTGTTAAACCTCCTCTGCATGCTTCCATCATTATTTCTGGTCACTTTCACATTTTTAAAGAATGAATAAGAAGGTTGCAGTAGAAGTTTTTAATTATACTTAAAATGCTCAAAAGAGTATAACTTTATGATAAAAAGCAAAGAAAGATTACATAGATGTCACAAAATTAAGCAACAACAACCCAAAGAGATACAGTATGTAAACTACTTTTACTTTTTATACAACTTGAGTATATGAAGTAATTACTATGTAAGTATACATATTCAGAAGCTTTAAAACACACAGGTCACCCACCAACAGCAACTCATATTTCATGTCTACTGACTAACTGTTTTGGTGTAATTCTGAATGAGTCCCTGGAAGTGCTGCTGTGTGTTTTTCTGAGGTTGAAAAATGATGATGTAACATTTTGGGAGGAAGTACCACGACAGAAAAGAGTAGAGACTTGAGAGCACTGCCAGAGCGTTAAAAGTGTGGATGTACTTTCCACGGTAAAGTGTGCTTGTAGTGACAAATATGATCCAGGTGAGGATCAGCAGCAGGAGACAGAAAGTTATCGCTTTGGCTTCATTGTAATTCTTTGGAAGATCTTTTCCCATGTAGGAGAAAATAAAGCACAGACAGCACAATAATGAAAGGAAAATAACAGAGCCACATTTTGCTTGAAGACCAAAGTCACAGTCAAGTATGATCATGTCTGAGTACAAAAATGTATCATTATAAGGCTTTGGGGGGGCAACTGAATAGCTAATAACTAGTAAGAAAGCCTGAGCAATGAATGCCACAGTGATGAGCAGCCATTGTCCATGATATTTAATCCACCAACTGTGCAGTTTGGGGAACTTTGCAGATATTTTGAAAATGCACACGATCTGAAAAGAGCGCACAACGAAACATGCCAGACAAACAGTATAGAACAACAGAAATGGTAGAAACCTTAAGACACAAGAAGCCGTTGTTGGTTTACCAAAGTAAAAGTACACACTAAAACTACACAGACTGAGGCAGAATAAACTCAGGAAGCACATTGGTCCTCCAGCAGATCTGACAACAGGAGTGTTGTAGTTGATGGCAAAGACAACAGATACTCCGAGTGTGAGGCCCACAAGGATGCAGGCCAAGACCATGGTCACCATAGCACCGATGTCTGTGAATGGTACGTACTCTACCAGCCGCAGATTACATGATGTACTTCCTTCTGGAGACCACTCTGTTTCCATGCAGTCGATGCAGTTGTAGGGATCCTCTGTTTTACATATCAACGACACACAATCAACCAAGTTAGAGTTAGCACTTGAAATGTATGTATTTGACCGTGGTCCATGTTCAAGGCTTTCAATCTATGTCCATTTAATATGAAATGATAAAATCATCTTATCACTTTAACCACTCAAATGAATGAAATTACACTTAAGTCCATGTTAGTTCAGTCTCGCGATGCAAAAACTCAGATGGTTTAAACAGGTTGACACTTTAGTTCATTTTAATTTCCTCAATCGGTATCCAACCAAATGTGAAACATGACAAAACTATTTTTTTCCTGATATCTGATATGGACCAGAAAACCTTATGATGTCATAGGATAACTGACTTCTGATCCTTTGGGATACTTTTTTCATGTTATCCCATGACTAGTCTATTGTAAGTATTGGCTTGTGATGTTTGAAGTTATACTGCTTTGTTCAGCAGCAGTGATGCTGGACCTATAAAGTCAAGTCAACATTTGTGCCAAATTTGAAGAAATCCCTTTAAGGTTTTCAAGAACTACTACATTTATGAATTAGATAAAAAAAAATGGGAATGGCTTAAAGTATAATGCTTTATATTTATATTTATATAATTCCCATGAAAGGTGTGGTTAGAGGCTTAAAAAGACTTCATAAGAACCTGAGGTCTGTTTTACTTGAAGTAAAAGGAACATAATTTTCTTCCTTTTATTTATTACAGTTTACCTGTGCTGTTGATATATGTTCCATTCTGACATATTACACAGCTGAAACAGCATTTGTGGATTCCTTCTTGTTTTTTGGCGTATCCTACTGGACATTCTGGGGAACAAAATGATGTAGGCACCTGTAGGAGATATGTATCGTGCACAAAAGTAAAGTTAAAGGGATGCAACAACATTTTCGGAATTTGTTTATTTTCCGTCAACCAGTTTGATAATATATATATATATCCAGATATGTAGAGTATAGATCTCCATTCATCCATTCGCCCCATCTGACAAAGCTGCTGTTAGCCTAGCTTAGCATAATCAGAGGAAGTGGAGTGCAGCTAATGTGTCCAGGTGCTGACATTAATGTCAAGGCTAGACACATCCAGAGAAGAGGATTGCACAAACTACCTGTTTCACAGACACAAGAATTTTCAGTAGCAATACATCCAGGTGGGACAAAATGTTATGGTAAAAAACACCCCAAGTAGATGTAGCGTACAATTGTCAATCGTGTAAGTGATTATAATAGTGATCATAATGCAAAGTCTATTATACTCTATTATTTACGAAGCTCTCTGATCACATGTAACAGTAATACCTTAGATGATCTCTGAGCATAGTAGTGGTACATTATGGAGTAAGATCGCTGTCAAAAAGATGTGTCCATGTTATAAGCATTCGTATTTGTAATGATAAACATTTGTGTGTAAATAAAAAAGTTGTACCCAAAATTCTGCTGTCACACACATGAGTCTGATAAATTATTAGGGTTAGGATTGATTTTATGTGAGTATGAATCTAAAAGCTGTGAGTCCAAAGTCTTGTGAATACAACTCTAATTTCTATGACTACGAGTCTTCACTGTGAACACGAATTCAAGTTTGTGGGTACGAGTCGAAAAACTGTTGAAATGACGTCACAGGCAGGTCACAGGGAAAGCAATCGAACCCCGAAAAATGCGCCGAAGGATAGCTGAAAACATGGACACCGTCGGGGAAGCATCATCATCATCATCATTATCATCACAGGTAAAGTAAATAACACATCCAACATTTATTTATTTTTATTTAGTTGTTTATTTCATGAAATTGTACTGTTTTAATAATATGAAGTTTATGGACGTTAAGACATTCTGCATTCTGCTCGATTGCTTTCCCTGTGACCTGCCTGTGACCTGCCTGTGACGTCATTTCAACAGTTTTTCGACTCGTACCCACAAACTTGAATTCGTGTTCACAGTGAAGACTCGTAGTCATAGAAATTAGAGTTGTATTCACAAGACTTTGCACTCACAGCTTTTAGATTCATACTCACATAAAACCAATCTTAACCCTAATAATTTATCAGACTCATGTGTGTGACAGCAGAATTTTGGGTACAACTTTTTTATTTACACACAAATGTTTATCATTACAAATACGAATGCTTATAACATGGACACATCTTTTTGACAGCGATCTTACTCCATAGTATGGTACATCACCAAACTATAGTTTCTTATATGTATCCATCTATAAGATTAAGAAAACACATGCGCTATTTAGAAAGTTTATTTTATAACTTTGGCCATGTGTAGCAATCCACATCCATGGATTTTGTTCGTCAGGGAATGATACACCTCTTAACAAACCTTGGGGTTGATGGTAAAGTTAATATGTAAGTAATATAAACTTGTAATATGTAACTATGTAATATAAAAGTAAATGAAATGAGAATTACATATATGTATGTGTGTGTGCATGCGTACCTCTCCATTTGTGTACCATTGAATCTTGGTGCTGTTGATGAAGGACTGGAAGGACGGGCTAAATTTATAAAAGCCAATCTCCTCTGCAACACCACTGTGATTCCAGAAAACTATTGAATAGGATCCAGACTTGGGGTCACCATTTTCATCAAACTGGACAGTCCGGTTTAAAAGTGTAAAATTGGTTTTCTTCATTGCTGTTAGAACCTGTTGTTGGGATAAAAAGATCAGATTACTTGTAGCCTATGTGCTCTTGACAGGAATTACAGCATGGTTCTAAATCACAAGTTTAGGCAAATACATCGTAGTCTAAAAACACCCAGTTCAAACTAGAAGCCAATTAGACAATGAGAAGGATTTGTGTCCTTTCTCTATACAGTGAACATCCACCGTGGTCATAGCCTTTATATCAAAAAATAATGCATGAGTCTGGAAGAATATACCACTTCTTCACAACCTTTAATTTGCATTTTTTATTTTATTTTTTTTTTTCAATGACCATTAGGGGGTAACGCTTATAACAAAGGTGCGTCAGAAACACCTGTGGTCGACTGTTGCTGCAGGGCTGCTGGATGAGCTCCTACTCTCAGTCTAAACAAGAATGACACCCACTCTCACTTGATTTGTTACACAGATTAAATTAATTTCTTTATGGCCTCAGTTGCTCTATTGAAAAATTTCTACAATACAGCACAATGCTCATTTAGTGAATAATTGTCCCGTTTAGGGCGAAATAGACCATGATGCAGAATTTGCATAGTCTCTATTTGATGCATGAAAGTAGCTTCTGCACTTCATGTTCAGGTTTGCGATAAAGCTCTGTGTACTTTTTTTTATCTCAATTTTACTCAATTTATCTATAATTGTACTGCTGGAAAATGTGAGTACACAACTGAATTAAATTGAATAACTGAATAGCACCAGTGAACACAGGAGAATGAAACATTAAAAACACATTTTCACTTTTAAATAATTTAGAATATTTAATATAAACTTGTCTGCAAAGAATCAGGTATTCAAATTGATTTCTTTAGCCTCTATAAATATTTGGATACTTACTTACTTGCTATAATAACCTTTATATATATATATATATATGTATATATATATATATATAGATATAGATATATAGATATATATATATAGATATATATATATATACACACACATATATTATATATATATATATATATATATATATATATATATATATATATATATATATAATATGTGTGTGGACACACATATTATATATATAATGAGTGAATGAGTGAATTAAATGAGTTTTGCAAATATTTCTAACTTACCATATGTGGATGCACTGTAATATTTCTACTGCATCTGTCAGCTCCACACTGCACGACATTGTGTAAAGCATGAGCAACAGCATGTACAGCAGAGTAGACGGGAAAGGAGAAAGATGGATCTGCATTGATGATATCTTCAGCAGTGACATTGCTGCAGTTGCAAATCTGGTTACAAAATGTCTCTTGTTCTGCATTTTCATGTTGAGACTTGGCTTTGAAAGAATTAATGAAATCACCTAAAACCAGGTATTGGCACAATATGCTCAGCTACTCCAAGGACAGTTCCAATGTTTCTGATTCCTTCCTCTTTGGGGAGCTCTTTGTGTAAAGACCAGCTATCCCCTGCTATCCAGACCTTATTATTGAAATTTTGTTGTATTGCTGACTTAATGAGCCTTTCAGCGGTCCATTCAGCAGTAAAAACAATGATGACGTTTATCCTAAGTAACTCCATCTGTCTCAGAATTTGAGGGTAATCTGTGTTGTGATCAAGGCCTTTGGTGTATGCCAGACAGATGTCAGTGTCCCTGATCTTAGCCATAAACAAGTCATAGCCATCTTTTCCATAATCATCATCAACATAAAGGAAAGAGACCCAGCGCCAGTTGAAGTGTTGCAAAATGTTAAACACCACTTCTATGACATCTTGATTGGGATGCAGGGTTCGAAAGAATGATGGAAAATGCCTTCTTCCTGAAAGGACAGAACTAGCAGCTCCATAACTGATCTGTTAAAGACAAGAGAAATGTCACCATCGTCAGTGGAAATACATTTTCAAATGTCAAAACTGTTGTTTTGACTTTTCTTTATATCATTGAAGCAGTTTTAATCAGTTATTTAATTAAAAAAATATGTAAAATTCAAACAAGACAAAAACAAAAAAACAATTCAGGCAAGCTGTCATATGTACCATAGGAATGAGATCCATCATGAAGAACGGGGCAATGGTCCGTGTCTCTGTGCTTGTATACGTGCCAATCACTGCTATAATTTTAGACAAATTCTTATTGGATTCACTCCAAGGTTGGATGAAACCATCAGCAGACATGAGTTTGAAAATGCTTGGAAAATTCTGTGTGTCTGAGCAGTGGTCAAATATCTCATAGCCAAGAGACACATTTGGCAGCAGGTTTGTAGAGTTATTGATTTCCTCTATAGCAAATCTCATCAGCTGAAACCTCCGATAACTCGACAAAGTAAAATCTTCACTGTGGGCAGAAGAAATACAGCGATACAGATTCATAATTGTGACTATTTGTAGTTCAGTAGTTCAGTAAACATTGACAGTTTTGGGCTCCTCATTAGATTTGATTATTTAACACAGTACAGTTGAGTGGTTGAAGACAATTTTCTTATTTGCTGCTGACTAAACATTGTGTTTCTCAACATTTTGTGTCATTCTCTTGAAAATCCATGAACCATGATTACAAAACTCACCTGGAGCAGGTGATGGTTACTGGTCTGTTGCGATAAGGAGTTCCACTGACATGATGAACATCAAAAAATCCACCTATCAAATAATCCCCATCCAGCTGAAACTCTGAGGTTGTTATGCTGCATTCAGTCAGAGTATGAAGGAAATATCCAAGTTGACAAAGATGGGCAAGTAGGAATTTAATCATCATAGTTGCTGCTTTCTACTCTAATGTGAACTCTTACAAAACTCCCATCTTTCTGTCCTGGAAAAACAGATTGAGCTTCTGTGATTATTTCCATTTCATGCAACTCTGTATCCTCTTACAAATGAGATCTGCATGACTTCAACTTTAGCCACAGAGGTCTCTCAAAAGAAAATAATTTGCAATTGCCCCAGGGTTACAGCGGTAGGTGGCTGAAACAGGAGCTGGAGTCTCACCAGTTTGTATTCAAAGTCCTTGTTTAGTTCAATGTGTAGAAATAGATGGAGGAATGGGTTTCAAAGTTTCATGGTTTTATTCTTGTCATTTTTTTTTCCCTCTAGGGCCATGATGCTACATCAAAGTACATATCAAGGGTTTGAGTCTAGTGTTGCCTTGATTACATCACATTTGCGAAACAAAAGAAAAGAAAAAGAAACAAAAACATCCACCAGTAAACTACATAATGCCACACTGCATTCTGGGTAAGGGTTAGCTTTTAATTCAACATTAATAGCATCTGCGATTAAATTCAAAACAGACATTTCACCTAAGGTTCCCCAATGTTTAGACACCACAAAGAATAAACTAAACCGTATTTTAACAGGAGCATCACAATGCATTTCAATATCTCAGAGCGGTGGCAGCTATAACATTAGCCGAATTAGAGACAGGCGTAATAATTAACGTAGCATGTGCCAACCACCATTTTTAGAGAATTAATGCAGAAACACAAATGCCAAAGCGTGTCAAAACATTAACACCACATTTTAAAAATCCCAAATGGTTTCTATGACAAGTATTTAAACTGAACTGTAGGCATGAAGTTTCATTGTCATTTCAAAAAGGCTAACAGCGGCTAGCAGTTCTAGTGTGGCTAGCCGTTGTTGGTCTACCAAAGTAAAAGAACACACTAAAACTACACAGACTGAGGCAGAGTAAACTCAGGAAGCACATTGGTCCCCCAGCAGATCTGACAACAGGAGTGTTGTTCTCCTGTTGCTCCAAACATGATGGCTACTGCACCACCATGTGTGAATGGTACGTACTCCACCAGCCGCAGAATACATGATGTACTTCCTTCTGGAGACCACTTTGTTTCCATGCAGTTGTAGGGATCTTCTGTTTTACATATCAAGGGCACACAGACAACAAAGTTAGAGTTAGCAGTTAGTGTTAAAGAAAGATCAAATTTGAGTGCTATTCCTTCCATCTGGAAAAACAGCCTTACAGCTCCACATCCTGGAAACTACTGTCTCAAAACTGGCAATTTGTTGATCGGACAAGTGTAGTGTTTGGAATAAAAAAACTACACAGTTGTGTCAATTTTGACAAGTTATTGTGTATTGTTCAGCAGCAGCGATGTTTGCTTTATAAAGGCAGGTGGACATCTGCATTCAGTTTTAAGACATTCCCTTAAGATTTTCAAGAACTATTGGATTCATGCGACTGGATAGACGGATAGGAAAGCCTGAAAGCTTATTGCTTCTCTGCCAGCGACAGGTGTGAAATGAGAGCTGAGTCTTGAGAAGAAGATAAAAGCAAGAAATGGAAGTTTTTTTTCAGTTAAAGTGAGATCATAATTGTGACAATTTGTTGTTCACATTCAGTAAACATTGACAGTTTTGGGCTCCTCATTAGATTTGATTACTTAACACAGTACAGTTGAGTGGTTGAAGGTAATTTTCTTATTTGCTGCTGACTAAACATTGTGTTTCTCATCATTTTGTATCAGTCTTTTGAAAATCCATGGACCATGATTACAAAACTCACCTGGAGCAGGTGATGGTTACTGGTCTGTTGCGATAAGGAGTTCCACTGACATGATGAACATCAAAAAATCCACCTATCAAATAATTCCCATCCAGCTGAAACTCTGAGGCTTTGACGGTGTATTCAGTGATGGCATCAAGGAGACATCTCAGAAAGGCAAAGATGAGCAAGAATCCTTGTTATCATCATAGCCTATGTTTGATTCTCTAATGTGAACTCTAACAGGACTTGCTGTCAGGTTTTTGAGGTAGAAAGGAGGACCCAAATGCAGGAGTTTGAAAAAGGGGTATTTATTTAACAAAAACCAAAAGTCTGAACTTAACCTAAACACCCACAATGGTGATCAAAACAGGAATCCAGGCAGATAAACAGAAAAACACTCACAGGACACAAAAAGACGGACCAGCAAACAGAATGGGAGTGACAGGACCTAAATACATGGAGGAACAAATGAGAGGCAGGTGCAAACAATCAGGATGACAGTGGGGACGGAAGAAAACTAAACATCACGAGGTCAAGACAGATCTTCAAAGTAAAACAGGAAACGGAGCAGACGAGAGACAGGGAGTGATGCCAACTTTACACAGAAAAGCAAAGGAAAAATCAAAAGTGCCTGCCATGGCTGACCAGACCATGACACTTGCTTCTTCATCTTCCACAATATACTGATGATAGTTGGGCTTCCGTGATCATTTCCATTCCATGTTTGGATCATTGAGGCTTGACAAAGACATAACTCTAAGGGCCCGATCTTCCGCCAAACCTCCTAAAGCCGCTATTAAGGGATAGCGGGTAGCGGGAGAGGTGTTCCCCCGCAAAGAACGCAATCTTCCACCTTCCTAAATCCGCGATCTTACCTGCGCTAACCGCTATATTTATACATGGGAGTGGTTAGGGCGTTCCACCTGTTAAACCAATCGGTGCATCAGTAGCCATTGGCTTTAAGAGCAGGTTGCGCTACCTGCAAACTGCTATGGAGCATCTTTTCATCCAGATCGGAGCATCCAGATCGGAGAATAAAAACATATGCAAGTAATACGGTGATGCGTAATCGAGAGGTAGAGCCACTTGTGCACGTCCACATGTGACCAGGTGGACACACATTTATGCCATTTGGACGTGCTCTTTTGCAAGTAGCCTGACCGCCCGCTACCTGCTACCCTAAACCCGCGATTGCAACATACCGAGTTTGCGGAAAGCGCAAAAGACACGCCCATTTCCACACTTACAATGTGAGTAAGGGAGTCGGCAAAGCAGATAGCGGCTTTAGGGAAGCGGAAGATTACATTAGCGGTTAGCGGAGGTTCCTAAACCTGCAATTTGCGGGTAGCAGTTAGTAGGAGGTGTACGATCGGGGCCAAAATTTACAACTCAACTTCAAATTTGTATCTGATGCTGCTGCAATTCCAGTGAACACATTATGTGAGAGCAGGTTTGATGCTTTTATCATTGGTCATCGGTCTATTGATTTTTTCCATCATGAGTGTTTTAAGTTTCCAAACAAAAAAACAGATATTTAAACAGCAAAGTAATTACTATAGTGTGAGAAAATCAATTAAGTTGATTTGATGGGAGTAAACCAGAATATGTTGAGGTGAAATGATTATTTTGATTTTCAGTCCTTCAGTTCTGATCCATGAAAACCCACAAAATAGGAAGTCAAGAAAGTTTTATACTGTTCAAAGGGAGACAGTCTCTTCAGTATCATTTAGTGATTAAAGTCACGTTTTTGTATTCAACTGTAACACAAGAAAACAACATGGAATCCAGGAAAAACATGAAAACCATCAGCTATGTCAAATAGTCAAAATCATTAATAATGAATATTTCTTTTCAAGTGAGAAGCACATTATATTGATAATTAACAGTCTCCAACTGTAGAAAAACCCAAAAAATATATATTTGTGCAGAATGCAATTGTTTAATCAGGAGAATAATTCTGATGTTTTTGTCTTTTTCAAGGTTTCTTCCTGTTAAAGTGGAGTTTTTTATTGACACTGTTTGGCTTAAAGGCTTTTTTCTCCCTCTGTGGGAGTTTTTTACTTGCCATTATCCTTGATTTGAATTTAATGTTATAATTTTAGTTAATGATATTTGCTTGGGGGTCATGCTCTGACCCCCAACTCTGACTCACCAACTGCTTCTAATAATCTTCATTTAGTGCAGAGCAAGGTTATTATAGTTTTGAAATTTTCTTTAGTTTTTATTTTTATTTAGTTTTCCAGTTTGCTTTTTTATTTCAGTTTAGTTTTAGTTAGTTCAACAAGTAATTTAGTAGTTTTAGTTTAGTTTTTTATTTTGAGGAATTGACTAGTTTCAAGTTTAGTTTTTATTTAGTTTTAGTCTTAGTTTTAGTTTTTCTTCTTCTTGCAGTATGCAGCAGATTATACACCTTTTCGACTTGAAAATTGTGGACATGCGCCCCCTACTGGCCCCACCATAACTGGAGGGTGCGGTGCTCCATCAAGTAACCCAAACACAGCAGCGTGGAGCAACTGTTACTGATAACGCAGACATGTCTTGGATTGATGATGTTAGGCAGTGGCCTCCAGTTACAGATGAAGGTAGTTTATCGCTGTTTTTAATGATTGGTTATGGAAATAGCATGATCTATTCCCATAATCAAACACTAAAAACTGTGGAACGCTGCAACGCTGGTTATAACTAACGTCAACAAACCATAAAGATTATGCTACTGTAACATTAACGCTAGCGGTAAATTAGGCTATGTGTTAATGTTATATTTAATTTATTTTATCATTCTCCTAATTCATTCATTCATTCATTCATTCATTCATTTATAGGCTTGTGCTAGTGCCGAGGGCTACAGTAGCCTCATACTGCTGTTCTTTCGGCCAGAATCGTCCGGGACTCTCAGCGAGACTATGAGTAGTACGAGATTGAATGTTAACGAAAACTCACCCGGCTGTATTCATTTGGAACAAAGTTCTTTCTGTTGATATTTTTCACCCACGTCTTCCTAACTTCTTGTTCTGCAAACAAAGCAGTCTTCGTGCATACTTTCTTCTTCCATTGTCGAATTTTCACACCATTGTTGGCACAGTTTATGACGGAACATTATTCCCACTCGACCGACTCGACATTATAAAAATATATATTTGTAGAAAGAGAAAAACACTGGTTAATCTGCGAGCCGGTGAAAGAATCGCTCTGTAGCACAACCCCGCAATGGCGGACGGGGTACTTCCGGGGGGGCTGGCCCGAAAAGGTCTATATCCGCTATGCTGCCCCCTCTCTGGAGGGAGGGTATCATGGCGGCTGCTGCAGGACAGGCAGTAATCTCTATGGCAGTAATCGAGGGAGAAAACGAAACGACAACGAAAACGAAGCTGAATTTATCTACAATTCAGTTTAGTTTTAGTTAGTTTTACATCCTTCATTGTAGTTTTTATTTAGTTTTCGTTTTTTTTTTAATTGTAGTTTTTATTTTTATTTCAGTTAACTGAAATATTTTTTCATTGCTAGTTTTAGTTTTAGTCTTAGTTTTCGTTAACTATAATAACCCTGGTGCAGAGACCAACTGCCTGACACTTATGACTCAGAGCAGCATTTTATTTTCTTTAAAAAAGAATAAATTATTTAATGCGAGGACCTTTCATCAGATTTCACCATACTTCTGGTCACATTCATGACCTGAGTAGAAGCAAGTGTCATCGAATAGAAAAATTTACAAAGTAGTATGCAAAAATCTCATGTTTGCTGTGACCCTGAGATGTGAGCGCACATTAGTGAGAGCAGGTTTGACAACTTTATCGTGAATAGATACACTGATGAATCCTTATTTTCATCAGATGTTCTGTAATGTGTGGATGTTTTATTAAAATGTGTACAGCTCTTTTATGTTTTTTTTCTTCCTTTATACATAGATATTAAACCACATAACTCATTGAATGTAAACCAGTGCTGCATGATTTCTACTTTGGCCACAGAGGTCTCTCTCAGAAGATCATTTGCAACTCCTCTGTGGGTGACAGTGGTGGGGGGCCAGAACAAGAGCTGGAGACTCTCACCAGAGCTTTTATTCAAAGGCTCAATTTAATACAGCATGTAGAAACAGATGGAGAAATAAGTTTCACAGTTTCAACATTTTCGTTAGGATTAGCCCTCTAAGACTTGACCTCAGGAACAACATACAGGTGCAGTGCATTCTGGGTTCTTTCACCAGATTTTATGACATGTCTGTCACCCACAGAACCAAAGCGAAGAGCAAAACAGGAGAAATTAGCAAATTCGGTTTAGTTGAAGTCTGTACATACCAAGAAGGAGGCTCTACCTCGCCGTCTGTTCATGCTTCACCATGACACCAGACGGTTTATCTCAATCCTGTAGGCCGACTCATCCCCATCAGAGATGAGGCCGTTGTCAAATAATTGTATTTAAACTCGAACACAGTTCTCTTCTGTTGTTCTCATTTTGTTTCCCCAGGCGCCAGAGGAATTGATGGATTTGAGCTGAGGTCACTCACTGGTGACTGGTGACCGAGCAGCCGGACAGCAGGCACGAGTCCGGATCATGTGTCACACTGTAAGCAGATTACACATGAAGCTGAATGTGCAGTTCATTAACTGACTGATCCAGTTAAATCATTGTCATAGATCTTGCAGTTTGAAAAGCTCAGCTGACAGTTTTTAAACTGGATCAAGAGTCAGTTATAGACACAAAGATCCCTACTGTGATATCAGTGATTACCTATAATATATCCTATTAATATAATACCTACTACAAATAATTCATTTTATAAAAAAAATATTCTGGATTTTTCTTAATGACCTATATTTAACTGCTGATTACATTTTATATTCCAAACTTACATGAAATTCAGTTTAATTCTTACTACTTAATACTTAAATGGACTGAACTTTTTAAAAGAGGATTATTATGTTTACAATTCTTCATTTCTCCCATAATTGGCTTCAAAAGCAGTCATTTGTAACAATATCACAACTTTTATTTTTTGTAAGTTCTACAATGATCAAGCATTTTGAAGTTAAATTACAGCTCCACCTCTGTGTTTCTTAGCTGTGGCAGAGAGATCAGGATAGAAAGCTTTATTGAAAGAACCCCCCATCAAAACCTGTTTTCAGGTTTCAGGTGTTAAATTAATTTTCAAAGGATCTGCTGTGGAATATAGAACAGACGTTAACAAATAATAGCTACCTAACCTGAACAACAGAAGCATTCATACTAAACTAAATTGACTTTATTTTTACAGAAACAAAACAAATAAAACAATGAAAGTGTATTATCACTACATTTTGACATACTATAACAAAAAGAAATGCTAAAATTAAACAAAGAAATCACATTTTCAATTCATTTCAGAATTCATACGTTTTTGCCAAAGTATGTTGACATCTTTTTATTTCAAACATTAAAGTAATTGAAACGATTAGACCAGAAAATTCACTGTATTTACAGCTGTAATATTTACCCTCTGATGACCTGACCAGGGTGATGGATAAATACCAGTGTAATCTCAAACCTAACAAGTGAACACACATCAACTACAGGCTGAAACTGCTGTCAGTTCTCTTCTGAGTAGAAGATATTTAGACATAATTACTGGCCACCTTACTTACTATAATTCTTAATAAGACCCTGGAAGTAATGATTGGTGTTTTTGTAGGGTTGAAAGATAATGATGTAACATTTTGGCAAGAAATATGACAACAGAAAAGAGTAGAGACTACAGAGTACTGCCAGAGCATTAAAAGCCTTAATGTATTTTCCTCTGTAAACCTTGAATGTGGTGGTGAAGACGATCCAGATGAGGAACAGCAGGAAAAGGCAGAAGGTGATTGCCTTAGCTTCACAGTAATTTTTTGGAAGGCTCTTTCCCATGTTGGAGAAAATAAAACCAAGAATACACAATGATATGGGTAAAATCCACAGAACATGAGATTGGAAGAGAAGGAATGCTACATTCAAGAATGATTTTGTCCCGGATGAGTCTTCTCTGGGCGTAGGAAGTTCAAAACTGTAACTAAATATAAGCATTATTGTTTGGGTTACAAATACCGCAGTGATAATCAACCATTGTCCGTGATATTTCTTCCATTTACAGATGAGACCGGGGAACTTGGCAGCTACTTTGAAAATGCAAACAATCTGAAAAGAACGCACAACAAAACATACCAGACAAACTGTAAAAAACAAGAGAAAAGGTAAAAGCTTTAACACGCAAGAGACAGTTGTTGGTTTACCAAAGTGAAAAAACACACTAAGACTAGACAGACTGAGGCAGCCTAAAATCAGGAAGCACATTGGTCCTCCAGCAGATCTGACAACAGGAGTGTTGTAGTTGATGGCAAAGAGAGCAGACACAGCTGCAGTGAGGCCCACCAGGACCAAGGTGCCAACCATGATTGCAACAGCACTGCTATCTCTGAATGAAATGAACTCCTCCAACCGCTCCTTGCATGATGTACTTCCCTCTGGAGACCACTCTGTCTCGTTGCAGTTTGTGCAGTTGTAAGGATCCTCTGTTTTAAACAACAGAAAGACACGGTCAGCAAAATTAACCTTGAAGAGAGCTGAAACAGCAGTGTTATCCAATAATGTATGATGATCCATATTCTCCAGATACAAGCTTTTACAGCCTTGTGAAAAAAAAAAAACGTATTTACCCCTCCAACCCTACGCATCCACTTTTGTGCACAAAACAGCCAAGTAAAAAACTAAATTTAAACTGGGGGTAGAACAAATCATGAGACTGACAGTCATGGTAATGTTATACTGGGCAGTCATTATGGAGACAGACTCTTGATCTACCAGTTAATCTACATTCCAGATTTCAACTATGGTCACCAAGTGAGATACAGGCTTTGGGGTTTTTTGGATTTTTTTTTTTTTTTTTTTTTTTAGGTGATGTGGAAGAAGGTACTTTGGTGAGGTGAAACTACAATTAAACATGTTTTTTCCATCAAGGAAAATGCTGTGTGATGTAAACCCCAACACCACTCATCACTTCAACATTACCATTCCCACAGTGAAACATCTTGAATGTGAATGTATCCCCCACTAAAACAAGACTGGCATCACTATTTTACTGTATTTTACTCCTCTAGTGTAAAATCATTTACCTGTGATGTTAATATATGTTCCAACTGGACAGATTGTACAACTGAAGCAGCATTTGTGGAGTCCTGCTTGCTTTTTTTTAAATCCCTCTGGACATTCAGGGGTACAAAATGACGTCGGCACCTGTATGTATTAGGTACAAGTATAAGTAAATAATGCAAAGACCTGAGGTTAATCAGATGCAAGTAATTACTATCTATTAGAGGTCTCTTTCATGGACCCGAACCCGAATGGACCCATGTAAATTCCGGGGGTCCGAACCCAAATGGACCCATAATATTTGGGCCCGGAACCGACCCGACCCGACCCGAGTCTTTCGTTTCCGACCACGAATTAATCCGAGTTACCCGAATAGAACCAATACAATACAGCCCATAGTTTCTCATGTTAAAAGTTGCCTACCATTGAATAAAACTTGATTTTCTTACCTAGACGTTGTCTTCTTCTACTCGGTTCAGTTGCTACATAGGCTACGTGATGTAAACAACAATAAATCCACATCGTTATTTTCTTTGTGGATACAGATGCTATTGGTAGCAACTGCTAACACTAATAGCCTACACAGGTCAGGACGTGTCGTGAATATGTTCTCTCATCCAGCGTTGTCATGTTGGCGATCCGTAGTGCAGCCATTCCCAAACTTCAGAATACCAAGGCCCAATTTGAAATGTGAAAAATCTCCACGGCCCACCGAAACCTTTAATCACAACATACAGGACTAGAAGCTATGTTCTGATATTAATGTAAGGGGCCAACAAATAAGGTGACACTTGTCATATTAAGTTAAGATGATGGTAGAATAACACTTAACTGGCTTGTTTTGTTACTTCTTAATGTTTTCAAATCATGTTGTTAATATTTTACAGTAATTAAAAACATATTTAAAAAAGATAGAGGATTTAAAACATATTTAATTTTAATGACTTCTCATGGCCCACCTGCAGTACCGTGACGGCCCACCAGGGGGCCGCGGCCCACACTTTGGGAATCACTGCCGTAATGCTTTACAGCTGCCGGGCAAATCGGTAATACACACAGACCCAGCCTGTCAGAGAGCACCGACCGGACCCGAGACTAACTGTACCGATTCCGACCCGAACATGGAGTCACGTCTTTTGAATGGACCCGAGACCCGATTTGGGTCGGGTCGGAACCTCGGGTTGTTGGGTTGTTCCGAAAGACCTCTACTGTCTATCCATCTTTCTGAACCTTCAAAAAGGATTTGCAACAATAACATTCCATGTATCTAAAGATCCCTGCAAAGATCCCCCTCTGGTAATAAATACTTCTGATAATATGGTTTGCTCTTGTCATACTATTGATAATTATATTTTCTATTTTATAGGAAAACATGTAAGAAATGTAGCCTGTAGAAAAACTTGACTTACAGTTCCATTTGCATGCCACTTTATTTTGGTGTCGTTGATGGAGGTGTGGAATGATGGATAGAACTGACAAGATCCGACCTCCTCTATAAGACCACTGTCATCCCAAAAAACTACTGAATAGGATCCAAATCTGGGGTCACCATTCTTATCAAAGTTAATTCTCTGGTTTCCAAGTGTAAAGTTGGACCTCTTCAACTCCTTCAAAACCTGTTGATGACACAGAAAGTTCAGATAACTTATAAGTTATGTGTTCATGTAGGCAAAAGAGATGGATTAAAGATGACTCGATTCTAAGCATTGCTTTTTTTCTTTTGCTTTCTCTAATGGCCAGCAGGGGACAACTTCTGTGTTTAACACAAATGAAGTAGACTGTATAGAACTCAAAACCCATATCTGTATGGCATTCAGTCATGAGAACATGTGAATAATGTAAAAGAAAAAAGTCTACACTCTGTGGTCCATGTGTACTCTTTGCTCAGGACCTCATATGTTTCCAAGACTCATGACCACGTTTGAAGCATTTACTCAGGATCAAATGCTAATTTGTCAGCACACAGTCATTCCATATCAAAGGTGAGCCCCTGAATGGATCTTCCAAAAATGTCAATGTTATCTGAAGCTGTTCTGCAGTCTTGTAACTTTGATGTTTAGGATCATTGGCCCTTTGCATATGGAACTGATCTTTAGTTGGTGGATATTATCCTAGAATATGTTTTGACTTTCTTACATTTATGTTAATTTTGATCAAAGTCTTTATGGCCAAATGTTCTGACTAGAGATAGCAGAGGAAGGCTCTCTAATGTTTTTATACAGGTATGGAGAGGACCTTTTCTGACATGTATTATGAGGCATGTTTCTCTTTGAACCTGGGAACCCGAGAATGCTGACGTAGGCAACTGGCACAAAAATATTGACCCTTCCCCATACATTTCGCATTTGATTCAATTCGATTCGATTCAATGCAAATTACAATACAAACTGTCTCTAGGGAGTTTTCAGAAATATTAGTCATATTACATATTAAGGTAGCGTGGTGGCTTGATGGTTAGCACTGTTATATCACAGCAAGAAGGTTTCTGGTTCGAATCTCGGCAGAGGCCTTTCTGTGTGGAGTTTGCATGTTCTCCCTGTGCTTGCATTAGTTTTCTCCAGGTACTCCAGCTTCCTCCCACAATCCAAAAACATAGATGTTAGGTTAACTGGTGATTCTAAACTGCCTATAGGAGTGATTGTGGGTGTGAATGGTTGTTCATCTACATGTGGCCCTGCAATGGACTGGGAACCTGTCCAAGGTGTACCCCTGCCTTTCACCCAAAGAGAGCTGGGATAGGATCTAGCAGATCCCCATGACCCTAGATAGGACTAAACAGACATGGATGATGAATGGATTATATATTAAGTAGAGACACAATGGCAAGTTTAAAAATTTTCTAGTGGGGAGAAAAACTTTTTAGCCAAACAGAGAGAACAGAAATGCTACAAAAACAATGGAACACAGTTGCGTTTATAAGGTGTTCCTAATTTACAACTGTGGATTGAGTTGAAGGAAGAAGAAAGAAGAAGAGGAAGGAGGGGAAGAGAAGGGAGAGAAGTGGGGTGAGGGGCACTACTCAGTGGATCATGTTGGTGTCCCCCTGTAGAGTAGGCCTATAGCAGCATAGGTAAAACAAAGTTATGTTGAAGATGAGCCTGCTCCAGCCTTGGCTTTAGCCATTCCTGTAGCTGTACGACCCTACCACACTATTATTTAGACTAACTATAGGCTTTACTAAACAAAAACATTTTAAGTTTGGTTTCAATCTACTTTTGGATTTTCTAGGAACTACAAGTAAACCTTAACTCTGAGAGTGGAGAGCTCTGTTAGGAACCAGCTACCATTTTGGGTTAAGGAGGCTGACACCATCTCCATCATTAAAACTAAATTGAAAACATTTCTGTTTAGTAAAGCCTACAGTTAGCCCCTACCCACTATAGTTTAGACTAATAGTTATCGCTATAGTTATAGCGGCTAAGACTAGAGTAGGTCCATTTTAATCACAGCTTCGTCATAATTATGCTGCTATAGGCCTACGCTGCAGGGGGACACCGACGTGATCTGCTGAGCGGTGTCTCCACCGGTCTTCTCCCTTTCCTTCCCTTTTCTCTTCCCTTTTTCCTCCTCTAGTCCATTCCATAGTTAATTAGGAGCACCTTTTTACCTTAAATATGCTCCATTTTCTTTCCTGTTGTTTGCTGTGCTGTTTTGCCCCCCTTTTTTTCTTTTCTTTCTGTACGTTTGCAGGCCAGAGTTTCCTGAGTTGCGTGCTGACTTGCAGTTCCATCCTCTGTCCATCCCAGCGTTTACCTCCACCTGTGTGTGTAGATGTGTTCGGGGTGCCGGCTGGCGTGGTGACCGGTGATCTAGTCCTCTGATCATCTCACCTCAGTGTTTCTACCTGCATCTGTTTATATAGTCATTTTATTCAGTCATTTGTGTGCTCTCCTCTCTCTGTCCTACATCCTCTCTCTGTCCTGTCTCCCCTCTCTTTTTCTGTCTTTACCCGGCTGGCCTTCGGCAGGAAGGTCCCCCCATATGAGCCAGGTCCTGCTCAAGGTTTCTTCCTCTTAAAGTGGAGTTTTTCCTTGCCACTGTTTGGCTTAGAGGTTTTTTTTTCTCCCTCTATGTGAGTTTTTTACTTGCCATTATCCTTGATTTGGATTTAATATTATAATTTTAGTTAATGATATCTGCTTGGGGGTCATGCTCTGGGTCTCTGTAAAGTGCCTAGAGACAATTGACATTGTAACAGAGGCTATACAATAAAATTGTATTGAATTGAATTAAATACCATGGGAGGAAGTCAGGGTACTTGAGGAAAACTCATGCTGGAACAGGCAGAAATCACAAACTCCAACCAGAAGCTGAACTGACATTTAAAGCCAGTACTTTATGAGAGGCAACAGCACTAACCACTGCACTCTGCCACCCTGCATATAATCACATGGTAAAAGAAAATTACCGTACCGTACCGTACCGTCTTCTTCCGCTTATCCGAGGTCGGGTCGCGGGGGCATCAGCCGGAGTAAGGAAGCCCAGACCCCCCTCTCCCCGGCCACTTCTTCCAGCTCCTCTGGGGGGATCCCGAGGCGTTCCCAGGCCAGCCGAGAGACATAGTCCCTCCAGCGTGTCCTGGGTCTTCCCCGGGGTCTCCTCCCAGTGGGCCGTGCCCGGAACACCTCACCAGGGAGGCGTCCAGGAGGCATCCTAACCAGATGCCAGAACCACCTCAACTGGCTCCTCTCGATGCGGAGGAGCAGCGGTTCTACTCTGAGCCCCTCCCGGATGACCGAGCTTCTCACCCTATCTCTAAGGGAGAGCCCGGCCACCCTGCGAAGGAAGCTCATTTCAGCCGCTTGTATCCGCGATCTTGTTCTTTCGGTCACTACCCAAAGCTCATGACCATAGGTGAGGGTAGGAACGTAGATCGACCAGTAAATCGAGAGCTTTGCCTTCCGACTCAGCTCTCTCTTCACCACAACAGACCGGCGCAGCACCCGCATCACTGCAGATGCCGCACCGATCCGTCTGTCGATCTCCCGCTCCATCCTTCCCTCACTCGTGAACAAGATCCCGAGATACTTAAACTCCTCCACTTGGGGAAGGACCCCATCCCCAACCCGGAGAGGGCACTCCACCCTTTTCTGGCTGAGGACCATGGTCTCGGATTTTGAGGTGCTGATTCTCATCCCAGCCGCTTCACAACCGGCTGCGAATCGCTCCAGCGAGAGCTGTAGATCACGGCTCGATGAAGCCAACAGAACCACATCATCTGCAAATAGCAGAGACCCAATCCTGAGGCCACCGAACCGGATCCCCTCGACACCTCGACTGCGCCTAGAAATTCTGTCCATAAAAGTAATGAACAGAATCGGTGACAAAGGGCAGCCTTGGCGGAGTCCAACCCTCACTGGAAACGAATCCGACTTACTGCCGACAATGCGAACCAAACTCTGGCACCGGTTGTACAGGGACCGGACAGCCCGTATAAGGGAGTCCGGCACCCCATACTCCCGAAGCACCCCCCACAGGAATCCCCGGGGAACACGGTCGAACGCCTTCTCCAAGTCCACAAAACACATGTAGACTGGTTGGGCGAACTCCCATGCCCCCTCCAAGACCCTGAAGAGGGTGTAGAGCTGGTCCACCGTTCCACGGCCGGGACGAAAACCACACTGCTCCTCCTCAATCCAAGATTCGACAATCCGACGGACCCTCCTCTCCAGGACCCCTGAATAGACCTTCCCAGGGAGGCTGAGGAGTGTGATCCCCCTGTAGTTGGAACACACTCTCCGGTCCCCCTTTTTAAAGAGGGGGACCACCACCCCAGTCTGCCAATCCAGCGGTACTGTCCCCGACATCCACGCGATGCTGCAGAGGCGTGTCAACCAAGACAGCCCCTCAGCATCCAGAGCTTTGAGGAACTCCGGGCGGATCTCATCCACACCCGGGGCCCTGCCACCGAGGAGCTTTTTAACCACCTCGGCAACCTCCACCCCAGAGATAGGAGAGTCCACCCCTGAGTCCCCAGACTCTGCTTCCTCATTGGAAGACGTGTCGGCGGGATTGAGGAGGTCTTCGAAGTATTCCCTCCACCGTCCCGAGTCGAGGTCAACAGCTCCCCATCCCCACTGTATACAGTGTTGATGGAGCACTGCTTCCCCCTCCTGAGACGCCGGATGGTGGACCAGAATCTCTTCGAAGCCGTTCAGAAGTCGTTCTCCATGGCCTCTCCAAACTCCTCCCATGTCCGAGTTTTTTGCCTCAGCAACCGCCAAAGCCGCATCCCGCTTAGCCTGCCGATACCTGTCAGCTGCCTCCAGAGTCCCACATGCCAAAAAGGCCTTATAGGACTCCTTCTTCAGCTTGACGGCATCCCTCACTGCTGGTGTCCACCAACGAGTTCTGGGATTGCCGCCACGACAGGCACCAACGACCTTACGGCCACAGCTCCGGTCGGCCGCCTCAACAATAGAGGCCCAGAACATAGCCCACTCGGACTCGATGTCCCCTGCCTCCCTCGGAACATGATCGAAGTTCCGCCGGAGGTGTGAGTTAAAGCTCCTTCTGACAGGAGACTGCCAGACGTTCCCAGCAGACCCTCACAACACGTTTGGGCCTGCCAGGTCTGACCGGCATCCTCCCCCCACCATCTGAGCCAACCCACCACCAGGTGGTGATCAGTTGACAGCTCCGCCCCTCTCTTCACCCGAGTGTCCAAGACATGCGGCCGCAAGTCCGACGACACGATTATGAAGTCGATCATCGAACTGCGGCCTAGAGTGTCCCGGTGCCAAGTGCACATGTGGACACTCTTATGCCTGAACATGGTGTTCGTTATGGACAGTCCATGACGAGCACAGAAGTCCAACAACGAAACACCACTCTGGTTCAGATCGGGGGGGCCCTGCCTCCCAACCACACCCCTCCAGGTCTCACTGTCGTTGCCCACGTGAGCATTGAAGTCCCCCAGCAGAACGAGGGAGTCCCCAGATGGAACATTCTCCAATACTCCATCCAAGGACTCCAAAAAGGGTGGGTACTCTGAACTGCTATTTGGTGCGTAAGCACAAACAACAGTCAGGACCCGTCCCCCCACCAGGAGGCGGAGAGAGGCTACCCTCTCGTCCACCGGAGTAAACCCCAATGTACAGGCGCCAAGTCGGGGGGCAATAAGTATGCCCACACCAGCTCAGCGCCTCTCACCCGGAGCAACTCCAGAGTGGAAAAGCGTCCAACCCCTCTCAAGGATACTGGTTCCAGAGCCCAAGCCGTGTGTTGAGGTGAGTCCAACTATATCTAGCTGGAACCGCTCGACCTCACACACCAGCTCAGGCTCCTTCCCCGCCAGAGAGGTGACATTCCACGTCCCTAGAGCTAGCTTCTGCAGCCGAGGATCGGACCGCCAGGGTCCCCGCATCCGGCCACCGCCCAGCTCACTACGCACCCGACCTCTATGGCCCCTCCTGCAGGTGGTGAGTCCACTGGAGTGGGGGCCCATGTTTCCCTTTCGGGCTGAGCCCGACCAGGCCCCATGGGCAAAGGCCCGGCCACCAGGCGCTCGTCTCCGAGCCCCACCTCCAGGCCTGGCTCCAGAGGGGGGCCCCAGTGACCCGCGTCCGGGCAAGGGAAACCTTGGGCCTCGGTTCTACTCCGTCATAAAGGTCCTTTATGAGCCACACTTTGTCTGGTCCCTCACCTAGAGACCTTTTTGCCATGGGTGACCCTTCCAGGGGCATAAAGCCCCCGACAACATAGCTCCTAGGATCACTGGGACACGCAAACCCCTCCACCACGATAAGGTGGTGACTCATGGAAAAAGAAAGAAAATTAATTGAAATTAAAATGATTTGTGTACATACCATTCTGGGGTGCACTGTAATATTTCTGTTGCATCTGTCAGCTCCACATTGCAGGACTTTGTGTAAAGCATGGGCAACAGCATGTACAGCAGAGTAAACGGCAAAAGAGAAAGATGGGTCTGCATTGATGATATCTTCAGCAGCTACACTGCTGCAGCTGCAATTCTGGTTACAAAATGTCTCTTGTTCTGCATTTACATGTTGAGACTTGGCTTTGAAAGAATTAATGAAATCATTGAAACCTGGTGTTGTTTTTATATCCTCAGCTACTCCAAGGACAGTTCCAATTTTTTTGATTCCTTTCACTTTGAGGAGCTCTTTGCATAAGGACCAGCCATCTGCTGCTATCCAGACCTTGTTACTGAAATTTTGTTGTATTGCTGACTTAATGAGCCTTTCAGCGGTCCATTCAGCAGTAAAAACAATGATGACTTTTATCCTAAGTAACTCCATCTGCTTCAGTATTTCAGTGTAATCTGTGCTGTTATCAAGGCCTTTGGTGTATGCCAGACAGATCTCAGTGTCTTTTATCTCTTTTAGAAACAAGTCATGCCCATCGTTTCCATAATCATCATCAATGTAAAGGAAAGAAACCCAGCGCCAATTGAAATGCTGCAAAATGTTTGACACAATTTTTATGACATCTGTATTGGGATGCACGGTTCGTAAGAACGATGGAAAATCCTGTTTTCTTTTCTTGAGAAGATTGAACTAGAAGCTCCATAACTGATCTGTTATAGACAAATAGAGACATGTCACCATTGTTAGTTTAAATACAAATGTGTCAAATGTCAAGTAATGAACATGATTCATCTATATTTTTATGTACCATTATGATACTTTATAAAACAGACAAGCTGTCATATTTACCATAGGAATGAGATCCATCATGAAGAAAGGGGTAAGAGTCCGTGTCTCTGTGCTTGTATACGTGCCAATCACTGCTATCATTTTAGACAAATTCTTATTGGATTCACTCCAAGGTTGGATGAAACCATCAGCAGACATGAGTTTGAAAATACTTGGAAAATTCTGTGTGTCTGAGCAGTGGTCAAATATCTCATAGCCAAGAGACACATTTGGCAGCAGGCGTGTAGAGTTATTGATTTCCTCTACAGCAAATCTCATCAGCTGAAACCTCCGATAACTCGACAAAGTAAAATCTTCACTGTGGACAGAAGAAATACAGCGATACAGATTCATAATTGTGACTATTTGTAGTTCAGTAGTTCGGTAAACATTGACAGTTTTGCGCTCCTCATTAGATTTGATTACTTAACACAGTACAGTTGAGTGGTTGAAGACAATTTTATTATTTGCTGCTGACTAAACATTGTATTTCTCAACATTTTGTGTCAGTCTCTTAAAAATCCATGAACCATGATTACAAAACTCACCTGGAGCAGGTGATGGTTACTGGTCTGTTGCGATAAGGAGTTCCACTGACATGATGAATATCAAAAAATCCACCTATCAAATAATCCCCATCCAGCTGAAACTCTGAGGCTTTGACGGTGTATTCAGTGATGCAGAGGGGAACCCTCAGGGCCTTCTACGCCTTCAGAGAAGGCCTTAAAAAATCAAAAAATATGAGTATCAAATTATACATAGATTATATATATATATATATATATATATATATATATATATATATATATATATATATATATATATATATATATATATATATATATATATATATCATTGAATTTAATTTAATACAATATATTTAATAGATTTTCTCTCATTTATGTTCAAAAGTTAAGTTTACTGTCAAGTTCACATCAGCAATGAAAGGGTTACTGTCCTGAAACATGTTATCCAATCAGAATCGTCTGTCTTCATCAATGTCCGGTTAGCTGGCTCATTAATTGGTTAGGACTTCATGAATCCCGGGGAAGGCCAAGCTATGTGTTTTGGTTTGGAGAGTGATGGGAAAATTGACCAATCACGATTTGTTTTTAAGGGGGCGGGACAAAAAAAAAAAAGATCGTAGGCCTTCATGAAGTCCAAACAGCGGCAGATTCTTTTGGAGCTCAATTCAAAGGACAAACTTTATGACGCTGCCATCGCCCACTTCACAAAGAAAGACAGATGAATGGATTTCATTTTCATGTAAGGTAGGCCTATGTTACAAGCCACCTTGATTATTATTTTGAGTGATTAAATCGGGCCAAGTGGACATTCAGTTATTTGTATTTATTGCGGAGGTTGTCTGTAAAATTTCCAGTGGAATTTGTGGCTTTAATTCCTTTGCCTTTAATTCAATATGTAAACTTATCAAACTTATCAGCAGTGTGTGGTTGGACTTTTGTTTTTTTAGAAGGTCTCACCCCCCCACAGGAGGTGTAGTGGAATCTATGAAAATTGTGACTTTTGACATCAGTATTCATTGTGCCATGCCTTGCGCATGAAGAGGTATTTGCACTTCAATCGAACTTAAAAAAAATCTTTGTATTACCAGCTTTGTGTAACTTTTGCTATATTGTGCATTTGAAGTTGTTTAGTTTGAGGATGCTCATAAATTTATTTATCAATGTGTGTATGGCTTGTTGTGCGCCGTGTTTTATAGCGCTGTCTGTGGCGAAGAAATGAGCATCGGTGTCGGTGTCAGCAGTGTTATGGGGGTGACGTTCTGGGTGACCTCATTTTATATTTCCAGATTTTGGCTTATGTTTACTTAATGTTGCCCAAATAGTCTCCAGTTTTTTTAAGTTACTGTTGAGAAAGTTTCTTGTTGCGGAGAATGTTATGTTATGGTCTATTTGTTTACATCCTTGTCATCGTTAATTCAAGGATTGCAGTTGTTAAACGCTTTGAATTCATCGTACTGTTTCTTTTTCCGTGATGATTTCTCTTCTCGGCAGTGAGGGCCGAGGTGAAGGACCAGCTGTAGTGCTCACGGTTCGCCACTGCAGTGATGGCATCAAGGAGACATCTCAGGAGGCAAAGATGAGCAAGAATCCTCGTCGTCATCATCATAGTTTGTTTGCTACTCTAATGTGAACTCTAACAGGACTTGCTTCTTCATCTACCACAATATACTGATGATAGTTGGGCTTCCCTGATCATTTCCATTCCATGTTTGGATCAGTGAGGTATAACAAAGATATAACTGTGAGAGCTGGGGAATTTACAAATGAGCTTTTAATCATTCAAATTTTCATCTGATGCTGCCACAGTTCCAGTAAACACATTACATGAGAGCAGGTTTAATGCTTTTATCTTTGATCAATCTCCTGGCCTGAGGCATCAGTCTGTTGATTTTTTTCCCATCATGAGTGTTTTAAGTTTCTAAACAGAAAAACTAAATTTAAAGAGCAACACAATTACCACAGTGTGAGAAAATCAATTAAGTTGATTTGATGGAAGTAAATCAAAATATGTTGATGTGACATGATTATTTTGGTTTTCAGTCCTTCAGTTCTGATCCATGAAAACTCACAAAATAGGAAGTGAAGAAAGTTTTATACTGTTCAAAGGGAGACAGTCTATTTAATATGAGCGAAAAAAAACAAAACAAAAAACAAGAGTCACTCTGTCACAGTTCTGTACCTTTCCATGGGCCCATCCCCACTCAGTTTACCAGCCCCTCCCACCTCATTAGCCAACTTCACTCACCTGTGCTCTCAGGTGCTATTCATGTCTTCTGCAATTAGCCAAGTATATATGCTTCTGTTTCACACGCAGTCTTTAACAGATTGTTCTCTGTTTCCATGCAAGACAGCATTTACCTGCCTGATCACCTGTTGCTGACTCAGCCTGCTTCTGACCCGACCCTACTTGGATTACCCTCGCGTACTGACCTGCCTGCTTCTGCTCTTGGTGTGCTACCTTCTGTTCCCCGGCAACCTTACTGTTTGTTTAATAAAGGTCATTACCGACTCTTTGTGCTGCATTTGGGTCCACACCACGCCCGTTTCACACTCAAGTCATTAGAGTTTTTGTTTTCAACTGTCACATAAAAAAACAACATGCAGTCAAGGAAAAAACATTTATATCCATCGGCTCTGTAGCCCAATAATTTAATAATTTCAAGTGAAATGGATTCAACACCTGGACCCAGCATGGTGGCTTAAAGGCGTGGTTGAAAAAATGTATTTCATCTATGACTTGATGATGGAAAGGATCAGGAATGAGTACATCAGAGGGACAGCACATGTTAGATGTTTTGGAAAGAAAGTCAAAAACCAGACTGAGATGGTTTGGAACATCTTAGTCTGGTCTTCCAGAAGAAAAGACCAATCCGATCTGTCGATCTCCCGCTCCTTTCTGCCATCACTCGTGAACAAGACCCCAAGATACTTAAACTACTCCACTTGAGGCAAAACCTCACTCCCAACCTAGAGGAGGCATTCTACCCTTTTCCAACTAAGGGCCATGATCTCTAAATTTACTGATTCTCATCCCTGCCTCTTCACACTCAGCTGTGAACCGCCAGTGAGAGCTGCAGATCCCCACCCGATGGTGCTAACAGGACCACATCCTCTGCAAACAGCCGAGATGAAATCCTGACAACACCAAACTGGAATTCTTCCGCTCCTTGACTGCGCCTAGAAATTCTGTCCATAAACATTATGAACAGAATCGGTGACAAAAAGGGCAACTCTGGCGGAGTCCAAGTCCCACTGAAAACGGGTCTGATTTACAACCAGCAATGTGGAGCAATCTTCCACTCTCTTTGTACAGGGACTGAACAGCCCATAACAATGGGCCCAGTACCCCGTACTCCTGGAGTATCCCCCACAGGACCCCCTGAGGGACACGGTCAAATGCCTTCTCCAAGTCCACAAAAGACATGTGGACTAGTTTGGCAAATTTCCATGCCCCCTCAAGGATCCTAAGAAGGGTATAGAGCTGGTCCAGTGTTCCACGACCGGGACGGAACCCACATTGTTCCTCCTGAATCCGGGACTCGACAATCAATCGGACTCTGTTCTCCAGCACCCCTGCATAGACCTTACCAGGGAGGCTGAGGAGTGTGATTCCCCTGCAATTGGAGCACACCCTCCGGTCCCCCTTCTTAACCGTTTAGGCGCCGGAGTTTTTTCAAGAAAATATACAATCTTGATATCAAGATTTCAAAAGGCTATAACTTGAAAGCAGTTTGAGATAAAGGTATACTGTCAAAGAGAAAATTGTTCAGTATGACTCAAAGTCTGTAACGGGAGTGAAATTATTCATGTAATTTGCATATTATGACGTCACAAGGTGGCAGCCATATTGGAAAATGTTCAATTTTGATATCAAGGTTTCAAAAGGCTATAACTTTAAAGTGGTTTGAGATAAGGGCATACTGTAAATGAGAAATATCTTCAGTATGAACCAAAATTTGAAATGGAAGTAGATTTGTCATCTAATTTGATTATTGTGACATCATCTGCCCAAACCTCCCCAGTAGTCCTCAGTTTCAAAGTCTTTGTTATTTGAGGTTGTTGATCTTACTCAGAATCCTTAGTCTTTTAGAGGCTAAAACAGAGACAATACATTTTTCCACCACATGCACACACACACACACACACATTATACATATATATATGAAAAATGAGCCATTTGTCCAATATAATACTATTTGTTCATATAATAACTACTACACATGTGTAGTGCCTTAATCATTCACATATATGTGTACATAATTCACCTGCATAGAGATGTTAGTCGCAGCATTACCATACAGTGTTTATTCAGGTTATCAAGCACTTTATGTTGTTACTAGTGTCTTGGTCTATGTGTTTAATGTGTTATGGTCACTTTAAGTACTGTAATGTTTTGGACACACTTTTTCCTGTGATGAAGAGCGCCATCTTCTTTGTGTTACTTTACTGGATAATAGCTACCTAATCTGTACAACAGATGCATATATACTCAACCAGTGTTCAATTTAATTACTTAACTTTTCACAGAAACACAACAAACAAATGAGAATCAGAATTACTTGTTTAATCCCAAGAGGAAAATTCTGATCATTACAATAATCTCAGCAGAAAAAATAGAAAGGTGTGATGAAATAAAATATATAAATACAATACTCATCCCTCAGAGTTAAGTACATAAAGACTCCAGCAAAAATAAATACATTTACAAAAGAAAACATTGTAATATGGCATTCATTACCTGTCATTGCCATTCATTGTCTGTATTCAAGATAACTGAAAAAGTTATGGATGGATTTTGATGAAATTTTCAGGAGTTGTCGGAAATGTGAAAAAGAAGAACTGATTTTATTTTGGGTGTGATCCAGAAGAAATCCTGGAGTCTGGATCACTGTCAAATTTTCGATAACATTGTGGTAAATGAGGCCAAAGATTTTGTTTCTCAATATCTCTGTTAATTATTGCCCAGAACTCATGAAATTTGACTCAGGGATTGACAATGGGAACCTCTATCTAATTACAAAGGCTGATTCGGATCTGATCCAGAAGGCCGATTTTATCACAATCTCTATAAAAACATTGAGGTTGTTTATAATTTCAATATATTGACCTTGGAAACAAATATTGCATGAAATCTTTAAAGCATTATTATTTATTTTTGTGTGCATCACAAAATAAAGGAAGATATGGTACTTTTTGCGGTCCCATATTGTCAATGCTATATGTACGACTAATATTTATGGTGTAAATCGCTATATGGGGGAATTGTTGCGCTTGGCTGAGGTCTGCGCTCTCCGAGTGCTTTTCTAGTTTATATATAAAATGAGGATGCATACACAGTATACAAGGTCCAGGTGACTCTCAGTTCAGTGTTAAACAGTTTGATGGTGAAAGGCAGGAACCATTTCCTGTGTCTCACTGTGGTCCAGCATAGATGAATAAGACTGCTGCTGAAGCTCCTTTAGCTGATCAGTACATTGTGAAGAGGGTACGAAGGAAAGTTCAGTATCGTAAAAATGTGTGTAATCTCAAAACTAACATGTAAACACACATCAATAACAGGCTGAAACTGCCGTCAGTTCTCTTCTGAGTAGAAGATATTTAGACATAATTACTGGCCATCTGTCTTGCTATAATTCTTAATAAGACCCTGGAAGTAATGATTGGTGTTTTTGTAGGGTTGAAAGATAATGATGTAACATTTTGGCAAGAAATATGACAACAGAAAAGAGTAGAGACTACAGAGTACTGCCAGAGCATGAACAACCTCAATGTATTTTCCTCTGTAAACCTCGAATGTGGTGGCGAAGACGATCCAGATGAGGAACAGCAGGAAAAGGCAGAAGGTGATTGCCTTAGCTTCACTGTAATTTTTTGGAAGGCTCTTTCCCATGTAGGACAAAATAAAACCAAGAATACACAATGATATGGGTAAAATCACAGAACATAAGATTTCCTCATGATTGATCATGCAGTAAAAAAAGATTTTGTCCCGGATGAGTCTTCTCTGGGGCGTAGGAAGTTCAAAACTGTAACTAAATATAAGCATTATTGTTTGGGTCACAAATACCGCAGTGATAAACAACCATTGTCCGTGACATTTCCTCCACTTATGGATGACTTCGGGGAACTTTACAGCTACTTTGAAAATGCAAACAATCTGAAAAGAACGCACAACAAAACATCCCAGACAAACTGTAAAAAACAAGAGAAAAGGTAAAAGCTTTAACACGCAAGAGACAGTTGTTGGTTTACCAAAGTGAAAAAACACACAAAGACTAGACAGACTGAGGCAGCCTAAAATCAGGAAGCACATTGGTCCTCCAGCAGATCTGACAACAGGAGTGTTGTAGTTGATGGCAAAGAGAACAGACACAGCTGCAGTGAGGCCCACCAGGACCAAGGTGCCAACCATGATTGCAACAGCACTGCTATCTCTGAATGAAATGAACTCCTCCAACCGCTCCTTGCATGATGTACTTCCCTCTGGAGACCACTCTGTCTCGTTGCAGTTTGTGCAGTTGTAAGGATCCTCTGTTTTAAACAACAGAAAGACACAATCAACAAAATTAACCCAAAAGAGAGCTGATATACTAAGATATAATACATATAAAAGATCATTACATCCTTCATTCTTAAATTTGGGTTAACATATTCCTAAACAATGCAGGCCACTTAACAGTGGAAACACAATTGATTATTGGCACCTAGTTTCCACTCATTCTGAAGTATCATGGAAGCAGTAAAGGTGCTGATTCTCTCATATTCTGTGTTTGTACTTCAGCTTAGTTTGTGTGAAATAAGTTTTAGCAAAGTGTCATATTTTGCTGTTAATTTCAGTGTGTATTTGCCTCACTTTAAGAGCTGGCAAGGACCAGAGTATTTTTATTGCTTTCTGGTATATTAAAACCTTTAACAACTTAGAGCGAGAGTTTATTTCTTCAACATGATTGTGTGTGGGTGGTGAGAGGTACACTTTGTCTCAGGATCTTGAACTGCTGCCTCCACAACCTGGATATATTTATTGTTAGTGCATCTTGAAAAAATGTTAATGTATTGTCACATCAGGCTTGAAGAGTGACAGTATAAAAATATTGCATCAGGTTGTAATATCTTAAGCAAGACATTCTATAATGCTGGACTTTTTGTTAAAGTGGGCATTGGTTTGATAAAAACGTGAAAACACATATGCAGATTACCAAAAGAGCATCTGAGAAACTCCCACAACATGTAGAAGAAGGTACTTTGGTGAGGTGAAACTACAATTAAACATGTTTTTTCCATCAAGGAAAATGCTGTGTGATGTAAACACCACTCATCACTTCAACATTACCATTCCCACAGTGAAACATCTTGAATGTGAATGTATCCCCCACTAAAACAAGACTGGCATCACTATTTTACTGTATTTCACCCCTCCAGTGTAAAATCATTTACCTGTGACGTTAATATATGTTCCATCTGGACAGATTGTACAACTGAAGCAGCATTTGTGGAGTCCTTCTTGTTTTTTTTTAAATCCCTCGGGACATTCAGGGGTACAAAATGACGTCGGCACCTGTATGTATTAGGTACAAAGTATAAGTAAAGACCTGCAAAGACCTGAGGTTAATCAGATGCAGATAATTACAACATCTATCCAGCTTTCTCTCTTTCTAAAAGGATTTGGAAAAATAACATTCCATGTATCTAAAGATCCCTGTCAAGATCCTCCTCCACTAATAAATACTTCATGTCACTTTTGTAGGAAAACAAAAATTTTAAACAAATGTGCAAAGTGTGTTTAGAAAAATAACTTACCATTCCATTTGCATGCCACTTTATTTTGGTGTTGTTGATGGAGGTGTGGAATGATGGATAGAACTGACAAGATCCGACCTCCTCTATAAGACCACTGTCATTCCAAAAAACTACTGAATAGGATCCAAATCTGGGGTCACCATTCTTATCGAAGTTAATTCTCTGGTTTTCAAGTGTAAAGTTGGACCTCTTCAACTCCTTCAAAACCTGTTGTTGACACATAAAGTTTAGATAACTTATAAGTTATGTGTTCATGTAGGCAAAAGAGATGGATTAAAGACAACTCGATTCTAAACGTTGCTTTTTTTCTTTTGCTTTCTCTAATGGCCAGCAGGGAACAACTTCTGTGTTTAACACAAATAAATCAGACAGCATAGAACTTAAACCTCATACTGTGTATATGGCATGCAGACATGAAAACATGTGAATAATATAAAGAGAAAGATGCAAGTCTCCACTTTGTTGACCATGTGCACTAGTCTGTCAGGGCCTGACATGCAAGCTTAATGAGCATCATTTACTCAAGATAAAAGATGATTAAATGCTAATTTATCTTTATTTGCTCACATTTGTACAGCATTCAGGATTAATTTTGGAGCATATTGAATTTCTCCATAATGTACTGCTATAACTTACCAACACGCATACACAAAATGCATAATGAATGGATCACACCCTCATTCCATAATAAAGGTCTGGGCCTCAAACTGAATCAATCTTAAAATCTTCATTTTCTTTGAACTTTGATGTTTAGAGACCTGCTGCATATGCCACTGAGCTTTAATTGGTGGATATTACTCTAGAATATGCCTCAATTTGGTTTAATTTATGTTAATCCTGATGGAAATATTTATGGCCAAATGTACTCACTCAGAGGCAGCACAGCAACTTAAACTCAAAGGGGTTGTCATGTTTCTACACAGGTATGGAGAAGACCTTTTCTGACATGCATCACAAGGCATGTTTTTGTTTGAATCTAGGAACCCGAGAAAGCTGACAGATTTTTTGGGCAATCCAGCAACCGGTACAAAGATATTGACCCTTCCCACAGATTTTGCATGTTGTGTTTATACTGTATGTAGATATTTCTTTACAGAATCAAGTCCTATCCTAAAAAAACACAAAACAAAACAAATAAACAAAAAACAACAAAAGACGAAAGGTTTTCTCTGTTCATGTCCAAACCATCTCAGTCTGGCCTGTCTGACTTTCTCCAAAACATCTAACATGTGCTGTCCCTCTGATGTCCTCATTCCTGATCGTATCCATCCTCATCAATTTCAAAGATAACCTCAACATTTTAATCTCTGCTACCTCCAACTCTGCAGTGCCACAGTTTCTAAACATCGCAGGTCTCACCACCGTTGTGTACACCTTTCCTTTCATTCATGCTGATACTCTTAACACACATCCCACCTGACACTTTTCTCTACCCATTCCAACCTGCTTGCACACACTTCTTCAATTCTTTTCCACACTCTCCGTTGCTTGACCCTAAGTACTTAAAATCCTCCACCTTCTTTATCTCTGCTCCCTGTAGCCTCACCGTTCCACTTGGGTTCCTGTCATTGACACACATATATTCTGTCTTGCTGCAGCTAACCTTCATTCCTCTCCTTTCCAGGGCATACCTCCACCTGCTCCCTGGTCTCACTATACATCACAGTGTCATCTGAAAACGTCATCTGTCAGTCTGTCCATCACCATATCAAACAAGAAGAGACTCAGAGTTGATGCTTGATGTAGTCCCACCTCCACCTTGAACTTCTCTGTCACACCTACAGCTCACCTCACCATTGTCTCACAGCTGTCATACCTGTCCTGCACTACTCTAACATACTTCTCTGCTACTCCAGACTTCCTCATACAATACCAAAGCTACTCTCTTGGCACCCTGTCATATGCTTTTTCAAGGTCTACAAAGACACAATGCAGCTCCCTCTGACCTTCTCTGTACTTATATATCAGCATCCTCATAGCAAATATTGCATCTGTAGAACTCTTCTTTGGCATGAAATGTTCAAAGATGCTCATGTCTGTCCCTTCTACTACTCTTTCCATTAACTTCATTGTGTGGCTCATCAACTTTATTCCTCTTTAGTTGCCAGAACTCAACACATCTACCTTGCTCCTAAAAATCTGCATCAGCAAACATCTCCTCCATTCCTCAGTCATCTTCTCACTCTCTAAGATCTTGTTGAATGTCTTAGTCAATAACTCTACTGCCACCTCTCCTAGACACTTCCATACCTCCACAGTTATATCATCCGGACCAACGACCTTTCCGCTTTTCATCCTCTTCACCTCACTTCATCCTTACTAACCTTTTCCACCTCCTGGTCCACACCAGTCACCTCTTCTACTTTTTGTCTTTCATTTTCCTCATTCATCAACTCTTCAAAGTTCTCTTTCCATCTTCCTGTCTCACTCCTACCATCTGTCAAGACATTTTCATCTCTATCTTTAATCACCCTAGCCTGTTCCACATCCATCTATCCATCTGCTATCCATACCCGTTTAGTCCTATGTAGGGTCACGGGGATCCACTGGAGCTATATTTTGGATGCTTCCAAATATGGCAAGAGTGACATCATGGGGTAATTTAAACCTTTTGTTAAATGGCTTCTCAAACGAAGCCCAGAAATCAGAACATGCTTGATTTATCTCTTAACACTTTATAGATTTAAAAAAAAAAAAAAAAAGGAATTTGAATGGAAGTCAATGCACATGCACACATGCACACCTTAAGCATGTGGACTACTGGTCTGAGCGGATCGAGGACTTCTATGACATTCAGCTTAGCATAAAAGGAAAGAAAAACATTTTCGAGTTGTTCAAAGATTATGTTGCAACTGGCCAATTAGATGGGGACAACAAAAATGATGCAGGAGAGCATGGACTTCAGGAAGCAGAAAAAGGAGTAAAGTTCCTGACTTTCCCTCCAATCCTTCATCTACAGCTGATGAGGTTCATGTATGACCCACAGACTGACCAAAACATCAAGGTTAATGACAGGTTGGAGTTTGAGTGACCCTGGTCAGGAGGGATCACTGTGAAAGGTTGAATCACATAAAAGAGAACAACAAACATAGACATTCACTCTTCAAGACAATGTACACTTATCACTTACCAACCTAACCATGTGAGGAAGTCAGGGTACCTAAAGATACTCGTGCTGGAACAGGCAGAACACCCAAACTCCACCCAGAACACCTGACCTTGGGTTTGCAGTGAGTTCTTCTCTGAGAGGCAACAGTGCTAACCACTGTCCTCTGCCACCCTGCAAATTGATCAGATTGTAAAAGCAAATTAAAATTGTTTGCATACTTACCATATGTGGATGCACTGTTATATTTCTGTTGCATCTGTCAGCTCCACATCGCAGGACTTTGTGTAAAGCATGGGCAACAGCATGTACAGCAGAGTAAACGGCAAAAGAGAAAGATGGGTCTACATTGATGATATCTTCAGCGGTCACACTGCTGCAGCTGCAATTCTGGTTACAAAATGTCTCTTGTTCTGCATTTTCATGTTGAGACTTGGCTTCGAAAGAATTAATGAAATCACCAAAACCAGGTATTGGCACAATATGCTCAGCTACTCCAAGGACAGTTCCAATGTTTCTGATTCCTTCCTCTTTGGGGAGCTCTTTGTGTAAAGACCAGCTATCTCCTGCTATCCAGACCTTATTATTGAAATTTTGTTGTATTGCTGACTTAATGAGCCTTTCAGCGGTCCATTCAGCAGTAAAAACAATGATGACGTTAATCCTAAGTGACTCCATCTGCTTCAGTATTTCAGTGTAATCTGTGCTGTTATCAAGGCCTTTGGTGTATGCCAGACAGATCTCAGTGTCTTTTATCTCTTTTAGAAACAAGTCACGGCCATCGTTTCCATAATCATCATCAATGTAAAGGAAAGAAACCCAGCGCCAATTAAAATGCTGCAAAATGTTTGACACAATTTTTATGACATCTTGATTGGGATGCACGGTTCGTAAGAACGATGGAAAATCCTGTTTTCTTGAGAAGATAGAACTAGCAGCTCCATAACTGATCTGTTATAGACAAATAGAGACATGTCAACATTGTTAGTTTAAATGCAAATGTGTCAAATGTCAAGTAATGAACATGATTTGTCTATATTTTTATGTACCATTATGATACTTTATAAAACAGACAAGCTGTCATATTTACCATAGGAATGAGATCCATCATGAAGAACGGGGCAATGGTCCGTGTCTCTGTGCTTGTATACGTGCCAATCACTGCTATCATTTTAGATAAATTCTTATTTGATTCACTCCAAGGTTGGATGAAACCATCAGCAGACATGAGTTTGAAAATACTTGGAAAATTCTGTGTGTCTGAGCAGTGGTCAAATATCTCATAGCCAAGAGACACATTTGGCAGCAGGCGTGTAGAGTTATTGATTTCCTCTACAGCAAATCTCATCAGCTGAAACCTCCGATAACTCGACAGAGTAAAGTCTTCACTGTGGACAGAAGAAATACAGTGATACAGATTCATAATTGTGACTATTTGTAGTTCAGTAGTTCAGTAAACATTGAGTTTTGGGCTCCTCATTAGATTTGATTATTTAACACAGTACAGTAGTTGAAGGTAATTTTCTTATTTGCTGCTGACTAAACATTGTGTTTCTCAACATTTTGTGTCAGTCTCTTAAAAATCCATGAAGCATGATTACAAAACTCACCTGGAGCAGGTGATGGTTACTGGTCTGTTGCGATAAGGAGTTCCACTGACATGATGAATATCAAAAAATCCACCTATCAAATAATCCCCATCCAGCTGAAACTCTGAGGCTTTGACGGTGTATTCAGTGATGGCATCAAGGAGACATCTCAGGAGGCAAAGATGAGCAAGAATCCTCGTCATCATCATAGTTTGTTTGTTACTCTAATGTGAACTCTAACAGGACTTGCTTCTTCATCTACCACAATATACTGATGATAGTTGGGCTTCCGTGATCATTTCCATTCCATGTTTGGATGAGTGAGGTATAACAAAGAAATAACTGTGAGAGCTGGGGAATTTACAAATGAGCTTTTGATCATTCAAATTTTCATCTGATGCTGCCAAAGTTCAAGTGAACACATTACATAAGAGCAGGTTTGATGCTTTTATAACTACAGTCTAGGATCCATTAAATGGATTTGATTGGAATAAAGCACATTGAGGTACCATGATTATTTTGGTTATCCGTCCTTCAGTCCTGGTCCACAAATACCCAGAAAATAGGAAGTCAAGAAAGATTTACAATGTTCAAAGGGACACAGCCTCTTTAATATCATATCATTTGGAGTGAAAAAAAAAACACTTAAGTTATTAAAATCAAGTTTTTTTGTTTT
The DNA here is from genome assembly GCA_018398805.1 of Hirundichthys speculiger. Classification (NCBI taxonomy): domain Eukaryota; kingdom Metazoa; phylum Chordata; class Actinopteri; order Beloniformes; family Exocoetidae; genus Hirundichthys; species Hirundichthys speculiger. Next base: position 461,572 of record JAGFBZ010000443.1, on the reverse strand, counting down.
TAACTGCACAAGAAAAAAAAAAACATGCAATCCATGAGAAACATTAAATCCATCAGCTCTGGAACCAATTATGAAGTTTTGCTTTCAATAACTTCAACTGAAATGGATTTTAACACCTGGAATAAGCATGGTGGTTGAAAGGGAAAAAAAAGAAGAAAAAAAAAACGAAATAAAAATAACCTCAAAAAATTATATTTTAAAATATCTATACTGTATATACACAAATCCAGACAATGCTTTGAAAAACAAACTTTTTACAGGAAAATGTTCTGATCCCTTACTACAGTATTGATCAAAGTTTCGTCACGACAGACTTCCAGAATAGTAATAAGGAAAGAAAAAATCAAAAGGTTTGTAGAAAAGAATGTGTGACCCCAGCTTCATCCACTTGATGTAATTAAACGTCTGTTTTCATGTTTCCTCTGGGGAGAAAAAAAAAAAAAAGGTTTGCTGGAATGACTATATTTTCCTTTTTTTTCCAAAGTAAACAGAGATTATAAAGTATGACAACAGCTAGTCTACACAGACCAAATTAACCTTAGTCTTTTCAAACATGGATCATTAATGTTCCCAAGTGAAAAGGTTCTTGAGGTCAACTAGTTTGCTTTGCTGTTACCTCAGACTGATCATGGTTTTAATTTAATATGAATACTTTTTGTAAATTCTTGAAGTAATTCTTCACCTAACAATGTAAAAATCTAGAATAAAGCAAATTCGGAAACTTGCCATTTTAAGATAAATGTTATGCCCACTCACCGAAACACACACCAAAAAGTTATTTCAGCAATTTACTCGACAGAGAATCTCATTCACTAAACTATACAATGGTGCAAAAGTGGAAATAACTGATTTTGGACAGAACATAGACTACAGGAGACAACAGGCCTTTTTTGATTTACACATTCACTGATGCTGTGGAGGACTGAAGATTCAAATGTGGTCATAAATCATTAACACTTTTTATGCAAACGAAAGCCAGATGACTTATAAATAATTAACTGAGGCCAATTGTAGAAAAACAAAATTTGTGTAGAATGCAGTTCTTTAATCAGGAGTATACTTCTGATGTTTTTTTGTGTGTTTTTCTGCTTGTCATGAATCCAGGTTTTAAGAAATGTCACCAATTTGCTCCAAACCATCCTAATTTAGTAGAGATGAGAGCAACTGCCTGACACTTGTAACTCAGAGCAGCAAATTTTTATTTCCAAAAGATTAAATTATTCAGCGTGAAGAGTCACATTCTTTTCAAATTTCACTGACTTTTAATCTACTTTTTAATTTATCACAAATAAGTAGGAACAATATAATTATGAGACATTAGCAGATTGGGAGAGGGAGATGCACTGTGTATCAATACTGCAACTTTTATTCAGTTTGGTTCCTTCTTGATGACTTCACTTAACTAATGGGGTTAAAAAGGCAAAAGGCAGCAATGACTCTCACCTACAGCTGAATGAATGCAATAAAAAAAAAAAAAATTAATTGGCAAGGCAGTATTCCCATATTATTTTGATCCATGTTGCTCAAATTCTCAGCCAACACTGTGAGCCACAGATCAAAACTTGGATCTTTTTTCATGTTATGTTTTTCATGTTACTGTCCAGCTTACAAAAAAAAAAAAAAAAAAAAAAGTAGAATAAATCTCTTATATCGCCACTCCCCACTAGCTGTGACCAATAAACTTCAAATGAAACCGAGATGAAAGTTGGAGTTTTTAACTAGCAAAAGTTTTCCCTGTTTCTTCCTTGCCTTTATATGTCCTCTTCCCATGTGTGTGAATGGAAGGTATCTGTACTTGATCATATGCTAGAGAAAGGGAAAGTAAAAGAAACAGTTAATAACAAGCAGGACTGAATTAAAAAATTTTACAACTGCATCTATATAATAGCTTATGAAAAGCCTTTCAAATATATAGCACTTAAAAGCACTTCACAAGACAATTTTGCCCCTGAAATATCATGTAGCCTAGAAAATGGTCCTTCAAATACAAGGAACTTATGAATGTAAATAAATTTCATTTTTAATACATTATTTAAAAATGAAGTAATATCTTTTTTTTTCAGTAAATTACTAATTTAGAGATTTTATGGAATTCATGGTGGTGCATACATCATGTATCTCATTATTTTACCTTAATTTGCCTCTTCATGGTGATGCAAAAGAGCATGATGAAGTACATTACAAGTATAGGCCAGAACACCGGCACATTGAAGGCATCAAAAAATGTGCAAATCATGGCGATGACGATGCCTTTTGTTGCAGAGTGCCTGTACAGAGAAACATGACTTGCATTAAAACAACAAAAGCACGTGTCATTGAGGAAGCTGAACTTATTAAGCAACGTCAACTTTAAAGTCAGTTATTTACTGCAAATGCTGAGAAAAAATATTATGACTTAACAGAGACAACCAGAAACTTGCAGCTTGTCAGAAAAAAAAAAAAAATGTAGGGGAAAAAAAAAACATGCCATGGTGTGACATGAGCATAAAAAATGATAATACAAGATAAACCTGCTCTGATCAGTGTGAAACCCAAATAAAGTCAATAACTCAGATTACTTTATTAATATCCATGAGGTCGTTGTACACTGGAATTATTACTACTAAAAATAAAACATTAGGATGATCACCACTGTAATTCCAACAAGTCTCGAGCTTCAGATGGTGACAGCTGCTTTTTTTTTTTAAACTTGTAATAACCGATAAGATGTGCAAGATCTCAAAATTAATCTAATAAATAATGCATTGGTACAATAACATCTATAATGTAATTTGAAATACTCAAAAAGGAACTCTTATTGAGAATAATGAGTTTGCAGATTTTCACTCTCATCTGAATCAGTTATAAATAACAATGACGACTGCACTGATTAAAACACTGATGAACACGCACGTGATTATTTAGGACGGTACTGCAGATCTGAGTGTCTGACAGCAGTGACAAACATCTTTCCTGTGATATGTTTCTCCTTTTTGTCAATGTCCACTATGACCTCTATTTTGAAATAAGCAGACGTGAAGGGAGGCAAATATTATATATTAATCCATCAAGAGACTGTTCCAGAAAGAGGGTTATGCGCAAACTCTGAATAAGCTGAACCTGAACTCAGGGAAACTGAGTTTTTGGTTTCACAAAGTGCTGTAACTTAACCCCAAGCAGGAGGGAACAGGTAAGCCTGATTCACAAACCCATAACTCAGACTTGGAGTCTGTTACCACAGTAGCTGATTCCGAGCTAAACCTGGTCGAGAGTAGGTTTAGTTCCACAAAGTTTCTCCTCCTTATTTTATTTTTTTAACCATAATTTATTTGCAGCTGTCAGTTTTCTTAATAACAATGGGGATGATGAACATAACTTACTTGAAAGGGAACAGTACGTAGAAATGTGAGAAAGGTTGCCTGGCTCATAAGCATTTTCTACCCTTTTTTTTCCTTCCCCCCCAGCAGCCACAAACCAGTCATCAAAGAAAAAAATTCACGGGGTTTCAGGTAGCCTGCCTGATTTATGAGTTGATATCATTAATTATTTCAAGTAACTTTTTAATAACATTCTCCTTCCAATCTGATGGGATGTATTAATGGCATATTCCAATTGAAGCCCCTTGAATTATTTTTTTCTTTGCAAGGGCAAAATGTTATTTAAGCAAGTACAAGCAAGTTTGTAACATTCGAGTGACCTGTCTGACCTGTGTTTTTATACTTCAACTGCTTCAAAGTTTTTGTTTACTTTTTTTTGGCAAGCAGGATTTCAACGGCCATTAAATATTTAAATTATGCATTTACTCCCTCATCTGCATTTACTTACTGAGTTAGTTGACAGCTGTCTTGAGTTAGATTTTTTTTTTTTTTTTAACTCTGAGCTGGTTGAACCTTGTGTCTGAAAAAGTCCCAGAGGGACCTGTTTTCCTAGTGTAAAGCTACATTTGATCTCCATCTTTAGTAAACAAGAGGGTGCAGAATTTGCATAACCAAATCACAAGCAAATACAAAGATTAATTCACCCTACTATCTCTGGTTGATGTCAAAAGGCCGCATCCTCTTCCAAAGAGCTCTGCGTGACTCAATATTTCACCACACAGGTCATTCTAAGAAAAATCATTTGCAAACTGTAGAAGACCGTGATAGATAGCAAACCCTGAGCCGGACCCTTACCAGAATTTAAATTCTGGTAACCTCCTGATGAAAGGGCGGAACTCCTCATTCTGCTTGGTAGGAAGGGATGGGCCCTCGTCTGCAGGAGAAGTAGGTTACAAAGTGACAGTGGTTTTCGCAGCATGCAACAACAACAACTTCCGTACAAAGGGCAGAACTTTCTAGCATTCACTTTAACTTTGACCTCTGACGAAATTCAACAGCTTTAATGAAAACATATTGCAGTAAAAAAAACCCTGATCTTATGTACTGAACTTGCTGACACAATACAAAATGGTTCTGCAACACAGTGAACTTGCCTTCGTCAAGCAGTGAGGGATCCACTTTTGGCGAAAGAAATGCAATGAACAGGTTGAGATGGTAAATTCCCAAGGCATATGTTACTATATACCAACCCTGAAAAGCAGCACAAGAAAATCATCATATTAAGAGCCTTTCTGGACATACACTTATCAGTCGGTTAGCATGAATAACTTACAGTTTAATACAGCACTACCCAAACTATGACATTTTGAATTTAACCCACAGGAGAAGACATGCTTCCATAAAGTATTAAAATCCTGATGAATAAATAGTACACTCTAAATATGTTTTTCTTTTTATCTTTAATTTAGAGAGAACACCCTATATGAGCCTAAATGAGGATAATTATTATGAACAAAATTACTGCTTAGGATGATATACATGTCTCCTTGTCTTTAAAAAAAAAATACTTAGGCTCCTGTTAAAACTTACCTTTATCAGGTTTCAACAATTCCGCAGCAAAAGATATGCCTAGCGGTTGTGCTGACTTTTCTTTTTTTTTTGAGGACGCAACAATTTAGATCATACTGACCTTCAGCTGAAGGTAAAACCACTAAAAAATAAAAAAAATAAAAAATTCTCAGGGCCCTACTACTTAATCAAAATAAATAAATAAGGGGATTTTTTTTTTTTCTGATTTTTGTACTGAAGCTAATCCTTCATCTTGGATGAAAAGTGCCAAAAAAGGCAGAGATATTGGAATCCTGCACAACAACAAAAGTGTCAGGGAAATTGTTCATAACTGCTTGGATTCTCTGTATACTCTGAATAAACAACAGTAAAGTAAATCAGGAAAATAAATGAAATATAAAAATCACCTGCAGTATGTACACTCTGATCATGTAGACAAGTGTAAGTAGTAGAGTGAGCGCCCATCTCACAGCATAGAATGGAGTTGACTTGTCAAGCCATGACTGATAGACCTGTTTCAAAAATAAAGCATAAGAAACCATGCCTTTAGAAACATCTATATTTTTGGATGGATGGACAATCAGCCAAAAATTAATGCTTTCAGGTGATGGGAGAAAGGTAGAGCAGCCAGAAAAAAACCCATGGAGGTATGGAAACAAAATACCACAGCCAACACGGGAACCTTCTTGCAGATGGGCAACAGCACTAACCACCAGATGGCCTAGTTGAAACACCATGTCTACCAAAACAACTGTAAAACATTGTCCTCATGACATACTGACTTCAGTGCAATTCAATAAAACATTAATCGCTGAGGGGAAATAACATGTTATAAATATATTATTATTATTATTATTATTATTATTATTATTATTATTATTATTATTATTATTATCATCTTACAAGTGACTTGAACAGTAGACATATTACCTGTCCAATCCCTGTGAAAAAGGCAGAAACTACAGATGGTTTCCCATGGATTGACTCCCCAGCACTGTCTCCTTCTGACATTCTGCAAGTGAGATTAAAAGCTATTTGATTAATGGTAACATAGATATAAGCTATTTGGTAAAAACAGAGTGTCTCAGATATGGTGGTTAGTTATCTCTCACTCTCAAATCAAGCATGTTCTGCTCTTTTTTTTTAAACAAAGAAAAAGACAAAAAAAATAAACAAATATGGAAGGCTGAAAGTACTGAGAAATAATTAATTCTGTGACACTATATGAAAGAGGAATGTACGTGACATTTGAAACTAGCCATTCTAAGCAGTTATTTGAATTTGGGTTCACTGCCTGTGTTATCTATTCTTTCAGATTAAGTAATCTCAAATGCATTCATTTTACAAGACGTCACGATTTATGCACTGAAATTCATGTAGTTAAATTACAGCAATAGAAGAAATGGTCCATGTTACAAACTACAGCAGTGAACCTCCAAAGATAAACCAGTTTAAACATTTTGTGCCTTCAGTCTCACCGTAGGTTTCATTTTATGTTACTTTCAATCGTGATTTATAAGTGTCTATTATTGAATGGATCTTAATTTTTGTGGGTAACGTTAGCCAGCCAAAATACAATGCCCGATACAGTTTGGGGTCATACTTTCCATAGTTTGTCAAGCACGTCAGGTCGCCGCAGTGATTACATAACATTAGATTTTTAGTTTAAACCTTTAGGCTAAGCCAAAAAAGGCCAGATCGTTTAACACTGTTCCTGGTTGTAACGAGCTAGCAGTGGTTGCATTACTAGCCAAGAAGCTGAGGACTATTAGTTTGTAAAGTTTATATAAAGAGGTTGATTGGTACGCTCGAACCGCACTTCAAGAAAAGCAATGCTTTGACAAGTGCTACAAACGTCTCGCGGCGGTACAGAATTCCAAACTATTTGCATTATCTTACAAATTAGCCACTGAAAGCGCTAACTAGCCATGTATGTTACCCTTTGGCCCAAATTTGCGCTTACATGGGTTATGTAGTTCTTGTAAAGCTTCGCGTTACTGAAATCGGCCCTTAAAATAATTCACATAACTACATTTCCCACAACTCCACCGTAGCACAATCTGAACCCTACAAATTAAATTGTAGTTTCGTCACGTATGTTGTTGCTTTGCAAACGTTTGTTATAAGGGCGCCATTGAACTACAAACACCAGAAGTGAATTTGAATAACTGACAACTCACTTCCGGTGATACGGTACTACGTTGCCTAGCGGCTCCTCAGCTAGCCAGTTAGCACTGTTAGAAATAAAACCACTCACGAATAACCACGATTATAATCACCAAAAAATGCAGTCGTTTTAAATCTTGCTTAAGATATGTAATACCTCATATCGACTGTGCATGAAATTACATGGGAAATCAACAGTAACATACCTTCCTTACCTGATACGGCCGCTGTGTCACTACCCGGCTCTACCTAGCTAGCTACACTGGCGCTGCTCGTACAAACTGGTGTGAACACGTCAGTACTTCCGCGAGGATCAGCGCGTGCAGCAGGCACGTTAGTAGAGCACCGAAAACTATGCAGTACCGGTGAGATTGTAAACCAATGCAGTATGGATGAAAACTGGAAGAATCGCTGTAATTATAACATTTCTGACACATGCCTATTTATCAATGACAGTAAAATGAAATGTCAATCCAACTGAAGATCCAACTCAGGCCATGTTGAAAACTCTTTTTATTTCAAGAGGCATTATGAGAGACATCGAGAGATATTTTCATCCACGATAATAAAAAAGAAAACACTGCACATAACAAATTATAGTGATACACAATACAAATACACGTTACATTTCTTTACAAAATTACTGATAAAGAAAAAACAAACAAATATCAGAGGTACTATTACAACAAAACACAATTTTTATTTACATCATGGAAATGCATAATACTGATAATTCTAATTTAGTTAATCTTTAAAGCATTAAAGTGCTTGTTTCTGACCACTTAATGTTTAGAGGATGACAAAGATATGTGTCTTTGTAAGAGAGGACCTTAGAAAATTGCTGCAATTCAAGATTTATTTTTTATTTCTTTTTATAACTTTTAGTGTTGACAAAGTAGTAAAAAAAACAACAACACAGAAATAAAACTGGAATGTTGTTATTAAATATCTACAAACAAGTGCCATGAATATATGGTTATAATCAGCTAAAATTAGTAATGATTACATTGCACTGAAAGGTTTTTCAAAATATACAGCGTCACTGTCTTTTCTAGTGTCTTAGTGAACATTGATGAATTTTCTAAAGTTTTTTTTTTTATTTACAAATCTAATTGGATCCTAGCTATTAAAAAAAAAAAATAATACTGCTTATGTTGTTTTGCTTTTGAACCATTACTATACAAGAGGTAACACCATATTTTGTACAACTTATTAAAATATGGAAGCAATATGCAATTTTATAATACATGTCAACATACACACTATTAAAGTCAAAGCACGTGAATTAAAATTTACCAATAAAATGTTAAAAAACATACAGAACCGGAGGTTCTTGTATCATTATTAGCAGGTAAAAGTAAAAATGTCAGTGTTCTTGTAGCTATGAGTTTGATTTACTATTCATTTCTATACATTTGGTTCAAACACAGATACATCAATCAGAATCTAAATACTCATTTGTGGCCACTTCTATTCCAAGACATTTACAAGATCCAGTATATACATTTGTACAAGTGAAGGAAAACTGAAAAGAAAAATAAATAAGTCATATGAGATTTTTTTTTTTCTTAAATCCAAACACAAAACTGAAACAAGCAAGGTGGATGGTGGTGACATGTCTATTTATACACACTGAACATTATCATGTAAATGAATGATGTAAAATAAATGTGTCACATGTTATTGCACAGGTTAAACCACTGATGAAGCACAAGAATCAGGTGAGAGGAAAGTGCATTTCTGCACTGGAAACATCCCTCTTTTAAAAATGGAGCTGATTCTCTGGAAAATCTCTGCAATAAATGATGACGGTGAAAAACAATCTATGCATGTGAAGGGATGATGTTGACATAAATAAAGGTTTGGATCGGTTTTGCTCTCAGTGAACATCACCTTCCATGAACTCCTCCTTGATGGAGTGCTTGCTACGTGACACTTTGCAGTCAGGTATGTCAAAACCGAAGTCAGCCCACTCATCAGCAGCCGCTGCCATCCCAGATGTCCCAACAATGCCGGGTCTGTTAGGGATAGTGATGGTGTGGCGGACTCGGAAGTGCACAGCCTCCATGACACGCTGACGTTGCAGTTCCCCACCCGCAGTCCCCATGGCCGCCATGGCAGAGGCAGCCATATTGCTGCTGGAACGAAGCATCTGCTGGCCATGGTAGTCATGGTGATGAGTAGAGGTGGGAAGCTGCAGCGAAGTGCCTTGTTTCATTTCCTGAAGACCTCGCCAGATGGCTAGGCGGGACTGCTCTGGTATCTTCAGTGCACCCAAATCCTGTTAAAGACACACAGTTAGAGGTTGGAGGAGTGTAAGAATGTAATAACAGTAAACATGAAATGACATTTTTTTAAGAGTGTTCTTTTGTGTCCTCTTTTGAAATTAATTCTTCTGATTATGACACTAATGTACATCACCTGCAGTGGAAAACTCTAGATGGTATATTTAATGTCTAAAGGAATAAAACTTCATATAAAGTAGGAATAAATATAACATTTTCTTTCAGATTCCTTTAATTTTTACCTTTCTCTCTCCTTATGTCTCTTGTTTTTGTCTTTTCCTTTACTACTTTTTGTTATATGAAGCTCAATATACACACATGCACAAAAAAAAAAGATCTTAGTATAGTTATTATTTCTTTGGTGGGATGATTAAGTGCAGAAACAGAGTGGTTACCTCCATAGAGAGAGTTTGGAGATGGTAGACAGACTGAAGGCCCTGTGAAGTGAAGTACTCAATGAAGTTCTGACAGCCCAGACTGGTGAGAAAACTGTATGGGGAGAAAAGCAGGGCTGCTTAGACCACAGCAGTAAAGCTGAGAGAAGGAAAAAATATGAACACCAAAGTCATGAGCAAGATGTAATTGGTCTTTAGTAGAACAAGCAATATCCAAACCTATGAGCTCTGTTTGATTTTAGACAGGACTAAAGTGCCGTGTTCCTCTACATCACATGCCGTACCAGTTTATTATTAAAGATTCAGAGCACAGCTATAACTAAAGTAAACATCTATACATCAAAGATGCAGCAGGGAAACCATAAACACGCATTTACATTAATGATTCATGGGACCATTCTTGCTTTGGTGAAGAACCTTTATTATAAATACAATGATTTTTTTTTTTTTTTTTTTTTTAGTTTTGGTAACATACAAAATAATTGTCAAAAACAGTCTTGCTGTACAATGTAACTGTTCAGTTAACATAGCAGTCTAGAAAACAGAAGGATGGACAATGTCCGCTGTATAAAAAAAACCTCAAATGTACGTTAGCAAGTCCAGTGACTGCACTGACACACACATATAGAAAACAGCTTTAAATTAGATAGAATTTAAACATTTTTTTTAAAGAAAAAAATGTAGCAGTGCATTGCAAAGTTTATCCGTATGCACAGGGACAGCATGAAGAAATGTTTGACTTTCTTATAGGGCTTAACACAAACCCTCCTTGCAGTCGTAGTCGACATATGAAGGAAAATTCCAAAGTTAAAACAACCCCAAGCCTAATATTATATGATAAGGAGTGTAAACCTCTGTTAGCAATGAAAACAATTTGAATCAAAGCCTCTTTGATTTAGAATTTGAATATATGTTTGCAGCAAAATGGTAATTAATGGAAGCACGTCAAAATAAATAGCTATTTTAATTCTCTGAGAAGAGTCCAAAATGACACTCCACTGAAATTATAGTGTGGACAGGGTCCCTACGGACAAACCAATGAGATTCTAACTTTACATGAAGACAGAAAATATATTTAAAAAAAAGACTGTTTGTGCATGAGTCCCCTGCCCTTTTGCTATCTTCTCATCAGACCGTCCAAGTCAACTACCGGCTTTGTGCAAACTCCTGTCAGTAAAAGGAGGAGAGTTCATGGCCTCTGTTTGCCTGTAGAACCTCAAGCCAAACTATCACTGGGGTCTAACAGCGTTTTTGAATGATATATTTTGAAGTAGCTTTGTTGCTCTCTGTGCTAACGTCAACTGCTAAATTTGCTGCAAACACACATTCCGTTCTTACTCAAAACCGCTTTGGTCTCTAACAAAAGTGTGCACTCCTGAACATCTAATAATAGACTTAAAGTTGAGTTAACTTCGGAGCTTTAAGCAGCTTGGCATCATGATCAGAAAGATAAGACATTTTTCTCCTCTTTCTTTCTTTCTTTCTATACGAGATGATCAACATGGCAGCTCTTTAAATTTGAAGGGAAGCGCACATAACTGTACAACAGAGTAAAAACATGATGAGACACCTGTCACGAAACATGAATGAAGTTTTATAAATATCAGTGACTGCATTAGAAATGACTGCATGACATGTACAGGTGTATACATTCATAAAGCCTCATTCATGTCTGCCATGGGTTTCATGTTTGAAAATCTTGTCAGTCCCATGCACAGCCCTTCAGATGAAGCATTACCTGATTTGGAACTTTGTAATTTAGTACTTTTTATTTGATGTGTAGATAGTAGACCAGTTATTCTGTCTCTGTTGGCCACCCGAAAGTAACTTAACACCTTTTCCTCTACGCTTGAGACAAAACATTTTTGCATTTTCTATAACAAGAGCCAAATTATGGGAACAAACATAACAAAACACACATTTCACTTTTATGGAAAACATTATTGACTTAACTCGCTGGTAATCCCATAACAAAAGCTTTCCTCTATAATGTATATATGATATTGCCATGCTGCCGTTTCTCCAGTCGACCACAGCTAAGGTTGCAAAGAGATTTGTTATGTAACAAACCAGCCATAATCACATCAAATTGTATAGCACAGCTCAATCTAATCAGATTATGTGGCAAAAAAAATAAAAAATAAAATAAAGAAACTTTAACGTGGCCAAAAAAGTAGCTGTTTTTCTATCAACATGCCACTAATTCACATTTGACCCAGCAAGTGCTTCTGATTGTCAGCCGGCCATTTACAGGAGGATAAAGAAGGAGTGTCACTGCAGGGTGAGGTACCTGACAAGGCTGGGGTCAGGGTTATATAGAGGGGGTGGGCTGCAGTGGGAAGCAGACACTATATTCTGACTGCTGTGGCCACCGTTCATTTCACCATTGGCCTGCAAGTGGTTGCTGTTGAGAATGTTTGGACCTGTGAGAAAGGCAAGGGCATGAATCAAATAACAAGCATCAAACCAGGACGGAGAACTGCACCACACTGACTTCATGAGGAATGTATTTGAAACAGGGGTTTATTGAGTAACCACTCACCCATATGAGCAATGGAAAGGTTGGCGTTGGGGTGCTGCTGGGGCTGCTGCCCCATCATCTGGTTGACTGAGGGCGGCTTGCTGAGGCCTCCGTGTGAATGGATCTTGTTCATGTTTGACAAGGGAGAGTAAGAGGAAGGGGATGCTATATGGCTCCTATTGGAAAGAAAAGAAGATGGCAGAAGTTACGAGAAGTGTCTGATTGTTTGAAAGAGACTTCATTTTTATGATGGTTTTCAGATTTGGAGGTTTTAGGCTGAGACACCAATGAACCACAGGGACAGAATACAAATGTCAAATAATTAACATTCTGTATTTATTTGAAAATAGCAGAGACAAGCTCCTCCCCTCTTTTTTTTTTTTTATTATACCTGCTTCATCCATGGTTACCAGTCCATCTCAGGGCTAACAACCATGTACACGCACACTCATGTGGTCAATTATTGAAGGTGACATTCATGTATTTGGACTGCGAGAGGAAACCAGGACATGTTAATAAGTGTTGGGGGAAAAAATAGCATCAAAAAGAGGCTAGGGCAAGGTTAGGGTTAGTTATGTGTTCCAGAAGTAAAGCTGAGTTGGTAGGGTTCCCTAGTTTGTTAAAGACGTCAAAAATTGTTATATAAAATATGGAATAATATGCCCTTAGAGCTTCTTTTGTTTGAATAAAGAATTTCAAAAATTTGCACATAATATATTAATATTATACATTATTCATGTGTGTTAATATTATTATTTGAACATGATAATAATCAGTTTTTATTGACACGTTACACTGAATCCCATTTTCTGACCGCAAGTTGTGACTGATGCAAAATTAAATTGAAGTATGTTAAGTTTTCTCATGTACCTTTGACTATGTGCAGTTGTTTCAGTCAGAATCTAGATACAGTTTGTGTCAGACTGGGCATTTGTGTTTCTTGTACGTTTGTGTTGGAGTGACTCACGGTCTTTGCAGCAGCTGCTGCTGTGTTTGTTGTCTGTAGGAGTCAATGAGGGGCTGTGGCACCAGCTCCACCAGCTCCAAACTGTCTTTAATCTTCATCAGCAGCTCAAAATTCTCCCGACCACGAACCTGCACACGAACACAACACAGAGAGGAACTAAGTCACTAGAGGAATCATAACTGCTGAATTTTTTTTTTCTCCTGTGTTTGGGGGGAAAAAGTATTTGTTCCTCTTGTGATCAGCATAAAGACATACAAGACAGAATGTGTATATATATATATATATATATATATATATATATATATATATATATATATAAAATGATATGTGTTACTAAGGAAGGCTTACAGGAATATAGTAAATCTCTTCTTCTCCGTGCCGCCTCTTCCTTATGTTAATATTGGGACTTGGAATATTTGGAGGACTCTGCTTAAAGTCTGCAGACAATAGAAACAACATCACAATAATATAAGTTTCACACAAACCTATCACAATCTTATTCTTCTAGACGTCCAACAATAATTAATCTAAACCAGCTATATCACAGGATCTCTGCATGTTCAAATGTGTCGGTTAACTCCATGCTCCCATTTGTTTCCTTCAACTCACTGCGCTTGCTGGCGATGCCATTTTTGGCCACACTCTCATTTAGGGCCTGTTGCTCCCGAAAGTGATCCTCATCAGCTTTACGGTCTCGGCCGGGGCACGCACATATCCTGCCCTCAAACGATCTCCTGCCCAAAACTTGGCCACTGTAGATAGAATTTAAGAGCCCTTAGTAAAGTTCTAAATGTCTCGAAGGTTCCAGCCCCAATGGCTGTGATCATGACGAGAAGCTCCTAAAAGCAGTTATGTTGAAAGCTCCACAACCCACTGAATGTGACTGGAAATGTTCCCTTGTGTTATCTGCATGTGCTTTCGACACATCTTAAAGTGCATAAAATGCAGCGTGAGGAAGTTTCAAAAGTGCTGAAAGTGTCTTGCTGAAGTCAAAAGAAGAACTTAATCTGAAACAGTTGCGTATGTGTTTCTGTTGTCGACTTACTCTCTGGTTTCCAGAGTGATGATGATGAGGATGGGTCTCCTGTTCATGCCACCCACACAGCTGCTGTTGCACATGAAATTGTAGAGAATAGTGGTGAACTCCGTCCCCACCTGAAACACAAAGGAGTAAGATATTCAGACTATAGTGATTTAGACATCTAACCCATCCAGGGTGTGCTCCTGCCTTTTCCTCTGAAGAGAGCTGGGATTGGCTTCCAGCAGTCACCCTAAACAGGAATAAGCGGTTTGGATGGATGGATGGATGGATGGATGGATGGATGGATGATTGATTGCTTAAGCTGCTTCTTTCTACTCACAGCTTCACCAGCAGAGGGAAGTGTAGTCGTGCACTTTAACATGAGATGAAACAATTGTGCTCTTCATTAACCTCCTCTGTTGTATGGCTGATGATTTCTCTTCTTGTTTGGGCTTGTCCTGCATCTTTATTTATAGTTGTACCTACTTTGAGGTATTTCACTTAAAATGACTAATGCCAACACTAAGTTGCATTTTCTGTCTCATCTCTGACTTAATTTTACAAAATTACAAGGCATCATTAAGAAGTGACAAAACATTTGAACAATCCACATTTCACAATGATGAAAGGTGTCATCAAAACAAATCTCATATTTTGGAGGCATGAGTTTAGTCCTTTGGGGAAATGCAGTGCATTGCTGATACTATACAGATGATGAACCACCAACCTGCGGAGCCTCAAAAGGCACAAAGACGCTCTGCCTGCCGGTGACAGGATCGTCCACATACTGACAGAGGTTGCTCCCCTCCACTCGGATCAGGTGACTGGCTGGGGCCGTTTGACCTGAGGACCGTGAGGACAAACAGCTCAATTTGTTGACATATTCCTTTATATTAGAAAAGCAAAAAATGTACAGTGTATGATGTTTTGGATAAAAGTATACGATAAGGGAATGCGATCAGTTCAGGCCAAGGGAGTCTCATTGACCGTACCATCATTGAAGTCCCGTCCAAGTTCGTGATTGGGGCATCGTTTGACCACTTCCGTGACGTGCTCTGCCTTTTTGTAGACAGGCATGGCTCTGATGATGCTGCCATGTGGAGGAGAGGATGACAGCTTAATCTGGATTGGGCAGGTTTTGGCAATCTGACAGTAGAGCTTCTTCAGCAAGGGAGAGTACTGGGAAAAAAAAAAAAAAAAGAAACACACACAAGACCCTTAAAAAAAAGAGAAAAAAGTCAACTGAACCTACAATTTAAACGCCCACTTATACGTTTTTGAGTGAAAAGGAATAGTCAGAAATCAAAGTACTACAGATCTGTAGTATTTAAATATTAAACCTGTTTTTTTTTTTTTTTTTTTTTTTTTGCTCTTCAAAGGAAAACTCCCAGTTTATAGTTTCTGCATTTTGCATATTATCTTCTAAAAAGCGAAATGACTGTATCAGGATACTTTCTTGTGGAACCAGCTTCTGTCTTGGGTTTGAGAGGCAGACATCCTCACTGCATTTACAAAAAGGGGCTTAAAACTTTCTATTTTGATAAATTTCATAGTTCTGACTGACTCAAGCAACTGAGCCGTCCCTTTAGTTATGCTGCAATGAACTTAGACTCCCATGATGCACAGGGAAGCCTTTATTTAATGTCCATGTAAAAATATGGCATGATTGCAGTCATTAGCTTTGTGTTTCTCTCTTTTTTTTCCCCTTTTCCTTTATAAAGTATCACTGTGTTACCATTATGGTGTCTGTTGTGAACTGGACTGAATTAGAGTTTAACTGGGTGTTTTTTTAAATAATGTGTAATAATGAGGTAACCTTCAGTACTCGATAAGCCAACTACCACAATCTCTAAAAATCTGCCCATGTCCAGTTTACACACATTTACACGTGCACATGCACTCGTATGTGTGCATGCATGTAGATGCCAGAAACAGATGCACCAAAGGAAATCTCCAGGAATGGTACAACGTTAACATGCCTCAACACGGCATGTGACCTTCCAGGAAAAAACCAAGAAGTGTGTTCTGTCATGTGCAGGCTTGCTTTGATATGTTTGAACAAAAATGCAACAGCACACCCTACAGCAGAAATACTGTACGAGCAGCTCACGAGTCGTAATAAAGCACATGGGAACGTTGCAGGGGAACTTTGCCCTTTTATATTTTATTTTTCACAGGTGGGAGAAATCGAAAGCCAGTTGTTTGTTGAACAGGTGGGTAATCAATCACTTTTAAGGCGTTCGTTTTCATTTTCAAGCTTCTATTTGAAAACATTTAATAAGATGAAATACTGTATGGTGAGAGTGTTTATGCAAGAAAAACCTGAGTTTTGGACATCCATTTTGAAGTAGCTGAATTAAATCGAACATTGTTTTTATTTATATTTGATATCCATTAGTCTCCTGAAGCCTTCCTTTGTCTGGTGTTATCAGTGTTATTCTGAAAGTCTTTTTCCACATGAAGCTCAGTTTAAATCACACAGACAAGACAGCTATGCAAGAAAATTATTTTTTCACTCAAGCAGCAGATGTATATAATGATCTATATGTATAATGATGCACATGTAAGTATGTGTCTATAGATATCTCCTGCTTCACTTTTCATTCTTCTTCCCTGTGTGCTCCATGTGCACCTCTTTCACCATGCTATAAGTTACATTGCAGCATCTGGCTGCATTCCACTTATCCAGATTTTCACTTCTTTCCTTTTGATTCAAATGCATCTACTATCCTACACGGTCATTTTTGGATATCTTTGCAACAAGCCTTCCACCCATCAGTTCTCAATACAGTCACTTGCTGTGAATCACGTTTCTGAGGCGCCCACAACTTGTCTATTGGAACTAAATCAAGTGAAAGTTGATGAATTCATTACCGGGTCCTCAGTGAGACCTTTTACTGGTTGTGCTGTGCTTTTTCAATGTGATAGAAAACTGTCCTCATAAAAATCAGGGAAATCTTTAGTGCTGCTGACTTCCTACTGAGCCAGTTAAACAAGTAGATCTTCCTTAAAGTGGTAACAGGTCTGGAGGTCCATCATTAGTCTGACACCAGCCCAAAACGGTCCAAATCCAAAAAAGCTCATCTGTGACAGAAGCCCAGAAATGTTTGAGAAAGACTCACCCAGTTCTCAGAAGTGATGTTCTGTGTCTCGTAGTGATGCAGTCATTTAATTTACCTCAAATCAAATGTAGCCAATTGGTAATATTCATTCTTCTTCTTCCATTTTTTTATGCATTATTGATTATTCAAAAGCAAACATCATCTGTAGAAAATTATACCAAAAGAGCTTTGTCTTCTTGAATAACCTTTTTGAAAAGAAAAGAAAAATGAGCCTGTCGGTGACGGTGGATTGTCTTTCAGGTTTATTTTATCTTAGCTGAAGATGTGAATCATTTTTAGGCCACACCCTCTCTGGTGATACATATCACATAAAACGTAATATAGTACGATTGAAATTTATGTGATTTAGAACTGAAAAATGTACTTAAAAATAATGATCTAGTCAGAATAATTACCGGCCTAATTTTTGTGTGCACTGTCATAGTTTCAAATCCCTTTCTGGCACAATGAATGCTGGGAAAGAGTGAGTCCTATTACGACTACTTGTATTACAGAGCAAACTCCAACACTGTGCTCACATGCCCTTAGCCAGGAGCACTCCCTTTAGGGCAGAAGAAATACCTGTGCACAGCATTACCTGTTCCCACTTAACTTTCCTTAACAAGTCTCAACAGCATGACCATACCATGAATAAAAAATAATTTGAAAACAGCCAGACGCATACCTTGTTTACCAACTTGGGGACTTTTTTTTTTTTTTTTAATGTTGCGGCATTTCACGAGAACATCACAAAATCATTTGGTTTGCCCTTCCAAAAGTATCGCAACAGAACATTTAGTCCTATTTAAAGAGGACCGACAATGCTATTTCCAATGTGTCGCCAATATCTAGTTGTCGTCTATTCACGTTTTGCCCACCCCCCCCCCCCACAAAAAAAAAAAAAAAAAAAAAAATTAACAAACAAACTATTCCCTAACTTCTTTAAGAAAAGCCAGCAGAGATTAGACCACAGGGCTGTACGTTGGTGCTCACATGAACATGCACTTGGGTTCTTCATGAAACTGTGAATTAAAGAACTCATGAAAGAACAACGTTACAACTTAAAACAGCAGACTATGTAAACTTATTTCACTCTTTACCAAATCAGACCAACAAGAAGGATGAAGTGTTCTGAATCAAACAGCATGCAGCACACTCTTCATTCACACACAACGCTGTGCTTCTGCCTCTTCAAGCACTTATTTTCTCAGAATATCTGCGTGCTTTGGGTGGAATGAAGCCTTATTTCACCAGTGTTGGGCTTCCCAACTTTTGGCTTTGAAGACCTCAGATGTGAAGATGAGCTTGCTGACCTTCAAGCTCATTCAGAGTCAAAGAGACGCTTCCAGAATGTATACATGATGATTTGGACCGTTAAAGAGCACAAAGCTTTCGCCCAGACTGGCCAAACATATATATTTCCACCTTATTTTCCAATTCTGTCCTGTGTGTCTGACAGAAACAGCACCCATGCAACGAGAAAAACAAAAGCCTGTAGCAGTTTGTCACAACATTTAACCTGATGAAGGGACGGCTCCTGGAGAAAAGCTTGTGAACGGTTAGTATAGATGGTGTTTCAACACACTCAGGTTAGTGTGCAGCTGAAGCACCTAAAATCCATAGGATCAGCTCTGTGTGTTGCCGTAAGAGTTGAGTCATTGTTAGAAGATTTACAGTATCTGATGTGTATCTTCTTGTACAGACAAGAGATTCTGACTGATGATTAAGCTGGGCTTTGTTTCAGTGAGAAGGCGGAGGGAGTGGGGAGAAGGTTGGAGAGAGAACAAAGCTGAAAGCTGGAAAACATCTTCGCACTAAGTGGGAAAAGGAAATTTCAAAGTGATGAAATAATCTAAAATGCCTGGACTCAAAATGTTGGCCTGCTGCAAAAACCTCCATTCCAAATGTTACCATTGTTTTCACCACTGAGCTTCACCGACAACCAGCAAGGGATTGGGAGGAAGAACCGGTGCTAAAATGGTACCTGTGCTTAGTCAGTTAGCACTGACACGTACCGGGACAGAGAGCACTGCTGATGGTATTTATTTAACATAAGTTGACTGTAACCATCTCCTGATGATGATGGGTGTGTTTAGATTATCTACTGCTGTTCAGCCATGGCCAAACACTCAATTTAACACCCAATTTAATCTAAATGCAGAAAAATGCGTCAAGGATTGGCTACATATCAGAGGCTAATTTGAAAGCCTGCTGGCTGCAATGCTGTTGAGATTTGCTAATTGAACCATGGCACAAACTCACATGATGGCATCAGTTCTGATAAGCAGACAAGTCCAAGGTTTAGTTAGGAACACAGTCAATGGAGGTCTGAGGTCAGCACATTAAAATTCACCAAGGACACAGAGAACTAACATGGAAGAACAAGGGTGGGACATCATATGATGCTCCAGAAGTGCAATCAAAAATATTTTCACTGGGATCTAAACGTCTAGAAATTCATATTGTTTCTATGTGACACATTAGATATGTGGTCATTTATAAAGGCAATGCCACTGACTGATGCATCCATTCATCCATCATTCCACACTCCTGGATGGAGGACCAGTGGAGGCAGGTCGGGACAAGCTCCTGCAGACAAGGTGATAATTGCGAGACCATCATCCATAGTCACAAGCAGCAGCTTGCCCGCTGCAAATTCGGTTTCCCAAATATCAAATACATTTATACATATTCATTTCTGCAAAGGCTCTTTGAACTGACATGCATTTCATGTCCACACAATCCAAGCTGACTTCCTTCACTCTTTTTTTTATACTGTACTCAAATCCCTTTAGAAAACTGTGAAATATCCCGCCACATCTATGTTACGTTTTTATGCATATATATTTAATATTAAATTGGCACACTTATTTCCCTGGACTTCCACCCTCTCCATTTCACAAAAAAATACATCCACACTATGGAAGGCATAAAAACAGTTTAAGATTAGACAATAATGAATTTATGCATTCAACCTACTTAGTCAGAATGACTTCTATTTACAAGTACAGTCCATGAGGATTGTAAAAGGCCAGTCTGACGCAGTGTTATATAGAGTGTTACATGACGGCACAATAGTGCTCCTAATTTTAAGTTCCCTTGGACGAGATCATTTCCTCACCAGTGTTGAAACTGGACATTGTTAAACAGTGATAAATTTAGCAAAGGCTGCTATCTGTATTCTGTAGGTGAGTTTAAAGCTGTTGTTTAAATGCAGTACAAAATAATCTGAAACACAAAATCATGGGAGTAAAAATATTTCCCTTGTGTGTTGTAAATGATAAGACACGTCTGACAAACCAAATGCATTTGACAAATCAAGTTTTCCTACATCTCACTCTTGGCACTGAGACCTGTGGCGATGTAGCTGTGGATGATGCGTTGGGAAAGGAAGGGAAGGATGCATTCTGCAGGACGTGTTGGGACCTGTGTCCTAACGGAGAGTCGTTAATAGCTGGGAAAAGCAGCTTCTCACAGGTCGATGTGCAGTGCATGCTTGAGCCTGCATCCCCCAGCGCATCACATCCCCCTCCCACTCCCACTCATGATACATACAGTACTCATGCACACACACACACACACACACACTAACTGAGTCTGTGTTCATGGAAAGAGGTCTTATTATCTGACACTGCTGAGGTGTTAGATCTGATTTCCAGCTCTTATGACGCTTGTTTGCATCCGAGTCAAGGCATCATCTTTAAGAGGCAAGAGAGCGTCAGAGTTTCAACGCAATTAAAACTAATGCCTGGTGTCTTGACTAGACAAGTGGGGGAATTACCAGACGGGATTAACCTGGTATTGGATGGATTTTCTCTATGGGGAAATATTATGATAGATGAGAAAAAGGGTTGAGTCCTCTGCTCTGTTCTCATTTTAAATGATGAAATACAGCTGGGCTACATGGCAGTCACTTGTATGGGAACATCAACGTAACCTTTCATCATGCATGCAGTTTAAAACTTGAGAAGACTGGATTTAATGAGAAATTCTTCGTGCAATGGGAAGTTAGGTTTCTTGTAATATCCCCAAGGAAAACATGCCTCCCACCCTTACCAGGAGGCGGGAAGGGTGGGAGGCAGGACAGGTACAGTCGGAAGCTGATTATAGTCAATATGCCCACATGGCTTTTGGCATTCCCCACCACCTGAGGCTACAAGGAATGAGGATAAAACCCAAAGACCTGTTAACTTCATTCAAAGTGAATCAGTCCCATCACATAGCAGCCACTTTTTTCTAAGCAAGCTTAAACCTGGGCACTTTACTCAATTTGATATAAAAGACATGCCAGTACATGCAAGGACAGCTGATTAGGTTGATTCTTTCAGTAAAATGCCTTTTAACTTTCATAACTTTTAAAATCTATAAGGCATCTTGTAACATGATGGTGGACTTGGTACATTACAAGATCATACAGCGCATTATCATGCTGTGCCATTGTACAGACGGAAAAATGGCCTCGTTCAAAAACATCACAACAATAAAACGCCTCACTTAATGCCAGAGTAATCTTATAATCAGCTGCACTTCATAAAACAAAAGAATTACTGTATCTCCATAAAACTTGAGAGTTTTCAGCTTGCCTCTCCCTCTTTCTAATCCACCTCTTTAATGGCAGTAGAGGCATCCAAATAATCACAGGCTTCCTCACAATCCTTTTACTGCTGCTTCATCATCTATATCTTAAATCACGTGCCAGTCAAACACTCCTTTGTTTCATCTCTGGTGGCGGTAACTCTCGTGCCTGCGCGCGCACAGAAACTGCTTTTACTCGAATTGATCAGGCGGGACTTCCTGCTCACGAAGCAGTGATAATTTAAAACCACTGTTGACGCAAAAAAATGGCACTGAGAAAACTCTGTTTTGGCATGAAGAGGAAAGTTTAGTTGGGAGTTTCTTGAAATGGAAAATACAATGGTATTATCAAGCTGTTTTTTGATTTAATAATATTTATTAATGAGGTCATGGGAAGCATTTGTAATGGTACTCCCATGGGACATCAGGGAGAAAATAGCTAATTTATTGAACTCACTGACGTGGACTCAAAAACTGTGTTTCTTTGTTTCATATCAAACCAAGCTAAATTTTGGTGCAACATCAATGTGCACAAAATACATCACTTTATTTCATGTGATTTTATTGTATTTTGAAAAAGTCATTCAGAAGTTATATTATACTCGTTAGAATTCTGTCTGTATAAATACATCGTTTTCTGCGTTTGGTATTGAATTTCGAAATATCGCAATTTATAATCTGTACCCTTCAAAAATGAGGACATTGTAACATTGACATTGGTTTTTGGTCAGGGCAGATGGCTGTCCTCTCAGTCTGGTTCTGCTGGAGGTCTTTTAGCACGATTAACCAGATTTTTTCTCCACTGTCACCTCATGTTTGCTCAGGTTGGGGGAGAGTTGGCGCCAGAGTAAAGATTTGATGCAACCTGTTGGGTTCCTTAGGTAGGTGGCATTTTATCAATTGGATTTATGTGAAATTTGAAATTTGGACAAAGAATGAAAAGGATTGGATTATGAATTGAGTTACAATTAATTAAACTGAACAGGAAAACAATTTCTGCTTAACTGGCTGATATTTAATTTTTGACAACTTGGAAGGCTTTCTGTGTGAAGTGCCTTGAAATGACTTTGTTGTGAATTGTCACTATAAAACTGCTTTAAAGTGACTTGGATTGAATTGAACTGAATTTATATACTTTAAATCTTGGTGAAATACCAGCTAAATCTGAATAATAATGAACTGCACTGAATAGGTGTTGAAAAAGTCCTGACTCTTCAACCAGTTCTGATTCTACGTTCACCCATGAACATCTAGCCAATAAACCATCTTTTCAACTGAAGAATCCTCAGTTTTATTCACTGTGGTGATTCCTCAGATATGCTAATGCTTTTGACTGCATTTTCTTTGAATCGCATTCGTGGAGTGTGGCCATGAGAAAGACCCAAGTGAGAAGATGTGAGAGAGAAAAAGGGAGATGATAGACATATTTTAGAAGAAGACAGGGAGAAACTTCAGGCGCCAGAGGTGACAGCCATGAGTGTGTACTAAGACCGCGAGGAAGAAAGAGACAGAAAAATAAAAGCACCAGGTCAAAGACCACCGCTTTAATGTCCAGAGGGGGATCTTCTTACACCGCTGAGGACTGAGTAAAGCAACCCACCACGCATGGTTACTTCAAGCAAACAGTCTTGGAGGACCACAGTGTCTCTCACACAGAGACTCACAAGCCTGAATGCACACATGACACACACACACACTGAGTGAGGGAAGCGCAGATTGTCTCTTGTTTCTCTTGTTTCAGGGAGGTCAACTGTGTGACAGTCGGAGGTGACACCTTTCCAGCAAAACACTTCTCATCAGGTCATGACAAATTACTCAGCTCCCATTTCACATGCCTCTTTGTGCTTCATCCCTATATTTTCCTCTCCCTGTCCCTCTGAGTTGCACTACTTTTATTGCTTTTATGTTTTTTTAACCACCCACTGTGTGTGTATCATATTTATAATATACCTTAATACAATTCATACCCTCCCTGCTCAACAGGTGTATGCATTGAGCAATGACCCCAAAAGTTTAAAACAAATCACACAAGTAACAAGCAGCAACAGGAAACTAAAATGCACATGCAATGATGCTCTTTTGTGTTATTAATGTCATATTAAATTATAATCACAATGCTTTATTGCACTGATAAAGCGAGGCAGGATATGATTATACATTCACAGGACAAAATGTTTTTCAAAAAGTTCCATCAGGCCGGACTTTTTCTGTGCCACTCAGCACTCAGACTTAAAAGGGCTGAGCACAGGACAACATGAATCACAAAATCATCCTCCACTTTCACTTGCACACCACATGTCTGCACATGTGCAGGCTTGACTGAGTGTGGGAGAATGAGCGTCTTTGTGTGAATATTTATGTGTGTGTGAGGCAGACAGAGATACAAACAAAGAGAACAGAAATGCGCGCGCGGACACAGTTGCTGCACATCGAGGCAGCTAAAGTGTGTACTCACGGTCCATGTGGCGGATTTGGCGGTGCTGGACTGCTGGAAGGA
This sequence comes from Hirundichthys speculiger, assembly GCA_018398805.1. Lineage (NCBI taxonomy): Eukaryota > Metazoa > Chordata > Actinopteri > Beloniformes > Exocoetidae > Hirundichthys > Hirundichthys speculiger. The sequence continues at coordinate 437,179 of JAGFBZ010000443.1, read as the reverse complement.
CACCTGGAAGTCGTGCGGCCCGGGGTAGTCGGTGTTTGAGGGGATTGCAGGGGCAGGCGACAGGCCCTCAAAAGTGGAGTTGGGCTGGGAGTAGGGCGAAGGGGTGGGCACGGCCGACGAAGAGGCGTTCTCAGAGCTGTAGGGGCTGGCGGACGTCGCACGGCTCCCCAGGCTCTCCATACTGCTGCTCAGCAAGTTGTACTGGGACTGGGGAGAAATGAGGAGGGAAGAGAGTGAACCAGGCGAAGAGGGAGGGAGCAGAAAGGCAGAAGGAGGACACAGGTGGAGGTGCTGGAGAGACACGGGTTTGGAAGCTTCAAGGAGGTCATATTACAACGGGAAGGAGAGACTGGTGTAAAATTTTGTGTGATGCTTCGTGTGTAACTTGCAAGGCAGATTTCGATGCTCAGCACTGGACAGTTGTTGAATGATTTACACGTGGAAAATGTCGACCATCACAAGTGTCAAACTTGTGTGTTAGAGTGTGAACGAATGAGTGGAAGCTGTTGTAGTGCGGTCCCCACAGCAGCTCCCTTGGGGCTACATGAGGCCAGTTGTAAAACACAGAATGATATGTGCTCCGCCTAATTGCCTGCCATTCCCCATTTCCCCCCAATGTTTGTGAAGAGGAAAGATTTCATGCACTAAGGTGTGCACAGTATTGCTAATGCAAAATTAGCATTAACAAAGTTAATGCTAAATCAAAGGAACACAAAAGACCACCTCTTTACCTTCTGACATGAACATATAACAGCAATTTTCTTACAGTGACTCTGTAAGACAAAAACTGTGGATCTAATATCCTAGAAATATGACAAAAGGGCTTTCAAAATTAAGCAAAAAATTAAAACAGGTCATTTTGTCTGAAAATAATTTTGATTATTGATGCAAAAAATGCAATATTCAAAGATTCATCTCTGCTGCTTGTATTGTGACTGATTGATGCAGGCATGCATTATCCACACACACATGAACCCAGCAGGAAGACAAAAACCCAAAACTTTACCTTCTTTTTCACGTAGTACATCCTCTAGTGCATTGGTCTCATTTGTCAGATCTTCAGCCAGTCAAATGTCCAAACACAGCAGAGCAAAAAGAGTGCAGGAGCGCGGGCTAACCACAGAGTTCAAGCAAGGTGTGCATCAGTGGACACACAGTACCACACACACAAACACTCACACGTGTGCTGCCAGGACAGGGAAAAAGGCTGAGGACTGGTGTGGAGAGAGAGAAATGATAGACTGAGATGAGGGGAGAGAAGCAGAGAGGGAAAGAGGGATGGGAACCCAAAAAATGGTACGGCATTCTAATTACGGCATGCCCGGACATAGACTGCAATGCCGGGGCACATGTACACACACGCTCCAAAACACCTTGTGAAGGCCTACACTAAGTAAACACTGTCTGGTCTGACAGAGAGTGCAAGATAAAGAAAGACAGAAAAGAAGAAGCAAAACACATGAAAGAACAGAGTTCAAAGGTCAGATCCCTCCACCGTCTTGTATTGTATATCAATACAATGTTAAATAAGCAATGGGGGCTTAACATTCTTAGAACCACAGACTCCTAAAAACTCTGCAAACTTCCACACAAAATGGAAATCAGTAAAAAAAAAAAAAAAAAATGTACAGAGGTAATGGTGAACATAATTTTTGCTGTAAACTGCCATTTGGAGGGAAAAGGGCTTTTTAATTTTTAATATGAATGCAGACAAGGTAGTCAAATGATTCCAGACTTAGAAGAAAAGACGTAGAAGAAGAGCAGTAAACACTGTAAATACTTTACTCAAGTAGTTTCAAGGTACTGTAGTTTGCATTATTTTATTAGGATTAGGCAGTAGGAATAAAATACAGCCTTACAAAACAATAAATGTTTGTCACTAAGCATTCATTTTGTGATGAAGTGGAATATACAAGGCTCCTGTGGCTCGAAGCCATTGACCCTTAAATAATTGGCAAATGTTAACAGCACAATGTTCAGTAGCACAATGTTTGTCTGATGACTGACTCACCAAAAAGTTTAACTAAACTCTCATCTAGTTTCACTCACTGAACAGTCAGATGCTCAAATGTTTTTCCAAAACAGAGTGAAAAGAAATGTATGTATATGTTTTATTATTGTGTTTTTTCCAAAATGATGATTTCGGATTTATTTTTCTTCCCTGTGAAGTGTATTAATAGTAACTCTGGCTGATTTTGCCTCTGGCAGCTGCAGCAGGTAACACACAGATGCTCCCAAATAATTAGTCCAATACTGCTATAAATGAGACAGAAGGAGCAAAATACATTTTTACTTCTACTCTTACTGATCTCCATTTGGTTGCACTTTGGGTGTTTTCTAATTAGGTTGTAAAGGACTTGTGCATGGCATTGATAACTTTACTTAAATAGAAGTTCAAAGTACATATATTTCCTTAATTAGCAATGAAAGCACAGCACAGACACCATCGATAATCTCATGTGTAGTAATTAATGGCATCATTTCCCCCTATCGATGCTCTCAGGAATCCTCTTAGCTCTGATCACAACAGCTACCACAGATGTGAAAATATTTTTAAAAAAAAATAAATAAAGAATGTTGAAAAATGATACATAAAGCCCTTGTACTTCCATTCCACGGTACAGCAGATGAACACAGAGGGCGATGTCCGAGATGTAAGGTAAACTATGTAGGTTAAATTAGGACGCACACATGTGCTGGCTGCTTTGATCTATATATCGACTCTAACTCAGGTATGTGCATCACATACCGATAACCGACACCAAACAGTTGATCAATTGCTTACTTTCAAGATATGAAGGAAACATTTCCCACAGAACTGTTCATATCTTGAGTAAGCAGAAATATGGTAATTCACAGAAACTGCTTAGATAAAATTTTTTTACATCCCCTTGAAATATATAGCTTTGAACATTTAAGCAGATATGCCCTGATGTTGCCTTTCTCATGAATGTAATCACTCTGACGTCCTTCTAATATGTCACTGTTTACCACCTTTGAAATCTTCCCCTAAAATGTGTTATCAAAGGGGCTTTACAGCCACAAAAGAAGCCCAGGTGTATGTGTTGACAACAGAAAATATTTCACACAACCACACACATTGTCACACAGACGCATACACTCGCAGGTGTGCTTGATCTTACTTGAACTCAATCCACAACAAGTTGAAACAGAGCTAAAGCCTCGGCTGCCACTGTGTGAGCAAATGTGTGTGTGTGTGTTTGCGTATGTGTGTATTTCCCATCCCAGCATCATCTGATGTCCCCTATGGGCAGACATCCTGGTAGCTGCCACTCAACGCTGAGCTTAAAGGCTCAAAACACTGAGGAAAGGCAGATAAGTCTGCTGTAGCAACCTTCACTTGTCAAGATGAGTGAAACATAATAGGCTGCGGATAAAGAGAGCATCACCCTTGTAATGGACTGATCTTAAAGCCACTTATTACATCAAATGTCTTATTGAAATAAATGGCATTGGCTATTTTTTTAAACACAATTAACAACATGAAATCCAATTTTGTCTTGTTGCTGATTTGAAATAAGGATCTATCCACACCAAAAAGAAGCTGAGATGTGTGAATGAATGGCACGTCATTACATTAGAAGCAGAGCGGGTGTCAGCTGGGTTAAACAGAGGTGAGGATGAGGGGAGGTAAATCTGGAGTTGTTTTCAGAAACACCGCCCCCTGCTGGGGAAAATTTAAAAAGTGCAAAACATGATGAACATGTTCTTTAAGGCCTGTGTAAAATACATATTTATATATTATAAATAAGAAATTGATATATCTTTGAATGCCTGAAAACTAATGATAAAAATCAGAGACAATTTTTTTCCAAAAAAAAAAAAAAAAAGAAGGCTTTACATTGTTTCATATAGGTGAGGGGCCTGCTTCTGCTTCACCATCCAACTTTTGAAATTTAAGTTATGAATTGAAATTTTTAAAAAAAAAATCCTTTACACAAGAATATATATGAAGTATTTCCTTATTACTCAAGTTCAGATTTGTGCTGTTATGGCAAATAATATTTGTCCTCTAAAACATCCCGTTGAGCCACGAGAATACCCAAATTCATTCTTTCATCTGTTTAATTTTCCAGACACTGAAAACAGTAACCTTACCCAGAGCAGTCTGACAACATTAGAACCAAATGGGATGTAAACCTGTCCACTACCAAACTGGCAAAACGCAATTTTCCACCATCAAAATGTTATTAATGCGCTGTATCATGAACAACTTGCTTTGCTCCACTTACCACATTACACAGCATCTTTGAGGCTCCTGAAAAACAAGATGTGGCTCTACAGTGCCTCTGGTGCCTTGGCTCTTGTTGGACTTTTGCTGTTGTTATCAAGTCTGACTGTGATAGTAAAGCTGTGCATCTCCAGGTAACCCTCCTGTGGAGAAGGGCATGGTGGAGGATGAGGGATGCCCTGCCTCTATTCTCCTCCGCTTGTTTCCCTAACTTAACTCGGCCTCCTTTACTTGACCTGCATCTGGCAACACGAGCTAGCTCCGCCTCCTTCTCTTTCTGTCCTGACAATTAATTAACCAGCCACACAAGCCCAGACTTGCCTTCTTAAAGATAAGATCTGAGCAGTATTAAAGATTGTAAAGTGAAGGGAACAAAGGAGTGCTTGGATGATACTCTGAATATCATAGAAGTGACAAAAATGGACATTGTCTACAAGATCAGTCACCAATCGGCTTTATTATTATTTTTAAGTATCTCTCTCCATGAGGTTAGACAGGTGCAACTTCTGCATTCACCTGCAAACATATTTGTGTGCTTATTAATACACACACATTGACACACCCTGACCTACAGATGGCTCTAAACTGGAGCAGCAAGGGGTCCCTGGCTTGGGATTTTCTGAGACCTCCCCCACAATCAGCGCACACACACCCCCACCCCCCACCCCCAGTCCCAACAGGCCATTCAGCAGAGAGACAGAGAGGGAAAAAGCTGCTGAGGAGAGGGAAACTACACAGGAGGGAATCTTCTCAGCACTGGAGGGAAAAAGTCAAAAGATGCAACAGCAAACAAAGGGGAGAAGAAACGATCCCTGGAAGCAGCTATAGAGATGCGGTACGGAGGATTATAACCCTTCAGCTGTCAGAAATAAACTTCAGCTTCTCAAGAAGAAAGTCAGAAAAGCTCATAATCCTACCATTACATTGTCGTTCATGTCTCTCATATGGTAGACATCCATGGAGAGCTCTGCTGAGCTGCGGTGACTCCCCTGGGTGCAGGTAGATGGCCCTGGGTGTTCACCCTGCCGGCTGTTTGGGGGGAGCTCGAAATAGGTGCTGTCTGGCTCCCTGCAACCACACAGTATCATACATGCATGCTGATCAGATAGGGATCATATATAAAAACACACACACAATTTAAACTGATACTTTGTGTCACATAACAGACAAGTGCATAATTTTCAAAATAAGAAAAAAGACTCCACATGTATCAGAACAGGTTTAAAGGGAGGAAAAGTAAACTCAAATTAAAAGACATTGTGGGAGAATTTTCTTTATTACTGGAAATCAAAAGTTTTTTGTTTTTTTTTAAAGAAACCCTTGATGTGTCAGCACTAAACTAATATGCCAATATTTCCTAATTGCTTACGACTTTTTAAATGCATGCACAAATGTAAATTGGTGACTATAAAATGTGCCATTTCTTCTTTCCTGCACATTCTTTGTTTGTTTGAGATTACAATTAAAACTGGGATTAATTTCAATCTCAAACAAACAAAGAGTGTGCAGGAAAGAAGAAATGGCAGCTTTCAAATTCATCGCTTGGGTGAAGACAAATTGACATCTGTATTTCACCTACTGCCTAACACGTATCACATTTTTAATAAAACAATTACACAGTTTGGAAACGTGATGGAAAACGTGATGGAAAGAACAGCAGTCATGAGCAGGTGTTGTTGAAACTCACAGGGAGCTCCACAGGTGCTCGAAGGTGCCTCCTTCTTCAGCAACGGCGGACTGGGACATCTTAGAGGATGGGTAGTCTGGTGGGGGGCAGATCACTCTGCAGGACACACAAACATCTTTGACTGCTTCTTCAGTATTTCTAAACCTTAAGTATTTAACAAGGATATCTGAAATGTGGATTAAATGTAGGATAACTGAAGAAAAACGCCCCACTTAATGTTTAAAAGCCCAAATAAAAGATTGCTTTGTGGTTATTTTAAATGAGGAGGATTTCAAAACGCACACATTCACTAAGGTGTGATGATCACACTCATGTAGTCCTTGCGAGGTGCCACAAGGTACCGTGGGGGGGGGGGGGGGGGGGGGGGGGGGTGAACGTGCCCAGACCTGCCCCACTCACTGCCATCTCCCTCTGAGGAGAAGCGTCACCTCCTCGACGTCTGAGCATCGCATCCTCCTTTTCTCTCTCAGAACAATAGTTCTATGATCTGCGCTGATCAGCTGTCACTTATTTCCAAAAAGTTAGAAAGAACAGATGCAGCAGATGGCGCAGAGTAAAGATGAAGATTGACTAAAACAAACAATCTCCTCTAGCAGAACTGAATTTATAGTCGTGCGTCACAGAAAAAGTTTAGAGATGATCTTTATGGTCTTTTATACAGCAGTTCGCGTTTCCACTCAGTTCCCTGTTGAACATGCTGATGATCAGGTCCAGCAGAACATCCCGTAGGGTAATATTAGGTGGAACACGTTTATAAACCCATATTCACAATTGCGCGCCGCATCACAGCGTCACGTCTCCTTGGTAACATTTCTGCAGGACTGAGCAATAAAAACTATGGCAAAGGTGTAGGACTTGAAAGATGCACGACGTGACAAATAAATGAGCGCAAATCCTTAATGATTATACTAATTCAACGAATCGGTTGGAGGTGTGAGTCGGTGAGCTACTGTAAGCTTATCTCAACACAACAGCAGTCTTTTCACTTTGGTCTGTTCTCAATCGATCGAAGATACGCAGCCTCGTAAACAGCTGAAATGATGTCATGACTCCCGAACGAGGCCTGTTTTTCTTCGGTTCTGCGAACTAATCTCTTAGGCGCGCAGTTTACGCACGATCCAAGGAGCTTGACATTACAGCAAAAAAAGGAGCAAAAATCACAAAGGGCCCAATGTAGCGCGCTGGTTTTCAACTGCGCAGCTCAGCAGCTGTGCGGTTGAAGGTTCCCGCTGTTCCCGAGGAAATCTGCCGCCTCTGAAAAGAGCTCAGGTCCCAGATCAGTTCAGGGCGCAGAGGACCCTGGAAACACCCGCTACAGGACGAGAAGGAGGAAGGAAAAAAGGAACCTATTTTCCTTAGGCTTATAGATTTTACTTAGCATTTTAAGTTGATTTCTTAAAATGGGAATAGATTATATTTACAGCACATTACACCAACAGGCTCATAAGATAGACAGTATGCTTTAAAACGCATATGATCGTTTGTTCCAGGTTAAATTTGAACAGAGCGGATGACATTTATTGATAAAAGAATAAATAAAATCGTGCAAATCAAAGTTCATGTTTATATAAAATTATTTATAGAAAAAATGCATTGTATTGAATTAGCACTGTGTTTATTTCCTTTGGCATTCATCGAAACCACACACCTGTGTTACTTCTAAAACACGGCCTCTGCTGGTTCGTGGATGTCACACTCACCTGTCTCTATTTGGCTTCTCCACTCCCGGGTTACAGCACCCATGACAACACTCATACAAGCACAATGCCCTCCCAAGGGCCACTTTATGTTAGAAAGTCAGTCCCAGATGTGAAGAAATTAATTTTTAAAATTGTTTTAGACTCATTCTCCTCGGGCCCAGGTGAAATATCCCGCATAAGGTCTAAAAATGTTAGTGCCGACGTAAGCGTTGCCAGCTGCATACCTGGAATCTCCACAATAAATGGATTTAATTAAAAAAAAAGGATTTCATTTTAATATTAATTCTAATAGAAAGCTACTTAGTACTACGACCTTTCTTTTTTTTTCTCTTTTTATTCCACTCTGATTTAGGCGATGACGTTCACATTTCTATTTGAATTCACAGCTTAGATTTTTTTCATCTTCATATATAGATATATATATATATATATATATATATATATATATATATATATAATATATATATAGATATATATAGATATATATATATATATATATATATATATATATATATATAGATATATATATATATATATATATATATATATATGTTTGATTTTCTTCTCAAAAGGTCTTTGGAACACACATTTTGATAAAGGAATTCTGACAAAACATTGGCTGTTTCTTAATGAAAAACATTTGCTCCATATGATTTTAAACTTAGTCACTTTCATATATCATTAAAGATAAAGAGACTTAGGCCTACCTGACAGTTTTTCTTATTCCAATCCAAACACCCAAGAATTGTGTTGCGCTGAGCACCTGCCTGTTTGTCGAACATGCCAAGAAAGTGACCCTCCATAAAATATAACAACATGAAAAAAGAAAAAAAAGAAAGGAAAAAAAAAAACCCAGATCGAATTCGGATGATAAGAGTGACTGGAGATGATTGACTTTTCGGAGAAGCAGTATTAACCGAAAACAGGAGGGAAACTGATTTGCATGCTCTTCAGAGAAGTGTGAGCTCTGCCGAGGGAGACCAAGGAGGAGGTGAAGCTTCGTTTGCGCTGAGAGAAGCAGAGAGGCGGTAGCGCGGTTTGGCCGCACACAAGCGGGAAACCTTTTCACTTTAGAACAATGTTCTCAACACGTTTGATATTTAAATAGTTTATTTCTCAAACTACAGAATCCATTTATATTAATATAGTCTCTAAAAACTCACTGGCGAGGCTGTGAAACGGTCAATGATAGAAGAAATTTAGGCCTTAATACCTATTAATGGTTTATTAGTTTAGGTTATTACAAGATATGAAAATATACAAAATTTGTAATCCAAAATATTTCCAAATTCTAAACAAATTCATAGACAAAAATATTATGCTGTCTATATGTTTAAACTGGCAAGTGTACTGTGACGGTGACGCAGATGAGAAGAGAATTCGAGAGTAAACTACATTTCCCAGAAGGCAATACATTAAAGGAGGATGCTGATTGGATAGCGCTGGTACGCCGTTATACGTTCATACAAACAAACCTGCAACAGTTGGATTAAGGGTGATCCCACAGGCTATCATGTGGTAGAAAAGCTTTCCCGAACGAGTCGTAGAACATTCACTATCACTCGTTTAATATGTGGAAGTAACATAGATGACTATAAAAGCCAGTGTTGCCGAAGAATATGAAGTTTTGTACGGTAAACTAATATCACCTGCTAAAGTGCTATTAACAGGGCTACATGCTAGCCTTCAGCGCGAACCCAGGGACGCCTACTTTTACAGGTAACCGTGTTTTTGTTGTTGTTGTTTTTTGTGGTGCCCACTTCTTCATGTACTTCTTTAGTATTTATTACTAAGGTGAAAAACTATCAGTGGATAACTAACCGATTTATGAAGGTTTGCTTGTCGTTTCATGTCCCTGTTGCTTCGTCACTCAGCCGGGTTAACTGAAGATAGCTCTTTTCACCTCACTGCTTGTTGGCCAATTTGTTCTAAAGCAGTTTAAATATGTTATTAGGTAGCCACGTAGTTGCCCATTTCAATTCAATTCCTCTAAAATGACTTAATAACTTTTTTATGAGTCTGCAGTTTGTGTGATTTCTGTTTAAACTGTGGGGTTATAGCACTATCACGTGTTGGTTTATGGAAACTGCAGCCTGTGTGTACATTCATTTGCATTGGTCACATTTTCATTGTATAGGAACAGCTGTCAGTGTAAGATGAACTTCTCTGAGATCTTTAAGCAATCTAACCAGCTTTGCAAAGTTTCCCCAGATGGAAAATATTTGGTAAGTAGTTGAGCTGCAAGCTTTTTAGTTTTCTTGTATTGTTGCATTGGCGATATCATTTGTTTGACTTGAAATTAATGAAATTGAAGTGGGCCTTGTCTTTTCCTGTCTGATTTTCAGGCTACATGTGTACAGTACAGGCTAGTGGTGCGAGATGTGAACACCTTGCAAATCTTGCAGCTGTACACCTGTCTGGATCAGATATCTCACATGGAGTGGTCTTCTGACTCTCTTTTTATTCTCTGCGCGATGTACAAGAGAGGACTGGTACAGGTAGGTTATAAGGAAGGGTGGGAAAAAACATAGTATATGTAGTAGCTTCTAATTTAAGACAGCTAATGATACTATGATGAGTTACTTTTTCTGCTGGTGTAACATTATCTGTTCCTTTCTCTCGTTATATTTTTTTGTGTAAATGGATTATAGATTGATGTTGAAGTCCTATCTGAGTTTCATTTGCACAGAATTCCTTGTTAGTCAGGTATTTTTGTTCTCCGCTGTTGCCATGTGCTTGCTCATGCTGGGGGTGTTGCCTCAAAGTTCAGATGTGGTTCCTTGGTTCGGGTATTTTTATGAATTGACATTACACAGACTTTGAATTTTGAACTTGTTGAAATAAATTAGATAATTAATTGCAATTACCTGAATTATGAACTGGAATGAATTGGATTTTGCATTAATTACAGTTAATTTGACTAAGTTGGTTTAAAATTAAGACTTAGATTATATATATTTTTTAAATCTTAGAATGCTTTTGTTTAAAGTGCTTTGGGATTATTTTGTTGTAAATTGGTGCTATATAAATAAAAGTCAATCGAAATTAAAATAATTAGTTTAAACTGCTAAAAAAGGTCAAGATGCCTTTAATTCGCTACATCCCCTTCTTCTATTTTTTTCCCAGTTAAACTCAGAATGACAGCTCCTTTTTAAAACCAATGTTCTGAATCAGTTTTAGTAAGTTTTGAACTTGGAGAAATATGTACAAGCAAATGTAATAAGAAATTTATCAAATCTTTTTTATTTTATTTCTTCCACATGACTGGGCCACATAACCGGGGTCATCTGTTAACACTAATTGCTTTGATATTGATATCATTATTTGGTAAAACACACCGACCACTCATAACATAAAATAAGATCACATCAGAAATATGAACCAAATCAGGTTTTGAAATGTACCATTTAACAAAACAAGTGGGATACATATAAACTAGTTTAGCTGGAAGAGTTACCATTTATTCACATTAAATTGTTTCCTGAATACTTCTGGCATGCCACTTAACATCTCTATTAATCCCTTCCAAGCCCTGTTTGTTCTGTGCCTTATTTGTCTTGTATTAGATAATTTGAAAATAAGAAACAAATGTATACATTATACTTATTCACATAATAAAAATCCTTGTTAATCATAGTACATTTTTTAGACATCTAATGGGACATGCATAACTTTCTGTTGTTTATATAGTGACACCTTTTCAAAGTTTATTTAATATTAGTGTCATGCTCATCATGATGCCAAGTACCTTACCTTTGAAGCGGTATCCAGTGCCAGTCTTTCATGGTTTCTGATCCTTGTATGTCTCTTGATATTTAATGTCAGGTTAAGGAAAACGCTGGATATATGTGAGGGATGTCATCAGAAACGGGTGATCGATATTCCTCTGTTGCTCTCTCCTATCTCCGTCTTTTTTGTCAGGTGTGGTCTCTCGAGCAGCTGGACTGGCACTGCAAGATTGATGAGGGCTCAATAGGACTAGTCTCCTCACGCTGGAGTCCAGACGGACGTCACATTCTCAACACCACCGAGTTCCACGTAAGTGTGAAGTTGGTTTGTGCATGCGTTCAGCACATGGAAGTGTTTTTATACATATGCTTGTCTGGGTTCAACTGTTGCTGGCCTGTAAGGAAGGGGGACCTGAAAATAACCAGACACCAGAGCCTTTCTTGACTGCCTCTACACCCCCCACCTGCTGCATGTATTCAGCCTGATTTCATTTCTCTGCTCCTGTTAGCGTCCTGTCATACATAGGTCTCAAGTACCTCTCAGGCACGGGTGTAATGTGCATATGCCCTGCCAGTGGAGGGCGGTTATTTTCCTGGGCAGCGAGTTCTTTTAATGATATATTGTAAGTAAAAATAGAACAATAGGAGATTTAATGTCTATGAAATAGAACAGAACAATAGTGAAATTGGTCAGTGAAAAATAAAATGAATACACTGAAATATTCCATAAAGTTATGGTAAAATAACAAAGTTTGAAAATTTTTATTTAGTTTTTATGAAGAAGTGTTTTTTTTGGCCTGCCTGAATTGCCTGGGATGAACTGCGTATCTACCGTGACTGAGTAAAATGGTTAAATTTGGTCCTCTTTGGTTTCCTCGTATGAAACCGAGTACAGTCTTGGTGAAGGGTGAAGCTCCCTTTAAGATATCAGAAACAAGCAAAGCAGGAAGAAAACTTTGAGATGTGTAAACACTCCCTGACCTATAGCACCTATTTGATACAGTAAATATAAAAGGAAACAAAAGTAATGTCATAAAGTAGGAAATGTGAACTGGGATTCTAGTCTTGTGTTTCGTATTGTTTCAAAACGCTCCTTAAAAGACTGATGGCGTTGTTTTCTGATACAGTAGGAACTGGGAGATCGAATGGGGCGATATTTAACTGAAGAATGATTTCATAATATTGTTGTATACATGAAATTTTTACTTAGTTGTTAATCATGATTTCATAGTATGAGCCTCTTTAAGATGTTGTAACTCTGCTAAAATCTTTCTCATTGAAACATGCTCCCAGTTTGGCATTGGCCGTTTAAAGTTATGATGTGATTTATGTAGAAAAAAACGGCATAAAGAAATCCATAGCTTTCCAAATCTGACTTTTATCTTTTGTTCAGATATAAACCTTTGGTATGGAAACAATTTTAAGTGAGATCCCTGTTCTGCTGCCCTGTTCTTCATTTTCTTTTACATCATGAAACACCATATTTATTACCTTCCGCCAAGGAGGTTATGTTTTCGGTGGCGTTTGTGTCTGTCTGTCTGTGTACAAGATAACTCAAAAAGTTATGAATGGATTTTAATGAAATTTTCAGAAGTTGTGATGGTCCGGAAGAAATCCTGGATTCTGGATCACTTTCAAATTTTCAATAACATTGTGGTCAATGGGGCCGAAGATTTTGTTTCTCAATATCTCTGTTAATTATTGCCCAAAACTCATAAAATTTGACTCAGGGATTGACAATGGGAACCTCTATCAAATTTCAAAGGCTTATCCAGATCTGATCCAGAACGCGGATTTTATTGCAATCTGTAAATCGCTATATGGGGGAATTGTTTCACTTGGCAGAGATCTGCGCTCTCTGAGTGCTTTTCTAGTTATCGCATGAATTCTAGAATTTTTTGTTTCATTTTTATTCTTTTTTTTTTTTTTTTACAATCATGCTTAAAATTATTTAGACATTTGAATTTGAATGATATGCTGTTGAATAACTTTTTTATACTTTTTTATACTATATATTTTTTTTCTTTTTTTTAATAATATTTCAAACATGTCTTGTCGTGTGTCTTTAAACTAATGACATAGATGGAAACATTGATTTTGATAAATTAGGATTTTAAGAATTATTACGTGGTAAACAGAGAGCAGTCAGTAATCCTAAATCAAACCTTGGACACACCAGAGTGCATTAAGCACTTTTTGACACAAAAGTTATAGATGCTTTAGTGCAAACATTGTACCAGAGCTGGCACATGTGGCCTAATTTATAATTGATTTACTTCTGATGTTGATCTGATCTATAAATCCTAATTTATTTATTTTAAATTTAACCTTGGCAGAAGTATAAAATTCCATGCTGCTCATGTTTGTAGTTTGTGCAGCTATCAAAAATACATTGCAGTGGAGCAAAGAAATGTTTTGTGGCGTTTCTGGAAGTCGCACGACTACACTCTGACTAATGAAGATGTGTTCACTTATTTTCTGTGCCTTTCAATACCAGTTTTGTAATGGCTCCATAGCAGGCATGTGTTATAATAGATGAGAGGCCATAAGAGCTCAGGCCATGTGGAATATGACGGAAACATGTCTGTCATTCTGAACCTGACTCCTGGACTCATTCGACTGGTGGTCTGGTCCAACAACACTGTCTGGCCTGGACAGCAATGTAGGTAGTTCAAGTTTCTGTGGCATAACTGCTTCATGTAGGTTTACGTCTTCCTAGAAAAGGAGAAGTTAGATGGAAAATGTTCAGAGGGCGACTACATAAAAAAGTATAGCTTGGGTCTCTGATACTGATATGATACTGATACTTCTGATTGTAGAATTCTTCAGAATGTTCTTGATTTATGATCAAAGCGGTTTACTGTCATTAAGGTTTTGCTGAAATAAGTCTGAGCAGAAGAAGAATTAAAACATATTGTTTTCGACTCATTTTAAAGCAATACCCCCCCCCCCCTTTTTTTTTTTTTTTTAGTTATACCATAACAAAATAGAGTTTTAAATATTTTGTATAGTTTGTACTATAAAGTTGGCGGAGAATACCTTGAACTAGTTAAATTTATATGGCTATTTATTAATATTTAAAATTAGAAGCACATTAATTTTAAGATGAATGATCGTTCCATCTACAGCAGTGTAATCAAAGCTCCTTCTGCTTTCTTGTGGGGAAATTATTTTCCAAAATCTAAGCCAGCAAACTGTTTGCTATATTTATTCATTTACTTTGAGTATTATTATTTGAGTTTAGGTGTACCTTGCAATAGTTTTTCATGCTCTTGCAATAACTTTGTTATAACGCTGTTTTGGACTCCTGCTGGTCTATGTGAGGCAGCTGAGTTTAGTCGTTTTAATCGTAACTCGAGATCATCTGTCAACACAAGACTTGATACCAAATGCTTATTATCCAGCCAAGTTTTTATCTGTTTCACTGCTTCCACTGTTTTGAATAGTTATACCAACCCAACTTTATTCATGTTTTTACATTTGCCTAAACTTGTATCAAGTATGTTTGTACTTTTATTTATTTTAGTTTGATAATTCTCTCCTGCAACTCTTTTATTTGAGCACCATTTTTCTCAAAACTATTTTGATTCATTTAATGCATTTCGTCTTTCCCTCACAACTTTTTATGTTTTTTTTTTTTTTTTTTTTTTTTTTTTTTTTTTTTGCTATAATGCGAAAGTAATTTTCTTGAGAATGTCATGGTGCAGATTTTGCCACAGAACAGTGCACTGTAACAATACGTCATGTACATATCACAGGTCTTAATGTTGTGGCTGATTTGTGTATGAATAAACCTGCCTTTCCTAAAAGTTATATCAATGTTAGATAAGATACTGCAGAAGTATTTAGTAGGAATCCAACAATCGAAAATGTTCTTACTGTGACTTTCTGTGGGTTGTGTAATTGTACCATTAGCACTGTCACATTTTTTCCAGGTCACTAAGTGTATTTCATATAATGTGTGTATTTCAATACAAGGTTAGTAGCTGACATTGTAATATCTCTTGGCTTTGGTAATGTGCTTTCAAAACCTGCAGTTGTCACAGCCTAAATATAAGTAGCTGGTCTTCATAATGCCACTGAGCATGCTTTTGTAATAAACGTTGGGAAAAATCAATGTAACAGAGAAAAGCAGGCACTTCTTATGGCATTGCCAAGGAACCCACTGAACTTGCCTTAACCTCGGCCCAAGATTTCATTTAGGTAGTGCCAGGTGGGTGTTCATGTCTGGCTTAAATTTCAGCCCCACTCATAAACAGCCTGCTATATTAACTTGTTTAGGGACAGCTGCCTGTGGTGTGGATCATGCCACTGTGGAATTGTTTGTTTGTCTGTCTAGGTGTCATTAAATCTGTTCAGTTGGCTCTGTGTCTGTCTGGCTGCTTTTTTCTTACTTTTTTAACGCCAACTAGAATATGTTTTTTTTTCTTTATTTGTTGGTGCACAATCATTTATCAGCTTGAAACTGATACTGTGATGGTAGAAGAGTAGTCTGTTGGTCTTAGAGGCTCCTGGGAAGAGGAGGACTTGATGCTGCTATTCCAGCTAGGTATAATGGTTTCAGTTGCTTTTGTTTTTGTAGAACTTTTAAACAAGTGTTGTAAATTGCAGAAGGCGCCATATTACAGATTTAATAGAAAGGCACATTGCTCAAACTTAACCTATGTATAGTAAGAGTTCATGCTAGACATCTCCTATTTGAATTCCAATCATTTATCTCAGGACCTCACAAAATGCCATTCGCATATTCATCTTAATCCTGCTTTAGCAACTGAGCAGTGATGAACTGTGGGTGGAAAAACTTGAGCCAAGGACACTGCTGAGGTTGACTTCTTTAATGGTTTTTTTCATGGTTTGGATCAGATTAGCAATGGCATTCTTGGCTGGTACAACTGAAGCTTTGGTAGCGTGTAGAATTGTTGACAATAATGCTACTGTAAACTGTAAATGTAGGCAGCTGATGCACTGCAGTGTGGGACAATAGCTCAGCCATACCCTTTGTGAGAAACGAGAGGCTCAAACTCCTTAGTGGTATCATGAGACTGTAACAGGAGAAATGCTCTATATCGGTTTGAGATAGCTTTCTGTGTGGAATGTCTGCAGTCTAATCCTCTGCTGACAGATAGGCCTACATGGCATCATGTGCACTTGTCTTCTATTCTCTCACATTTAGATCGGGGTACAATTAAATATGGCTGATGGATATATACTTTTTTTTTCTTTTTCCAGATTTCTGTCAATAAATGTATTCTGCAATTGCTTAGAGTATATCATATTGCCCACAGTTTGTCCTACTGGACTTTTTTTTTTTTTTTTTTTTTTTACAATTTCTGATTGGATGTAGTGGTAGAAATTTGTTCCCTTTTTTTGAAATTGTCTCATCCTCACATAGCAAGTGCTATTTTTGTACAGCTCCTAATAACAGTCTCCAAAAGCTTCCTTTGCAACCCCCTACTCTGTTTCTTTAGATAACGCATTAGATCCATACTGTTTGGTCCAAATGGGAGGCATCTCATACATACAGGGATTCCATACTCATGGGCTCAATCATTGTCTGTATTGTCATCGCAACATTACTACAACCAGAGAGGATGTGGCGTTTTAGGTGCTGTTGATCTACAGATGTGTTTTGCTAAACATCAGGTCTTTATCAGTGATAGATTTGAGGTAGAAATTTGACTTAACAACATTCAAGTGCAAAGCCCACATTCCAAAGCTGTCGCTCATCTCTGGTGAAGATACTTCATCTCAACTGTGGCTTTACCAACCCAGGATCTTATTGCTTACCACCCCACATGGAAAAGCATCTCCCACCCATTTTCCCCGTGCTGCTCTTCCTTCAGCCAGTTTAAAGTTACACTCCCTTCTGGTCTTGATTGCTGTGCATCCCCTGTGTGGTGGGTTCAAAGGATCCAAGAAATGGAAGTGTGCTTGTGTTTGAGCAGTGTGGACACTGGTTGTCATGACAGCTTGCCTGAGGGGAAGTCCAGACAGTGTGCAGTGAGGTGTGAGTGCAGGACCCACACAGCTGGGTGTCTTGGCCAAACGGAAGAGGCGACCCTTCATACCAATTAGGTGACAGACTTGACCCAGTTCAAATGTCTGTCTGGATACATGATGAAAGCCATCTCACTTCAGCACATTCTCTGTTTAAAAAAAAAAAACAAAAGTCAACAGTAAATCAAGGCTTTTTTTTTCTGCTAAAAATATTTTTTGAAGAACTGTTTCTTTTTCTTCCATACTGGTTATTTGGCTGTGATGGTGATAAGGGCTTCAAAATATTTTCTCATCAATTTTAATTCTCATAAGAATGCACAATAATCACATTATTAAAAATAATCACAGCATAAAAATGACTGATTATGATGTTGTAGTGCTGTTATGTGCCAGCAGTTTAATATGTCAATGCCAAGAAATTAGAATTTACTTATAAAATAGTAGAACTACCTCTGTTTACAGTTCTATGTGGCCTTTGATTTTGACACATCTCAGTAGAGTTTTATCTAGCTTTTTTTATTCGTCCATAGTTTGTCTAGTAAAAGTCACAAATCATGTTCTGATTAAAATCTAACAGCGTCTGTTGCTCCTGTGTCAGTGAACTAATTAGCGCTGCAGTTCCTTTGTGTTGGCTTTAACAATATTTCTATCAGGCATTTTTCAATCCTGACAGTCAGCATGCATTACCTGCATAATTGAATAAAACTGGAAAAAAATGTTGTGACTCATGAAACAAATTGAATTGCTTCAGAAGAAAACTTTGAACTGTCTGAGGTGCAAATTTGACAGAGGGGGCATCATAATTTGGTGATTCTTCACTGCCCCGGGCCTCGACCACTTACCATTATCAAAGGCATTGAAGTAAAGCTACTACAGAATGGCTGCAGAAAAAAGAAAACCTGCTTTTTGGAGTTGCCCAGTCAGAGCTCATACTGCAACTCTTTACCCAAAAGAAACTAAAGGCACCAGATGTGTCAGAGCTGAAGCAGTTTTGTTAAAAAAAAAAAAATTCAGTTTTGAATTGTTGTGCGGGTCCTCCCTACCAAAGGAGGTCTGACCCGCTTTTACCATCACACTTTTCATTTACTGTTCCACCAACGCTGCGTGAGTGTTTAATGGTTCAATAAAGATGTGAAAAATAGTAACTGTGTATCGACTTAGGCACGTGGTGTTTGTCTGTTTTTGTAATTTATATCAAGATCAGATCACATTTTATGGCAAGATTTGTGCAGAAAACCAGTTCATTCCAAGGGATTTGCATGCTTGCCACTGTATGTGTTGATTTCCTATTGAAGTACTGTAACAGACAGCACTCCACACACTTGACCATGCGATGGATTGATGTCTCATATCACTCTTTAAGTATTCAGCTCTCAAACACATTTGTGTCTGTCCACAGCTGCGAGGTTTTCCATGCTTGCCTGAACTTTAGCGTGGCTCTTCATAGTTGTTACAGGTGTAGAGGAATGCTTTAAACACCTTTGTTGGAGTCGTGCACTAGTTGATTTACCCTGAAAAGTAAAATGTTGACACCCTCTAGCCATATCAAACACTCATTCAGTGAGAGCATCAGTTATCATTTTCTTATAAAAATCAAGGGATTATTTGGGCCCCTCAGACAGCCAGAAGACTGTCCTGGTTTTAAGTGATGAGATGAGGGTTCTTTTGCAGGCCTGTTAGACATAATTGTATTTATCATTGTTTTACTAAATAACTCTTGGTCCTCTATTTGTTTTCTCTCTTTCTCTTTTTTGTCCATTTCCCTCTGACAGCTGAGAATTACTGTCTGGTCCTTGTGCACTAAAGCTGTCTCCTACATCAAGTATCCTAAAGCATGTCATAAGGGTGAGTATGAGAATAATATGTGTGTAAACGGTATGCACTACCGGAGTACCTGAGGACAGAACCAGTTGACTGCCTTGGCATGTCCCATTAATCACATGCTGATCTTTATCTTGTGGCATAACCCAGGATATGCAGCCAAACTATGGTCCTCTCTGCTGACAGCTGTGGCCCTCTTCAGTAAATGGGGCATTCTCATCATAACATGCCTGTCAGCAACTACTGGAAATATGATTGTTACGGACTCTCCCCCATTTTCCACATGCAGTACAAGGCCCCTGTGCAATCCATGCATCTTGATACCTGTCATATAAATAATTCAGTCGTGATAGTTGCATGCCGCAGACTTAATGGTGCCCAGGAATCAGGTAATTACGTTGCCTAAAATACTCACGTACTGTGAGGTTACATATTCAGTTATTTGTACAGACAGTTGCATTTGTTTTGCATTTCTATATACCAGTACATATAAGATATTTTGATCATATTGAAATTGCCCTTTATTTTTTTTCTGCTGCTGTGTCACTAAACTTCAGTTAAAAATCAATTAAACACTTGTAAATGTCAAGCTTTTCTCTCTTTTTTTCTAAATCTACTACACTGAGTGATTATAGGAGCATGAGCCACTGAGCATACTTATGTCTCTGTTCAGTGTCAATGCAGTGACATTTTCATTGTAACATCATAAACTTACTTGTGATTTTATGTTAAAACCTGAGACAGTTTTTTTTTTCCCCTTAAAGAGGATCAGATGTTCTGATCATATATATAATATGCTTGCTTTGCCTTCTGACAGACTTTTGAGTCATAAAGTTCTATAATAACTTTATTACCAGCTGTGACAGTTAGGCTGGTATTGTTTTCAACTTGTGACCTGCAGATTCCACTGAGGGTAAATGTGTTTCGTTCCGCCTGTGACACGGCTGCTGCAACTAATCATTGCCACCCGAGAAAATGTGCATGGTACCATTAGACACACTGTAGCTTGTTTCAAAGGGGCGGGGGATTGTTCTCCTTCAAAAGGAAATTTATATAAAAACATATAAAATAATGTCAAACAGACCAGATGAGGCTGACAGGAAGTAGAGACGGGAACGGGGCAAAGAATCGGGCGCTTTTTCAAAATAACCCACCTCCTGCACAGTTATGATCTTACAACAGTAAGTTAACTAAACGGGTGACACAATAAACCAACTTACTAAAATATTACACCTTATATGACAGTCCGTCCATCATTTAAGATATTTTCCACCACACCACAGATTGCTTTAATGTAAGGTGTTTTAACTTTTAGTGTAAGATGAGTGATTTAATTGGCCACCAAAATTAATGTTTTGTTTTTTTTGTGCGTGTTTTGACATAATGAATGCAACTTCCACAAATAAGTAGTTTGAGCAAACAGAACTGTCCAAGAAACGTTCCTGAAGAAAACCAAAACCAATCATCTGTGTGTCAAGATGCTAAAATGTGATACTTTGGTAGATGTTTTAGTCAGAATGGATATGGAAAGAATTTTAAAAAAAGAAAAACACAGTAGCTACACTAGATTTTATGGTTGAAAGCTTTGTTTTTTTTATTTTATTTTTATTTTTTTTTTTAAATCTTTCTCAAACTTGAAGGTTTTCTGGAAAATCAAAAACTGTTCAATAAAGCATTTTTAATTTTTGGCATCTGAAAAAAATATATAAACATAAAAGTGACAGAATTAAAAATAAATACATAAATAAAAAGCCCTATTTGATGGCATAGTCCAAGAATTGTTTTAGCTTGTAGCTAGTAGCTATTGTGATCTCTATCTTTTAAATTCACTTAAAGTAGCATTGTGGACTCTTTATGTTAGAATATAATTTGTCGTCTGTCTCCCAGATTCCCGTCCTTGTTGTTGTCAATAACAACCCAAAGTAACTTAAGACTCATGTCCTGCTCATCTCTTACAACAGTTGCATTCATTTTATTCTACGTTACACATTCATGGCATTGATAGTTGCATAAAAATCCTGTTACTTTACATGGTGAGGCAGCAGGTTTGGTTGTCCTTCAGTTGTCCCTTTAGTTGTGTTTCTTTGTCCTGGTCTATAAACACATGCAGGTAGCAACATCATAAAAGCAACTTAACCTTCCCGCCTCCAGATTGACCCTCTGAGCTAAAAATTACAAAAGGTCCTTCTTTATTTAAAAGGCAGTTTTGGCTAAATGACAGTCCCTAATCACCGAACAATTCAGTGTTCTTTCATATAAAGTCAGATGTGAAATTTCATAACATATTTTCTCTAACAATCACTTAATAGAGCTGGAAGCCATGAAGTCAGTTTTGAAGAGGACATCCTCTACAACCCAAATTTCTGAAAAGTTGGGACATTTCTTAAATTTGAATGACATGAAAGCCAACATTTCATTCAAAATAGAACGTAGATAACATTACAAATGTTTAAATTGAGAATTTTTGCAATTTTATACACAAAATGAGCTCATTTCAGATGTGATATCTATGACAGGTCTGAAAATAGTTGAATAGGGGCATGTTCACCATGATGGAGCCTCTCCTCTTCTTTTCAAAACGGTTTGGAGACATCTGGGCATCTAGGTTATGAGTTTCTGGAGTCTTGGTGTTGGATTTTGGTCTCATTCTTGTCCGATACAGGTTTCCAGCTGCTGAAAAGTTTGTGGTCATCTTTGATGTATTTTTTGTTTAATGATGGTCAAATGTTCTCTATAGGTGAAGTATCTGGACTGCAGGCAGGTTAGTTCAGCACCTGGACTCTTCTCCAATGAAGCCATGCTATTGTAATAGCTGCAGTATGTGATATTTTCATTGTCCTGCTGAAAAACACAAGGCCATCCCCGAAATAGACGCTGTCTGGAGGGGAGCAGATGTTGCTCTAAAACCTGTATATGCCTTTCAGCATACATACCATATACACTATACGCCATCAGAGATGCTGGTTTTTGAACTGAATGCTGATAACACACTGGAAGGTCTCCCACCTCTTTAGCCCGGAGGACATGGCATCTGTGATTACCAACAAGAATGTCACATTTGGACTTGTCTGACCGTAGAACACTCTTCCACTTTGAAACAGTCCATTTTAAATGAGTCTGGGCCCACGGGGCTTCAGGACCATGTTCCAATATGGTTTCCTTTTTGTGTTATAGAGCTTTAGTTGCCATCTGCAGATGCTACAGTTTATTGTGTTTACCTGCAATAGTTTATGGAAGTATTCCTGGGCCCATTTACTAATGTCACTGACACCATGATGCCGATCACTGATGCAGTGTCGTCTCAGGGCCCAAAGGCCACGGACGTCCAGTAAAGGTCTTCAGCCTTGTCCCTGGCGCACACAGATCTCTCCAGTTTTACTGAATCTTTTGATGATGTTATCTACTGTAGATGATGAGATTAGCAATTTGACGTTGAGGAACATTTTTTTTAAAGTATTCCACAGTCTTTTGTGGAAAAATTCAAAATTTTACGTACTCTTTCACAGATTGGAGACTCTGCCTCTCTAATCCCTTTTATAGCTAATCATGTTACAGACCTGATATCAGTTAACTTAATTAGTTGCTAGATGTTCTCCAGCTAAATCTTTTTAAGTCTTCTTGCTTGTTCAGTCATTTGTTGCCCCCATGCCAACTTTTTTGAGACCTGTAGCAGACATCAGATTTGGAATGAGATCATTTAGGGGATCATAGTCCAAAATTTGGCTCTTGTGATTTGAAAGTCTCTTAGTTTTCATTTCCATAAAATAAAAAAAATCCCAACTTTTCCAGATTTTGGGTTATGATCTTACCTCATGTCATGATTAATGGTTTTTGTATAAGATGACATAACAAGTGTTTTCTTAAAAGACTGTAACTTGCTCTCCTCATCTTTCACTCCCAGGTATGGACTTCAGCAGAGATGGCTGCTACATGGCCTTGGCTGAACGCCGCGACTGCAAAGATTATGTTAGTATATTTGTGTGTGATGACTGGCATTTACTCAGGGTAAGCAGCACACTTTTTTCTTCATTTTCTTTGACATTAATGAAAGTTAGGCAAATGGAATAAACCAAAATTTATCCTGCCAAAAGCAAATATCCACAAACTTTGTTTTTCTCCATGTTGGATAGTAAAGTTGAATAAACCTTCACTGTTTTAGGTGCCTTAGAATGATACAGTCTAGTGATCGACCGATGTGGTTTTTTCAGGGCCGATACCGATCATTAGTAGTCAGGAAGGCCGATAGCTGATATTTTGAGCCGATATTCATCAATTTTTTATTAAATGTTATATTTTAACACTAGAACCACCGAAGCAGTCTCACAGATGGTTTGGGATGTTATTATGTGAATAACTTTCTCCAAACAAAATTTACAGGTCTGCCATTGCATTACTTTTCCTAAATATGTATGTTTTATATTTTCTGAAGTCTTTAACATATTAAAATAAAATACATAGGAGTTCTAGTCTCTTGTTCCTCAGACCCCCACAGCTGTCCTGTAGACTACCATCATGTACAATACTACACAGTTATTCGCGATTACTTCAGTCCCCCCACCCCCCGCCTCACACACGCACACATAGGCAGAGACATGCAAACAAAATATGAATAAGTGTAACTGAAAAAATTCCACTTCAAGAACTAATTGTTGTGCAAAAACAATTACATCATATCTGGCGGTCTGAGACACGGCTGCAGCACTTCGACGGGGTGCTATAAAGTTCGCGGTCCGCCTCTAAAATAAACTATCAAAGACAACTTCGCCTAACATTTTTGGGATCTCTCAATCAACACAAAGAGATAAAGTTAAATAACTCGGTAGTTCAGCAGTTATTATTGTCCGACTGTTTTCTGTCAGACGGACGGCGGTGCTTTGCTGCTCTGCAGTTACTCCCGTGGTAACACACTATTCTCTATCCTCGTCACGCTTTCATGCAATAAAACTAGACTGAATTTAGTTTGAGTTTTCTTCTCACACACATACGCTTCGACTATAACGGACTGTTCTCATATCGATTTTTTTCAGCAGCTCTGTCTCAAATCATTCAGACGCGTCTGGAGCTACTACGAGCCAGCAGAGCTGCCGCTGATGTTTATTACATTTTTACGGTATTCTGCTCATAGTAACGTTACTAGTAGTTGTGACATGCAGAGGACTGGGATGTTTATTACAATTTCAGGAGTTTCCAACGTACCTTTGACACATTCGTCCACACTGGAGCTTCTCCACGTGAGAAAATTTATCTCTCCGCCGTGTTTGAGGACCTTGCAAACAGTTTCAGCTTCTGATTGGCTTTGTGTCTATGTGCTTGGATTGCGCAATCAAGATGGCGCTGTGAGCGGGGCAGTGCTGGAGACAGAGAAGCGCAGCTGCATCCGAGCCAAAATAATTTAGTTTTAAATCGGCCCGTTGGATTAAAAAAAGGCAGATGCTGATATACGTAAAAATGCCAAATATCGGCGCCAATAATCGGTCCGGCCGATAATCGGTCGATCCCTAATACAGTCACATACACTGATGACTGGCTTCAAACAGCTGTGAGAATTCCATATGATGATGTTTTGACTTTAGGAGCTTCTGACAGAAAAATTGACATCATTTGAGTTCATTCGAGGCAGATATGCAGGTGTATTTTAAAGCCCACCCTCAAACGCAAGGGACTCATTGCATGACATCATGGGAAATGTAAAAGAAATCCGCTAAGTCATCAAGAAAAGAATTGTGAAACTTCACAGGTGTTCACTCCTGGTTACAATTTTTAGATGCCTGAATGTCCCATCTTCACCTATTGCAAAAAATAATATGCATGTATGAACACTATGACAATAAGCTCATAGAAATGGAAATCAAATGTGCTTTGGTGCAAAATATGTAAATGAACCCCAGAGCAACAACAAAAGATCTTGTAGAGATGCTGGCTGAAGAGAATATCTTCATCCACACCAAGAATGTGTTCTGTGATAACAACTGTGATAATTCTGTGATAGTAACAAGCCAGATGCGCAGTTGAGCATGGAGGAGGGGGGGGGGGATTTTAACTTTTTCACCTGTGGTCTGATGAAATTTAAAGTGAACTGTTCAGTCACAGTGATCTTTTTTATATTGGGAGGTTAAAGGAGGAAGCTTGCAGGCCTCCAAACACCGTCCCAACCAAGAAGTACTGACATGCCAGCAGTTTCTTTTTTTCAATTGCTTTTGAAAAATCGTATCTGTTCTTTATTACGAAGAGTTAATTTAAATAAAAGTGTGTGGGAACTTTTCCTTCTGTAAATAAGTACGTTAAATTGATTAAATCTAACTAGAATGTAACTGAACTCTTCCACAGCATTTTGAAACGGAGACACAGGACCTGGCAGGGCTGGAATGGTCTCCTAACGGCTGTGTGCTGGCAGTGTGGGAGAGCTGCCTGGAGGTGTGTGTATTTGGAAACTTATATTTGGAAATGTCTTCAGAATCGACAAGTGAGTGTAGAACAACGTAGAGGTTAGCAGAAAGAAGAATCACTTTTTTTATATAAATGTCTTGTATTTTGGCAAGTATTGCCCTTTATTTTCACACACGGTCTGACTTGTTATTTTTCCAACTTCTCACTAGATAGCTAGCTAGGTTATCTCCTTTTTCTTTCATTTTTTTTTTCTTGTTGGAGCTACCACAATTGTTTGTGATACTTGACCCTGATTCACAGTTTGGTATTTGCAACATCTTTTCACATTCTGTCATTATTTTATAATATAAACATAAACAGTATGATGTAAATATCTACAGGTGCCAATCTGTGAACATGGATTAAAGAAAAAGCAGGATGATGTTGAACTAATTAAGTTAAATGTATAAATTACAACAGTGCAAAATACAAGATTGAAAACACTGGATTTATATTCCACCACAAACTAGAGGGAAATGGTGTGAATGAAAAGAGAAAAAAAAAAAAATACAAGGCATCCTACAGCACTGATGTGCATCATTCAGATTAATGAGAAACATATGAGCTAAATGGAATAAATTTGATTTATTATCAGCTATGGAAAATATGGTTCTTTGGTAGTATTACTGTTCAACATGTGCTCATCTTCTCCACAGTATAAAGTGTTGCTGTACTCTCTGGATGGCCGGTTCCTGTCATCCTACGGTGCCTATGAGTGGTCTCTGGGTATCAAATCTGTGTCCTGGAGCCCAAGCAGCCAGTTCCTGGCCATTGGTAGCTATGATGAAAAAGTATGGATGGTTTCTAAAAATTACTTTTTTATTATTTTTATTTTGACCAAATTATTTTGCCTACGATAAGTGGAGTAAACTACAGAATGCCATACCCTCATGTCAGGTGCGCATCCTCAATCATATCACGTGGAAGAAAATCGCTCAGCTTGAGCACCCTGCAACCATTGACAATGTAAAAGCTGTGAGTATTATTCAGCATTTTATTATTCATATTATTTTCAACATTTTAGTATTATGCAGCATTTCAGGTGTCTTTTAGTGTCCTTATTTACAGTGAATTTGCTGTTTATGTCCCTAGACTATATATAAGGAAGTGGAAAAACGGCCAGCTTTGGCCAGCGATGAAATGTCACTACACAACATCACAATGGGCACGACCCTCTTCAACACCCAGAGCAAATGTACGTCAGCCTTTTACATTCTGGAAGTGGTAGTTGACTAAAATTGTTTTGGGGGTCAAGTAACATGTTTTTTTCTGTTCACAAACTAAATTGTTGCTGGCTCATCCAGATGAGATCTGGCCACTGCCCATCCAGATTCCTGTAGTGAAACCAGACCCGGACCGAGCCAACCCCAAGATTGGCGTCTCTGTTTTGGCCTTCAGCTCAGACAGTCGCTATCTTGCCACTAAAAATGGTAAGAATGAATGCCTCGTCATTAACCTTCACTTCAAGTCCAGAGAGCAGTATTAAATGCATTGATGTTTACATTTCTGATCATAAACATCAACTTCCTGTGAACTACAGTCCTAGTATTTAACAGCTCCCTAGTCTGAGACTGGCTGTGAATGTGTATCTGCACGTCTGTCTCCGTAGACAACATGGCCACCGCTGTGTGGGTGTGGGACATGCAGAAGATGAGCCTGGAGGCCGTGCTGGAGCAGACATTGGCCGTACGTTGCTTTCAATGGGACCCCCGTCGCCCCCGACTGGCTCTGTGTTCTGGCAACAGCAAACTCTATCTTTGGTCCCCCGGAGGCTGCGTTTCTGTTCAAGTCCCTGTTGAAGGTAAATGGAACTGGAACTGGCAAATAATTGAAGGATGCAGACATCGTTGCTACATTGTTCTTAGATATAAGGAATGATCTGCACAAGGCAACTTTTGCTCTTTGGTACCAAGATTTGGATTTTGATGCTCGTACTGAAACTCTTCAGAGGCCAAAGTATAGTTGCTGTTATAGTCAGTTTTAATAGTGCTTGTCTTTTCTAACTGCAAAATGACTTTTGGACAGATTTAAAATGTTGCAGATGATTTGCACGATGGACACAAGTGTGAAAATAATTGTCAAAGCTACACTTTATCTGAGCATGGATGGATCCGGTGGGTTCCTTGTCTGCAGGCTCCATTTCACTGCATATACACGGAATACCGTTTTCCTAGATGAAATTCTGTTACGCATGTACAAGATGTTTCCCTTCACATGGACTCTCTGCTGAAACTGTAATCAAGAACACCACAAATCCACTGCTCCAGTACTTGCATGCCAGTTTGCAACACTGGAATCTGGCCTTCAGGATTCTTTTTCTTCTCTATCATATGTTTATGTGTAAACGCATTGTCATCACAGCTCCTCTTCTTTTTCTCCTACCAGGTAGTTTTCAAATCCAGTCCTTAACCTGGCACTCCAGTGGCGACTCTCTGATCCTGATTGGAAAGGAACAGCTTTGTTTGTGTTATATGGACAGCGACCAGGAAGACAAATAAAACACACATCTGTCTTTAGAGCATTTGTGTTAGACTTCAGGACCTAAGAAGCCATACACCAGAGCTGGACCAGTGGTAGCACTCCAGGAAAAATCTGACCTGTATGCTGGACTGTAGCTGCTCACCAGGCTTTTGAAGCCCCCAGTGCAGGTTACTGGGATGTTCTTTGTTTTGTTATTTACTTGAAAACCTGATACAACACTTCTGCAAAAAATTCAATTTTATAATAAATAAATAAATAAATAGCTACTAAAGCACTAGATGTAAACACTGTGAGAAATACAAAGGCTTGAAAAACTTTATAAATGTCATATTTAGTTTAAATATTTGGTGTTTCTACAAAATTCTGAATAAAGCTGTTTCTTAAATAATGCTTCATAAAGGGAATTATTTACATGTGTATTTCTAAACCTTCCAGTCGGTCAAAACTGTTTGTGTCAGACGTTTACTGAGAATAGCAGAGCTACATAAAGAATCTTGATTTAAATGAAAATAGTCCCAATGTGTTGGTCTCAGATCATTTCTGAACAGGTGAGACTATTTTTCTTTTTTTAGGGTGCCATTTTAAACTGTTTTTGTGGCATGACCCGTGTCATTTTTAACCTGCACCATTAGTCATAGGTTGAAGAGGCTTAGGAGTCTACACATTAAATTAACTGGTGATACTAAATATATTCCAACCGGGCTGCCTGGAATCAAGGTTTCATTTCTATATGGAGACCTATTTCTAAAAGCGTAACTATTTGTACTTAATCTGTAGCTCCTATGATCTGGTTGCTGTCGTTGATAGTAAGAATATCATATAAAAGCATTTCTGCAGTTTTTCTATTGGAAAGGTTTAAGCCTGCACCCCGTACCTCATCTCTTTAGGGTCTTTTTTTTGGTGCATACTTCCAGGAATGAAAAAAAAAAATAGGCAAACCACTCCTCTGTTAACACTCAGAGCTGCTGCCTTGACAAAAACATGTATACCTTTATTATTTTCCATTGTTGCTACTGTGCTACAAATATGTAGAGCAAAAAAAGAACAAAAACTCTTGGATATCTAACAACACATTTATCTCCCCTTAAATAAAACATTCCAGGACTGGCATTTAAATATTTTTTTTTTTTATAAGTGTTTGTTTTAACTTAATCAAAATAAGCACAGATAAAAGACACAATCACTATTTACAAATTCACTGAAGGTATTTCTTAAAAAAATAACCAAAAAAAACAGAACAAAACAAATATTCTTTCATGCAAACTCAACGTGCAAGGAGCATGCACAAGAGAGACCAGAAAAATGCATTGTGGGACAACATGGCGTTAAGCGTGGTAATATGGTCTGTAACCTTTGGTTGGACAATGGTGTATTACAGGGTATTTATAACAAAAGGAATCACCTAAACTATTTAAAATATTAGTACTTCATGATGACAGCGATGTGATGTGAAGCTTGGCCCGCACGTAGTTCAGTTTGTAACCCATCCTCAGCAGAGTTTAGTTCAACATAGTGCAAAGGTGTTAAACTAACATGAATCAAAGTTCTAGGACCGTTAAGGCAACGTACAAACCAAAAGACATGTTCTACGGAGCCACATTGCATAAGACATCTGAGACATACAAGAACGTATATGTGGTAGTAGCTTATTTAGCACAGCAAGCAGTACAGTAGCTCCCTGTTGAGGGGGAAGAAACTGAGAAATGAGTATAAATAACCAAATATGTAACTCATACTTGCCATGATTTCACTGATGCTAAAAAGTGCATCGTCATGTGACATGACTGCTGAACTCCATTCTACAGCTTTTCCACCGCAAGAAGCACAGACGCTCTGTGATGTGAATAATACAGCTACTCATTTCAAACCATTGTGTAACATATCTGGATTTTTCTTTAAAGCTGCGGAGAAAAAGCCCAGAGAAAGCACGTACTTTACCCATTAAACTGATCCTATCAAAATCAAAATGTCACATTTTTTGACATGCTGTGCGTTCTAAAGTGCTATAGGCTTTATCTCCAGCTCACGTGGCGTGGGCGTACGCTGTGTGAAGCCTATGTCTGTGTGCAGCTTTTTGGTGGAAAGCAACTGAAAGACGCAAAGAAACGGATGAGTTGACAGTCCATACGGTACTGTCCATCGATTAGGTTGTGCAGGCTGAACATGTCGTAGCCTCAATGCTGCAGCTTCCCTTCAACAGTGCAGCAGAACACAGACACGTGGCCTGAGCTCTCGAGAAACTGGAGAATTAGAAGCCGATTCTTCCTCGTGTCATGGAGTAGCCCAGCTTGGCTTCATTGTTGATGAAAGACATGATGCCCAGATAGGTCTCAATGAGTAGAGGTCTTTCCAAGATCAGGACACCGTTAGCCCGACCAGGGATGGGATGCTCTTTATGGGCTTTCTTCACTGCCTGCACCAGCTGGGTTCTGAAGTTGTCCAACTTGGGGAAAAAGAACAACAACAAAAAAAAAAGCAGATTTAATTGCCAAATGTGCCCCATTTACTGCATGAATCAAAACAAGCTTCTATAGAAAAGAAAATATCTTCTAACTTCCCCACCCCCAGTACTGTTACTGAGTCAGTATGAAATAAACAGCTATTCAATGCACACAGTCCTAGCTGCATGGATTTAAGTTGCATGAATGAACCTCTTTGTCCACGAGGATGAATTATACCATTAAGGAAGCAATCACTCGATTGTTTCCAGTTGCCTTCTGACCGCTGGATAAAAGAGCTGCCTCGCCAGTGTCCCCATTGTTTGTGTCCTAGATTTCATTTCAAGCTTTTACAAGCTCTCTCGGGTACTAATAGTGAAATGTACAGATTTGGTTGACAGGACTGTACCTGGCACAGCGAGGCCACCTTCTCGTCAGCGTGGGACATGGGGTGCTCTGTGAAGGTGGCGTAGGGCATGTCCGTGGACCAGGGGTTCCAGCGGTTGAGGAACGAAGCACGGGGACGTTTGTCCCACTGGATACGGATCCCATAGCCCTCCCTTCTGCAAGACGACACAACAGGAAAAGAACAGAGCGGCCATAAGAATTATCTTTTCTTCTTTTACATCTTTCAAAAGTGGATTTTTTAATCTTGTCACTCTGAAATCTACTGCTGCGTTTTCTTCCTGTGCTATGCTTTAACAGTATATTTTTGTTCAGATATGTTTAGTTGACCCACTTGTTGAGGGATTTAGGTGGGAACTCAAACTCGCCCACTGAGATGGTGTCAACAGCGTTGAGAGAGATCCTGACAACTTGCTGGCACAACAGATTAATAAAGTCATACTTGCACACCAACAGAGACCTGCACATATATATTAATAAGAAAAAAAAAAGTTAAATCAGACATAAGACAGAAGCTGGATGGTGTATGTCCTCCATCATTTGAGTTGAAGAAATCAAACTCACCTCTCTGTAATAAGCACAAGCCTCTCCTTCTCATTGTTCCAGTGGTCAACCCTGTAGAAAAAGTAGTTAAAGAGCAGTGAAGTGATGCCTTGTTATGCGTCAGTAAGTTGTGTTTTTGGGTCATGAAGCAGTTGTTTCAGATACACTGATCACACATCCGGACGGGTCTCTTACTCCGCCAGCAGCCACACGCTCAGCACCTCCCCGTCCTCGGATGGCAGCGCCACAGTCCGGATGTCGCTCACAGCCTGCTCGATGGTACCTGGCTGAGATCAGCATCACACATCCGCCTATCATCAGCATCAGCTCGAGAGAAAGAGAGGCCTCACTTTGATGTCTCTACTCTCGCCTCGCACCGGGGCGCACCGGGGCGCAGCGGTCTGATCAACAGCGGAGCCACTTACCCTGAACACGAAGTAGTCCTTCACCTTCGCCTGGATGGTGGGGTTGTGCACGTGGAAAGGCGTCAGCGTTTGCAGAGGGGGGCAGCAGGCCTGCCCGAGGCCTCGCACCCCCTCCGGCGGCGTGAAGGCAACCTCGACCCCGTCCTCGGTTTCTGCGGGGTGGAGCACCGCAGCGCCGGGGCTCTCCGGCTCCATCGCGTCGTTCAGCTGAAGCATGGCGGAGCAGGCGGTGCGCGGGGAGCTGCAGTGCGCTGGATTAGAAACGTCTTTCTGAAGACGCAGACTCTCCCATTGCGCACGAATAATGTTTTGATCGTGGGGTTAAACGAGGAAGCTCCCCTCTTGCTTCACTTCCCCGTTTTGATTTTCTTCCTCTTAAAGGGACCCAGTTTCCTTTAAGAGAAAGGAAACATGCGCGATCCAAACACGAGGCGTTGCGGATGCAAACATCTGCCCACAAACTGTTATTTTGTTGACCACGTACAAGTGTTTTCTTTTCTTTTCTTCTGTGAGATAAGCTTTAACAATGTCCTCAACAAATGCCAAGTTGGAAAGCCAATCAAAGCCGACAATCCACAACTATATTTTGATTATTTGTGTATTTAAAAAAATAAATGTATTACAAAAAAGGAGAAACAGTTTCTGTGAAGCAACAACATAACTGATCATCCCAAAATGATCGCCAGTCAGATACTTGTTCTAGCACAGGTGATCATCTACTGTACATGTGTCAAACACAAGGCCCGCGGGCCAAATGTGGCCCGCCACGTCATTTTATGTGGCCCTCGAGAGCTTGTGCATTATTGGCTTCAATTTTAAACCAATATTTTAAGACTTAAAATAAGCTTATACCGCTTTAAAGCGCACATTGTCAATAAACTTCATCTCCCATAATACATTTCGTCGTTACCCACAACGATAACAGTTTATCACTATGAGCAAGACATCAAGACAATTTTCAGAACTGATGGACTTGAGAAAGACCTTTACAAACGAGCCCCAACATGTCTTTTTTGTTATGAGGCAGTGTCAGTCGTGAAAGAGTACAACCTACGTCGGGATTTTGACATCAAACACGGAGCATGCTAAATTTGCTAAATTAGCCCACAAGAAAAACCAAGAAGCTTCTGAAACCAAGGTAATGGATACTCTCAGTCACCTGTGCGAAAGCAGGGTTACAACCACAAACCTCGAGTTTAATATAATAATGATTTAAATATTTGAAACTTGAATACATAATAAATACAGAAACAGTAATTTCCAATATAATAAGGTGTAGTTTAATTTTTTTGGGTTTACAATCCATTTTGTTACATTCATGCTGTCAATCTGGCCCTTCCAGGGCCACCATGATGCTGATGTGGCCCTTAGTGGAAATGAGTCTGACAGCCCTGATCTACTGAGAGAGACTCACCTCAGCTGTGATGATGAAGCTGCATCATCATCTGCTTCTCAGATTGGATGACATCACACTGAACATGCGCAGGTAACAGAGGTGAGCTCTCCTGGTGGAAAACTCGGAGGCTAACGCACTGTCAGTGTGGCACTTTATTTTCAGAAACATCAAAAGTGTTTTCAGAGATGGAGCTGGTTCATACCTCTACGGGGCCCCGGGAAAAACTCTGCTGAGGGGCCCACTGAACCCGCAAAAAATGTCAACAGTCGCAGCTGGCTCCCAGTGCTTCCACTCCATCAAATCAGCTGCACTTGTTTTACTTTCATCTACTTCAAATGTAGGTGATTGTTTATATTATTATCTAATTATTATTTATTTATTATTTATTTGTCATAATATTTCACAAGTGTTATTTCATTCACTAAGATATTTGCATCTATATTTGCCTCTGGGCCATTCAAGCAAACAAATCTCCATCTTAGTTTAGATTTATCCATTACTTTCCATTTTGTATTAGTGCAGCTGTAATTACAGGATTACAATTAAAATTAAAGCTGCAAGCAGCGCTTATCGGGCCCTCGCACCCATCGCCACCGCCCCCCAGGTGCTCCCCACCTTCCCAAGCCATTCAGGAATAAAGATAATTCTGTGATAATTCTGTTTTGTTATAAAATGGAAAAGTTACTGCTCAGCTTGAATCCAGAGGTATTAAAACAAAAAACTGGCTAGAATCTACTAAGAGCTGAATTCTAACCTGTCATATCAACGTCGTAACTGTCACATCTGTGTATAATCTTAAACAAATATAAAGAGTAAGAGATCTGATGTCCAGAGCAGATTTACAGAAACTTATCCAGCCTTCATCTCCAGCAGACTTGACTACCATAATGATCTTTTGTCTGATTAGACAGCTTTAGAATCATGATGAACCCTGTTGCCAGAGTTCTAACAAGAACCAAGAAAACTGAACACATTACTGCTGTTACCTCAGACTCGTCCATGCACAAAATTTGGATGGTGAATGAGGACTTTTTTCAGTATAAGCTGTAGGAACTGATAAACCACACGTAGGATACAAAATACACTAAATAATGTGACAAAATCATGGTCCTTTGATGAAACAGTGGCACTGTCCAAGACTGTCAGATACACTTGTTCAGAGTGAACGGATCATCAAATACATGAATATTCAAGCAGATTGGATAATGCATGTGTAATTCAGAACAACTTTTCCATTCATGACAAAAGATCTGTTTAGTAAAGCCTATAGTTAGTCTCAACAATAGTGTGTTAGGGCCAATAGTCACAGCTACAGTTACAAGAATGGACGAAGACCAGACCAGAGCAGGCTGGTCTGAAACAGCCTCATCATAGCTATGCTTCTATAGGTCTACGCTGCAGGGGGACACCAACATGATCCACTGAGTGGCCTCCACACCTCTTCTCTTCCCACTTTTACCTTTCTTTTTCAGTTGTATCCAGAGTTACTTTTTTAACCTAATTGCACTCCTGTAAAATGACAATAAAAGGATTTCTATTTATTTAGATTTCTACTTAATTACCATTTTGGCTCGAATATAGAACAACTTTCAAATAAGACAACTGCTATTTTTCAAATATCATTTTGGGAAAATAAAAATATGATGAAGACAATAAGGTTATTTGTAAAATAACACATTGTACAATTACTATGGAAGAAAATCACACAGAAATAACATTCTGCTCTTTTGTTAAACATTTCATTGATTTAATCTTTTTTAGGAAGTATGGTACTATGCTTAAGGTAAGGCACGTATCAGGTTTCCATCTTATTTAAGATATAGTATTATTTACTTTATTCTCTTAAAATCTGAGACTGTGACTCAGTGAATAATATTCAACCACTTAGTTAAATAACTGCATTAATGTCAACAACTGCATAACCATTAAGTTGAGTTATATTCTGTTTGAAGAACAAGGCTAATAATTCAGTCTGTAAATAAATTCTGGACTGTAACATAACTTTCTTTGCTTTCTTTCCTTTGCTCAAGTCGGTCGCATGATCCTCCATTTTACATGAGATCCAGCTTGTATTCGTTCACTGTGATATTCGATTCGCTTACACTTTAATAATTTACAGCTGAGGAATGCGAAAAATTCATATTTTTATGACATCATTACTAAAAATAGTCACAGCACACGGGCCTTATTTGCTACAGTTAACAGGTTAAACAAACCCTCTTGCTTCAGTAGCTCCTGAACTTTATGCCACCAAGGCCTGCAATGACTTTGCCAAATTCCTCACAGACAAAATCCAAAATATTAGACAAGCAGTTGATGTGTGACTACAAGAGAAAAGTGTCGTCCTCCATTTTGAAATGACCTTCCATTTTTGAGAATGTGATTTCTAGAATAAAATATCGTCCTAAATTTGGGCCAATACGGTAGTAACATATCATAAATATATCTGAATTCTTTGATTAGGACTGAATAAGATAATTTTAGTTCATGATATTTTCTCGGGGGCATGATCTGGGTCTCTGAAAAGTGCCAATAGACAAATATAGAGTGATGGACTATTAGACCCGAAGTTCAAATGTATGCATGTACTTGATCAGGGTGAATCATTAAATATATGGATTTGGGGGCAGATTGCACAATGCATGTGCAAGTTATAACAACTTTTCCATTCATGGCGAGACATCAAAATTCGCCGTACTCTCACAGCCACGCCCTTTGATATAAAGTTACAGCTTTCACTGTCAGTCATCTTCAATGTCTTTACTACTGATTTGAACCGGTTTGAGGTGTGTCGGCTCATCCCACTCGGAGCAGGGGTACCTAATGCAAAACATGACATTTCCTGTCGCCAATAGGTGGTGCTACAGCGGTTCCTCAATATTGTAGGTTTTATTTGTTCAGGATGGGACTACGATCATACTCGTCATGCATCATACGTGTCACTGCGGCCACGCCCTCTCGTAACAAGTTATAAGCTTACACTGAAATGTATACACTTGTTTCCTTTGCAATTGCTTTTTTGGTTTGCTTTATCTACTTACATCAGTGGTGCGCAAACTGTGGTACACATACTACTGGTGGTACACGAGCGCTCTCTGGTGGTACACAGGGGAACCACATTTTTTCCACATTTTCGCTTAAAAAAAATCAGAAACATACAATGCATTACAAATACGTTTCAAACAAAATGTGTAGGTTGAGATAATTAAAATTGTGTCTTTTAAAAAAACATTTGTTGCATATTCAGTTTTAGTGCAGATGAAACAACTTTTGAGTGTGTTTATTTTGCTCTGTATGAGAGTATGAGTTTGTAAGAATTGTTGGACAGAGTTGTAAATGTCTGATTTAGTAAGGTAACAATTAAGGTAATAAATATCCACAATAAGGAATAAACATCTCTCCTGTGTGTTAAGCTAATTGAGAAGGCATATATGGCTATATTTTAAAATTGGTCATCATGGTGGTACTCAGAGAGCTGAACAGTTTCTCAGGTGGTACGCAGTATTAAAAGTTTGAGATCCACTAATCTACACATATGTACACATATGGGTCATTCTTCAACTATGGTAGAATTTGTGTCCTTTGCAGGAATAATAGATGCAAAACACATTTCTTGATTTTTTTGTTTTTGGCACAGTTACATGACACCAAGAGGAACATACAAAAATTAATTTAAAGGTCAAGTGTTATTTTTACTACATAAACCATGGTTTTATATGTATGGATTGTGCTATTGTGCGATTGTCCCTCGGTCAGATTTTTGACCTTCAATCCCTCTTACTATTGAATAACATTTTGATTTAAAAACTAACTTTACAGACAAATGGTACATAAATACCAATTTAATGAAACATACCATGTGTTGTAAGATACAGTAGTATTAAATGTCTTTTTTTATAAAAAGATCACCTGTCCCTTGGGATCACTGTCATTTCCATCACACACCACAAAATGTAACTTGAGGGAGGTTTTTGTTTAAGGTTTGAACACCTACAACCATGGTAACAGTCAATCACAGGAGAGCACATGGCAGGAGAGCAGAGCTAGCTCCCTGGAAGAACATGAAAGCTGAAAAAAATCAAGATAAATATTTCCCAAACAAAGAATATGTTTATTGGTCGTCATTTCCAAACAGCTCATATTTTCTTTAGATTTATAAATAATTATTAAAATAACATTTTATGTAGTGTATTTTGTGTATATTTAATGCTAGCTTTTTGTTATGAATGCTTCTTGTTTGGCTTATATCAAGTTAATAAGGGATTAATTATTAATTAATAATTACGTTTTTAAGATAATTAAGTTTTAATAATAAAAGTGAACTTTGTTCAGCAATGTTGGTTGTCACATGTCATTTCCAACACATGCTGTCTTTTCTATCACACAATGTCATTTCCATCACATCACATATTTGTAAAAATATTTAATAAAAATAACACAGTCACATTAATAATATTTTGTATTTTTGAAAATTATGCAGCTATGGCTGCAATTCATATCTGGGATAGGAAAACTCATGTTTGTGTCATGAAAGAACTTCATTGAAAGACTTCAGTAAAAGGGTTTAAAGGTGATTGTCATCTCAACAATGGAAAAGTATTGTCCTTACAATCCTGAAAATAAATATATTTATATATTTGGGAGTAAATCAGAAAAGGATCTTTCTCCTGTCGCCATGCCGTCAAAATCAAGTTTTCCCTACATTTCGTGCTGCGTTTCTTCGTTGATGTCAACTTTTAACCGTAAACTGAGGTGCATTCTGCCACCTACTGCCCTTGAGTGTATACATTGCACCTCTTGCCCACTATTGATATTCACTGTTCTATTGCTTATGACTGAATGAAAGAGCAGCCAATCACATAAATGGCTCCGCCCTCTCTGCTGTGATTGACACACTAATCATTCTTATGAAAAACAAAGCCATTATTATGTAAAAGGTCATTCTTATAAAAACGAAACCATTATCATAATAATGGGAAATATTTCATAATAATAAACATGCATTTCATAATAATGGGAAATATTTCATAGTAATAAACGCCCGTATTTCATAATAATAGAATCATTTATTCATTGAATTATGACCCAAACGGGGCTCCATACATATGCGTGACGCAGCGTCGATGACCAGGAAGTGATTTCACAGAGCTCATGTATTCCACTGCTCTGACCTCACCTTCTTTTGTGATTTATAATTTCAACACTGCAACATACATGTCACTGTAAGGTAACCTGGATTTACCATGTCTTAAAATACAAAAATATTACACTTAATAGTGTGAAATTTTGAGTGCATATACATTAGCATGCTCGGAACCCAGCCTATTCTTGTCGTAGGTGCCTTAGAGTTGGACAGTTACGACAGTCATTGATCTCACCGACACGCAGTCAAGTGGTTTCATGTATCCCTCAATAGTTCCAAACGTTCACGGCTGTCAGTCTACTTGAATGGATTTAGGCAGGTACGGTCAAAACGACCATTTTCACGTAAATCTTAGCCATTGTATTGTATTGATTCTTGTGATTACATTTACATGTAATAAATTAACAACATAATACTTTTATTGGGAGTGGCAAAGACAACATAGCTGAATACATTTACAGTAGACTGAATGAATTCATATTTTGTAATCAACAAATTTAATTGAATACAAGACCTTAATCAGATAAAAACCGTCTGTGCTGGATTATAATAATGCCATGGAAATGTAATTTTAGAAATAGTTTAAGGTTTACCACCATTTCTTCCTTTCTTTTTTCCTTTTTTTTTTTTTTTTTTTTTTTTACATTTTTCTGTTAGCTATGATGCTGGCATACCCATAGAGGTATGAAAATGATCAAACTGTCCAAAGACTGGGATAAATGTCCACACTGCTCTAAACTCCAAGTGGATCTGGCGTTTTACAAGATCATATTTAATCTACTTCAGTGGTTCTCAAACTTTTAATGCTGCGTACCACCTGAGAAACTGTTCAGCTCTCTGAGTACCACCATGATGACCAGTTTTATAATATAGCCATATATGTCTTCTCAATTAGCTTTAAACACACAGGAGATATGTTTATTCCTTATTGTGGTTATTTACCACAGTTTGCGCACCACTGATCTACTTGAAATCCAACACATAATAATGTGTTAATAATTATGCTACTAATCTGATCAGATGTCACTGATACTCTGGTAAAAGATGCATAATGCCCATCAAATTAAAGAAGAAACAACCCTTCAAAATACAGGCAAGCTTTAAATTAATTAGATAACTCAGTACCAGTATTTACAATCAGGTGCACTGAAGGAATCACCACAAAGTGCTGCTAACTTTAATAACAAATATAATATTAAAAGAAAAATATTTTATATGCCAAGACGATACCTGCAGACTGACTGGATGTAGTTAATGAAGTGCTGCTCACCGCAGATGAATTGTAACCAGCTAATTATTCTTACGGTTAACATTATCAAAAACCTGATAAACTAAAAATAGCACAGTATGAATTTAAAAAATGTAAAGTCAAAATCATGAATGCTTTCGATTTTATCAATTTACCGCTGAACATGCTTCAGAAACTCAGAGAGTGAGTGGAGTTTAACGATGGAACTATTGCTGTTTGGATTTATCGGCTGCTCCGTGACCAACGTGACTTCCTTATTTTGTGAGTTCACTTTGAAATAAAAAGGGCCCTAAAATAAAAGCCTTGCACATAAATGTGAAATTAAAAAATAAAAGCTTCACTAATAAATACCTATACTGTTACAAAATAAAAGTGTGATGAAATAAATACGTTGGCCATTTAAAAATGAATATTTTATTAATTTTTTTGTATTTATTTCATGGAAATTTATTAATTTTAGTACTTATTTAATTGTGAATGAAGTTGCTCTCCAGAACAGACTTTCTGATTTTGCATTTATTCAGTACCACAAAGACTTCTAAATAAATAATTTTATGTACTTTGTTTATTCCTACAGCCTGGTGCCTGCTGCAGCTCCACCATGACCACAAAGTCATCTGTGTCTCTTCTTCAGCTTTCCTGGATGGGGTTCAGATTTTATGCATCCAAAGCCTCTTTTTCTTTTGGTCCCCTAGCCTCAAACCTGACACCAGTATCCTCTGCTTGTCCTCCACATATGTTTTCCTGTAGACGCTCTTTGTCCAGCAACATTAAGGCACGCTCCTATCTTCAGTATATGAAAAGCAAGATCATATCCCGTCCCACTCCGCCGTACACCCATGTGTGCCAAATAGGAGATCCTGTCCTTCGTTCACAGGCAGCTGCTATTGATCCTGCAGCTTTAACAGGCCAAGAGATACAAAAAGTCATCAACAATATGGTGAAGGTAATGCGAAAGCTTCAGTGTGTGGGACTGAGTGCGCCTCAGATTGGGGTGCCGCTCCGTATCCTAGCCTTGGAATATCCACAGAGGATGTTGGAAGAGAGTACCCCTGCAGCAAGGGCGCTCCACGGTCTCTCCATCGAGCCCTTGAGGATTTTTGTTAACCCTCAACTGAGGGTCCTGGATAGTAGGATGGTTCTTTTTCAAGAGGCCTGTGAGAGCATCTCCGGCTTCTCTGCCACAGTTCCACGGTATCTGTCAGTGGAAGTTTCTGGTATGTTCATAACTTTGCTTCCCATGGCTTTGGTATGTGAGTTACACAGAACAAGAATAAAATATTAATTTGGATTATTTTTGTACGTCACCTAAAAGTGTAAAGTTTTCCGCTTATGTGAAAGTAGCCTTTCTGTAATCAGCAGTGACATTCAAAGATTATTGCAAAAGCATTTCTGTATCTTTTTTTCCATCCAGGTCTGAATGAAAAAGGGGTACCTGTCACATGGCAGGCCAGTGGTTGGTCAGCTCGAATCCTGCAGCATGAGATGGACCACTTGGATGGGGTTCTTTATGTTGACCGCATGGACAGCAAAACCTTCATTAACATCAACTGGCAAGCGTACAATGAATAGAAAATACCTTTACACACAATGACAGTAAAAAAAAGTGACACAGATTTAAAATTTCATTCCAAATCTTCGTCACTATTGACCAGACAAAACTTTACATTTGGTGCTTGCTCAACTTCTCAGTGAAGTAGATGATCACAGAATCAGCTTCATGGTAAAATACTTCAACTACTGTCCATCACTGCAGCAGAGGTGTGAATCATAAAATGCTGCTTACATTGTCTGCTGCTATCACAGCGGTGACAGATCATGTCTGGGACATGAGCCAGACATGATCTCACCACAAGTGTGTCGTTTGTGTGCACACAAACTTCCAAATAAAGCTGAAACTGATATAAGTAATACAAAATGGCTCATATTGTGGGGGAAGGAAAAAAAAGTTTTTTTTTTTGTTTTTTGCAGGAAGTCTCATAATAGTTGGCTTTACCCATTCACCTTGTATTTTGAGCGTTACGCTGCCATTCTGATGTAATTTCGGACATAAGTTATCTTTAATAACCCTTGAAACACATTATACTCTATGAGGTAGCATATAGTGTATCAGCACTAGTAACTAGTAACTAGTTTTACCAGCACACAGCAAAAAAAAGAAAAAGAAAAAAAAAAAAATTAGCTCACAATGCCAGTACACCAAAATTGTAGAAAACTACTTCAAAGACATATTTATTCTCAAATAGTGACACTTCCCTCATCTTTTTAACCAAACAATTGAAACTGCCACTTGTTTTAGTCACGGTCTCTCTGCAAGTCATGAATGTACTTACTGTTAAAAACTGCACTACAATAACACTGGAACCAACAATAAATCACATTTCTTAACTAGGAAGCTGAGTGAAGTTCATAAATCCTGATTTTTAAGTATTTTTTTGGGAGGACTTGTGGCTTTTACTGCGGGGGGGGGGGGGGGTCATGGGGGCTGGTGGAGGGGTGTGGGTGGTGCCCG
Organism: Hirundichthys speculiger; assembly: GCA_018398805.1. NCBI lineage: Eukaryota > Metazoa > Chordata > Actinopteri > Beloniformes > Exocoetidae > Hirundichthys > Hirundichthys speculiger. Next base: position 394,976 of record JAGFBZ010000443.1, on the reverse strand, counting down.
GGCGGGCTCATGGGTGTTGCTGTCGTGGGTTTGGGTGCTTGTGTTGATGTGGTGCCTTATGTGGGCCAACCTGGTCGAGGACCCTCTTGATTCTGCTCTTGCGCCATCATTATGGGGGGCTGATGGGGGGGACTCGGCTCGAGTGGGCTTGGTGTCAGAGTGCAGCATGGTGGGATGGGGGGGGGGGGGGGGGGGTTAGGGTGCCCTCGGGGTGCACTGTGTGTGTGGGTGTGAATATGCAGAGTGAAGTACTGTAGTATGTACTGTAGTATATACTATAGCATATATCATAGTATGTACTGTAGTGTGAACGTATGTGTATCAGTATGTATGTTTGTAGTTAGATGTCTGTGTCCATCTGGATATGAAATTACAACTAAAATTTAGGATAAGGCCTCAAAAATCGGATAAATTTTAAGGGTAATCATGGAACATTGGAGAAGGGGTAGGATTAAATAAGTTTTACTTCTTCCTACCCCTTTTTTAGACATGTTAAACCAGATATGTGTTTTGCATATTGATATGTATATATATATAAATCGGTGTGTGTGCATTGGGTATACATTTTATTTATTTTTTCTTTTTGGGGGGGAATATGTCCATTTAATATTTAGATTTATTTACAAGAGGTTTTATATGTTTCTAAATTATGGTTATACACATGTGTCAGTGTATATTGATTTATGCATTATTATATATTTTATAAATATATTTATTTTCAGATACATAGATTCATGATAGTGTTAAAATTGTCTATGCTTTAAAAGATTGTTTTGACATGTCTGGAATGAATCAATAGAATGAAAATTAAAAATGAAATGGAGAACAACAGGACAGAGAGCAGAGAGAAAGGAGATGACCTGCGTTATGTGTCACAGACTGGGGATCAAACCTGGACCCACGGTGATGAGGACGTCCAGCCTCCATGCATGGAGCGCCTCCGGCTGAGTTTCGTGCCACCCCTGATCTTTTGTCTTCTAAGTCGTTCCCAACATCTTTCAGTTATCCCATCTTCTTGCCTCAGGCTGCTCACGGCAGTAGTGCGCTTTCTACTAGCACTGCTGCATAAAATGGAGGTGCTCACAGTCCTTTATTGGCCCCTGAATGTTCTCAGAAGTAGAAACCCTTTCTCTCAACAACATTTTTATAATTATCATGATAATCATCATGATTATTAATACTATTATTTTTATTCTTAGAATCATCATGGACACTGGTGACTGTCTCTTGAGAAAAGATGATCATTCTCTAGGAAATTGTATTCAAAAAGTCCCAGCCTGACATTGAAACCTGTACATTTTTTGTCTGACCTCACACCCATGGGGCTACTTTTTTTTAAAATCAAACCTGAATACACAACATAGCTTAAGGCTTTAACTTTGTGGATGAGGAACAGATGCTTCTGTGGACAAAAGAGGAAATTAACAAAATGAATTGTAAGGAAAAAACGCATGAAAATAGAAACACAAAATACGAGCTAAGAAAGCCAATAGGAAGAAAATAGCTCATTTGACATCTATGACTTGTGTTCCGTGTCAACAGCGTCCTGCATCAGCCAGTAAGCGCCTCTGCACGCGACGTTGCGCTGGTAGACCGGCGTACCGTGCGTGCGGGCTCTGAGCAAAGAGGCATCACCACGTACGGTGTTGTCATGACAACCCTCAAGGGAATTTCCATGGGAGCTCCCTCAAGTGGCTTTTCAATTTGACGTCATTGAATGGCACGTGACAAAAGTTGTATATAAAGAGGTCACACACTGTCAATTCTTCAGTGGGTCCCCTCGGGGAACCACACAGTGGCGCCAGCAGAAAAAAAATCTGATGGTGGCTAGTGGGTGACAAGGCAAATTCTTAGGGTGGCATACCCAACCAAAAAAAAAAAAAAAAAAAAAAATAAATATATATATATATATATATATATATATATATATATATATATATATATATACACACTTTACTTTTATATATTTTATATTTATATATTTTAACAGTATTTTATTATCACTTTACTTATATTAACTTGTATATTTATGTTATTCAACTATTCATGACAATACAATGGCCAACACAACTAATTCTGAAAAGGACTTTTGTGGGTATGTATGTTATACAGAGTTTGCAGTGTTTGTGTAGTATATTTATTTGACTGGAAATACGTGGATATACTTTATACATGTGCATACTGAATGAGTGAGACTTTTGCTTACTCTATGAAGTTAGCACGCTAAGCGGAAAAGTTAGCATAGCTAACTAACCACTTTGCTGAATTGCTTTCAATCTACAGAGGTTAGAGGATGAAACGAAAACACGATATATCACATTTTTTTGGCAAGAGTGGAAGTACTAGTGAGAAGAAAAGTGAGAATGTTGAGAAGCAGAACCCCGATGTAGAAGAAGTACCGGTATGCAGTGAGAATGAGTCCAGGGTGAGAACAAGGACAGAAGGTGCAGACGATGAATCAAGAATTCCTGGGCCTGAAGGTAACATTCAGCTACTGAACTGGATGATGAAGACATCAGTAGTAGAAATCCATTGATCTTGCTGTTGTGCATTAAGTGTTAAATTAGCCATTATGAAATATTACAACAAATGGGTTGGATGTTTCTTCCTTGAAGGAAGAAACATCCAACCCATTTTTTGTAACATTTCATAAAGACTAATTTAACACTAGTAGTAGAGTGTTTAGGAGTGTGTTTATGGGGATTTTTGACAGAAGATTCTTCCAGAAGGGAAGAATTATATTCTTCCAGAAGAATAGAATTATATTACAGAGAAAAGAAACAAACATACAAAAATCTTATGTGCACAGAAGGAGAGTTGTCAGTCAGTACTCCGCAGAATACTGGCTGAAGACTCTGTCTCAACAGAGATGAGGCTGTCTCTTATACCAAGACAGAAGGTGCTGATTCTTCAATGGGTTCTGCATACAGAGTGGATCACAGCAGGGAGTGACAAAAGGCAAAGGGACAATTGTCTTAAGAAAGACTGATTGAATTTAGGGACGTTACACAGTTCCTTGATCAAGAAGTTATTTACTTGATATTGATTGAATTTAGGAATGTTTATTCAGAGTCACAGCTGACCCCCGCTGTGTCTCCTTGATCAATGAATCACAGCTGACCCCGTGCTTGTGTCTGTCACACATTATGATGTGTATTGGTCTTGTTAAGAAAGACAAATAACTTTTAAACATATTGTTAAATACAAGATGAATGAATTAAATAAAAATGCCCTCCACACCACCACCTGCAGGGAGGGCCATAGGAGTCGGGTGCTTTGTGGTATGCGCGGCAGCCGAAAGCGTGGTCCTTGGCGTGCCAACCCTCGGCTGACGAAACTGTCTACTGGGACATGGAACGTTGCCTCTCTGGCGGGGAAGGAGCCTGAGCTTGTGCGTGAGGTCGAGAGGTACCGACTAGACATAGTCGAGCTCACCTCGGCGCACAGCCTGGGCTCTGGAACCAAACTTCTCGAGAGAGAGGCTGGACCTTATTCTACTCTGGAGTTACCCAGGGTGAGAGGCGACGGGCTGGTGTGAGCTTGCTTATAGCCCCCCAGCTTGGAGCCTGTACGTTGGGGTTTTCCCCAGTGGATGAGAGGGTAGCCTCCCTGCGCCTTCGGGTTGGGGAACGGGCGATGACTGTCATTTGCGCTTATGCGCCAAATGACAGTTCTGAGTACCCAGCCTCTTGGGGTCCTTGGCGGGGGTGCTGGAAGGCGCCCCTAATGGGGACTCCTTTATCCTGCTGGGGGACTTCAACACTCACGTTGGCAATGACGGTGGTACGTGGAGGGGCATGATTGGGAGGAACGGCCTCTGATCTGATCTGAACCAGAGTGGTGTTTTGTTGTTGGACTTCTGTACTCGTTTTTTTTTCTGGATTTTTTTTAAACAGTTTATAATTTTTTTTTTTTTATTTTTTTTTGTCTCTTGTGGACCTTGTGGTCCACAAGAGACTGCCCTTGTGGCTGTCCTTGTGGACAGCCTTCCCAGAAGAGTTGAAGCTGTTCTAGCTGCAAAGGGTGGACCCTTGTCATATTGATTAGGAATGGGATGACCTAAAGCTCATATATGGGTCAAAGCAAGTGAGACAATAGTTTTGGCAATATAGTGTATACTGGTCCAGAGTGCTTTAACATTTTTTTCTTATTTTTTTTTCTGGATTTTTTTAAACAGTTTTTAATTTTTTTTTAATTTAAAAAAAAAATTTTTTTTTTGTCTTTTTCAATGCATAGGTTCAGAGGACCTCCTTCATCTGCAGACTACAGAAGCCCTACGGACTCTCTGCCATCTGCAGAAAAAGTAAGGAGCCATTTAGCGTCTGCGTCGAACAACCCTCCTCCTGCGTCTTCGCGGTGCGACAGAAGTCCTACGGACTCTCCGCCGTCTGCGTACGGGGCGAGAAGCCTGTCTACGTCTGCGTGGCATTGTCAAGAACAGTAATGACCACTTGGAGTAACAGGGTCTATTTATAAACTCTGTTGACAGCTTTAAGTGATGTCATTGATGACATCAGATCTTGATTAGGATGATGTCAATGATGACGTCATAGAGTGATGTCATTGTTTTTTTTCTTCATTTGCACATGAAATATTTATATTAAACTTTGAAAATAGTTTCCTAAATTATCCAAAACTTTGATGTTACTATGGTAAAATTGTGAAATGTTGAAATGAAAATGTGATGTGATTATTGGGTTTTTTATAGTTGTGAATCTTGAATGTCTAAGTCAAGGATGAGGCTAAATTTATCTCCATTTAAAATATTTATTCCTTCTTTGGTGATCTTAGCCATTAAAAGCAACATTACCTACTTTTTGTGAACTGTTTATGCCATTATTAATCATTTTCATAGGAGTGCTAATGTGTTAATGTGGTCTTAGTGTCACATGATGAATGGTCTTTTTTGATGGTTTTATTTAGCTTTGTGATGTTCTTGTCTGATGTCATGTTACCTGGATGGCAGAAACATTTGATAACTGTTTCATTTAAACCTCTGATGTAAGTGTTACCTGCATTTAGATTTGACCTTTGTTTTAACAGAGCTCCATAGACCTATATTCAAGATACATAGACCTTCTTTAGTGACCTTAGTCTTGAATAGATATATGAACAGCATTTTGTAAAATGTCATAATTACTCATTTTATGTCAGTGCTTGCTACGCTAATGTGGTCTTAGAGTCACAGAGCTAATGGTCTTATTTGATACAAATAGCTATGTGAAGTTTACCTTTAATGACAGTTGCTCCAACAATTAATCTTACTGCCCTGGTGTGGTGTCCAATGGTAGGAACAGATGCTGCTACTGAGTGGCATTGAGTTTTTTTTTTGTTGATGTTGCTTAGAGAACCCTCCTGTGTTTGTGGATGACAGAAGCCCTATGACATTTCATGACATTTTACAAAATGCTGTTCATATATCTATTCAAGACTAAGGTCACTAAAGAAGGTCTATGTATCTTGAATATAGGTCTATGGAGCTCTGTTAAAACAAAGGTCAAATCTAATTCCAGGTAACACTTAGATCAGAGGTTTAAATGAAACAGTCATCACTGATATCAAACGTTTCTGCCATCCAGGTAACATGACATCAGATAAGAACATCACAAAGCTAAATAAAACCATCAAATAAGACCATTAATCATGTGACACTAAGACCACATTAACACATTGGCACTCCTATGAAAATTATTAATAATGGGATAAACAGTTCACAACTAGTAGGTAATGTTGCTATTAACGGCTAAGATCACCAAAGAAGGAATATATATTTTAAATGGAGATAAATTTAGCCTCATCCTTGACTTGGACATTCAAGATTCACAACTATAAAAACCCAATAATCACATCACATTTTCATTTCAACATTTCACAATTTTACCATAGTAACATCAAAGTTTTGGATAATTTGAGCAACTATTTTCAAAGCTTAATATAAATTATTCATGTGCAAATGAAGAAGAAAAAAACAATGACATCACTCTATGACATCATCATTGACATCATCCTAATCAAGATCTGATGTCATCAATGACATCACTTAAAGCTGTCAGCAGAGTTTATAAATAGACCCTGTTACTCCAAGTGGTCATTACTGTTCTTGACAATGCCACGCAGACGTAGACAGGCTTCTCGCCCCGTACGCAGACGGCGGAGAGTCCGTAGGACTTCTGTCGCACCGCGAAGACGCAGGAGGAGGGTTGTTCGACGCAGACGCTAAATGGCTCCTTACTTTTTCTGCAGATGGCAGAGAGTCCGTAGGGCTTCTGTAGTCTGCAGATGAAGGATGTCCTCTGAACCTATGCATTGAAAAAGACAAAAAAAAAAATTTAAAAAAAAATTAAAAACTGTTTTAAAAAAATCCAGAAAAAAAAACGAATACAGAAGTCCAACAACAAAACACCACTCTGGTTCAGATCAGAGAGGCCGTTCCTCCCAATCATGCCCCTCCACGTACCACCGTCATTGCCAACGTGAGTGTTGAAGTCCCCCAGCAGGATAAAGGAGTCCCCATTGGGGGCGCCTTCCAGCACCCCTGCCAAGGACCCCAAGAGGCTGGGTACTCAGAACTGTCATTTGGCGCATAAGCGCAAATGACAGTCATAGCCCGTTCCCCGACCCGAAGGCGCAGGGAGGCTACCCTCTCATCCACTGGGGAAAACCCCAACGTACAGGCTCCAAGCTGGGGGGCTATAAGCAAGCTCACACCAGCCCGTCGCCTCTCACCCTGGGTAACTCCAGAGTAGAATAGGGTCCAGCCTCTCTCTCGAGAAGTTTGGTTCCAGAGCCCAGGCTGTGCGCCGAGGTGAGCTTGGCTATGTCTAGTCGGTACCTCTCGACCTCACGCACAAGCTCAGGCTCCTTCCCCGCCAGAGAGGCAACGTTCCATGTCCCAGTAGACAGTTTCGTCAGCCGAGGGTTGGCACGCCAAGGACCACGCTTTCGGCTGCCGCGCATACCACAAAGCACCCGACTCCTATGGCCCTCCCTGCAGGTGGTGGTGTGGAGGGCATTTTTATTTGGTTCATTCATCTTGTATTTAACAATATGTTTAAAAGTTATTTGTCTTTCTTAACAAGACCAATACACATCATAATGTGTGACAGACACAAGCACGGGGTCAGCTGTGATTCATTGATCAAGGAGACACAGCGGGGGTCAGCTGTGACTCTGAATAAACATTCCTAAATTCAATCAATATCAAGTAAATAACTTCTTGATCAAGGAACTGTGTAACGTCCCTAAATTCAATCAGTCTTTCTTAAGACAATTGTCCCTTTGCCTTTTGTCACTCCCTGCTGTGATCCACTCTGTATGCAGAACCCATGGAAGAATCAGCACCTTCTGTCTTGGTATAAGAGACAGCCTCATCTCTGTTGAGACAGAGTCTTCAGCCAGTATTCTGCGGAGCACTGACTGACAACTCTCCTTCTGTGCACATAAGATTTTTGTATGTTTGTTTCTTTTCTCTGTAATATAATTCTATTCTTTTGGAAGAATGGTCAAAAATCCCCATAAACACACTCCTAAACCTTGTGGACAGCCTTCCCAGAAGAGTTGAAGCTGTTCTAGCTGCAAAGGGTGGACCCTTGTCATATTGATTAGGAATGGGATGACCTAAAGCTCATATATGGGTCAAAGCAAGTGAGACAATAGTTTTGGCAATATAGTGTATACTGGTCCAGAGTGCTTTAACCTTTTTTTCTTATTTTTTTTCTGGATTTTTTTAAACAGTTTTTAATTTTTTTTTTTTTCTCTTTTTCAATGCATAGGTTCAGAGGACCTCCTTCATCTGCAGACTACAGAAGCCCTACGGACTCTCTGCCATCTGCAGAAAAAGTAAGGAGCCATTTAGCGTCTGCGCGTCGACAACCCTCCTCCTGCGTCTTCGCGGTGCGACAGAAGTCCTACGGACTCTCCGCCGTCTGCGTACGGGGCGAGAAGCCTGTCTACGTCTGCGTGGCATTGTCAAGAACAGTAATGACCACTTGGAGTAACAGGGTCTATTTATAAACTCTGTTGACAGCTTTAAGTGATGTCATTGATGACATCAGATCTTGATTAGGATGATGTCAATGATGACGTCATAGAGTGATGTCATTGTTTTTTTTTCTTCATTTGCACATAAAATATTTATATTAAACTTTGAAAATAGTTTCCTAAATTATCCAAAACTTTGATGTTACTATGGTAAAATTGTGAAATGTTGAAATGAAAATGTGATGTGATTATTGGGTTTTTTATAGTTGTGAATCTTGAATGTCTAAGTCAAGGATGAGGCTAAATTTATCTCCATTTAAAATATTTATTCCTTCTTTGGTGATCTTAGCCATTAAAAGCAACATTACCTACTTTTTGTGAACTGTTTATGCCATTATTAATCATTTTCATAGGAGTGCTAATGTGTTAATGTGGTCTTAGTGTCACATGATGAATGGTCTTTTTTGATGGTTTTATTTAGCTTTGTGATGTTCTTGTCTGATGTCATGTTACCTGGATGGCAGAAACATTTGATAACTGTTTCATTTAAACCTCTGATGTAAGTGTTACCTGCATTTAGATTTGACCTTTGTTTTAACAGAGCTCCATAGACCTATATTCAAGATACATAGACCTTCTTTAGTGACCTTAGTCTTGAATAGATATATGAACAGCATTTTGTAAAATGTCATAATTACTTATTTTATGTCAGTGCTTGCTACGCTAATGTGGTCTTAGAGTCACAGAGCTAATGGTCTTATTTGATACAAATAGCTATGTGAAGTTTACCTTTAATGACAGTTGCTCCAACAATTAATCTTACTGCCCTGGTGTGGTGTCCAATGGTAGGAACAGATGCTGCTACTGAGTGGCATTGAGTTTTTTTTTGTTGATGTTGCTTAGAGAACCCTCCTGTGTTTGTGGATGACAGAAGCCCTATGACATTTCATGACATTTTACAAAATGCTGTTCATATATCTATTCAAGACTAAGGTCACTAAAGAAGGTCTATGTATCTTGAATATAGGTCTATGGAGCTCTGTTAAAACAAAGGTCAAATCTAATTCCAGGTAACACTTAGATCAGAGGTTTAAATGAAACAGTTATCACTGATATCAAACGTTTCTGCCATCCAGGTAACATGACATCAGATAAGAACATCACAAAGCTAAATAAAACCATCAAATAAGACCATTAATCATGTGACACTAAGACCACATTAACACATTGGCACTCCTATGAAAATTATTAATAATGGCATAAACAGTTCACAACTAGTAGGTAATGTTGCTATTAACGGCTAAGATCACCAAAGAAGGAATATATATTTTAAATGGAGATAAATTTAGCCTCATCCTTGACTTGGACATTCAAGATTCACAACTATAAAAACCCAATAATCACATCACATTTTCATTTCAACATTTCACAATTTTACCATAGTAACATCAAAGTTTTGGATAATTTGAGCAACTATTTTCAAAGCTTAATATAAATTATTCATGTGCAAATGAAGAAGAAAAAAACAATGACATCACTCTATGACATCATCATTGACATCATCCTAATCAAGATCTGATGTCATCAATGACATCACTTAAAGCTGTCAACAGAGTTTATAAATAGACCCTGTTACTCCAAGTGGTCATTACTGTTCTTGACAATGCCACGCAGACGTAGACAGGCTTCTCGCCCCGTACGCAGACGGCGGAGAGTCCGTAGGACTTCTGTCGCACCGCGAAGACGCAGGAGGAGGGTTGTTCGACGCAGACGCTAAATGGCTCCTTACTTTTTCTGCAGATGGCAGAGAGTCCGTAGGGCTTCTGTAGTCTGCAGATGAAGGATGTCCTCTGAACCTATGCATTGAAAAAGACAAAAAAAAATGTTTTTTAAAAATTAAAAAAAATTAAAAACTGTTTAAAAAAAATCCAGAAAAAAAAACGAGTACAGAAGTCCAAACAACAAAACACCACTCTGGTTCAGATCAGAGAGGCCGTTCCTCCCAATCATGCCCCTCCACGTACCACCGTCATTGCCAACGTGAGTGTTGAAGTCCCCCAGCAGGATAAAGGAGTCCCCATTAGGGGCGCCTTCCAGCACCCCCGCCAAGGACCCCAAGAGGCTGGGTACTCAGAACTGTCATTTGGCGCATAAGTGCAAATGACAGTCATAGCCCGTTCCCCGACCCGAAGGCGCAGGGAGGCTACCCTCTCATCCACTGGGGAAAACCCCAACGTACAGGCTCCAAGCTGGGGGGCTATAAGCAAGCCCACACCAGCCCGTCGCCTCTCACCCTGGGTAACTCCAGAGTAGAATAAGGTCCAGCCTCTCTCTCGAGAAGTTTGGTTCCAGAGCCCAGGCTGTGCGCCGAGGTGAGCTCGACTATGTCTAGTCGGTACCTCTCGACCTCACGCACAAGCTCAGGCTCCTTCCCCGCCAGAGAGGCAACGTTCCATGTCCCAGTAGACAGTTTCGTCAGCCGAGGGTTGGCACGCCAAGGACCACGCTTTCGGCTGCCGCGCATACCACAAAGCACCCGACTCCTATGGCCCTCCCTGCAGGTGGTGGTGTGGAGGGCATTTTTATTTGGTTCATTCATCTTGTATTTAACAATATGTTTAAAAGTTATTTGTCTTTCTTAACAAGACCAATACACATCATAATGTGTGACAGACACAAGCACAGGGTCAGCTGTGATTCATTGATCAAGGAGACACAGCGGGGGTCAGCTGTGACTCTGAATAAACATTCCTAAATTCAATCAATATCAAGTAAATAACTTCTTGATCAAGGAACTGTGTAACGTCCCTAAATTCAATCAGTCTTTCTTAAGACAATTGTCCCTTTGCCTTTTGTCACTCCCTGCTGTGATCCACTCTGTATGCAGAACCCATGGAAGAATCAGCACCTTCTGTCTTGGTATAAGAGACAGCCTCATCTCTGTTGAGACAGAGTCCTCAGCCAGTATTCTGCGGAGCACTGACTGACAACTCTCCTTCTGTGCACATAAGATTTTTGTATGTTTGTTTCTTTTCTCTGTAATATAATTCTATTCTTTTGGAAGAATGGTCAAAAATCCCATAAAACAACACTCTAAACCTTGTGGACAGCCTTCCCAGAAGAGTTGAAGCTGTTCTAGCTGCAAAGGGTGGACCCTTGTCATATTGATTAGGAATGGGATGACCTAAAGCTCATATATGGGTCAAAGCAAGTGAGACAATAGTTTTGGCAATATAGTGTATACTGGTCCAGAGTGTTTAACATTTTTTTCTTATTTTTTTTCTGGATTTTTTTAAACAGTTTTAATTTTTTTTTAATTTTTTTTTTTCTTTTTCAATGCATAGGTTCAGAGGACCTCCTTCATCTGCAGACTACAGAAGCCCTACGGACTCTCTGCCATCTGCAGAAAAAGTAAGGAGCCATTTAGCGTCTGCGTCGAACAACCCTCCTCCTGCGTCTTCGCGGTGCGACAGAAGTCCTACGGACTCTCCGCCGTCTGCGTACGGGGCGAGAAGCCTGTCTACGTCTGCGTGGCATTGTCAAGAACAGTAATGACCACTTGGAGTAACAGGGTCTATTTATAAACTCTGTTGACAGCTTTAAGTGATGTCATTGATGACATCAGATCTTGATTAGGATGATGTCAATGATGACGTCATAGAGTGATGTCATTGTTTTTTTTCTTCATTTGCACATAAAATATTTATATTAAACTTTGAAAAATAGTTCCTAAATTATCCAAAACTTTGATGTTACTATGGATAAAATTGTGAAAATGTTGAAATGAAAATGTGATGTGATTATTGGGTTTTTTATAGTTGTGAATCTTGAATGTCTAAGTCAAGGATGAGGCTAAATTTATCTCCATTTAAATATTTATTCCTTCTTTGGTGATCTTAGCCATTAAAAGCAACATTACCTACTTTTGTGAACTGTTTATGCCATTATTAATCATTTTCATAGGAGTGCTATGTGTTAATGGTCTTAGTGTCACATGATGAATGGTCTTTTTTGATGGTTTTATTTAGCTTTGTGATGTTCTTGTCTGATGTCATGTTACCGGATTGGCAGAAACATTGATAACTGTTTCATTTTAAACCTCTGATGTAAGTGTTACTGCATTTAGATTTGACCTTTGTTTTAACAGAGCTCCATAGACCTATATTCAAGATACATAGACCTTCTTAGTGACCTTAGTCTTGAATAGAATATGAACAGCATTTTTGTAGAATGTCATAATTACTTATTTTATGTCAGTGCTTGCTACGCTAATGTGGTCTTAGAGTCACAGAGCTAATGGTCTTATTTGATACAAATAGCTATGTGAAGTTTACCTTTAATGACAGTTGCTCCAACAATTAATCTTACTGCCCTGGTGTGGTGTCCAATGGTAGGAACAGATGCTGCTACTGAGTGGCATTGAGTTTTTTTTTTGTTGATGTTGCTTAGAGAACCCTCCTGTGTTTGTGGATGACAGAAGCCCCTATGACATTTCATGACATTTACAAAAATGCTGTTCATATTCTATTCAAGACTAGGTCACTAAAGAAGGTCTATGTATTGAATATAGGTCTATGGAGCTCTGTTAAAAACAAAGGTCAAATCTAATTCCAGGTAACACTTAGATCAAGGTTTTAAATGAAACAGTATCACGGATATCAAACGTTTCTGCCATCCAGGTAACATGACATCAGATAAGAACATCACAAAGCTAAATAAAACCATCAAATAAGACCATTAATCATGTGACACTAAGACCACATTAACACATTGGCACTCCTATGAAAATTATTAATAATGGCATAAACAGTTCACAACTAGTAGTAATGTTGCTATTACGGCTAAGATCACCAAAGAAGGAATTATATTTAAATGGAAATAATTTAGCCTCATCCTTGACTTGGCCATTCAAGATTCACAACTATAAAAACCCAATAATCACATCACATTTTCATTTCAACATTTCACAATTTTACCATAGTAACATCAAAGTTTTGGATAATTTAGGAAACTCTTTTCAAAGTTTAATATAAATATTTCATGTGCAAATGAAGAAGAAAAAAACAATGACATCACTCTATGACTCATCATTGACATCATCCTAATCAAGATCTGATGTCATCAATGACTCACTTAAAGCTGTCAACGTTATAAATAGACCCTTTACTCCAAGTGGTCATTACTGTTCTTGACATGCCACGCAGACGTAGACAGGCTTCCGCCCCGTACGCAACGGCGGAGAGTCCGTAGGACTTCTGTCGCACCGCGAAGACGCAGGAGGAGGGTTGTTCGACGCAGACGCTAAATGGCTCCTTACTTTTTCTGCAGATGGCAGAGTCTTTAGGGCTTCTGTAGTCTGCAGATGAAGGATGTCCTCTGAACCTATGCATTGAAAAAGACAAAAAAAAAAAAATAAATAAATAATAAAAATTAAAAACTGTTTAAAAAAAATCCAGAAAAAAAAACGAGTACAGAGTCCAACAACAAAAACACCACTCTGGTTTCAGATCAGAGAGGCCGTCCTCCCAATCATGCCCCTCCACGTACCACGTCCTTGCCAACGTGAGTGTTGAAGTCCCCCAGCAGGATAAAGGAGTCCCCATGGGGGCGCCTTCCAGCACCCCGCCAAGGACCCCCAAGAGGCTGGGTACTCAGAGCTGTCATTTGGCGCATAAGCGCAAATGACAGTCATAGCCCATTCCCCACCCAAGGCGCGGGCGGCTACCCTCTCCATCCACTGGGGAAAACCCCAACGTCAGGCTCCAAGCTGGGGGGCTATAAGCAAGCTCACACCAGCCCGTCGCCTCTCACCCTGGGTAACTCCAGAGTAGAATAAGGTCCGCCCTCTCTCTCGAGAAGTTTGGTTCCAGAGCCCAGGCTGTGCGCCGAGGTGAGCTCGACTATGTCTAGTCGGTACCTCCGACCTCACCCCGCTCAGGCTCCTTTGTATTTAACATATGTTTAAAAGTTATTTGTCTTTCTTAACAGACCAATACACATCATAATGTGTGACAGACACAAGCACGGGGTCAGCTGTGTTCATTGATCAAGGAGACACCAGCGGGGGTCAGCTGTGACTCTGAATAACATTCCTAAATTCAATCAATATCAAGAATAACTTCTTGATCAAGGAACTGTGGTAACGTCCCTAAATTCAATCAGTCTTTCTTAAGACAATTGTCCCTTTGCTTTTGTCACCCTGCTGTTATCCACTCTGTATGCAGAACCCATGGAAGAATCAGCACCTCTGTTTGTATAAGATACAGCCTCATCTCTGTGAGACAGAGTCTCAGCCAGTATTGGCGGAGCACTGACTGACAACTCTCCTTCTGTGCACATAAGATTTTTGTATTTTGTTTCTTTTCTCTGTAATATAATTCTATTCTTTTGGAAGAATGGTCAAAAATCCCCATAAACACACTCCTAAACTTGTGGACAGCCTTCCAGAAGAGTTGAAGCTGTTCTAGCTGCAAAGGGTGGACCCTTGTCATATTGATTAGAATGGGATGACCTAAAGCTCATATATGGGTCAGCAAGTGAGACAATAGTTTGGCATATAGTGTATACTGGTCCAGAGTGCTTAACATTTTTTTCTTATTTTTTTCTGGATTTTTTTTAAACGTTTTAATTTTTTTTTTTTTTTCCTTTTCAATGCATAGTTCAGAGGACCTCCTTCATCTGCAGACTACAGAAGCCCCTACGGACTCTCTGCATCTGCAAAAGTAAGGAGCCATTTAGCGTCTGCGTCGAACACCCTCCTCCTGCGTCTTCGGTGCGACAGAGTCCTACGGACTCTCCGCCGTCTGCGTACGGGGCGAGAAGCCTGTCTACGTCGCGTGGCATTGTTCAAGAACAGTAATGACCACTTGGAGTAACAGGGTCTATTTATAACTGTTGAAGCTTAAGTGATGTCATTGATGACATCAGATCTTGATAGGATGATGTCAATGATGATGCATAGAGTGATGTCATTTTTTTTCTTCTTCATTGCACATGAATATTTATATAAACTTTGAAAATAGTTTCCTAAATTTCCAAAACTTGATGTTACTGGTAATGTGAAATGTTGAATGAAAATGTATGTGATTATTGGGTTTTTATAGTTGTGAATCTTGAATGTCTAAGTCAAGGATGAGGAAATTTACTCCATTTAAAATATTTATTCCTTCTTTGGTGATCTTAGCCATTATAGCAACATTACTACTTTTGTGAACTGTTTATGCCATTATTATCATTTTCATAGGAGTGCTATTTAATGTGTCTTATGTCACATGATGAATGGTCTTTTTTGATGTTATATTTGTTTGTGACGGTTCTTAGCTCCATAGACCTATATTCAGATACATAGCCTTCTTAGTGATTAGTCTTGAANACTCTCCTTCTGTGCACATAATTTTGTATGTTTGTTTCTTTTCTCTGCAATATAATTTCTATTCTTCAGGAAGAATGGTCAAAAATCCCCATAACACACTCCTAAACCTTGTGGACAGCCTTCCGAGGAGAGTTGAGTGTTAGCTGCAAAGGGGGACCTTGTCATTGATTAGGAATGGGATGACCTAAAGCTCATATGGGTCAAAGCAAGTGAGACAATAGTTTTGGCAATATAGTGTTACTGTCCAGAGTGCTTTAACATTTTTTTCTTATTTTTTTTCTGGATTTTTAAACAGTTTTTAATTTTTAAAAAAAATTTTTTCCTCTTTTCCATGCATAGTTCAGAGGACCTCCTTAATCTGCAGACTACAGAAGCCCTACGGACTCTCTGCCATCTGCAGAAAAAGTAAGGAGCCATTTAGCGTCTGCGTCGAACAACCCTCCTCCTGCGTCTTCGCGGTGCGACAGAAGTCCTACGGACTCTCCGCCGTCTGCGTACGGGGCGAGAAGCCTGTCTACGTCTGCGTGGCATTGTCAAGAACAGTAATGACCACTTGGAGTAACAGGTCTATTTATAAACTCTGTTGACAGCTTTAAGTGATGTCTTGATGACATCAGATCTTGATTAGATGATGTCAATGATGCTGTCATAGATGAGTCATTGTTTTTTCTTCATTTGCACATGAAATATTTATATTAAACTTTGAAAATAGTTTCCTAAATTATCAAACTTTGATGTTACTATGGTAAAATTGTGAAATGTTGAAGAAAATGTATGTGATTATTGGGTTTTTATAGTTGTGAATCTTGAATTCTAAGTCAAGGATGAGGCTAAATTTATCTCCATTTAAAATATATTCCTTCTTTGGTGATCTTAGCCATTAAAAGCAACATTACCTACTTTTTGTGAACTGTTTTATGCCATTTATCATTTTCAAGGAGTGCTAATTGTTTGTGGTCTTAGTGTCACATGATGATGGTCTTTTTTGATGGTTTCATTTAGCTTTGTGAGGTTCTGTCTGATGTCATGTTACCTGGATGGCAGAAACATTTGATAACTGTTTCATTTAAACCTCTGATGTAAATGTTACCTGCATTTAGATTTGACCTTTGTTTTAACAGAGCTCCATAGACCTATATTCAAGATACATAGACCTTGTTTAGTGACCTTAGTCTTGAATAGATATATGAACAGCATTTTGTAAAATGTCATAATTACCTATTTTATGTCAGTGCTTGCTACGCTAATGTGGTCTTAGAGTCACAGAGCTAATGGTCTTATTTGATACAAATAGCTATGGAAGTTTACCTTTAATGACAGTTGCTCCAACATTATCTTACTGCCCTGGTGTGGTGTCCAATGGTAGGAACAGATGCTGCTACTGAGTGGCATTGAGTTTTTTTTTTGATGTTGCTTAGACAACCCTCCTGTGTTTGTGGTTGACAGAAGCCCTATGACATTTCATGACATTTTACAAAATGCTGTTCATATATCTATTCAAGACTAAGGTCACTAAAGAAGGTCTATGTATCTTGAATATAGGTCTATGGAGCTCTGTTAAAACAAAGGTCAAATCTAATTGCAGGTAACACTTAGACATCAGAGGTTTAATGAAACAGTCATCACTGATATCAAACGTTTCTGCCATCCAGTTAACATGACATCAGATAAGAACATCACAAAGCTAAATAAAACCATCAAATAAGACCATTAATCATGTGACACTAAGAGCACATTAACACATTAGCACTCCTATGAAAATTATTAATAATGGCATAAACAGTTCACAACTAGTAGGTAATGTTGCTATTAACGGCTAAGATCACCAAAGAAGGAATATATATTTTAAATGGAGATAAATTTAGCCTCATCCTTGACTTGGACATTCAAGATTCACAACTATAAAAACCCAATAATCACATCACATTTTCATTTCAACATTTCACAATTTACCATAGTAACATCAAAGTTTTGGATAATTTGAGCAACTATTTTCAAAGCTTAATATAAATTATTCATGTGCAAATGAAGAAGAAAAAACAATGACATCACTCTATGACATCATCATTGACATCATCCTAATCAAGATCTGATGTCATCAATGACATCACTTAAAGCTGTCAACAGAGTTTATAAATAGACCCTGTTACTCCAAGTGGTCATTACTGTTCTTGACAATGCCACGCAGACGTAGACAGGCTTCTCGCCCCGTACGCAGACGGCGGAGAGTCCGTAGGACTTCTGTCGCACCGCGAAGACGCAGGAGGAGGGTTGTTCGACGCAGACGCTAAATGGCTCCTTACTTTTTCTGCAGATGACAAGGAGTCCGTAGGGCTTCTGTAGTCTGCAGATGAAGGAGGTCCTCTGAACCTATGCATTGAAAAAGACAAAAAAAACATTTTTTTTTAATTCAAAACTGTTTAAAAAAAATCCAGAAAAAAAAGTTATAGCACGTTATGCGCGTGGAACCATGGCGTAACGGCTCGGCGCAAACTAGCGTACCACGTACTAGTCGCCAAGGCAACCCTCAAGCCATTTTCCATGGGACCAAATCCCTCACATGGCTTTTACTCTTGGTCTGCTGCAGTGCCAGATGTCGCCGGCACTAGTCTGCCTCAATATGCCAACACGGATCAGTGCGTCTTTGCCACAGAAACCTTGGCACACCCTTTTCTATCACTGTTTAGTCAAGCCAAATCATCATATCTTCTACACACCACAACCTCAACTTCACACCCAGTGCTCCATCTTTCTCCCACAGCCCAGACATACAGTCATGGAAAAAAATTATTAAACCACCCCTTGTTTTTCTTGTTCATTTTAATGCCTGGTACAACTAAAGGTACATTTGTTTTTTACAAACATAACGATAAACACAAAGATTGCTCATAAGAGTTTTATTTAAGAGCTAATATTTTACCATTTTCCATGGTTTTCTTGATTATAACCTAAATCACTTAAGTTTTTACATCAATAGCTGTGGCATTGTACTGCCAAAAACATTGCTTTTATGCATTCAGTGTTTTCTTTTCTGTCTGTTTTAGTCAGATGATGACGTTTAGTGGTACCAGGTATTAAAATGAACAAGAAAGTGAAGAAAAAATGGTGGTCTAATAATTTTTTCCATGACTGTACATCTTTGGTTCACTGACATTTTCAAATGGACTATATAGACTGTGAGAGTGTGTGTGGCTGTGCCTTTCTGTATGGCCCTCTGCCGCTCTGGTGAGCTGCTCAGTGTCCTCTGTTTCTCAATAGCCCAAACGTCCAACAGAACAAAGTAAGCACAGTAGTCTCATTAACTTTATGTCATCACATACCTAATGTATGTACGAAGAACAACATGTCAGTGTCATTATGTGTGAAGCTGCAGAAAACTTTCAAATCAAACTATCATCAAATCATCATTCCTTTGATTTCCTCCTTTCCACATAAGAAAATGTTCCTCAGCCACAAATAAAATTGGTTGGAAATTAGGAGTTGATAATATTATTATTATTATTATTATAACAATGATAATAATAAAATTAATAATGCAAATAATCATCATATTAATAATGCAAATAATCATTGTTGTTGTTATTAATATGATGATTATTTGCATTATTAATTTTTATTAATAAATAATGCAAATAATCATCATATTAATAACAACAACAATGATTAGTATTATTATTATTAGCATTAATATTCTTATTGTCATTATTATTATAACATGACCTGGCAGCAATGTCTTTGAAATATCTCCATTATTTTAAATCTCTCTTTTTTTTTTTAACAGGTAAATGTCTCCTTTTAACTCTTATTCTTCCTGTCATGATGATGACGATGATTACTCTTGGTGCTACATTTTTTTTAAAATCAAACATTAATATACAATATAGCTTAAAGGAGCCGTTGTAAGATTATGGCCAAAACTGGTACTGCAGTCACTTTCAAATTACTGTTGAGCGGCGTGTAACCCTCCCCCTCCTCCCCGAGCCACGGCTGCAATACAGGAACGTAGGCTAAAGCGACAAGTCCTACACAGTAAGTTTTTTCTGTTAATTATATTTAAGCTTTATGAAAGATCTTTTCTTTCTTTGATCTTTCGTAACTAGCGGAAATATTTTCCCGTTGAGGCGTTTCGTAACTGAAAGTGGCGTATGTAGAGGCGTTCGTAAGTAGAGGTACCACTGTTACCTGTCCAAGTAAATTAGCGTTAGCCAAACATTTAGCTATGAATCTTCTGTTCAGCAACGTTGGCGTCTGTCTTCACTTCTCGCTTCAGCCGTCTCCATCTATCAAAGCATCTCCTATACAAATCCTTGTTTTATTTCGACCTTGTCACAAACGCCATCATACGAGGTCTTTAGGTTTTGGAAAGCAGACATTTTTCATCAACAGGTGCGGCTGCTTGCCGAGCTGGCAACCGGATGCCGAAACACTACTGACTTCGTGATTGGGAGATGGTGGAGGGTGGCGCTTCAGGCCAAAACAAAAAATGAAACATCAACATCAGTTGAAACTCCTCTTTTTAAACGGGAATATCCTGGCTTGAGTGCTGTTGTCAGTGACATAAGTATTTGAAATGAACATGATTTTTTAAAAGGCTTTTGACATATCGGGGTCATTTTATGATTCGTTTATTAGATCTCTTACATACGGCTCCTTTAAGGTGTTAACTTGGTTGAAAAGCACAATACCATAAAAATATGCCTGCAATTGTGTCTCAGGTGTTTCAACAGGTGAAATAATCTCTTCTTTCCTTCCACTGCTCGTCTCCACAGGATCCAGCCAGGTGATTCGGTTGTTGTTGGAAGCACTGGAAGTCCAAATGTTAGAAGGGGCCGTTGCAGGTGTTTCTGACCACCAATATAGTGGTAAAGAGCCTTCAAAAATCTGAATCTACCCATTAAAGCACAATATGCACAGCCTGATAATGTACAACATGACATCCAGCTGGTGCTGCAGTGCTGTCAACGGGTGAAATCTGAAACTGAACCATAAATCAGTTCATACACCGGACATCAAACACTGACAAAGTTATGCAGCCATGGTGCAAAATAAGCTTGAAAAAATGATTTTTTTTTTTTTTTTGTATTATCACTGAGATAAAAAAAAAAAAAACACACAAAAGTGTACAAGATTAAACATAGACATAACATAAACATAAAAATGAAATGAAGAACAACAGGACAGAGAGCAGAGAGAAAGGAGATGACCTGCGTTATGTGTCACAGACTGGGGATCAAACCTGGACCCACGGTGATGAGGACGTCCAGCCTCCATGCATGGAGCGCCTCCGGCTGAGTTTCGTGCCACCCCTGATCTTTTGTCTTCTAAGTCGTTCCCAACATCTTTCAGTTATCCCATCTTCTTGCCTCAGGCTGCTCACGGCAGTAGTGCGCTTTCTACTAGCACTGCTGCATAAAATGGAGGTGCTCACAGTCCTTTATTGGCCCCTGAATGTTCACAAAAGTAGAAACCCTTTCTCTCAACAACATTTTTATAATTATCATGATAATCATCATGATTATTATTACTATTATTTTTATTCTTAGAATCATCATGGACACTGGTGACTGTCTCTTGAGAAAAGATGATCATTCTCTAGGAAATTGCATTCAAAAAGTCCCAGCCTGACATTGAAACCCGTACATTTTTTGTCTGACCTCACACCCATGGGGCTACTTTTTTTTTTTTTTAATCAAACCTGAATACACAACATAGCTTAAGGCTTTAACTTTGTGGATGAGGAACAGATGCTTCTGTGGACAAAAGAGGAAATTAACAAAATTAATTGTAAGGAAAAAACGCATGAAAATAGAAACACAAAATACGAGCTAAGAAAGCCAATAGGAAGAAAATGGCTCATTTGACATCTATGACTTGTGTTCCGTGTCAACAGCGTCCTGCATCAGCCAGTAAGCGCCTCTGCGCGCGATGTTGCGCTGGTAGACCGGCGTACCGTGCGTGCGGGCTCTGAGCAAAGACGCGTCACCACGTACGGTGTTGTCATGACAACCCTCAAGGGAATTTCCATGGGAGCTCCCTCACGTGGCTTTTCAATTTGACGTCATTGAATCTGTGTGTTGTAGGTCTATGTGTGTCTTGTTCAGACAGATGTGCAAGTTGGTTAGAGATGGCCATTTGCAAATAATCTACAGAAAATGTAACAAACACATATATTGTGGTGTGCATATATACAGTATGTGATGGCATTGTGGCATTTAAGTTTTCATTGAAATTTTCAAAGATTTGCATGTCTTTCCAGTCAGGTTTTTTCCCAAAAGATGATGCTCTTCTCTCATAAATATCATAATGATTATCCAAAATTATTTTTCAATAAACGTTTTTTGGTTTTGTGTGAAAAAAGGTGGGGTTGTGGGTTGTGGTGGGGCTCATTGGTGCTCAGCACCCCTAAAGCTCTGACCATAGAGTCGCCCCTGCTTGAAAGTTTTTCTTGGTGTTTTCCGGAGGGACCTGAAGAAGAAATAAACACTGAATTTATTAGTTTAAATTTCTTTCACCACTGCTCCGTTGACGTGTCATTGACCCTAAACCTTAGTAGTTTTGTGGTACAAAATCATGTATTTATAACAATCTAAATATCAATGTTTATGGACATTTGAATCCTTTTGAGTCATTTAAACTTATATTCAAATGTCACTGTCATTTTTTTCTCTATTGCATTCAAAATTCCTATGGAACCTCTCTGCATTGGATAAACAAAAAAAGGGTTGATTACACTTTCAATTCCTTGCAGAGTAACCGTCAACTCTCTGACTATGGGTTTGTGCTTTGAGAGCACCACAGTCTCAGAAAAGCTATGTCGGCCTGTATGTCCCTTATAAAAGTTTTAACCAACCAAGCCTGTCGACTTGCAAGGACAGGTGTTACAACAAAGTTGTAATTCAAATTAATTAAATTCAAAAATACATCATGGAGAAATGTCAATCTTTTTTTCTCATATATTGGCATAAATCGTACTAGCACTGTGAAGAAACAATGAAATGTGAAGTGAGGAGAAAGCTTTCGCAAGCTAAAAGGATGCAAGGGTGATCTCCATCTGGACCCTACTGTATATTCTGACTTGAAAAAAAATGTACAAATTAGACTTTAAGAAATGAATATGTCACTGTTCAGTTTAACACACAAGCTGAGAACTCCGATGTTTTCTATGACAAATGCATTCCCTCAAATCAAAATATTTTAAGTGTCTGCAATATTATTTTCAGGAACATTATTGACAAGTCTGTAATCACAACAGAAGGCTACAAAATAATAAAGTATCCCAAACTTTCCAAGAAAGAAGGCAAACTCCGAAGGAAGATGACATACCTGCAAATGCTTCCTTTCTGCCTCTCCTTTACTACACTCAACTCCCACTTGGCATCACCGACATGCATCCCCAGAGCCGTAATGAGAAGCTGACACTCACAGCGAGCTATGAAGAAGGCACAAGACAAGCAGAGGAAGTCATCCAGAGAAGCAGGACTGACGCTAGGCGGCTGGAGATTAACTTGTTCAGCCCGACGCAGGTCAGGTCAGGTATGGGGGCATACGCTGCGGCAGCGCTTTGCTGCATCCACCTTCCTCCGGTACTCCTTCGGTCTCCGCTGGGCGGTCCGCCAGGCAAGCGCCAGGCTCGTCCCCATTTGCCCCTGACGCAACCACGAGGCATGTGGCTGGCCCACCGGCCTTTTCCATCCAGTCGGATCTCTACAAGACAGAATACGATGGACGGGGTCGGACGGTGGAAACCTAGCCACATGTCCGTAGAGGCGTAGTTGGCGCTCTCGGATCAGGCAAGTCACCCGCCTCATGCCAGCCTCCCGGAGCACGCGATCGTTCGACACGTAGTCGTTCCATCGGTACCCCCAGGACCCGACGCAAGGCAGTCGTGGCGAACGAGTTTAACCGGTTCCTCAGCTCAGCGGTCAGGGTCCAAGTCTCGCATCCGTAGAGCAAGACTGGGAGGACCAGTGAGCTGAAGACCCGCAACTTCGTTCTCTTGCACAGATGCAGATGCCGACGCAGACTGTATCCCAACAGCCCAAACAGTTTTTCAGTCTGTGGTATTGACAGCACTGGTGTGATGTAATGACTGAATGTACCAGAGTGCATCTTAGGTGGGGCAAAAACATAAAAGCAAGAGAAAGAAAGCTATAAATTCTGCACAAAAAGTTCATACCAGATTTGATCATTTCAGATCTTTCTTAGCCAACCTTGATGACTCTGTACTCCTCCCTCCAGGGAGCCAGGTACAGGTTCAGGGATGCTTGCTCCAGGACCTCAAAAGCTCTAGCCAGGCCCTGAAGTTCTCTTTTAACTCTGACTCTTCTGCCACAGGATGCTGTCGGTGCTGCTGCCTCTGCCTTCAATGATTCTTCCATCACTCTAAGTGGATCCAGACCCAGATAGTGTGTCTCCTCAGCATCTCCATTCCTCAGCAGTTCTTCCACCTGCGTCCACATCTCCTCATTTCTACAGGGCAAACTAGAGCTCCGTTCCACTATTTGCTGCTCCAAAATTTGATCATATGCCCCCACATGCTCTCTGACTTTCTCTTGTGAGACGCTCATGTCTTTTATGGATCAGTTGAGAGAGAGAGGGATAGACAAAAGTAAAACAAATGAAAAATTGAGATTGACTGAAGTTACATTTAACTTTTAAGATTTAAATTTCAAAGTTGATTTTTCTCTAAAGTTAACAAGCAAAATTTAATTTGCAAATCCAGTAAAATTAAATCATCAAGGTTGTTGATTCCCCATCTATTCTTAAAAAAAGTTGTGAAGTTTCTTTTTAATTTTCAAATTAAATTTTGTCATTTGAAAGCTTTAAACCAATGAATATAAGTAGCAAATATCTATATTTTAGAGGCAGAAGATTAGCCGAACATTTCAAACATATTTCCTTATGACTGGATCCTGGATAGAGGGATCAGAATCCCACAGGGGATTAATGAAGTTGTACTTTCCAAGGCACAACTTGGTGTGTATGAATACTATTATAGCATGCTGAATGGTGCACTTTAATGCATAATTGTATTTACTGCCCTAAGACGATCAGCTGCTTGGGGGGATATTTGGCTGTTTGCTGCTAAAATAATAACTTTTAAATTTAAACTTTTTTCTATTTAGTGACTGCTGTAAACTTATACACACATACATTTACCTACACACACTGATAGAGTGAAAGTGACATTTTTGGAAAAACTGTAAAATGTATTCAAAATGGGCATTCATTAGCAAACTATCACATAAATTCTGGAAAAAAAAAAAGAAGCTACGAACTTATGACACGACGTCGGGGTAATCTGACAGTAGCATTAGCTTCTATTTTCACACAAAGTAAACCTAAATATTCTAACATATCTGCTAAGGTTAATGTTCCTAACTGCGCTAATTTACTTGGCCTTTAATGTTGAGAACTTATTTGCTTAGTGTCGTCTGTCTTACGAATATTTGATACGGTGTCACTAAAAGGTATTTCGAAATGTGAAATTGATTTCCGTCGCCAAGCATGGAGTTTAAACTCTATGGAAATGCCCAGGAAGAAGAAATAGGAAATATTTTCTGAAAAGTTACAGATTTTAAAAATAAAAATACTTTGCCTCTCTTCTGGTACATACTGAGTTGAAGCGTCATGGATACAATTTAAAACAATATATCCTTTACCAATACGCAAGTCAAAATAAAGACCCAAATGAAATTTCGAACCAAGAGGAAACAAACCAAAGCTAACATTAAAGGTGGGGTAGGTGTTCTTTGAAAAAACGGTTCCAGCAATCCAAGTCAAGTGAGATTTTGAGAATATACACTCCCTCCCTCCTCCCAAAGGCTCTGCCTCCCCCTCTTCAGCCCACCCCTCGAAACCACGCCTTCACATGTTTCAAGACTACATGAACCACAGGGAGGGAGGGAGGGAGGGGTGGGTGGATGTGCATTGATATTTGATGGACGTATTAGGCAGCCAATGAATGTAAAGATGATCAGTACATTGATTGGTCATAGTTTTTCTCTGATTATACCCTCTAGACCGGACCAAAACGTTTCGTTTTTTTTTGCAAACATTTTATTTCAGTGGGTGTAATGGGAATGTGAATATGGAGGATGAAAAGTGCCAAAATTAAATAAATAAATATGTCATGAAATAAATAAATCTATCATGAAATACGTATCTTTAAATCTCCCATTAATTAATTAAATGTATCAGAACTTTCATTAAAAACATCATTAAATAATTACATTTACCACTAAATAAACAAATATATCATTAAATTATTAAATACATCAATAAATAATTAAATATGTCATGAAATTATGAAATATGCAATTAATTAAATAAATGTCCCATTAAATAATTAAACCTACCTTTTTAAATAAAGAATTTTAATACTAAAATATCCCTTTAAAGAAAACGTCTATTTAAAAATATATTTAATTATTTCACAGTGTATTTATTTATTTCATGACTACCGTGTTTGTGCTGTTGTCATTAAATGTGTTAAAACGTCAAACCCAATCATCAAACTCAGTGGGCGGGACTAACGTTGATCCTGTGAAATCAACTGTTTTGGTCTGTTGTCTGTTTTGTGTTGTGGTCAAACATGGCGGCTCCGTTCATGCAGGACCTGAATGAGCTCTGTGCTGAACTCATGAGAGACATTTTAGACCAAGCTAGGGACATAGAGGCTGGAGTTGCTCAACCACAGTTTGTAGTGGATAAAATGTAACAGTTTATCGAAATAATTGGAGTTATTTCGGCACTCTCAAACCAAGACATCGACCGCAGAGTGATTACAAATTTACGAGAAGTACTTCAGCGGTTCTCCACCACACAACCTGAAACACCTGGACCCGGTCGACCAGCTTTCGACATACCGAAGCATGTTCTGGAGCATCATGTACTAGTGCTGGGCAGTATACCTGTTCATACTGAATACCGGTGTTTATTTTTCTTATGATATGAATTTTGCATATACTGTAATACCGGTGAGTATGTACTGTAGCGTACACAATGTTGGGAACGCCGCACGGCGGCGGAACCTAAGTGCCGCAGAACATTGTTTGACAGGGGACTGTTTTGCAGTTGCACTGGAAGCACAACAACGATGATGGCTGCAAACAGCGAAAATCCCGAAGTGGAAGCTCCAGAACGGCAACATGAGACTGAGGAACTTCTTCCTGAACGAGGAGCCGTATCTGTCGTGTGGAAGTTCTTTGGATTTAAAAAAGACGACGTCCAACAAACTACAATAATCTGCAAATGTTGCCGAGCTAAAGTTGTAGCCGCGGGAGGCAACAGCAGGCTGGTGTTGCCTCCCGCGGCTACAATTTTAGAACGTTGTTTACATTGTTTAGTTAGTGTTGATTTTTTACAAAATATGTTTTTTCAAGTTGTTTGCAAAATTTGAAAAATAAAAGGGTTCTGTATTTTAACTGCAACTATCATTCATTCTGATTCCTTCACTTAATCAGAATCATGAGTGCCCACCTCTTTGTAAATAGCATCATTTTGTGAGGCCATGCAAACCTGTATTAATACTAGTGTAGATATGAATGTTTTTCTACAATATTCACTTCTCGTGACAGTAAAATAGGTCATTCTGAGCCAATTTACTGCAGCAGTTCCTCTCTAAATGATTAGAAAATGTGGTTAACACCCAGTTGTGCCTTCAAAAAAAAAAATACCGTGATATACCGTGAAACCGATATAATTTTGAAAAATACCATGATATAAATTTTTGGTCATACCGCCCAGCACTAACAGGCGTACACGACACGGTGACTGGGGTCGTCTGAGACGTGGCAGCGGACCTGGTGACGGCGGTTGTCTGGGACCGGGCACCCGACTCGGTCACGGGGGTCGTTTGCGAAGGACTCTGTCTCAGAGCTTGCTCAATTAAATGAGCTGCCTCTCTCAGCAACTCTGGACAACTTTTGGCCATTTTCACTTCGTCCAAAAAAGGCGGATATTCTTCTTTTTGTTTATTGGATGTTGATAGACAACTCATGATGCATTAACGCCACCCAGTGGTAAGTAAAGTGGAGCGAGTATCGCCTTGAATAAACTCCTTTCAAACAAAAAACTTTGTGTCAAAACAAGAGAGAAAACAATATTACACGTTCTTGGTTGTTCTTGTTTCCTTGCAGTCTCTTCCAAAGCCATGTAAAGACAATTACCACCTAAATGTTTTGGAATATGTATTCTGGTTTTTCTCGACTGATTATCTGTTGTCGATTTGTCTTGACTTGCTGTGTGGAGCAGCCAATCAGACGTCAGGGTCTGTGGACAAGCCACAAAAGTCCCACCCACTGAGTTTGATGGCTGGGTTTGACGTTTTAACACATTTAATGACAACAGCACTATTTATAGTTTTTATAAATATGTGGCAGCAGGTGTCTCACTATGTGGCAGCAGAAGGCGTCTCACTATGTGGCAGCAGGCGTCTCACTATATGGCAGCAGGCATCTCACTATGTGGCAGCAGGCATCTCACTATGTGGCAGCAGGCATCTCACTATGTGGCAGCAGGCATCTCACTATGTGGCAGCAGGCATCTAACTATGTGGCAGCAGGTGTCTCACTTTGTGGCAGCAGGTGTCTCACTATGTGGCAGCAGGCATCTCACTATGTGGCAGCAGGCATCTCACTATGTGGCAGCAGGTGTCTCACTATATGGCAGCAGGTGTCTCACTATGTGGCAGCAGGCATCTCACTATATGGCAGCAGGTGTCATAGTGAGACAGCAGGTGTCTCACTATGTGGCAGCAGGCATCTCACTATGTGGCAGCAGGTGTCTCACTATGTGGCAGCAGGTGTCTCACTATGTGGCAGCAGGCGTCTCACTATGTGGCAGCAGGCGTCTCACTATGTGGCAGCAGGTGTCTCACTATGTGGCAGCAGGCGTCTCACTATATGGCAGCAGGCATCTCACTATGTGGCAGCAGGCGTCTCACTATGTGGCAGCAGGCGTCTCACTATGTGGCAGCAGGCATTTCACTATGTGGCAGCAGGTGTCTCACTATGTGGCAGCAGGTGTCTCACTATGTGGCAGCAGCAGGCGTCTTACTATGTGGCAGCAGGCGTCTCACTATATGCCAGCAGGCATCTCACTATGTGGCAGCAGGTGTCTCACTATGTGGCAGCAGATGTCTCACTATATGGCAGCAGGTGTCATAGAGAGACAGCAGGCATCTCACTATATGGCACTATATTGTTCTTGTTTCCTTGCAGTCTCTTCCAAAGGCATGTAAAGACAATTACCACCTAAATGTTTTGGAATATGTATTCTGGTTTTTCTCGACTATTAGCTGTTGTCATTTGTCACTTGCTGTGGGAGCAGCCAATCAGACTCAGGGTCTGTGGACAGCACAAAAGTCCCACCCACTATTTGTGGTTGGGTTTGACGTTTTAACACATTAATGACAACAGCACTATTTATAGTTTTTATAAATATGTGGCAGCAGGTGTCTCTCACTATGTGGCAGCAGGCGTCTCACTATGTGGCAGCAGGCGTCTCACTATGGCAGCAGGCGTCTCACTATGTGGCAGCAGGCATCTCACTATGTGGCAGCAGGCGTCTCACTATGTGGCAGCAGGCATCTCACTATGTGGCAGCAGGCATCTCACTATGTGGCAGCAGGTGTCTCACTATATGGCAGCAGGTGTCTCACTATGTGGCAGCAGGCATCTCACTATATGGCAGCAGGTGTCATAGTGAGACAGCAGGTGTCTCACTATGTGGCAGCAGGCATCTCACTATGTGGCAGCAGGTGTCTCACTATGTGGCAGCAGGCATCTCACTATGTGGCAGCAGGTGTCTCACTATGTGGCAGCAGGTGTCTCACTATGTGGCAGCAGCAGGCATCTCACTATGTGGCAGCAGGCATCTCACTATGTGGCAGCAGGTGTCTCACTATATGGCAGCAGGTGTCTCACTATGTGGCAGCAGGCATCTCACTATATGGCAGCAGGTGTCATAGTGAGACAGCAGGTGTCTCACTATGTGGCAGCAGGTATCTCACTATGTGGCAGCAGGCATCTCACTATGTGGCAGCAGGCATCTCACTATGTGGCAGCAGGTGTCTCACTATGTGGCAGCAGGCATCTCACTATGTGGCAGCAGGTGTCTCACTATATGGCAGCAGGTGTCTCACTATGTGGCAGCAGGCATCTCACTATATGGCAGCAGGTGTCATAGTGAGACAGCAGATGTCTCACTATGTGGCAGCAGGCATCTCACTATGTGGCAGCAGGCATCTCACTATGTGGCAGCAGGCATCTCACTATGTGGCAGCAGGTGTCTCACTTTGTGGCAGCAGGTGTCTCACTATGTGGCAGCAGGCGTCTCACTATGTGGCAGCAGTCATCTCACTATGTGGCAGCAGGTGTCTCACTATATGGCAGCAGGTGTCTCACTATGTGGCAGCAGGCATCTCACTATGTGGCAGCAGGTGTCATAGTGAGACAGCAGGTGTCTCACTATGTGGCAGCAGGCATCTCACTATGTGGCAGCAGGCGTCTCACTATGTCTCACTATGTGGCAGCAGGTGTCTCACTATGTGGCAGCAGGCGTCTCACTATGTGGCAGCAGGCGTCTCACTATGTGGCAGCAGGTGTCTCACTATGTGGCAGCAGCAGGCGTCTCACTATGTGGCAGCAGGCGTCTCACTATATGGCAGCAGGCATCTCACTATGTGGCAGCAGGTGTCTCACTATGTGGCAGCAGGCGTCTCACTATATGGCAGCAGGTGTCATAGAGAGACAGCAGGCATCTCACTATATGGCAGCAGGCGTCTCACTATGTGGCAGCAGGGGTCTCACTATGTGGCAGCAGGTGTCTCACTATATGGCAGCAGGTGTCTCACTATTTGGCAGCAGGCGTCTCACTATGTGGCAGCAGGCATCTCACTATGTGGGCGCAGGCGGTCACTATATGGGCAGCAGGCGTCTCACTATGTGGCAGCAGGCGTCTCACTATGTGGCAGCAGGCGTCTCACTATGTGGCAGCAGGTGTCTCACTATGTGGCAGCAGGCGTCTCACTATATGGCAGCAGGTGTCACTATGTGGAGACAGCAGGTGTCTCACTATGTGGCAGCAGGCATCTCACTATGGCAGCAGGTGGTCTCACCATTTGGCAGCAGGCGTCTCACTATGTGG
The DNA here is from genome assembly GCA_018398805.1 of Hirundichthys speculiger. Lineage (NCBI taxonomy): Eukaryota > Metazoa > Chordata > Actinopteri > Beloniformes > Exocoetidae > Hirundichthys > Hirundichthys speculiger. The sequence goes on along the minus strand of JAGFBZ010000443.1, from coordinate 364,474 downwards.
CAGCAGGCGTCTCACTATGTGGCAGCAGGCGTCTCACTATATGGCAGCAGGTGTCTCACTATGTGGCAGCAGGCGTCTCACTATGTGGCAGCAGGCGTCTCACTATGTGGCAGCAGGTGTCTCACTATGTGGCAGCAGGCATCTCACTATATGGCAGCAGGTGTCATAGTGAGACAGCAGGTGTCTCACTATGTGGCAGCAGGCATCTCACTATGTGGCAGCAGGCGTCTCACTATGTGGCAGCAGGCGTCTCACTATGTGGCAGCAGGCGTCTCACTATATGGCAGCAGGTGTCTCACTATGTGGCAGCAGGCATCTCACTATTTGGCAGCAGGCGTCTCACTATGTGGCAGCAGGCGTCTCACTATGTGGCAGCAGGCATCTCACTATGTGGCAGCAGGCGTCTCACTATGTGGCAGCAGGCGTCTCACTATATGGCAGCAGGCATCTCACTATGTGGCAGCAGGCGTCTCACTATATGGCAGCAGGCGTCTCACTATGTGGCAGCATAGTGAGACGCCTGACATGGAAATGTCATGCGTCTCACTATGTGGCAGCAGGCGTCTCACTATGTGGCAGCAGGCATCTCACTATGTGGCAGCAGGCGTCTCACTATGTGGCAGCAGGCGTCTCACTATATGGCAGCAGGCATCTCACTATGTGGCAGCAGGCGTCTCACTATGTGGCAGCAGGCGTCTCACTATGTGGCAGCATAGTGAGACGCCTGACATGGAAATGTCATGCGTCTCACTATGTGGCAGCAGGCGTCTCACTATATGGCAGCAGGCGTCTCACTATGTGGCAGCAGGCGTCTCACTATGTGGCAGCAGGCGTCTCACTATGTGGCAGCAGGTGTCTCACTATGTGGCAGCAGGCGTCTCACTATATGGCAGCAGGCATCTCACTATGTGGCAGCAGGCGTCTCACTATATGGCAGCAGGCGTCTCACTATGTGGCAGCATAGTGAGACGCCTGACATGGAAATGTCATGCGTCTCACTATGTGGCAGCAGGCGTCTCACTATATGGCAGCAGGCGTCTCACTATGTGGCAGCAGGTGTCTCACTATGTGGCAGCAGGCATCTCACTATGTGGCAGCAGTGTCTCACTATGTGGCAGCAGGCGTCTCACTATGTGGCAGCAGGCGTCTCACTATATGGCAGCAGGCGTCTCACTATGTGGCAGCAGGCGTCTCACTATATGGCAGCAGGTCTCACTATGTGGCAGCAGGTGTCTCACTATGTGGCAGCAGGCATCTCACTATGTGGCAGCAGGCGTCTCACTATGTGGCAGCAGGTGTCTCACTATATGGCAGCAGGCGTCTCACTATGTGGCAGCAGGCGTCTCACTATGTGGCAGCAGGCAGATCTCACTATGTGGCAGCAGGCGTCTCACTATGTGGCAGCAGGCGTCTCACTATATGGCAGCAGGTGTCATAGTGAGACAGCAGGTGTCTCACTATGTGGCAGCAGGCGTCTCACTATGTGGCAGCAGGTGTCTCACTATGTGGCAGCAGGCGTCTCACTATGTGGCAGCAGGTGTCTCACTATGTGGCAGCAGGCGTCTCACTATATGGCAGCAGGTCTCACTATGAGGACAGCAGGTGTCTCACTATGTGGCAGCAGGCATGTCTCACTATGTGGCAGCAGGCGTCTCACTATGTGGCAGCAGGCGTCTCACTATGTGGCAGCAGGCGTCTCACTATGTGGCAGCAGGGTCTCACTATATGGCAGCAGGTGTCTCACTATGTGGCAGCAGGCGTCTCACTATATGGGCAGCAGGCGTCTCACTATGTGGCAGCATAGTGAGACACCTGACATGGCAAATGTCATGCGTCTCACTATGTGGCAGCAGGCGTCTCACTATATGGCAGCAGGCGTCTCACTATGTGGCAGCAGGTGTGAGACGCATCACATGTGAAATGTCAGCAGGTCTCACTATGTGGCAGCAGGCGTCTCACTATATGGCAGCAGGCGTCTCACTATGTGGCAGCAGGCGTCTCACTATGTGGCAGCAGGGTGTCTCACTATGTGGCAGCAGGCGTCTCACTATGTGGCAGCAGGTGTCTCACTATGTGGCAGCAGGCATCTCACTATTGGCAGCAGGCGTCTCACTATGTGGCAGCAGGCGTCTCACTATGTGGCAGCAGGCGTCTCACTATATGGCAGCAGGTCTCACTATGTGGCAGCAGGCGTCTAGTCTCACTATATGGCAGCAGGCGTCTCACTATGTGGCAGCATAGTGAGACGCATGACATGGAAATGTCATGCGTCTCACTATGTGGCAGCAGGCGTCTCACTATATGGCAGCAGGCGTCTCACTATGTGGCAGCAGGTGTCTCACTATGTGGCAGCAGGCATCTCACTATGTGGCAGCAGGTGTCTCACTATGTGGCAGCAGGCGTCTCACTATATGGCAGCAGGGCAGTCTCACTATGTGGCAGCAGGCGTCTCACTATGTGGCAGCAGGCATCTCACTATGTGGCAGCAGGCGTCTCACTATGTGGCAGCAGGCGTCTCACTATATGGCAGCAGGCGTCTCACTATGTGGCAGCAGGTGTCTCACTATGTGGCAGCAGGTGTCAGCAGGCATCTCACTATGTGGCAGCAGGCGTCTCACTATATGGCAGCAGGTGTCTCACTATGTGGCAGCAGGCGTCTCACTATGTGGCTCACTATGTGGCAGCAGGCATCTCACTATGTGGCAGCAGGTGTCTCACTATGTGGCAGCAGGCGTCTCACTATATGGCAGCAGGCGTCTCACTATGTGGCAGCATAGTGAGACGCATGACATGGAAATGTCATGCGTCTCACTATGTGGCAGCAGGCGTCTCACTATATGGCAGCAGGCGTCTCACTATGTGGCAGCAGGCGTCTCACTATGTGGCAGCAGGTGTCTCACTATATGGCAGCAGGCGTCTCACTATATGGCAGCAGAAGGCGTCTCACTATGTGGCAGCAGGCGTCTCACTATATGGCAGCAGGCGTCTCACTATGTGGCAGCAGGCGTCTCACTATGTGGCAGCAGGCGTCTCACTATGTGGCAGCAGGCGTCTCACTATATGGCAGCAGGCATCTCACTATGTGGCAGCAGGTGTCTCACTATGTGGCAGCAGGCATCTCACTATGTGGCAGCAGGCGTCTCACTATATGGCAGCAGGTGTCTCACTATGTGGCAGCAGGCGTCTCAGTCTACATGTGGCAGCAGGCATCTCACTATGTGGCAGCAGGCGTCTCACTATGTGGCAGCAGGCGTCTCACTATGTGGCAGCAGGTGTCTCACTATGTGGCAGCAGGCATCTCACTATATGGCAGCAGGTGTCATAGTGAGACAGCAGGTGTCTCACTATGTGGCAGCAGGCATCTCACTATGTGGCAGCAGGTGTCATAGTGACAGCAGGTGTCTCACTATGTGGCAGCAGGCGTCTCACTATGTGGCAGCAGGCATCTCACTATGTGGCAGCAGGCATGTCTCACTATGTGGCAGCAGGCGTCTCACTATGTGGCAGCAGGCATCTCACTATGTGGCAGCAGGCGTCTCACTATGTGGCAGCAGGTGTCTCACTATGTGGCAGCAGGTGTCTCACTATGTGGCAGCAGGCATCTCACTATGTGGCAGCAGGCAGTGTCTCACTATGTGGCAGCAGGCGTCTCACTATGTGGCAGCAGGTGTCTCACTATGTGGCAGCAGGCATCTCACTATGTGGCAGCAGGCGTCTCACTATATGGCAGCAGGCGTCTCTCACTATGTGGCAGCAGGCGTCTCACTATGTGGCAGCAGGCAGTGGCAGTCTCACTATGTGGCAGCAGGCGTCTCACTATGTGGCAGCAGGTGTCTCACTATATGGCAGCAGGCATCTCACTATGTGGCAGCAGGCGTCTCACTATATGGCAGCAGGTGTCTCACTATGTGGCAGCATAGTGCAGTCTCACTACATGGAAAGTCAGCGTCTCACTATGTGGCAGCAGGCGTCTCACTATATGGCAGCAGGCGTCTCACTATGTGGCAGCATAGTGAGACGCATGACATGGAAATGTCATGCATCTCACTATGTGGCAGCAGGAGTCTCACTATATGGCAGCAGGCGTCTCACTATGTGGCAGCAGGTGTCTCACTATGTGGCAGCAGGTGTCTCACTATATGGCAGCAGGCGTCTCACTATGTGGCAGCAGGCGTCTCACTATATGGCAGCAGGCGTCTCACTATATGGCAGCAGGTGTCTCACTATGTGGCAGCAGGCGTCTCACTATGTGGCAGCAGGCGTCTCACTATGTGGCAGCAGGCGTCTCACTATATGGCAGCAGGCGTCTCACTATGTGGCAGCAGGTGTCTCACTATGTGGCAGCAGGCATCTCACTATGTGGCAGCAGGCGTCTCACTATATGGCAGCAGGTGTCTCACTATGTGGCAGCAGGGTCTCCGTCTCACTATGTGGCAGCAGGCATCTCACTATGTGGCAGCAGGTGTCTCACTATGTGGCAGCAGGTGTCTCACTATGTGGCAGCAGGTGTCTCACTATGTGGCAGCAGGCATCTCACTATATGGCAGCAGGTGTCTCAGTGGCAGCAGGTGTCTCACTATGTGGCAGCAGGCATCTCACTATATGGCAGCAGGTGTCATAGTGAGACAGCAGGTGTCTCACTATGTGGCAGCAGGCGTCTCACTATGTGGCAGCAGGCGTCTCACTATATGGCAGCAGGTGTCTCACTATGTGGCAGCAGCAGGCGTCTCACTATGTGGCAGCAGGCGTCTCACTATGTGGCAGCAGGCGTCTCACTATGTGGCAGCAGGCGTCTCACTATGTGGCAGCAGGTGTCTCACTATGTGGCAGCAGGCATCTCACTATATGGCAGCAGGCGTCTCACTATGTGGCAGCAGGTGTCTCACTATGTGGCAGCAGGCGTCTCACTATGTGGCAGCAGGCGTCTCACTATGTGGCAGCAGGCGTCTCACTATGTGGCAGCAGGTGTCTCACTATGTGGCAGCAGGCATCTCACTATGTGGCAGCAGGCATCTCACTATGTGGCAGCAGGCGTCTCACTACTATGTGGCAGCAGCAGGGCATCTCACTATGTGGCAGCAGGCGTCTCACTATGTGGCAGCAGGTGTCTCACTATGCAGTGTCTCACTATGGCAGCAGGCTCTCACTATGTGGCAGCAGGCGTCTCACTATGTGGCAGCAGGCGTCTCACTATATGGCAGTGAGACGCATGACATGGAAATGTCATGCGTCTCACTATGTGGCAGCAGGCGTCTCACTATATGGCAGCAGGCGTCTCACTATGTGGCAGCATAGTGAGACGCATGACATGGAAATGTCATGCGTCTCACTATGTGGCAGCAGGCGTCTCACTACTATGGCAGCAGACTATGTGGCAGCAGGCGTCTCACTATGGCAGTCTCACTATGTGGCAGCAGGTCTCACTATGGTGGCAGCAGGTTCTCACTATGTGGCAGCAGGCGTCTCACTATGTGGCAGCAGGTGTCTCACTATGTGGCAGCAGGCGTCTCACTATGTGGCAGCAGGCGTCTCACTATATGGCAGCAGGTGTCACTATGTGGCAGCAGGTGTCTCACTATGTGGCAGCAGGTGTCTCACTATGTGGCAGCAGGCGTCTCACTATGTGGCAGCAGGTGTCTCACTATGTGGCAGCAGGTGTCTCACTATGTGGCAGCAGGCATCTCACTATATGGCAGCAGGTGTCATAGTGAGACAGCAGGTGTCTCACTATGTGGCAGCAGGCATCTCACTATGTGGCAGCAGGCGTCTCACTATGTGGCAGCAGGTGTCTCACTATGTGGCAGCAGGCGTCTCACTATGTGGCAGCAGGCGTCTCACTATGTGGCAGCAGGTGTCTCACTATGTGGCAGCAGGCATCTCACTATATGGCAGCAGGTGTCATAGTGAGACAGCAGGTGTCTCACTATGTGGCAGCAGGCATCTCACTATGTGGCAGCAGGCGTCTCACTATGTGGCAGCAGGTGTCTCACTATGTGGCAGCAGGCGTCTCACTATGTGGCAGCAGGCGTCTCACTATGTGGCAGCAGGTGTCTCACTATATGGCAGCAGGCATCTCACTATTTGGCAGCAGGCGTCTCACTATGTGGCAGCAGGCGTCTCACTATGTGGCAGCAGGCATCTCACTATGTGGCAGCAGGTGTCTCACTATGTGGCAGCAGGCGTCTCACTATATGGCAGCAGGCGTCTCACTATGTGGCAGCATAGTGAGACGCATGACATGGAAATGTCATGCGTCTCACTATGTGGCAGCAGGTGTCTCACTATATGGCAGCAGGCGTCTCACTATGTGGCAGCAGGCGTCTCACTATGTGGCAGCAGGTCTCAGGGCATCTCACTATGTGGCAGCAGGCGTCTCACTATGTGGCAGCAGGTGTCTCACTATATGGCAGCAGGCGTCTCACTATTTGGCAGCAGGCGTCTCACTATGTGGCAGCAGGTGTCTCACTATGTGGCAGCAGGCATCTCACTATGTGGCAGCAGGTGTCTCACTATGTGGCAGCAGGTCTCACTATTTGGCAGCAGGCGTCTCACTATGTGGCAGCAGGCGTCTCACTATGTGGCAGCAGGCATCTCACTATGTGGCAGCAGGTGTCTCACTATGTGGCAGCAGGCGTCTCACTATATGGCAGCAGGCATCTCACTATGTGGCAGCAGGCGTCTCACTATATGGCAGCAGGCGTCTCACTATGTGGCAGCAGGCATCTCACTATGTGGCAGCAGGTGTCTCACTATGTGGCAGCAGGCGTCTCACTATATGGCAGCAGGCATCTCACTATGTGGCAGCAGGCGTCTCACTATATGGCAGCAGGCGTCTCACTATGTGGCAGCATAGTGAGACGCCTGACATGGAAATGTCATGCGTCTCACTATGTGGCAGCAGGCGTCTCACTATATGGCAGCAGGCGTCTCACGCATGACATGGAAATGTCATGCGTCTCACTATGTGGCAGCAGGCGTCTCACTATATGGCAGCCGGCGTCTCACTATGTGGCAGCAGGTGTCTCACTATGTGGCAGCAGGCATCTCACTATGTGGCAGCAGGTGTCTCACTATATGGCAGCAGGCGTCTCACTATATGGCAGCAGGTGTCTCACTATGTGGCAGCAGGCATCTCACTATGTGGCAGCAGGCGTCTCACTATGTGGCAGCAGCAGGCGTCTCACTATGTGGCAGCAGGTGTCTCACTATGTGGCAGCAGGCATCTCACTATGTGGCAGCAGGCGTCTCACTATGTGGCAGCAGGTGTCTCACTATGTGGCAGCAGGCGTCTCGACTCACTATGTGGCAGCAGGCGTCTCGTCTCACTATGTGGCAGCAGGCGTCTCACTATGTGGCAGCAGGTGTCTCACTATGTGGCAGCAGGCGTCTCACTATGTGGCAGCAGGCGTCTCACTATATGGCAGCAGGTGTCTCACTATGTGGCAGCAGGCGTCTCGTCTCACTATGTGGCAGCAGGCATCTCACTATGTGGCAGCAGGTGTCTCACTATGTGGCAGCAGGTGTCTCACTATGTGGCAGCAGGTGTCTCACTATGTGGCAGCAGACGTACTATGGCAGCAGGTGTCATAGTGAGACAGCAGGTGTCTCACTATGTGGCAGCAGGCATCTCACTATATGGCAGCAGGTGTCATAGTGAGACAGCAGGCGTCTCACTATGTGGCAGCATAGTGAGACGCCTGACATGGAAATGTCATGCGTCTCACTATGTGGCAGCAGGCGTCTCACTATATGGCAGCAGGCGTCTCACTATGTGGCAGCATAGTGAGACGCATGACATGGAAATGTCATGCGTCTCACTATGTGGCAGCAGGCGTCTCACTATATGGCAGGCGTCTCACTATGTGGCAGCAGGTGTCTCACTATGTGGCAGCAGGTCTCACTATATGGCAGCAGGCGTCTCACTATATGGCAGCAGGTATTTCGATAAACTGTTACATTTTATCCACTACAAACTGTGGTTGAGCAACTCCAGCCTCTATGTCCCTAGCTTGGTCTAAAATGTCTCTCATGAGTTCAGCACAGAGCTCATTCAGGTCCTGCATGAACGGAGCCGCCATGTTTGACCACAACACAAAACAGACAACAGACCAAAACAGTTGATTTCACAGGATCAACGTTAGTCCCGCCCACTGAGTTTGATGATTGGGTTTGACGTTTTAACACATTTAATGACAACAGCACAAACACGGGAGTCATGAAATAAATAAATACACTGTGAAATAATTAAATATATTTTTAAATAGATGTTTTCTTTAAAGGGATATTTTAGTATTAAAATTCTTTATTTAAAAAGGTAGATTTAATTATTTAATGGGACATTTATTTAATTAATTGCATATTTCATAATTTCATGACATATTTAATTATTTATTGATGTATTTAATAATTTAATGATATATTTGTTTATTTAGTGGTAAATGTAATTATTTAATGATGTTTTTAATGAAAATTCTGATACATTTAATTAATTAATGGGAGATTTAAAGATACGTATTTCATGATAGATTTATTTATTTCATGACATATTTATTTATTCAATTTTAGCACTTTTCACCCTCCATAGATGACAGCTCTTTAATGGGCTGTCAAAGGGAAGCATCCATTATTTTATGGGTTTAAATGCCAAAAATGTGGGAACTCGTAATTCAAATGTAGTTAGTTTATGTTTTGAATGGAAAGCCATACACTATAATGTTGTATTTCAACGTGCAAGGTACCACAAACAACAGATTCTTAAATGATGCAGGGGGTTTCTTTATTTAATCTGTTTTAAAAGCCAGTAGCCATTCGATTTTCTACCTGTTCTTCAGCAAAGCACGAGTCGCAGTCAAAAGGTCAGACAAGAAGGGGCGTTTACCAAGAGCACGTGAACGCAGCACCATGCTGAATTTCGACCAATCGGAAGCGACAAGGCATTTTAAGTTTGAGGAGACCGGACTTACGAACGAGCAGTTCTCGCTTTTATCTCTGCGCTGTGCTTTACGGAGCTGTGCGTGTCCCCTCATTTTCGGTGCAGAATGCGAATTTAAAACCAAATGGTCCTCTGAAGAAGGTGAGTATCGTTTAATTGCTGTTTCTTTTGTTAAAAGCGCTCTTGCCGGCGAAACGCTAACCGTTGTGCTCAGTTTAACGTTAACGCTGACACGAACTTTCCAAAACACAGTCGATGTGCTTTTAAATAGTGCTGTGGTTTCCTTGCATTTTGTATAACCAGTCGTGTCACAGTAATATCACTCTAGCGTGCCGTGTTGTTGTTCCTTAAAGAGATGTTTATTAGCAGCGAGTTATGCTACGGCACGGTGAAAGTTAGAAGTTTATTCTTGTGTAGTAAGGGGTTGTTGCAGTGTAACTTCTGTATGGCTGCTCTGGCTGTTTGGAGTCATTCAACAACCCAACCGCTTCCTGTGAATAATTCTGTGTCATTTAATGTGTGTTTAAGGAAATATGACGCATTGACTGTCACGTTAAGGATATGCTGTTTTGTTATGTATCGAAAAGCAACACAACACACCCAACAGCTGTCAGTACGTTACTCAGTCTAGTTTCTTCTCCAATCACTGAGCTCGCTCTCAACAGGACTAGAGATTGATGGAAATTTACATGTGTATGTGTCACTTGTTTAATGTTAGCTGTGTGTTAAGGTTTTTGCCCTCTTTGTGTGTTTGTTGTATAAACGGACCAAGTGAACCCACACCCAAGCCAGCTGGTTTTAACCCCCCCCCCCCCCCCCCCCACACACACACACACTGTCTTACTTTAGAACACTGGTCAGTCTGGTGGGTGGTGTTCCCCTGCTCTCTTTCCACAACAGCAACCCCAGCAGTCCCTCTGCAAACAGTGACAGAAAGGAGAGAACATTTGGGACAAACCACCTGTGAAAACAAAAAGCTTAAAAAATAAGAGAGGGGAAAAGGAAAGGTCTTGGGGCACTGTTACAAGCAACATTTTCTTTTTCTATGATGAAAACTGTTTCCTTAATGTTATTGCAGATTATATTATTTGAGTTGGCTCCAGACAGTTTGAAAATTGTATTTATCTGTGTCAATCTGCCTTTGCTGTGCAAATACAGGCTTGTTGGGTAATGTGAGAGACTTGTTTGATTTGCTTTGAAATATGGTGACTGTGCTCTTTGTAAGGTTTAGTCAAACGTCAAGCTGTTGTTCATTTTTTTGTGATTTTTATCTTGATGTTCAGAACAGTGCACTTTAAGGAAGCAAAGTCATAGATCCTATAGTTAGTTTAGCTGTGTCTTAAAAAGGTTTTCTTACTGTGATTACTTACAACTTAACAGGAAGGTGGTGATTTCTATCAGACGGGCTATTTACCATTTCAAGTGTTTGCTTTATCCCCTCTGGGCTAGTGTAGATGAACACAATTAGACCTCTTTCAGACTTGAGGCCCAGTTTTCCCAGTTGCAGATCTCACCCACACATTGATGACAAATCAGCTGGTGATCGGTGGTTGGGAATCAGCACTTGATCCTCATGTGTGAACAGCTCAAAGACTTATCAAAGACACACCATTGACACATTGCTGATTGTCAACAGATATCAAAGAAGCCAAATATATGCAGCGACTGGGGGAATCCCTGTCTGAGCTAAACTGACGAGTCCCACAGGACCTGATTCACAGTGCAGGCACAGGGAATTGTGGCCATTCGAGTCAAAGAGGAGAAATCTGCAAAGCAAGGGGGAGATGTACACGACACACCATACCACAATACAAATTACAAACAGTGCTACATGTATAAGCTAATCCATTCCTTTATACATGTTCTTTTTTTTTTTCTTGTTTTGTTTTTGTTCTGAATAGTTCATTGCATTGACATCTTTCACTGCTCAGTCCAGTGGTTTTGCCTCATTTCCCGCATGTGTTTTGTTGATAAAATGTGATTTGAGAGACTGGTTGGGTGACCAGTTTCTGCAGCGAGTGACCCTCTATCTGAGATAAATCACATAATGTAAACTAGAAAATTACTTTTAAGACTCCTGAATACAGAAGAGCAAGTTCTTTAACCTGAACAGACTAATGATTTGCAAACTATTATCACATAGTCCAGTTTTTCACTTAAATGCACTGAAAAATGCCTGAAAAAAGACTTAGTGTGTCAGCACTGTGCATGAGAGGACATGTTAGAAGTACTTTCCCTTCATTAATAACAGGACATGCTGTTGTTCTTGTGTTGGGAAATAACAGAAAATTTGTGGATGATACAGTTATAGCTGAGTAATATAATCCTGTGGAGAAAGTATAGTAGCTGGAGCAGGAGAGGTCCATGCAGCAAGTGACTCTTCTTTTCCTTCAGCCTTTTTTCTTTCTTTTTTTATTAATTTATCCACTTACAAGCTCCTTTATCTGCATTTTCTTTGGGTCATATAAAGACCCCAAACAAAGCAACCAATGCTCCATTGTTTTTGTGTAAACTTGAGTGGTTTGAGTTGGTATTATTCACTTCTTCTTATTGTAGTTTGTTGGGGCTGGTGTTGTAGAGGAGTGTGCATCATGCAAGTTGTCATGATGCAAAAAAAAAAGATCAAATTTCAATCCCTGGATTGCAAACACAAGAGAGAGAGAGAGAAAATCAAAGTTGTACACAGCTCTGAATAATAGGCCTACTGCCTTCGGGCGCTTTTAGTCTACTATGCTTGGCAACGTATTGCTGAACAGTTGCCGAAGGTTGACAGATATTTAACAAGTCAAATATTTGGAACCATTGGGGCAATTAAGCTACAACCTACGAGAAAGAGAATTCCAAAGAACTGAAGAAAAGAGGAGATGCTCATAACACACTATACCACAATAGGAGCAGGTACTTTTTTCATTACAAAATACTTTTTACTCACCTTCAGCTCTAGCACCTAGCACAGACAATCCCTCCTACCCGTGTGGGGTGATCCATTCCTTTAGTCATCCTCTTTGTCTTTTCTTTTTTAGTTTGTGGTCTGAACAGATCATCACACAAACAGCCAACACCACTCGTGTCCTCCCTCAGATGGTTTCTGAACAATAATCTCCTGTCTGAGGTGCATTGCACACATGTAGCTCAGCAATATTCTCTCTCTGAAAGTCATATAGTCTGACAGCGGCCTTAGTGATTATGCAAATTAAAAAAAAATGTGGGCCAGAGCATTGTTATGCTTCTATAGACTGACATGTCAGATCTCAAAGTCTGAGCAGGGAGCTTTAAAAAATGTAGACATTTTTAGCCATAGTTTGGGGAAGCACCAACACAAGCCAGCATTCCTCGGTGTTCCACTTTGCTTTCTCTAATACGATTCTGTCCCGTTAATGTACCCTGCCCAGGCGAGCTGTCTCTGTCCTCTCCCATTTTTACATTTTACACTTCCTGCAATAATGTCTCTTTTCCAAAGTTTCAGAGCAAGACGTTCCCTTCAGCAGAATGTCAGTAAATATGACATTCCTTAATGTTTGGGACGCCTGCAGTAACAAGCTGCGGTGAGAAATTTCCCTTTTAAAATGTATAATGTGTGTAGCCAACTTCACCTTCCAATCCTTTAGGAAAAACTACTGCAGCTGCAAAAAATGCACAAGGCTCACTCTAAGGCCAGTATTTGGTTTGTCCCGTTGGGTACAGTAGAACTACAGAAATAGGAACATAAAATTTTAATTACCGCATTGTTCAGCCCTAATGAAAAGAGAATTTTGAATTTCAGCCGAAAGATTGCCGTTGGACATGGGGATTTGAATAATGATTTCCATGTGTGGCTCCTTTTGCTCACTTGGCAAAGTTGAACATATTCTAATGATATACTTATGTAAAATAAGATAGTATTTAATTATTTCTGCTGATACTGTTCCACCTGCCCGTTGAGATACATTATAAGCATTACCCAAGCTTGAGCTATACAGTACTCGGCTCCGTTACTTAACAGTTAGGTAACACGCTGCAGCTGAGCTGTAAAAGTTGGCCGCAGTAAGTCAGATCCACCCACTCAAGCCCTTTTCTCCACTCTTACTAGACTTGACCTGTCCTGTCCTCAGCTCTTAGTTGGATTTAGATCTTAGCTGCACAGCCAAGAAGTTCTGCAGTACAAATATTTATATAAAGCAGAAGGGATGTGACAGTGTGAGCAATAGGAGCTCCACAGGGGAAGCTGCGAGGGGTTACCCTCCGGCTAATCTCTGTTAAGACATATTTATAAACCCATCTGCAGATAGAATGGACCACCTCCAGTTTCAACACCAAAATGCTAACTGTATTTGGTCAGAACGGCTCTCTTCAGTGTCTTTTAAGCACTTTAATATTTGCATGGCATATCCATCCATCCATCCATTATCTATACCCGCTTAATCCTCTGCAGGGTCATGGGGTTCTGCTGGAGTCTATCCCAGCTCTCTTCGGGGGAAAGGCAGGGGTACACCCTGGACAGGTCACCAGTTGCATGGCATAAACTCATTGTTATGATTTAGAGCTTGGTTTGATATGCATATATAAGGCAGAACACAGACTTTCTCCACATTTAACTTAGTTTTAGTTCTCAACAGGACTGAATAGAATTTCATTTCATTGTGTTCTCAGAACAAGTTGGTTTTGGAGCAACGCTTTCTGTGAGTGACAGATGTTACCATGAGACATCCATGAATAAAATATGCACACTCTCGTCAATGGTTGGTAAACCACATATAGAGATTGTCTTTTATGAACACACCACCTTCTATCAATGCAAATTAAAAAGTGCTTAAAAAACATGTTGTATTCTTGCTAATTAGACCAGTTTAAAGAGGAAATTCACTGTAATTTCCATCTTATTGCCATTATATTTTGAACAAAAGGTATTTTTGAGTAGTACCTTTTATAGGAATATTTTTGGTGTTGCGCTATAAAGTGACTAAAATTGAGGACCCAAATGTACTTTAGTCTGAATTCTGCCATCTGTTATAGTGTAGCTCGTGCATTTTACAGTAAATGTAACAATATTTTAAGTCAGCAATAAGCGATGTGAGAAAATACCGCTTTTGTGGTTTCTTAGGGTGTAAAGAGTTTGCACTGTTTTTCATTACATGGTTAATACCACTACTGTTAATTCTCCATCTCGCAGCCAAAACCCATCCCCCTGCAAGACAGCAGACCCTATAACTCCTCCAACCCCCTGCTCGGTTGCATTCCAGCTGGCCAGATGGTGTCTGCTCTGCATAGTGGACACCAGAGAGCCAAGAGGGGAAAAACCCCACCAGCAGGATTCTCTGGATGAGACATTCCACCCCATTGATTTCCACCCCTCCTCGTGTTGTCCTCCCTTGTTTCTCTCCTGTTCTTGTCTGCATTTTACAGGCTGTCACTCTGGGAATGATGTCCATGTTGATAAATTGGTGGACAGTTATAAAGTCTCATAGGTTTTAGGGGATAAAAGATCTCCAGTCACTGTGCAGTAAACTCTGAGGATATAAACGGTAGTCGTGACCAAAAAATGTAATGAGACAGTTATTTTACAGACAGAAGGAAATCATCAAAATATGCAAGTGGTGTTTCATGCACATGAATTTACTAGTTGTCACCATGAGTACAATAACTGTTGCCCACATATAAAGCAATTATGATGATGGAAAAATAAGTTGTTATAGATTTTCTTGCAGCCAGATATGATCACTTTAACTTGTCAAGACACATGTTTGCCAGATTTCCTTGAGTTTTTAAATTTAGATCCACACACAACAGTGCACTGCATGTATGTACACATCTGATAGGAAGTGGTGACATGAACTGGTTAAGTAAACACTGGAAATGCATATGGAAGAGAAAAGAGAGAATAAACATAGCATTAGTTCTCCCTGCCTACCTTGCCTAACTGAGGTTTTGAAGAGATGTCACAGTTTTGATTCTATATGTTGCTGAATGTTATGGGCAATTTGCACATTTTCCATTACAAACATGGGGGAAAAGGAAAATGCACTTAACGTTAACTGTTTTCTCTCTGTTATCAGTATACATGTTGCAACGATAATTTGTTTTATTGTACCTGCTCCAGTAAATGTGTCTTCTCAAAAACAAAAAATCATGTTGGAGTCATTCTGACAGCCATCCAAGTCACCACATGTGTTTTGTGTGTGGGTGCATGTGTGTGTGCACATGCATGGATATGATCCCCTGGCCTGATAAACCCCACCCTTCCTCCTCACCACTCTGTTTCCATGATTGTAGCCTTGCTAGAGAGCCAGTGTGTGTGTGTTTCTCTTCACCCTTTCTGTGATTGTTCCTGTTGCATGTCAGTCAATGTGCACTACAGTGTGTTTGTGTGTGCACTTGCTTGTTTGCTTTCCCATACGTCACATTTAATAGTTCCTTTGAATCTGGCAAAATGGAAAGCCGGATGACTGGGACAAAGAACTAGCCTGTGAATAGAGGAAGAAACACACTCATGCCCCCCTGTGTCGAACTCTAAAGCGTTATTGAAGGAAAGTAGGTACTTTCTTTCTGGTGACAGGGGTACCTCAGGCCCAAGCAGGTCCTTTTTTTGTTTTAATGCCAGTTACTAGGTCAAGGCAGATAGCAGGCATGAGTACCCCAGGGGTATTATGGTTATTATGTCAACTCCCTTTGGGTGACCGGCTAGAGTCAGCAGGACTTCTGGTAAAAGGGATTTAAAGGAGTTTGTGGCTCTGTGAGACAGAAAGGGAGGGAGAGGGACAGATGGATTAGTCTCAGGCCTTGTTTTTACTCAGTTCCTCTCCTCCTCTGCAGCAGTAGGGCTTATCCCACTCCTCCGCAGAGCCAGAATGGAGCCTCTGCCCTCTACTTTCACAAAAGCCAACTCACTCAAGTCTTTTTCCTCCTCTTTTCTTCTTTCCCTCTTTTCTCACCTGTGCAGATCTTTATTCTCCTGTTGAACACATCTTATTTTATCTCTGAATTCTATTTGTCATATATGTTTTTTTTAAGATTTTATATTTTTTCATCTCCTCCTCCACCCTCCTCTCCTACCTTCTGCTTGCGCTTCCTTCCTCTTGACACTAAAACCCTGTCAGCCCCTCTTTTCTTCTTTTCCTTATGGCTCAGAGGAGAGTTGAGTCATGGGAGTAAAGGGACGGTGCCGTGATAGACAAACACACTCCTGCTAGGATTATCCTTTGAAGCTCTTGCTTAGTGGAGGTGCATTTCTTTAAACAGGATGAAGTGTTCGAGCCCTTGCAATTGGGATTAAAACTTAATTCTGATAGTTGTTGGAGGCAGACTACTTAAACTGCATTCTTCCTAATGAGAATCATGTTGACCATTTAGTATGTGACGGATTTAGAAGATGTGGCATAAACTGCATCTAACCCTTTCATACCATTTTCTGATGCAGTATTGCTGTTGAATACATTGGTTTGTAGCCAGTGCTTGATACATGGTAGTTGGAGGTTTTGGATTTTGCACTGATAACCATTATTAAGACTTATCTGGTGGTCAGCTGTTGTGGCTACAGTGGTACATACAAGCAGGTAAATATACTTTATGTTAAACAAATAACTGAGTGCATGTATTTTTATGTTTCCTGGCAAATTTCTGTTTTGGTTTAGTGATTTTTAAAAAAAAAAAAAAATTAGATGTGCACATATTGGAATTTTCTTGGTAGATTGGCTGAATCCAGTTTGCATATTATTTAGATATTTATTTATAAGGCCCGAGGTGCAAGTCCAGTTTTGGCCTGTTAACCCAAGGCCTAACAACTCCTACTCTCTCAATTTGATATTAATCAAACCTATTAGTATATACATTACTGAGAGATGCAGCTACAGCAGGGGAAGCTCATAGCCTTGAACAGTGAGGGAGAGTGGGCACAGCAGGACAAAAATCTGCATGCTCCCTGCACTCTCAACCACTGCCTGTGTTGGCTGACCATAATTAGATTACACAGCTCTAAATGTGTGTGGGAATTTCCTATATTTGTAGGTTCAAAGTTCATGTGATTTGTTAAAATTATTCAGGACCAGCAATGCCTCTCTGAAATTCAATGATACCGAATACATTTTACACCCTTGTTGCATGTTGCAGAGAATACATTTTTTCTGTTACTGTTTTAAATTCAGGGCAGGCCTTCTTTTATTGTACCCTTCTGCTCCTCTTGTGTGGCAGTGAATTTAAGAGCTTGAGTAAAAAAAACTCAACCAGCACCACTTGAGTTTATCTAAATTGGCTGTTGCAATATATCAAAGAAAATAGATTTCCAGTGCATGATTGCTGAATGTTTTAATGATCTTTGAACTGTTTCGGGCTTTGTAACTTGTGCATTGTGATATACTGCTGCTTGTAAGCCTGAAGCAGTAATTATGTAACCTCAAGTAATTGTGTGTAGTCACTGGAGCTCCTTGCAGAGAAGTAAACATTTAAGACTGCGACTAGTCAAGGAAGTAAAGGAAATTCTATCAATTTATGTGACAGTATTAAATGAAAAGGCTCATTTATTAATTCAATGTATTCTCACAACTTCTTCTTTTTTTTTAATGTAACTTTGCCATGCTCAAGAGTAACTTCCCCATTACTCAAGTTATTACACAGAAGGCAAATAGGGTATGGTCAGGAAGTGACATGTTTGGCCTTAGCTTAGACTAATCTTCCCCTTGCAGCCAGTAACAAATCCCAGAAGAATGAAAAGTCATAGATCCCTCCAGTGATCGGAAAATGATGATTCAGTTTGTTTACATACCCTAGAGGAGCAAAGATACAGATACTGAGCAAGACAACATTGGTACAAAAAGCAAACTTATTCTTAGAAGATACAAATGTGTCTGTCAACCACCTTTGTGATTCAACGTTATGCTGAATCTTTTGGACAGGCAGATTTAACCAGCTCACTTTCTGGCTTTAATCTAACACAGGTGGAAGCTGACATGTTTTTCTTTTTCATCTCCAAAACTTCTCATCTTACGCTGTTATTACCTTTTCAGAGCAGTCTTGATATTTTTGATCCTACATGTTTCCGCGTGCTTTACTTGTCTGTGGGTCTTAAGAAGTAACCTTAAATAGGTACAGACTCTGTGTAGTATTTTTTTTTAAGTCACATAACAAAGAAAACTTTCTGGGTGAGCCCACATTTACGGGTGGGAGTGATGATATTTGATGTATGACTCACCACTGTGATCTCAGTCTCTGCTTGTTGTTTCAAATAATAGTGACAGCTTCCAAACAAGGCACCAGTGATGTTCTGGATCTACATGGACGGGCTTAAGGGTACTGTGTAACTCTCCTTTTATAGGTAGAGACCTTGAAGATTATGTAAGTGTTTGCATAGTCCTGAAATCAACATCCAAACTCCAGTCCTTTTGCCTTCTTAAGGTTGTTCACCGGCTTTCTTTTGGAGGAGCATTCAGTTCAAACCCAAAGCTCAAGTCAAAGTAAAGACATCTGAATTAGTTTTTAATGACTCTTACTCAAGACTAGTCAAGCAGCATTCATTTATTGCTGCCCTAATTTTGTGCATTTTGGCAATTTTTGCAAAAGATTTTATTTATTCTGCAAGTGAAACACGGCCTGTCTTTACATACCGAACTGGAACCCTGGAGGAAAAATGTCAGCTTCTATCAAATATCATCGTTATTGTGCTGTGGCCCTCCAGAAGGTTTTGGGCTCTCTTCAAGTGGATTTTCCACTACATGTTAATTATGCTTTCGTGTTTAATAGAGCACATGGTTTTTATATCATATAATACAATTAATTTAAAGGTTTTAGCCTCATCTCAGCTGGGTACATGCTAGAATCTGTTTTCTTCTTATCTTCTAGCATATTTTAACTAGGGTATGGATGTCCAGCATTAGACTAAGCTGCAATGGAAGACAATTGTTGTGATCTTTTAATTTAAGAAACAGATATCCTGTGTTCTATATGCGATGTAAAGCATACATTCCCCATGGTGGAGGCCTTGTGAACATCTCTTAAACTGCCTTTAAATGTACACAAGGGAGGCACTCTGGTCCTGCAGGGCTTAGTGTTTAAACTAAGCACTGTTTTTTCAAGGAGGGATGACGCATACATATTTACTCAGATGAACTGATTTGGTGTGTAATGTGTGAGTGTTGTATTGTGTGTGTGTGTTTTACAGAGAACCAAATGTTACTGGTTCTAGGTCATGGAGCGAGGTCATATTTTTAAACCAGCTGGTGGCCTGGTCCTTCAAGCTTGTTAGCATTGCAGAATCCATTCTTTGAGCCAGATCATTTATTTTGATGTAGTTTTCTGTCTTTCCTTGAACCATTCTTCACTTGACCTTTCATTCATCTTGACTCTTTCATTGCCAATTTTGTCCAGACATAGCGGCAGGGCTCACATTTATGATATTCCATACCCCATGAGTGTAAAGGCTTGTGTGCTAGTTAACTTATGCCCTGTAGTTCCAGGGAGAGCAGGGGGCAACAGTCAAGCTGTGTCTCTGTAATATATGAAAATGCCTCTCTGTCTTCCCCTTGGCTGTCTCGAAGCATCATGAGCATACTTGTGCTGTGAGAAATGTCTGTGGAAAAGCCAGTTATTGATGTGTGGAGTGGTCAGAACAGCTCATAATGATTATTGCTGTTGTCAGCTGGCATGCATTTTAAGTGAGTGCACTTTTCAAGTCTCTGCATCTAAGCCATTTGTGGTTTTCAGCTCTGAAAATACTTAATGGAACAAAATGACTTGAGGTCAGTCTCCTAATTTCTTTTTTTTTTTTTTTTTTTTTACATCCTAAAACTTAACAAAAAACAGTCAAATTAAATGCTGCTGTTTTTTTTTTATTGTGAAAAGGGGATATTTGACAGATTTCATTGACATGACAAGTAGCTGAAACCTGTTCCAGCATGCAGTGGTCTATCCTGAGTCCATATTCGCCCAGGATATGGTGCAAGTCTGTGAAAGCATAATGACTAGACAGAAAACAACACATTCCTTCTACATTGTTTCAGGAGTGAATGGTGATCATTATGAGGTGAGATCAAGTGGTGAATAGCCCAGGTATAAATCTTCAACAAATTAGGCAATAAAAGGGGATGAATCTGTTATTTGACGTGCCTTTCTTATTTTCTCTCATTGCTCCCTTTTTCTTTCCAGCCACATCAAAGTGAGTCAGTGAATTCAAGGTTCTATGAGAGTCTCCCTGTTGTGGTTGGTTGTTTTTGAGCTGGCTGACATCATTTTCATGCGGGGTGGGCAAGTTGTAAGGGTGAAAGGGCAGGGCTTGGCTTCAAGTTTGTGGCTGAACCAGTTTCCTGTGAAATCTGTGGAGGAATATGTCCTGGTTTACGAGAATGACAGAGCTGTAGAATCAGTCTTCTGAAATTACCTTATCCAGTGATCCGCTATTGATGCTTCTTCCTTCCTTTTTCTTTTTGCAGGACTGTAATGCCTTTGACGGAGTGAGACATTGCTACCAAGGAAGGAAGCATCTGCAATCAAAGGTTGGAAACCGCATCAACTGGAGAAACTGCTTTGAATTTTATCACTTCAACATTATTGAGCAACATAATGGATGGAATAGACACCTTGCAGAGTTCTGCCCCAGACCAAGGCTGAGCGAATTGCTCGCTACAAGGCAGAGAGAAGGAGGGAGTTGGCTGAGCGCTACGGCAACACAGAGGAATTCACCTCTAAATATGTCCGAAGGGACAGGAAAACTGCAGAGACAACTGAAGCAAAGTCTTCAACTACCCAGGAGAAAGAAAAACATGAGGATAATGGATCAGAGCGAACATACACCACAAGGGGCTTTAGGAATAAAGTAGCAGACACAGAGGAGCGTGTTGGTGATGAGCCCACCCAAGAAAAAGAGGCATCCATTCACCTCAAAACAGATACAATTGCATCCTCAAAATCTGAGGATGTCTCCTCTATTCAAGCATCCTCCCATTTCAGGTAGGTTTATTTAATTGTCCAGAGTTTAAAGTAAACGGATAATTATTTTTGCCCCGTTGTTTGTGCAACTTGGCAAAGGCATCATACGCAAAAGCTACAGCAGGTATGGTGGCTTAGAAGGCAATTAATAGTCATAGACTTGCAGGTATATCTGCTTAACATTGCTGTAAATCATGTATTGTGACTCCTTTGCTTAGTAAAGACAGCCATTAGATTTTTGTAAAAGATGTTCTGCTTATATTTTGACATGTTTTGATGGTGACAAACAAGCTCTATGTTTTAAATTATAACTGTTACACTGGGAAAAGCTTGGAGTTGGTCGCACATAATTAACAAGTGTATAAACAACAAACTGGAATTTTCTGGGTGACTTGGAAAATTTCAAATATGCTCGGTGGTTACTTGGAATAGTTCTCTGAGAAACGTACATATGTGGAAGAAAAACATGTCCAGTCGTAGGCCTGTAGATGTCTGAGCTGTAATCAAGCTGGGGATTGTGCTGCGTGCACATAGCTGGACTTGTCTGTTCCTGAAGAAGCTGCCTGAGGGACTGACAACGGAGAGAGAAGAACTGAGACTGACAGAGTGATGAGATAAAATCAGAATTTGGGGCCTTTGGACACAGAGTTAGCATGCTCAGCCAGGTTTTTGTGATTATTGTCAAATGAAGCAAGATACGAAGATTCTTGTGAGTAATTGCCTGTTAGATTTTATGGACAGATTATTTTATGAGGTTTGCAAAGACATGTCTTATATTGTTATTAAAGAAACAGGTCGCGTTGCAAGCAATTTTTAGCTTCTACAAGCTATCGTGAGTTCACTTTTTTTCCCCCTTCTCGCTAAGTGGTTATGGTAATTCTTAATTGAAGATTGTAAGTTTTAAGATCTAGTATTGAATAATAAATGGTATACAGAATTGGTGATATTTAGCAAGTACAGAGAATATCCAAAACAAAGTTACAGACTCCCTATTTATTTGAAGTGCACTGAGACGGTTTGATGTTTGGACGTGCTTATCAAATTGAATCCTGATCTTCTCTTCCAGTTTGGTGATGACGTTTCCTGTTTGCCACAGGTCATTTGTACAGTTTTGTCTACATTGTTATGCAGAATATGGTGGGGGAGGGTCGGGTTCTGTAAGTTATCATTCATTCTAGGTATTTTTAATTATAATTTTAATGTCTAAATTAATACTATATGTTAACACGTGACACACACACACATACATACATGTATATATATATATATATAATATACATACATACATACATACATACATACATACATACATACATACATACATACTCTTCATGATTAAAGCTTCACATATGTTCAGTGACCTTTCATAGGCAACATGTTTTTGTGTTTGACACAAGAATAGCTTAAAGGAAACTGGAGCTCAGTTGTTCCTGCTGACAAAGAGAGCTGTCAACAGGTTTATCTTTGTCAGACAGGAATCCTTGTTCATAAAGTTGCAGAGTGACATTGCAAAACATGACATTTTGACAGTCGGCTGTTTGTTATAATGCTCATCCAGCAATTCTAAATTTAGACTTTTTTTTTTTTTATCCCCACAATCTAACTTGCATTCAATTTCTGCCTATTGGCTGTATTGAATCTCAATTCTGAGTAACCACATTGACATCATGTTCCTTGGTGTGATGTTTGACGCTTGAATCTGTTCATCTGTTAATATGGCAAGATCCTACTGAAACATTTATTACTAAACATAGGTGTTAAAAAAAATGTAGTTTCACCATAACTGTAACTGTATATAATATACAAGAAGTTTCCTGTATGAGTGTTAAATGTATATTGGAGGATTTTTTTCAAGCTGTTCTGTGTGTTAAGCATTTGTGATAAATCCTAGTAATTTGTGCTACTTTCTCAGTCTGGTTAGCATAATGTCTTGAAATATGAAGAAGACTGAAGGGACTATTATTATTATTATTATATTATTATTATTATAAATAATCACCAGGAACTACTCAGACTAACACTAACTGCAAAATGAACAGCTAAGCTTCCCATAAGTGAAATGTTTTAGTTGTGTACGATGACATTTCATCTGTTAACTCTTCTGCTGTCAGGATTGTGCCCATTTAAATACACCTTAATTTGTGTGAATTATTGTTTTGTGTTTATGATGTAATTATATGTTGTAAAATTATGTTGTTTTATTTGTTTATATATTTATTTTTTTCTCACATTACACAAGTACCAGGGACTGATGTGTTTTCCACTCCTTAAAAACTAAAAGGAGGTGTGACACCCCTAAAAGGTCAAAATATTCCACGTTTATAAAAGCAAACTGCTCATGATTATATTCCACATTAAAACGTATAATTTAACTGGTGACTTCATGTCCTCAAAGTAAAGTAAGGCACATGTACCTTGAAACTCATAGACCATGGAACCAACACATTAAAACCACCTGTCTAGTTTTGCCAGTCCTATGGAACCAGACTTGTCGGAGCATAACAACAGGACATTGAGGGTATCAAGCCAGTGTCCAAGTATAAAGACATCATAAGTAGTGAATCGTTTGTTCCTGAGAGTGTTGAGCTTGTTCCAGTGCAACTGCTGATGCGCCATTGGAATGGAGCATCATTGGCCTTGGCCTCTTTGTTTTCACAGTGTGGCAGGACGCACTGTACTACTGTCAGGGACTTCTATGGGTGGTGAGTGGTGTGCTTAGTCTATGGACCTTTTGTCAGGTTAGAATTTGTCAAAGTAACATTAATGTACTGTAAACACAAGGACACAGGATTCCCCAGTAAAACATTTAACTGTAACAAAATTCTCAATATGTGGTTTTTTTTTTTTAGGGTTATCAGACTCTAATACTGGTGAATATAGCTACAATTGGGCTTTTTTTCTTGGGTAATAAAATGCCAAAATTGCAATTAATTAGCTCCTCTTCTCTTGTTAAATGCCACTGCCTTAAGCTCTCTGTAGTTACCACAGTAATTCAAGACTACATTACACTAGCATCAACTTTTAACATTTTAAACATGAAACTTTAGTCACAGTTATGCCTACTACCTACAATAGTCTATTGCAGATCCCTTTTTGATGTATAAACCTAGTTGTTGCAGTCCATTGTGGGCAAACAACTGAAAGCATTTGGATGATGGCATAGTTGCACATGTGCACTTGATAATTTGCTCTTTTGGAACAGAAGGTATCCTTCTCCAAGCCTATTTTGTATGCCTATTACTGGAAGATTGAAAAATAAGCACAGTTTAAACAACAACATGGAACTGGAACAGCAAGTGCTGCTGACTTTGTTGTTCTCGGTCTCAGCTGTTACGCATCTAATTTCTGCATTTCATAATGCTGCCATTGCCTGCATGCAGAGCAGGAAAGCCATTTTGAGAACAATCTGCAGCAATGCCATTATAAAACAAAACCACACTCATGTGGACAGAGCGCAAGTCGTTACAGTGTACTTGCAACCTTTACCAATCAACAACAGTCTTAAGTAATGACAGCTGCAGCAGTTGAATGCCCTTCAAAAATGCCAAAGAAAAGCATTATGTTACCTTGCTGATATGACATGGTGCAAGGTCCATTGTGGGACCTGTCTTGTGAACTTTGTGTAAAGTCTCTTGTAATTAAAAACAGAAAAATTAAAAAAAAAAAAAAAAAAAAAAAAAGCTTGTTGTGCCAGACACAAAAGGATACAATACAATGAGTGTCTTCACTGGCTTTATGTTATATGATAAAAAAAAAAAAAAAAAAAAGCATGTGGGAAACCATTCATCTCAAGCATAAAACAGTGAAGTGTAAGTACATTGTCTCTTTTCATTTGGTGAAACAAACATGAGAGAATGATATCGTGCAGGCTCAGGAGGAGTCATTTTACACTACAACATTCATCATAACTGTCTCTCTGTATCATCATTGGTGCGCGGTTTAAATTGTTGTGGCTGATCTGTGTATCATTAAGCCCCTGTGAAATGACCACCTTGTCAGTGGGCAGGCGTGATTTAAAAACTACCTTCATATGTGATATATGGATACATATAGATTCTCTGTTCTATTATGAATCAAATGTGCCTTTTCAAATGTAGTTTGAAGTGAACAGTTTGACTTCAGACATTTGTCCCAATTGCGAAATCGTGCAAGAATAGAAGCTCAAAGCTACAAGAAGCATGCTGTCTTAGTATTGATTCTAACTGCTACCAAATGTTTGTTTATAGTCTGCACTACAAAATTCACTTTGTCGCAACGTTATGAGATTGCAGCATTTTAAATGAAAACAACAGGATATTCATGAAAGAAACGAATCATTTTTGAAATGGACTAGGTTTCATGTAGCCAATAGAAAATCACTTAAAATCTTTTAGATTGGCTCCAGTTTCAATCATGCAGCTGGTCACTGTCTGCCCTTCTTCTATAACCTTTGACCCCTCCCAGATGTCCACAGTGATTCTTCATTGTGTTAAAAGCTACCCCCTTCTCTCCGTGTGTTACATCAGCACTGCTACCCCACAGGCAGCTGCTGCCCCCATCCATATTTAACACCCATTACTTTATAAATGACCACCTTCAGATGCATTGCCATCGTATCATTACAGCATTATAGCTGAAAGAGAAACCTCTGTAAATGCTGTAGGATACATATTCCATATACCACAGTAAGAGACTTGCTCCTGCTGTCCTGTGGCTAACTTGAATGAGCTCATTTTCATTATAAATAAGTTGAGTTTGTATTTGCATAATTGTGTTTGTAAACCTAAACAGTTTTTTTTGTCCTACTTTACAAGCATCTGCTTAAAAGACACAATTTCATCACTTCATTATGTGACCTCATTTGTCTCTCCCTCTCTGCTAGGCTCCTGGAAAGTGGTAACACAGCAGAGCCTAAGGGTAAGATGAAACCTCCACTTTCACTGCTCTCAGATTCTCTGTTGTTCGGCAAACTGCTTTCTCATTCAAGAGCTGTCTGTTTCTGAGAGTGAGAGGATCACTGAGCTCAGTGCTGATGTCAGATCACCTACCTGGTTTACTGATATTGACTGTTTATTACTCATCCACTGAGGAGTATAAAGACGTAAATGAAGTGATTCACCTGGGTCGTACCTACTTTGATGTTTATAAATAGAATATAGTGAAGGCTTTAATTCCAGTCATGGTTTTTGCACACTGTCCTAATACTGCAACCTACTTTGCTAGTGTGTACATGTGGGCATCAGTGTATACTTGCGTTGGTTCTGTCTTCCTATTAAGTTACAGGCTTGTTTGCCATTAACTCCAGAATTTGGAAACGTATGCTGTTCTCCTTGCATCTAGTAACCCAGTCTGACAAAACCCCTGCTACCATAGCTTAGCTTAGCTAGCATAGTCTCTGGAAATGGATTGGTACACCTAACCTAAGTGTTTAAAAAAAAAAAAAAAGTGGCACAACCTGGGTGCCCCACGCCTCCAAAACCCTGTTGTAACTTTTGTCATCAGTGTGACCAACCAAGGCCAGCGGCTAACGGTGGATTCACACGTACGCGCTGCAAGCATCGTCTAGAGCTAGCCAATGAACTCATATGCAGAGGAGGAACTAATTTCAAAACATGCTGTTTATTTGTGTAGCGAGCAGGAAGAAATTTGGTTGGTTATTTTAGTACAACAAAGAGTTGCCCAGGCATGAAAATCCCTCACCTTTCGGCGAAATTCGCCGTTTTGAAGTCAAACAGGGTGAATCTACGTGAATCGTGTAGATCCGAGGAGTTTTCTTTTTTTGAGGGGTGGGGTGTCAGAGTCGGGAGATTTTTTTTTTTTTAAATTATCATATAATTGCCGTAATAAGCAAACTGAGCACTTCAGAACTCTGTCTTTTAAATGACACTTGGACGGTCAGTAAATCCTACCCAGAACCAATCATCCACCAAATTGTTCCGTTATTCCAGTCATACGAACATTCTTCATTCATGTGCACTTGGAGTGCTAGGTTGCATTGCTAAGCGGGACTAGAAGCAGGATCTAGTGATATCCATGCCGGGGACAAGGCATATGAGCATACGTTCACATTTCCTACCTACATTTACCAGTGGATTGAATTTGGTGAGAAAAGGGCTGTGTATACTCTCGCAGCAATGTGTCGCCATCAGCTTGTCGCAGAGATGACGCCGTCACTTTTGATTTATACTAGCACAGTCTCCGCTATGTTATTCCATGCCACAACGCAAGAGGGAGAATCATGAATTAGCTAAACTTACTAAAAATGCTAAACTTGCGTTTTTCCACTTCCTCACCGTCTCGGCCGTATCCAGACCCACATTCATCGCAATCTCCCTCCTTGAATTACTAGCATATGTGCTGTCTTTGTAGTGTGGAAAATGAGAATGTACAGATGTGGGTACTTCTTCATTTTTGCGATGATGCGCGGATGTAGAATTGACCAATTAGAGGCCTCCTGTCTCTCATCTCTGCGACACTCTCTGTGGCACTGTCTGCGTCGACCTACAATTTTGGGTAGGTGTACCGGAGTGTCTGCGTTGGGTGGGGGGGCATCTCTGCGTTGTCTGCGTAGGTGACGCAGACGACCTGACGTTCGAGTATAAACCAGGCTTTATGGTTTCAATCATTTTCATACTTTACCCTATAACAGTTTCTGCCGTTCGCTAAGGCTAACGTTAAACACTGTTAGAGTTCGAGAGCTCGAAATTCGCGTCAAGCTTGTGTAGTTAACAGTAACATAATAGAAGAAACACAGGCTTCTTTCTAATATCTCTCTAATTGGTGAATCCATGTCTGAAGGTGAAGTTGTAAACTCCAGTCACTTGATACCCTAACCCAGCCATTCCCAAACTTCAGAATACCTTGGCCCAATTTGAAATGTGAAAAATCTCCACGGCCCACCTGAACCTTTATTCACAACTGTGGTCAACATACAGGAATAGAAGCAGCGTTGCCAGGTGGGAAATGTAGGATTATCAAACCAAAGACTCAAAATTATCGTATTTTGAGGGAAATTATCGTACACCTGTCATAACTAAAATAACAAGCCCAATGATGTGCTCTAGTCAAATTAAATCACTCTAGTGTTAAATAGCGGATGATGCTCACCATTCAGCCTATCATGCTTGTTGTTCTGAGACAAACGTTCGTATCTCACGCTCAGCAAACCACGATTGGCTTGAAATATGTCACATGGGAACGGATGCCTTCAGGGTTCACAAAAAACAAACAAACAAAAAAAAAAAAAATAGTCAAATTATCCTACATTTGGCCTTTTTTTTTTTTTTTTGGATTATTGATCGTACACCGTACAGAGGGCCAAATTATCATACAAATACGATAATTATCGCACACCTGGCAATGCTGACTAGAAGCAATGTTCTGATATTAATGTAAGGGGTCCACTGTAACAGGATTGCTTACGACGGCTGACTTGGTGAGCGTCAGGTGACAGTGGATCCAGAGCCATATCTTTTTGAGCCAGAATACATTAAGGGAGAACTACAGGTTTAGGCAGCTGATTGGTGTGTTGACTAGCTAATAGACCTCCCTTTTACCAAACTCTAGGGTTTACAGCAAATAAGCTAACTCTCAAAATGTTGGTGCATCTTTTTTAAGTAATTTGCCATTGATCTGGTGACTGGAATTGGATGATTTTCAGTTTGGTTTGTTCTGACTGGTGACTGTTTACAACAACTGTAAGTGAGCAATTTTATGAAATAGATATGAACACTTAAAGAATGCTCTGATAACATAAGTGGGGGGTTTTCCTCACTTGAGTCTGTACTTTTATCCTCCGTCTCTAGCTTTTTGACCTTGGATGGTTGAGATGATAATAAATACTGAACTAAAGTCAAAACTATGACTGCAGTTTGAGTGGAGTCATGAGTCTGCAATGCTTAATGTTTCGTCATATGAACTAAATCAAACTAAACTCTGAACAGTAGGGGGGCTAGGAAACACAAATCAAATCTGGAGCGCAGTTTCTTTTCTACCAGTGGAAACACTTTGTCTGTTAGATATGCTTTTTTTGGGGCAAGAAATGTCACATGTTTAATTAAATAAAAACAGATTTAGAGATGGGGGAAATTGATTTTACTGTCGTGAGTTTGAAATACACTAAATGTGATGATTTCCTCTTGTTCAGATTTTAAAGATTATATTCTTACGGCTGTTTTTCATTAGAAAGCTCACAAGAAATTACTTTCATTTTCTCTCTATGCAAGATACTATATTGACAGTGTGAATATTTGCATTACTATTGATCCATTGTAGGAAAGATTCACTGAATTCATTGGTGCTCAATGACTTTTCAGACTCAAGCCAATTTACCTTTGTGATCCAAAGACATCTAAGGGTACTTTTACACCTTAATTAATTTGCTCTGGTGTGAATAATCTAATGGGTGTGTCGATTTATAGCATTTTCTCCTTGGTTCACTTTTCACACGTACAAATCGAAATATATCGGTACTCAAATGCTTTATTTCAACTTATCCAAGAACATCTTGGCTGCTTATTGATCACATCTGTCTGGTGCAGAAACAATGAATGAATGAATAAATGAATGAATGATTAAAGAACATGCAAGCATGCTGTGTATCAGTGTATGCTGTGTTTATGCACTAACATTGCTTCATGTGGATGCCAAAAACACACCATTAATCTAAAAACTGTGTTCCAACATAAAACTGAATAATAACTGCCAGAATGACAGTAGACTGAGCCAATGAAGTCATGGCCATCATTAATTGTGTCTGTCTTTTTTAGTAGATGATGGACTTGTGGAGACTGCTGCCAACAGGAGTGCAACTTCCAAGGAGTCAGACTTGGTAATGGAGTGTATTCGTGTTCACTGTCTGTCTCTCTGTGCAAAACTTTTAGATGACTGAATGTGTGTCTTCATTTGCACTTGGATTACTCCTTCTATAGGACCTAAATCTGTTTAGAACTTCCATGTTGGAGGGAGCAGCCTCAGCTTTGAGGACAAAAAAAACAAAACAGGCCCACTCAAATAATTACATTTCTAAATCAAGTTTAAACTATTTTAAAAAAATTTTACATTTATGTTTGAATTATACATTCAAAATATAGTAAAAACATAAACCCCATCTGTCACTGTCATTCCTCGATGATGGAATTTATTTTTTATTTTTTTATTTACTTTTTTATTATTTTTATTCTGGTGAGCAGCCTAATGAAGGTAACTTTGCTCAAAAATAGGTTGTCAGAAGACACTATAAATGTACAGCGCTTCTTGTCTGTGGTGCACCTGATTCAGTTGGCAAATTTTTTAAATTTCAGAAGACATTTTTTTTTTTTAATTGCCAGAAAAAAGGAATTACAGCCTGAATTTGCCTTTTTAAATTTTGAACAGATAAAGGTCACAGTCCCAACAGGTTCCTTCCCACCACTTATCTATTCAAACCATCCCATTTTTGTATATAAAAGCTCTAAAAGCTATCAAGATGACAGTAATAAGTTCAAAACTTGAAATTGCAAACTTCCCGGGAATGTCACAGTTGCAAAGTTTGCTTGACAGTCTTTTCACATCAGGTGTTGAATTACTCACAGAGCTCTCCAATGCAGCTGGTGCACACTTCAACTCCTCTCTGGAAGTTTGCTCCATTACTAACAAATTGAGCCATTCCTTACAAAGTTAAGCTGTCCTGCACCTGGATGTAACCCTGGCCAAAGTCATGACTTCAGCGCACACAGTTCATGGAGGTCTTAAAATGGTTATGGGAAGAAACTTTTTGAGAGCTTAAAGATGGGCTCAGGAGCAAATGCTTGAATATTCCAAATCCTTTGGGAGATCTTCACATGTGAGCTGGTTTTCCCAGGCTGCTAAGGTTTCAGAAGTGGTTAGGTTTCGTAATAGTTGATGTAAATAGCTGTTCTTACTTGGCCTTTACAGAACAGGAGCAGTGCCAAGCTTGGCCAAGTGAACCCAGATGGTAGCAAGTTGCTCCAACCAACAAAATTTTGAGAAAACAGGCTCCCGCAAAGAGTCACAATTGCACTTCTCCTCCCCATCCATGCTTTCGTTCTGAGTGAAATCTATTATTTGAAGGTGTCTCATTTGACTGTCAACAGTAACAAGAGATATGACCTTTCTGTCTTCACTTTTCCCCATCGCTCGTTTTTCTTCCACTGTCTGGACCGAAAATTGGTGAGTCACTGACTCCATCAGTGGAGACGGAGTAGAATGAGGTTAGAGCATGTCTGCTTTCCAACACGGATGGAGGCAGTAAAATGTGCACACTGAGACTTCTGGAGAGAGGCGCAGCTCACGTAGATTTTGAACCGCCCGACTGAATTTCCTGAATGTGAAAATACTGCAGAAGGCAGTAAATCCTGCAGGGTGGAAAACAAGTTCCGTCATGACCAATGAGAATCAGTTTCTAGGAGGTTCCTCCAATTTAAGAAATTTAATTTTCTGTATTTTTCTCACAGTTGGAGATCCACTTATCCTCACAACATCACCTTAGGGGCTGAGTAAAGTGCTTCCCCACACATCTGCATGCTCTACACTGCACAGGTTTAAAAAAGACCTGTATGCAGTGTAAAGTGTAGTGTAGATTCTAGAACAGGGGAAGCATGAGATGCAGAAATTCCCCAATTTTCAATGAATAGTCTGAACTTTTTTTTATGAGATATATTGTGTTATTACATCAGTATAGTAAATGATTCCATTGTACAGATCAAACTGTCAGCCTATGACTTAGACGAGTTATTGCCTATTTTAAGATAAATGAAAATAATCAAAGTCACTGATTGCTAATCAAAAGAATGAATGAAGATACATCTACAGCGAAGGCGGCTTTGTCAGTGTAGTTTGAGTGAAGCTGTTTTTTCTAATCCATCCATCCGTTCATCATCCATGCCCATTTAATCCCATACAAGTTCATGGGGATCTGATGGGGCCTATCCCAGCTCTCTTCGGGTGAAAGGCAGGGGTGCACCCTGGACAGGTCACCAGTCCATCGCAGGGCCACATGTAGATGAACAATTATGCACACTCACATTCACTCCTACGGGCAATTTAGAACCACCAATTAACCTGACATGCATGTCTTTGGACTGTGGGAGGAAGCCAGAGTACCCAGAGGAAACCCACACAGCCACGAGGAGAACATGTAAACTCCACACAGAAAGGCCCACAGGAACCAGGAACCCTTGCTGTGAGGCAACAGTGCTAACTACTGTGCTGCCTGTTTCTTATTCATTATCTTTTTTATTGATTAATATCAATTAAGACACCTACTCATTTTAAGATAGTGTGTCAGACAATGAATTTATTCACAGAGATGGAGGAAATCAACAAAAAGATGATTCCTTCGAGGACACTACAGTTTTACCTTGAAAATGTTGCACCGGTAGTTCTTTTTAAAATTTTAATAATACAGAGTCCAGTGGTATGTAAAGGTCTTGGGCGCCTAGTCAAAAAGTATTGATAAGAACAGAGGATGAACCCCTTTTTGTTTTTGACTTCTTAAGGATTTGAGTCTTTTAATTTTGGGGCATTTTAGAATGGCAAAACTTTCAAGGAAACGCCATGTACTAAAAACTTGGGACACCCAAAGAAATCTAATGTTTTCTACCATTACATGTGTCTGTGAACACGATTCCACTGAGGAGCTTCTGACTGTTTCAGTTTGGGGTGATTAACTTGTTGCCAGCTGAAACAAGTTAATAACTGTCTTGACTTTTCCAACAGAAGGCACTTTACTATTTGTTTAGTTAAATCCAGGTGGTGATTTTTGGCTAGGCAATGTAGAAAAGCATGTTCAGGTAACCATTTCCTGAGTTCATTATGTAAACAATAAAGTGGTATTTATGCTTGAGAAAAAAAATTGTTGAATTCTGGAAAACCTTTGTGGAGAATTGCTCATAGGATTGTTAAAAAGGTAAAACAAAGCCATTAGTTTAATTGCAAAACTACCCTGCACCCTTAGCACAAAATTCAGCATCAAAGGTTTGAAAATGTTCATTAAAGTAAAGCTCACGCTTGTTTGAAGTGCTGGCGAGTGATTAAGTTCAAATGAGATATCTGGCCACAGTGAACACCAGTTTGTTTGAAGGTAAAGGGGTTCAGAATATTATGAAAACATCAACTCTCCAACTGTTAAACGAGAGAGTGGAACAATCATGATTTGGGCTTTTATTGACAGAAGGGATCAATTCACTGTTAGAAGGAAGAATGGAATCATTGAAAGTATTTGACAAATTGGAGGGAAACATTGCACTGGTTGCTTTTGGAATGGAAAAAGCAAAAAGCATTGTTGTTTGTACAACAATGGCACACATGATTCACAATAATGAATAAACACAAGTTGAAGGTTTTGTTTCGTGTTTCACAACCCCCCGCCTTAACACAATCTTCAAATCCATGGAGAGATCTTAGGACAGCAATGTGTTTAAACTGCTTTTTACAGAACAAGACACCTTTTTGTATGAAAATTTTGTATGCAATCAGGAACTGCACCACTCGCAAATAGGTACGAAAGGCACCTACAAGCTGTAAAACTGGCAAAAAGGGGTGCGAGGCATTAGTTAGCCAAAAGTGCTGAAAAAAATCAATTTAGGATTTTTTTTTCTAAAAACATAACAGTATGTCATCTTTAATTTTATACATTTTCAAGTTGGTAGCTGTTAGAAGCATTAGAAGTTGTGAGCATGCCATTGCATACACCCAGGGGGGCTTCATTTTCACGTGCTTACTTTTTGACTTGACTTCCTTACTTCTTTCCAGCAGCATCCTTGCCCACACTCACAAAGCAGAGCTCTGATCTCTGAGCAGCTGAGATGGATCGTTGCGTAATTGTTTTTCTGGAGTGCAGGGGTGGAGCTTTACTCATTCACTTCCGTCATCAAAATATGCTTTGGAGTAGGTGTAGGACTTCAGCAGGATTTCTTTCAAATTGAAGCCTGACCTTTAAGCTAAGACCCCTTCCCTCTGCCTGTAGGAAGAAGAGCGGGTGGGTGATGTTCGTAGCCGTCAGCATGGTGATGGTGGAGTGAAGAGACAGCTATTCAGCAGGGACAAGGAAGAAACCTCGACCAGGTGAGTGATTCGGACTAATTGTTGTGTTAGCTTGGTCAGACCTTTTCACTACACTTTATAAATCCTTCTTTTTACTCCTTCTCATGAAATTTGAGGGCTTGAATATACACGAGGCTAATAATTACACTGATGCACTTTGGAATCAGCCGACACCCACTCACAGATGATCGAACAGGCTACACTGAGCTCAAAGTAATTACAGACAAATTGAAAGACTGTCGAGTGTCATTAACAGCTGCAGAGATGAAGTAGATAAACCTGCAGAGCTTGCCTGTAATAGCACACATTTCTTATACACATGCACACATAAACATGCAAACACTCAGAGGTCTGTGGCACCACCCTAATACAAACCAGATTTAAGTTTATAGCTACAATAATGAGAGTCCAACTGTATTCCGCACTGTAACCTCTGGCGTGTGTGTATTTGATTTGTGAGCAAATGTGAATACATTTAAAACGTAACTACATTCATTCCAGTCACTTTCTTATTCGCCTTGAGATTGTGTGGACTTTCAGACTGTTCCCAGTTTCTCCCCAAATCAGAAATTATTTGCATATATGGTATTTTTGCCAGCTGGACTTCATAGGCCTTTTCAGCAAATCTTTGTTGCATTGCAGACATTATGATTAATGACACATTTTAAAAAGCTTACTACAAAAACAAAACATATACAATTAAAAAGATATAGAAAATGAGAAGCATCCTGAAAGTAACAGAATCTTTCAAGTCAAAATCAAGATCATGTTAGACAGTGAGATGCTTCTAGTACTACAGTCTTAATGGCAAAGTTTCTTTGGGTAAGATGTTTAAAACCTAATTGCTCCGGATTATCAGTTCATTATGGAATGGTATAAGTGCTGTCAGGATGCATGAGTCAATGTTGTTTGTAGTGTAAAGTACATTGAGTGGTCGATGACATTGGAAAGCTCTGTATTGAATCCATTTAGCATTAGCTAATTTTACTCTGACTATTTTCAAGCTGGACCGGTGCCAACACTGATTAGAAACACTGGAAACAACAAAATTTTACATTTGTCACATGGCTTTTCCTGACTGACCTGCCCTTTTAAGAAACCAGTGGCTGATCCCACATCTGTTGGTTCCAGCGGGAGACGAGAGCTTGAGCACAGACTGTGATTGATACTTTCCACAGACTCTGAGTGAAGCACTGGACACGTTGTCCACAAGCTAAACATCTCTGGAACATTCTCACACAAAATAGGTATTTTTCCAGGCCAATAAATTGGGAAAATGAACTTTTTCGAGGTCTGTTTGTGTTTCAACCAAGGTTGTTATAGTTTTGAAATTTTCTTTAGTTTTTATTTTTATTTAGTTTTCCAGTTTGCTTTTTTATTTCAGTTTAGTTTTAGTTAGTTCAACAAGTAATTTAGTAGTTTTAGTTTAGTTTTTATTTTGAGGAATTGACTAGTTTCAGTTTAGTTTTTATTTAGTTTTAGTCTTAGTTTTAGTTTTTCTTCTTCTTGCAGTATGCAGCAGATTATACACCTTTTCGACTTGAAAATTGTGGACATGCGCCCCCTAGTGGCCCCGCCATAACTGGAGGGTGCGGTGCTCCATCAAGTAACCCAAACACAGGAGCGTGGAGGATCTGTTACGGATAACACAGACATGTCTTGGATTGATGATGTTAGGCAGTGGCCTCCAGTTACAGATGAAGGTAGTTTATCGCTGTTTTTAATGATTGGTTATGGAAATAGCATGATCTATTCCCATAATCAAACACTAAAAACTGTGGAACGCTGCAACGCTGGCTATAACTAACGTCAACAAGCCATAAAGATTATGCTGCTGTAATGTTAACGCGAGCGGTAAATTAGGCTATGTGTTAATTTTATATTTAATTTATTTTATCATTCTCCTAAGTCATTCATTCATTAATTTATTCATTCATTTATAGGCTTGTGCTAGTACCGAGGGCTACAGTAGCCTCATACTGCTGTTCTTTTGGCCAGAATCGTCCGGGACTCTCAGCGAGACTATGAGTAGTACGAGATTGAATGTTAA
This sequence comes from Hirundichthys speculiger, assembly GCA_018398805.1. NCBI lineage: Eukaryota > Metazoa > Chordata > Actinopteri > Beloniformes > Exocoetidae > Hirundichthys > Hirundichthys speculiger. Next base: position 328,580 of record JAGFBZ010000443.1, on the reverse strand, counting down.
CGAAAACTCACCCGGCTGTATTCATTTGGAACAAAGTTCTTTCTGTTGATATTTTTCACCCATGTCTTCCTAACTTCTTGTTCTGCAAACAAGGCAGTCTTCGTGCATACTTTCTTCTTCCATTGTCGAATTTTCACACCATTGTTGGCACAGTTTATGACGGAACATGTATTCCCACTCGACCGACTCGACATTATAAAAATATATTTGTAGAAAGAGAAAAACACTGGCTAATCTGCGAGCCGGTGAAAGAAAGTGTCGCTCTGTAGCACAACCCCGCAATGGCGGATGGGGTGGGGGTACTTCCGGGGGGCTGGCCCGAAAAGGTCTATATCCGCTATGCTGCCCCCTCTCTGGAGGGAGGGGTATCATAGCGGCTGCTGCAGGACAGGCAGTAATCTCTATGGCAGTAATCGAGGGAGAAAACGAAACGAAAACAAAGCTGAATTTATCTACAATTCAGTTTAGTTTTAGTTAGTTTTACATCCTTCATTGTAGTTTTTTATTTAGTTTTCGTTTTTTTTTTAATTGTAGTTTTTATTTTTATTTCAGTTAACTGAAATATTTTTTCATTGCTAGTTTTAGTTTTAGTCTTAGTTTTCGTTAACTATAATTAACCCTGGTTTCAACAGCATATTTTTACAAGACTGGGTAACAGAAATACCTTTTAGCAACATATGAGCAAATATATATATATTTAGATTTAGAAAGGTACTAATTTTCACTTGGAGCACATTCAAATCCACTTTTAAGGCTGTTGTGGTCCTATAACCTCCTGTATTTATATGAGATGGAATTAAATGCTAGTTTTATCAAAATTAAATATTTCTAACCACTAGCAATATCCATTATTATCATTATGGACAATAAGATATTCCTAACTTCTTCCAAAAAAAAACAAAACTTTTTTTTTTACAATTCATATACATTTTCTCCTCTATCTCTGTTTTGTTTCAGACCCACTAAAGCTGATACAGGGAAAACAATGGAAAAGTCTGCAGATGAATCATCCTGGATGGAGCAGCATGGATCCATCGCCACTACAGAGGTGAAAGTCTTTTTTTCTTCCTTTCTTTCAAACACAGAGTGATATATTTTACAGAACAGAGACTTTTTCATAAATCGGTGGGTTAAAATGAAAAAGAAAAGTCTCTGGATCATGTTTGGAGGGATTTTTTTTTTTTTCCCTACAGACCGCATGCTAGCCAATTCCTAAACTCTTACTCACCTTGACTTTGGCTTTGTTTTTCTCTTGTCTGGTTTAGCTTAGCTTTTTTTTTTTTTTTTTTTGAAATGAACGTGCAGTTTATAATTCATGTCACTATTGTAGAGTTGCAACATAGACACATCGTCTGGTCAAAATGTTATTACTTTGCCCAACTCTTAAGCTGATCCTGAAGGTAATGAAATTATCACCAGATACTTTTCCAAGCACACATCATGTACTCTGGTATTCATTAAAGCGGACATTGCACCATGACGCCCAGCTTGGCCTCATAATCTGCTTCTCCTCCTACATCAACACACCCTTTTAACCTTTGGCCTACTGGTAGGAGTAACAACTCATGTATTCTTTTGTTGTATCTTTTGGGGGGAAAAGATCTGGTATTTTAAATGCACAATCATATCTTGAAAGTGTTGGATACTTTCGCTTCATGTTGTAGCATGCTTTTGAATGACATATGTTTTCCATTTGCCAGGTTTTTTTTCTTTGTTTGATGCAAGTTGTTGACAATGACATAATCTTATCAGTCCTTATTGACGGATAAGATTTAAGTTTTAAGGCAAGCTTTTCTTTGTTTCAACTTTTGGAATTTCACTTAATTTTCTTTTTTCAATCACTATTGACCCTTCGGTTATGTTTGTCATGGGTTCAGTTATGTGGCCCGTCCACACAAGCAACTGAAGCAACTGGTCCATAGGTCTATCACACACCAGAGCTATGTTAACATAAGACAGTGGCAGCATTGTATTAAGATGATTAATACAGTGACGTTAACATCACTAGCCTCACCTTATACCTAACAAAATAAATATCCATGGCCATATAGCTGGCTAGCGTGCATTGACACTATGGACCAGAGCTAATGCTAACAGAGAGACGTTTTCACTCATCACCCTCCCTGCCGGCCACGTAACTGAACCCACAGCCTACATTTTTCCAGCGTTTGTTTTGGCTTGGGAAAGGGAATAAAAATGCCCCCTCCAAACATTGTGGACACCTCGAATCACTGTTGCAGGTCCCCTGCAGCAATATTTCACCATGGTGTTATTATAGAATAATTTAACACTGATGATACACAGCGGAAATGTAGCGAATTAACACAGTCCTTAATGGAGGAGCAGCAAGATTGTCCGACCTAGCAACAGTAACTTGGGAGGGGGCGGTGCTTACCGAAGGGTCAATTGTTCTTTTTTTTTTTTTTTTTTAACTCTCCAACCCATCTCCATCTTTTCCCTTTTCTCACTCATTCAACACTGTTTTTGTCAATGTCCATGTCTTTTACAGTCTTTGAAAAACTATTTTCTTATTACTTGTGTCACTGTTTTGGTGAACTTACAGAAGAACCAATCCTAAAAGCTGCCTTGTGAAATCAAAATCTATATCAAGTTGCACTGAAAGTTGAATGGTGTTTTCCAGCTTATATAAATCTCATGTTTGGGCACGCTTTCCTTCTCTTTATGTTAGCTTTCCAGTATCCTCTCGCACAGAGGTCTTCCAGTCAGCAAGAACGCAGACGCCTCACACCTCCCAGCCCTCCCATCCAGTCTGTGTCCTCGCTGCAGCGACAAGACTCCGGGCCTCAAAGCATCAAGGGAATACTAAAGAAAAGCCGCTCTACCAGTGTGGAGTCAGACCACAGTGAGGGCTCGATACCAGAGCACGTGCCAACCCTGCAAAGCAGCATCACCCTAAGCCACCATGAGAGTGACGAGGAAGATGAAGAGGAAGAGGAAGAGGAAGAAGAGGAAGAAGAAGAAGAAGAGGAGGGAATGGAGGAAGAGGTCAGCAGAGAAAGTGACAAAGAAGATGAGTCATTAACTGAGGACATCACAGATGGTGGTAGCTTCAGTATGGTCAAAGAGCAGAGGGACAGCAGTAGCAGCAGCGGGAGCTTTGAGGAGATGCGGAGTCCTTCGCCTGATGAGAGCCTGGGAAAGACCTCTTCAGTGTCTGAAGATGTCGACGAGCTGGAGAGCAGTTTGAATGGAAGTCTGGGATCATCACTTAAACAGAGGTCAGGATGTACAGAAATGTGGGTGTAGGGAGTATTATGCCTAAATTAACTAAATGCATGGGTAGTGGAAAATAAATATATCACAAATAAGTATCATTAGTGTTAGTTTAGTATATGCATCAAAAATAAAAGTATATGAAAATATAGTCCAGTATATGTACAATACTGCAGCTGGAGTAAAACAGATGCCTTACTTTACTTTTACTTGGTGTACTTTGATTCTTTTTTTAAATCATTGTTACGAAATCTTTCTGTATTAAAAACATTCTTGCTGGTTTTAATTAAGTTGGAATTGGGTCAAAGGTGGGAAAACTTCACGTCCTTTTCAGACAGACAGTGGTAGCCACTAATATGGCAATCCATTTAAATGTGATTAACTACAATAAACGAGAATGGCTTATGACCTGATAGCCCCTTCAATATGATTAATGGTAATCTGGATGGCGTGGTAATATAAATGACTGACACATTAAAACAGTTGTGCACCACAGTCCATCAGAGAACTTATTCTGTAACATGATAAATTTGGAAAAAGATGGCAAGAAACTGGATTGAGGACAAAATCAAGAAACTGTTTAAAAGCCATATAACTTTGCAAAGATCGACTGACTTAAAACAACCAAATTTTACACTCCATTTACACTGTAGCCAATACGTAGAAACCACTTCTCCCGATACGTGTTTGTCCATGGAGGCAGAAGACCTGTTCACATTTGAAATCATTATAATTCACAGAATTTTGAAGAGGTCTGGTTTGTCTTCCCCCACCTCTCAGTCCAAGTTATTTCCCACTGCTAAAATTTTACAATGATCTTGTCATCATTTTACGGGCAAGCGGGTGAAGAACTTTTGTCTGTAACAGCCACCCATGTGTCTGAATTTTCTGAAGTTTTTTTGTTTAACATATTATGAATCTTGTACATTCATCTTTTCTCAGACTGACAGAGTTTAGTAGTGGAGAGAGTGAGAAAAGAGACAGACTGAGGAAGCCGAAGCCGACTGAGCTGATCCAGACATCTCTAGCAGATCGCTTCACCCAACTCCATGATGCTGAAAATGCCTGGAAAAAAAAGGTTTGTTGTACACACCGAGCAAACACTTGTGCTCTGCCAGTCACAGAGGTGTTCACTCGCTAACACTCTTTAAATTTTCTTCTAAACACAGTAGAGAAGTTAGGCAATAATTACAGCAAATGTGAAATAAAGACAGAAGCATATATTGCAGCAACATTGACATAGATTGTTTTAGTATTAAGGATTTTTATGTGTGAGCCAGATATCTGGAACTGATAACAGTTGAGCACCACCATATATGACTCCACCTGTTATGAACCCTGAGCTCATTAGCATCTAACTGGACAAGTGGGCTGCTCACACACTGCTGTGTATCTTGACTACAGAGAGCCAAAACTACCGCTGGGTCCAACTGGGTGGGGTTTGTTACACGACAAATCCAGAGCGTGTGTTTATTATTGCTTCACACTGACTTTGAAGATAGATTGGCCAGTATTGCTTTTAGGACAACATCTTTTTTTTTTTTTGGCGGGGGGTGAGAAGGGGCATTTATGAGCAAAAGGAGCAAAAGATTGTGGTTTCTTCTCAGCTTCATCGAGAGGAAAATAAAAGACTTGGCTGTGGACACATTTCTCCTTATGCTGAATCAGTTTATTTGCCAGAGTTACTGCCAAGAGGATCTTTGGTTAGGACTGCTCGGTGTTGCACAGAATGGAAGACACACCTCTTACCCTTTGTAAAAATAAAATCCTACACCATGACCAAACACCTGCAAGCCTGGCAAGCTAGTGCTTCCTTTGTTGGCTTTTGCACTCCCTTTTCAGAGTTAGAAAAATAAATTCTTCCCTATTTTCCCACTAATGTATACAGTGTGAACGTCGAGGTCGCACAGATTGTCCATAAATCATCAAGGGGTCTGCAGGCACATGCTGTCACAATTGAAATAAGTTTCTGCAGGTGTCTACATGTTTTTCTCTATATAACTATGACCACCTGCAGAATTGAGTCTTTTAATGTAAAACCAGCACAACACTGTTTAAAAAAAAGAAGAAAAAAATCTAGTGCCTGTATGCTTCCATCCCTAAAGCAGTCAGTTGGAGTCCTGACTGAGACTGAAGTGATGTAATGTGTATTTATGCAGAGCATCTTTTGGCTCGAAGTTTAAGAGCGGTGATCCTCTTTGGGGATTTCTGGTTTGGGTTCATGCTTTATCCAGAGATGAGCTAACCTTAGATCCACTCCAAGTCTGGAAAATGCCTCCCTATAAAATTGAAGCAATTTCCCAGTCATCTACTGAAATATGATGTCATTTTATATTTTTGTGGTCGGTCTGGATTATAATGAATCAGCAGAAAGTCCAGAGAGATTGAGTGTATTTCAGTGAATGGCACAGAAACTCCACCCTTAACACTGGCACACATGAAAAAAAGCCAAGTGATTATCTAAAAGGTCTTTGAATCTCTTATTTCTGTTTGATGTGATGTTATAGTCTGCGAATGAGAACCTGCTGTTTACTGCAATTGCTACTTTTGTGATTTGGTTAACTCACTGGTACAGGTAATAAACAGTCTGGTTAAGAATTGATGCCATGTCTGTAGCAGCTGTCTCTGACTTGAGGAAAGCCCATTGTTTTCATGTTTCTGTTCAGACGTTTGTACTCTTCTGTTTAAATGTGAAAGACCAGAAACGCAACATGTATGGTACACACTATGATCAGTTCCAGATGTTTCCTGTTAAGCCTTCACCATGGTGTTGTAAAGTGATGCCTTGTTGTAAATTTGATTTAAAACAGATCTGTTGTGCATTGAGTTATGGCTTTTAGGCATAAATTGCAATGAATGATGGGAACTTTCTCTTCAATAGTACTGCACAATGAAAAACTACTGCTTTGACTGTATCTGCGATTCTTGCATAACATGAAGTTACTATTTTTTAGGGATCTTCAGGAAGCAATCCATAAAGGAGAATGTCTGTAAATGCAGACTTTGTTCTCTGATCTCAGAGAATTTGACAAATGTCCAGGTTTCATATTTGAGTGATGACTCAGTAAGCCCAGTTTGACCAAAAACACTCAGGGTGCCGCCTCTACTCAGAAACTCAAGTCTGTTGATAATTAGTTTGAAATATAGACCTTAGTGTATGAAATGTATTCAACTAAAATTAGGTGCATTGTCTATATATAATGTATTGTAAATGTATTTTTATCTATGCTGCCTTTATCATGGCATTATTTGACAAAGCTTAACTATAAGTTGATTTTTTTTTCCCATCATCAGATCTACTGAAGATCTTTCTGCCTGCTCTTTATGCTGCTTTAGTCAATTCCAGCTATGTCTGATAGCTTGTTCAGTGCTCTTATGCTTCGAATGTGAATAATGTGAGCACAGTAATCATTGTGTCTCTTAGGAACATTACCACTCCACCCACTTTCTGCTCAGGAAATGACCCATGTCTCCTTTGGTCTTCCACCTTAAACTTTGCTACGGTTCCTCCCGCTGCTGGAGTCTAATGTTGCTTCGCAAGTTCCCCTTTTCTCCCCTTATAATTCTCCGTTATGTTTCTTCTCTTCCTTTAGTTTATTTCCTATATATACCTGTTTATCCTTCTTATTTCTTACCATCATGTCTTTCTATGGCCTCTGTCCTCACCTGCAGACTACCCTCTTTCTCTGACTTTGACACCTGCCTGTCAGCCTTTCCCTATTCCTTCAGGTGAGTGTGGACATGCATGGTGCATGTGGCTGTTTTACACGGAAATCATTTTCTAATTTGTTGCTCTTACTCCATAACACATTTCCTCTTTGCCCGCTTTGTTTTTTGCTCCAAAGTCAGAGCTGTCTGATCCCACATGAATGTGTTATTCTGGTCCACAGGTGGTTGATATCTGTGTCAGTGGTTGAACTAAGGAACTATTTACACAGTATGGTACAGAGGAGCTAAAAAAAAAAAAAAAAAAAACAGTTTCCTGTAGTGTTTTGAGCCCTTTTCTCTCCTCCCCTTTCTCTCTGGGGTCCTGTCAGGCCAAAGTTTTTCCCTTCACTGATTGACTCCAGAGATGGGCTTCTAGCTGGAGGGGCAATAACACCATACGAGTGTGAGAGAGTGCTTCAAGAGTTTAACTTTAGACTGATGCTATAGTTTCTATTGCATTGTAATGTAGAAAGGAGGTGGAACGTTTATGAAATAGGATTTGCTTAGCAGAAGTAGAAAAGTTGCACAAACGTACTTAATCTGCCTTGTCACAATCAGCTTCTTTTTTCCCACAAATCAGAAAAGACACAGCCTGTTCAGCTTGTTTGATAGTTGAGTGGACTGATACCTGGTGTGAAACTGAGCTGCTCTTGAGTGAGAGGCTGTGTGTGTGAAGATGAAAGTTGTTCATGTTTGCATGTTGAATAAATGACACAATTAGAATTTTGTCTGATGGAAAGCTAATCCAACATGCTTGGCATGAAAGAAGAAAAACAGCTTTGTAGAGGGAGAGTGCTGAAGCAAGAGAGGTTTGTCTGGCTGTGCTTTGGTTCTGCCTGTTACACACCTGTTTATTGTTAGTAATCAGTCAAAGATGCTTCTCTATAGTAAGTAAAACCTTTGTGTAAAAAGGAATCCTGAACCCCAAATATCACCAGCTCACTGTGCATTACATCATTTGTATTTTGGTACAAATTATCTTGATAAATGCTTTGTAACCAACCAGTACAGACATAAATGCATCTGTAAAATGTTAAGTTTGAATTGCTGCATTGTTCACAAAACTGCATCTATGCATTGTCCTTAAACCACTCAGTTGTGTGATGTTATTTACCATTTAATGTTGGAAAAAAGCTTAGATTCAGCTCATATCTTCTACTCATTTCTATCCTACATTGCTGCTCAACACTGTTTTTAGTCAAACATCTTTCTGCCTTTGAAGTCGCCAACATCTGGAAATGTTTAAATCGACTCTACAGAGTACGAGGAAGGTGACAGCTAGCAGATCACACAAGATCATCACTCATTCATGAAGAAAAGTCCCCTAAGACTGCACTACTAAGCTGGCTGGTTCAGGGAATCCCTATAATTTGTTTTTCTTAAGTTTCATGCTGCAAAGGCTGCTCTATAGTTCCGCTGATTTTAATAAATGCTCCATATTTTTACTTAGTTTTCCTGTGCAGTCATAGAATTTGAACAGGCATGTTTGTGCTGGTCTTGGTCATGTGTAGCCTAATGCTGAAAGAAAGCCACTATTCAGTGTGAATTGAATACACTGAATTGCTCATCATGAGTGAAGGAAGACTGGGTACTTGCAGAATTCCATGCAGCGACATAAAATGCTTCAAATATTTAGGAGGGAAATATAATTTATTGTACCTCAGCTCCTGGATTCCAGTGGGACAAGGGGGCCCAGTAAAAAAGCACTAGTTCATTTTTAATAGACGAGTTCAGGTATAAAAACTGGCAGCAGGAGTAAATCACACAGGGATCACTTGACTAACTGAATTATGGATGGCATGAATGTATTAAAAAAAACAATTTTTTGTTAATGCTCAAATTTTCTTTTTGTGTTATAACAATAAAGTTAGACCGTGGAATACTTTGAAAGTAGTATCTAATGGATAAAAGCAAACTTTTGAAGAAATAATTTTAAGGTCAAGGGATTCTTATCATTATCTGCTTTACGTGCTCTTCTTTATTCTTTCACTCACTTATGCTTAATCTACATGCTTAATCTACATAACTGTGTGTTCCTATGTGAAAAGGAGACATTGCATGGCAGCATCTGGCCCGTACTTCTAAAAAACAACACTATTGAAAAGTTTAAAGAATTTGATATAAATCCCAACAGAAGTCCAATGTAGATCTGGAGCCCAGGATGTCGCTGGTAGAGAGGATGAAGATCCTCAAGGACAAGGAGGAGCAGTGGAAGAGCAGAGGCAAAGGAGCTGCCAATGACTCAGTCCAGTTCACTGTGGCTGGGCGGATGGCCAAGAGAGGTACATCTTTACTAAATGTTTAGATACAAACCAGTACACAGAAAAGGTTCAATAACTGGCAAACAAATTCATTCACAACTCTTTTTTGGTGCTTCACCAGGTCTCGTGTCAGACACAGGGAAGGAAGAATCACCTATTATCTCTTTCAAGAAGTCTAATGCCACACCAGTAAAACCACATGAAGGTATTGTCTGTAGACCTTCCTAATTAACATAGTCATGAGTACGTCTTGTACAAATTAAAAAAACAAAACTGTTCCACTGGCATTTGATTCATTTTAAAGAAAGTTAACTCCAAAATTATTTTTTACTGAAACGCATTATTAAGGCACCACTAAGTGATAAAAGTATGTTTCTGGTGGACAGAAATCTCCAGCAGAAGTGATGTGAAAGTGGAAGGAGATAAACGCTTGGACAAGCTGGAGTCTTTCCTGGACAAGCTCCAAAATAAAGGTAAAGTACTGCTATTTTCTATTGTTCTCCACTTATATGCTTTTCCACATTTTATTAATAGAAGCTTATCGTACATGTATCTCTTCAAATATTTTATGCCACGATTTTTTTATTTAGATGGTAAGTCACCCGTATTTTGAAACATCTTATCTATGTTGAGCAATACAAAGAAACTTAGAATGGTTTAAACCTAAGGGATATCATTTTTTAAGAAAACATTCAGTGACCTCACAGGATATCCAGCTCATGTGATGCATGCATGAATCATCTTACCTTACTGTTGTCTTTGTCTAGAGCTCAGTTCTGTAAAAAAAAAAAAAAAAAACATCATTAAGAAGAGAAATGTTTGGTGTAACACTTCCTGTTCCATTCTTCCTGTTTCCTGTTGTTATGGTTGTGGGGGTGTGTCAGGCATTAGCAAAAGCAAGGTATCCACCATTGAGGTGACGGCAGAGATGGAGAAAGAAGTGATGACACTGGATGATGAGGAGACATTTGGCAACTTCTACAAAACAGTGTCACCCTCAACCCCCCTGGACTCCAGTGTGGTTGTGACTGAGGAGGATCTCAGCCAGATCCAGACCAGTACACCAAAGTTAGTTTCTAATTATCAGACATGTTTATCTCTCTTACTGGCAGAACTGTGGGATTTTAAGTCAATACAACAAGATGGTATTCTTAAAAAAAAAAAGAAAAACATGAATACATAACACTGTCTTATGTAATTATGCCTTTAGGCTCACTTCAGCTGTAGCAGAACACAAGCGAGCCGTTCGACCAGCCAGAAGGAATCAAGGCTCCAGGAACCCTCTGAGGGCTTTGGCTGCTCGTAATGACATCCGGCAGGTCTACACTGAACAGAGGCTCAATGTGGCCACAGTGGAGACCAAGAGGATCCAGGTGGAGAGGAGTAAGATTGCCTAAACTTATCTACAGTAAATGATACTTTTGTGCAGGCAATTTATAAAAGTTAAAGGACATTGATAGTTGACTTCTATGGACTTATGACAAATTAGCAGCAACCAGATAGACATGCCCGTACAAATAGCCCTTTATATACACTTTTTGTACACATACAAATTTAGAATTGACTAGGCTCATCTGTAGAAACCCGATCCAACCTATGACTTAGGTGGAATGACATTTTTGAGCTTTGTCAGAGACTTAAAATAGCTATTTATTTTGGCATGTCTCTATTGCTCCCTGTCAGAGTTTATTAAAGCAAAAACATATTAAAAAAAAAAGACAAGACAGATGGGTGTAGCTATGAACTGAAGAGGTTGTTAAGGTATTGTTTATATTGCTTCTTTCCTGCTCATCCTCTATTTTCAGTTCCTATTTTAGAGTACTCCTGTCATCTGTATCTCAGTGACGTTTTCAAAGTTCACACGACAGGAAGTGGGCACCCGAGCTACACAAGTGTTGTCTAGTAGAGCTCACATCAAAGACGGAATCAGAAACCATGTCATGTCTCTTACTTTCTCAACTAAACCTTAAACTTCCCCTTTTTTTAATGAAAGCATGTCAGATTTAGGAACAGATATCAGTCAAAACCTTGTGTGTTACTTAATCAAAGCATCAGTTCAATGTTTGAAAGGTAAATATTGATAATTTTGTCTCCTGTCTTTTTGTTTTCTCGCACAAACAGTGGCAAAACATTCCAACCTGGCTGACGTGGCCTTGGCGGGTCTTGCCAGCAAGGAGAACTTTCGCAAGGTCAAGCTGCGCAACGTGAAGTCCACAGATGTCGTGACCAACAACAGCGCACCGCCTTTCAATAAGCTTATGCTGATACGCATCAAAGGTCAGAAAAGGGAACTTATGTGTGTCAGTAACAGGAGTGATAAATGGTGATCACCCGTTGTCATTCCTTATTAATATAAATGACTAACCACAGGATGTATACCAGCAGTTGATGTTGCCAAGAAGTAAAAGTTGTTATTGTCTGCAGGTCGGAGGCATGTCCAGGTACGCTTGATGGAGCCCACAGCTCGCTCCCTCAACAGTGGTGACTGCTTCCTTCTCATTACACCCAAGCACTGCTTTATGTGGAGTGGAGAGTTTGCTAACGTCATCGAGAAAGCCAAGGTAGGGAAGTTCACACAGAAAATTAATAAAAAAAAAAAAAAAAAAAGTTTTTCAGAACATGTCTTTGAGACCATGTATTCTCATGTTTATACATATGATGGTGCATTGCAATAAAATATATTTTTAAAAGAAAAAATATAAGTTGCTGCGGTGGGAAAACTGGTGGTTGTTGAGCAAACTTTATTAGACTCTATCATGCCATGACATCACATTTCTGCAGGCTTTCTGCATGATCTGAAAAATTGACATGGTAAACATGACTAAGCATGATGTATTATTTGCTTTCTCCGAACTATTCATCATAATTATCTGTGTAAACAGATATGTGCATATGAATATGCTGATTTTGAGAGCAAGACAAAAACAACGTACCAGAAGCAATCCGTTTTCCTTGTTCAGTCTGTTGTATCAGGTTTATCAGATTAGGCTTCACAGTTGTGTGGGAACAGAAACAGACGCAACATGTATTGGCTGCAGTAGAATCTCACAATCCGTAGATATCATCAGACTATGACTAAGCTTTTGTAAAGCTACAATAGATTTCATCATATGATCTCTGAGAGGTTCCCAGTTTTTTCAACATAACACTTGTGAAAGTGAACTCTCACGAGCAGTAAAATCTTCTGCTCCTCATTCTGAAGATCACATATACCAGTGGAGAGTTTCCATGTGTTCAAACAAAAATGTATAATGAGCATAGCATTCAGACTGTGGAAGTTATTTATCACATTATGACTGCTTATTTTAAAAAAAAAAAAAAACCCAAAACATTGCTGAGCTGCATTTTCAAACACATGTGGAGCACAGAGGGAATGCCCCAGCTGCAGGAGTGGCTCAGCCCTCACACTTTTATCTGTTTTCACTGGAGGGAAGCAGGACGCATTCATTACGCAATCTGACATGCCTCAAACTGATCGCAGACTGTCTGACGCTGACTGAGGCCAAGGTTTCACTAGATCCATCTGGTACTCTAAAGGCATTGCTTTCTTTTGGAAAACTTTCCAACGGAATACAGTCGTTAACATGTAAAATATTTTTTTCTGTGACTAGGCTTCAGAGATGGCATCATATGTTCAGGCCAAGGGGGACCTTGGCTGCAAGGCCCCTCAGGTAACTGTGCTGGAGGAGGGCATCAACACTGAGAGCAGATGGGCCAGAGAGTTCTGGAGCTTGCTGGGAGGAAAGGCTACATATAGAGGTATAATCCCAAAATGAATCATCTATGGTAATGAGAGAACACTCACATAGGGCATAGATATGCTTATCCTGATTTATATGCCTTGAGTGAACCTGTGTGTTGCAGGGGCAGGGGAGCCAGAGGAGGATGAGCTATACGAGAGCGGGGTGGTAGACTCTAATGGGGTGTACAGGCTCCAGGGAGACAAATTGGTGCCTCACGAAGATGCCTGGGCCTCCATACCAAGTGTGTCCTTACTCAACTCTAAAGAGGTAAGCTCTCTCGTATGCATAGTAAGTTCTGATATGTGTGGAAAGTAATTTTTTTTTTTAGTTTAATTTTACATCACAACAGTATAAGCAGTTCTGCGCAAAATGTGCATGTCGTAGTTGCTAAAATAACTAACTAAACTATCCTCTTCTCTTCCCACCTGCTGCCAATACTACACTCCAGGTGTTAGTGTTTGACTTTGGGGGTGAAGTATACATATGGACTGGGAAAGATGTGCCCTTGGGTGACAGAAAAGTAGCTGTCAAACTGGGCAAACAGCTCTACAGTGGCAGCTATGACTACAGCAGCTGCAGAGTCAACCCATTAGACGCCTCCTGCACAAACAAGGATGTGCCACTGTGAGTATGAGCTGTTAGACACAACAAAGCAGCTGAGTTATTCAGGAAAGGAAAGGAGTAGTGCAGTATTTGGGACACACTGACATTAATTTCCTGATTTTGTACTAAACATTCAAAGTTAAAGTGGGCATGAATGTACAGAAATGTTTGTTAGATTATTTCTTGTGTCGTTGTGGCCCCTAGTGGATTTACTGTGGCAGTACAACTACTCAGATGAAGCATTTTGTTTAAGTGTATGTAATCTGTAGGCAGGGGGAGGTACGTCCAAGCTGGACTCTGTTTGGCCGGCTCTCTGAGCACAATGAGACAGCCCTGTTTAGGGAGAAGTTTCTGGACTGGGCTGAGAGGAAGAAAGAGGAAGCAGCTCCAGCAGAGGAACTCAAGGTAGATAAAATTAGGCAAAGGGTTGGCCATTAATGAGTAGTTTAACCCTTTCCAGTTCTCCATATTTTTGGTGTTTCAGACTCATCTTTAATAATATTGAATTATTTCTTTGTCACCAGTTGTTACACAACTGACAAACAAGTTTTTGTTTTGTTTTGTTGTTATTAAAATGTAACATTATTATAGTAGAACATTATCATTTATGTTCCTATTTATTTCATTAAAAACCAAAAAAAGGTACATAACTCTCGATAAAGGCCTGCTAGCTGACAGTTGGCACTGGAGATACTGTGAAAAGTAGCAAATTCAGAACTAACAGAAGGTCTTCCCTGTGTACTCAGAGCCCAGAGCACTCCGCTCCACGCTTGCCTCTTGACTTGGACCTGCAGCCATGTGATGCTAAAGCCCTTCTGAACAATGAAGCAGAGCCAGTAAAGACAGTTCTGGAGGGAGTGGATGTCCAGCGGGGTCACGGCTTCGTGAGGACAGAAGATGGAAGACAGGCAGCGTTGGACACCGTGGCTGTAGAAGCCTGGCACATCAAAGAGCACGGAGAGGAGGAACTGCCTGCAGAGAGTCTGGGCCAACTGCATGAGGGAGATGCCTACATCATCCGCTGGAAGTACTCGATCACCACACTTGGTTAGTCCCATTTTTGCTTCAGACAGAATAAACCTCAGACTGGCTTTAGAACGCATTGAACGGATCTATAAATCATGAGAGAATCCAGAGAGATTAATGGCTGGAGGAGTTTCTATCTCTGACTTCACTTGCTGGATGCAGTGGATTTGAATTGTATTAGTAATAAAAGAAAAAAGTTTTTTTATCTACCCTTGAAAGAGCATCTATGGGAAAACGAACAAAGATTATTTTCATTGTATCACTGAAAAGATTAAGAAGAGTTTTGGGCGAATGTGAAAGAGTTTCAGTGATAAGTTTGTCCAGAAGTGAGAACAGAAACCCTGATTTATCTGGGTTTGCTGTGGTTTTGTTCCATTCTCTCAGTGGGGAAGCGGCAGAAACCCGGGGAGCTGAGCTCTGGGGGTCCTGGACGAGAGAGGACTGCTTGTTTCTTCTGGCAGGGCCGTCACTCTAGCGTCAGTGAGAAAGGAACGTCAGCTCTGATGACCGTGGAGTTGGGCAGCCACCGGGGCTCACAGGTTGGTTTAGTTCACCACCAACACAGTTAATACAGTATCAGTACTGTTCACAAAGAGGTGTACATATTTCTGATATCAACTTAGATATTTCCACTTTCAACAACTAGGATACTTCAACCATTTTTCGCATTTCTACGTATTTTCACATATATTTTTATGAATACACATTTATATTTTTTATTTGCACTTTTGGCCTTTGTTTGAAACATGAAGAGACAGGAAAATAGGGCAGGCAGAGGCCCTGCACATGAAATTATTTTATTATTTAAGCTGTTATATTCAGTAGAAGGAGGATCATGCATATACCTTCTATCTTTTATTTGACTAACATTGCTATTAAGCATTTCAGTATTTTTTTCCCTTCACACATTTATTGACAAACTAGAGATTTTCTGACCATCTGTGTTCCTAAAAGACATGTCTTAAATACTTTTTTTAAACTTAAAGATCTATCTATTTATTTATTTATGTTTTTAATCAAATCATGGCTACAATGGTGTGTTGACATCATAATCCCAACTTTTTTTGGTGCATGCTGCAGGACTGAAATAGAGGAATGGACATAAAAAAAAAAGACTAAACATGAAATATCAATGGTTCAGACAGTTTTATATGATAAAATTCAGCATCAACACAACTCATTTCTCAAATTTTCTGATTTGGGTTTGGGTTCATGTATGCTGTGTGTCCAGGTAGAAGTTCATCTCTGTTTCTAATTGGCTCTGCAGATGTTGGTGAGTCAAGGAAAAGAGCCTCCGTGCTTCCTGCAGCTCTTCCAAGGCAGTTTGATCATCCACAAGGGCAGTAGAGACGGCAGCTCTGCCAACACAGGTACCAGTCATCTGGATTCTTAATGCACTACAAAATACTGTTTTAGACATTCTTACTAATGCTCAGGTCTAAATGATTTTTGTTGTCTTTTTTATTTAGTGTGGAACAAATATGATGATTGAGTTATTGAGTATAGTCATGTCTACTCCCTGGCCTTAGGGCAATGGAGGTTGTTTTGTGTCCGTGGTGAAGCAGAGGCGGAGGCTTCCCTGGTGGAGGTGGACTGCCAGCGTGCCAGTCTGCGTTCTCGTGCCAGCCTGGTGCTGCTTAATGCTCAGAAAGGCCATTTGTACTTGTGGCATGGATGCAAAGCACAGGAAGATGCCAAGCTGGTGGCCAAAAGAGCAGTGGACAAACTAACCCAGAGGTAAGGCGTAGATGGACAACGGCTAAATAAGAAATATGAGACTGTATGATTGTGGTGCTTAACACAGTGTTCTGTGTTTTTTTAGGCGTGTCTCAGAGTTGGGACTGAGCAGCACCAGCAGGATGAAAGTGGATGAGGTTGAGGAAGGATCTGAACCCGCAGAGTTTGTCGAGGCTTTCGGTCGGCAGGACAAGAAAGCTTATGACTGCATGCTGCAAGGTAAAGTCTGACAGGCTGCTTGAAGCAACTAACAACTTATTAGACAAGAAGAAGGAGTTATCATCCTTGCACGTTTGTGTGTGTATTGTGTAGATCCAGGGAAGTACAACTACACTCCCCGACTCTTCCGACTGAGTGCCAGCTCTGGGGTGTTTGAAGGGGAGGAGAAGCTGTGTCCTTCTAGGGTGACAGAGGGAGTCATGGCTCTGCCTTTCCTGCAGGAGAACCTCTACTCTGTACAGCAACCAGGTAACACTCAGTCAACCAGAAGTTTGTCTATGTACGTTTTTCACAATTTAAGCAACACAACAGTAGAGCAGCAACTTCAAAAGCCCAAATAAGTTAAAGTCCATTAAAGTAATTTGTGTATGAATCCTCCAAAGTCAGTCCCCTATCACACCCTTGTAAAGAAAGTGATCCAGATGTGTCAAACGTTTAAAGGTTCTTCCTTCACTTCTCTACAAAATTTCATAAACTATAGGTATACAAACATAAATGATCAGATATTGACTTTTTTGTGGAGGAATACTTCTTAGGAAGCTGCTCATGAATTACACAAATTGCACAGAACAGCTGCTTTTCTCTTGATTGGTCACATTTGCCATTCTATCACGGAACATCGTGGCTTTAAGTTCACTGTGCAACAATTAGAATAGAAAACATTAAAGTCCATCTATCGTTGTTGTGTACAGTCACATCTAATGCTCACTTTGTTTCTTGTATAGCATTGTTTCTGCTGGACAACCACATGGAGGTGTATCTGTGGCAGGGCTGGCAGCCTGAAGACACTCAGTGCACCGGATCAGCGAAGATGCGCTGGGACAATGAGAGGAAGTGCGCCATGGAGACGGCACTGCAATACTGCAAAGGTTAGAGTTCACACCCACAGGTTAAAATGTATGCAGATGTTGGTATCAATTCACGTAGAAATTGATTTTAAGCATTTATGCCTTTTTTAAACGAACTGACAAACAAAACATAATATCTGGATTGGAAAGACGAGGGAGGTATACATAGCAGCGCAGTTCATTTCACAGGATTTTGATTATTAGAACTGAATATAAGGCAAGTCTGCAGAACAAAAACTTATTTGGTCTCTGTTTCTTGTGTGTAACAGTCCAATCGCATGCAGTGATTGTCTTTCCTACACTGCAGAGTGTAAGGCATCTTTCCACAGTGCAGTAATTGGCAGTGCCAACACAGATCTATAGTGGGGGGGGCTCCCTGGAGCCAGAGCTGGGCTGCAGCTCTTCAGACATTAAAACCTTCAAAGCTTAGACATCATTTTGGCACCTTCATACTTTTTTTTAATTCATTGTTTTATTTATTTGGAATTAAAAGCAACAATTAAATGGAATATTCTAAATGACCGTATTTGATCATGTAAAATATATTTGAAACTATTTGAAGTTCCAGGAATTATGTACTTCTTTAATGCCTCCATGCTTTCTGATTTGCAGAAAAGAATCCTCGGCGCCCCCCTCAGGCCTATCTGGTCCAAGCAGGCTGTGAACCTCTGACTTTTACCAACATCTTCCCATACTGGGAGAAGGACACCAGTATCATTTCAAAGGTGGTGGATTTTTTCTTTTTTTCCTTGTCTTTTCTACACTGAAAAACAATACATCATGAATAGCTAAGCAGCTTGAATATGCATCAGTTAGACCTCTCTCTAACTGAGAGAGGGCGAGGCATCCAGAACCTATAACCGACATAATCTTGCCCATGTCAATGATTTCGATTATTTTTATTCTTTAAAATATTCAGTCGATGATCATATTTGGTTAATCTGTGGATCTTTTGTGATATTTTAAAAGCAAAGATACTTACTTAATAATTATAGAGATGTAGATAATAATTTAAGGTGCTGGCCTGAACATTGTAACATGTGAGATTGATGGCATCAGTCCAGGCTCATAACAAGTCTCATGTCATTTTGAGTCCCACTTTTCTCTTCATTGACGGAATGCTAGCATCGTGGCTAGCTGCTGCCACCGCCAGGTTGCCACAGGAATTGTTCAAATGATCCTTTCACACTAATTTGGGCGCACACAACTCAAATGTCCATAAGCAGGGGACTGCAGTGTGGGACTCTGAGGTCTTTAGGAGCTTGGGCATGAAGGGCTCTACACGAGAAGAGAGGGATTTCGAATTCTATTTGCATTTAAATGTGAGCCAATGAAGAGAAGCCATAAGTAATAAGATTGTTGCTAACCTTCACCATTGCTGTTTCTATCCTCTGATGTGACCCAAATCCTGACCGAAGCCCTTCAAGATAATCTCAATGCAAGTGGAGAGTTTTACATTCATTTAATGACTGTGAATCAAATATGTTTGCAGGCTGAGAGCCTTAAGAACAAAGTGGTCCTGGTGAAGGAGGTGCTGTCCAAGCTCAGCAAGCAGCAGTACTCCATAGAGGAGCTGACCAGCAAGCCCCTGCCAGAGGGAGTGGACCCTCTACGTCTCGAGGACTACCTGTCTGACCAGGATTTCAAGGTACAACATAGTGACTCCTCAAGAAGAGGGTTTTTTTTCTTTTTTTTTTTCATAATTTAGACATTAATAAAAGGAGCGAGTCAAAAATCCAACTAGAATGATTTATAAACTCAAGAAAAGACAACATGTCGTACAAAGATCAAGTATTCCAGACACGGAGAGATGCATGTCTAGTGAGTGTTTTGGATTCAAGTCCTCAACCAAAGCATACGGAAACTTTACTGACGTTTATTTTTTCCCTTTTCTTTTGATGTTTTTGTAGACTCTTCTTGAAATGAACCGAGTTGAGTTCAATGCTCTACCAAACTGGAAGCAGAAGAATCTGAAGAAGAGCAAGGGCTTGTTCTAAAAATACATTTTACACAGAAATGCTGTTCTTTTTATATCCTCAGCAGCTTGTCTTGTGCTTCTGGTGTCAGTAAAGAACAAAATCATGCCCATATTTTGTAAAAGCTTTCAGAAGGCAAATGTACAATTTTTGTTGAAATGTTGATCTATTTTTTAATAATGGTGCCATTTATTTTTTACGTTACCCTGTCATTGAAATATTTTAGTGAACAGTTATGTGCAATTGTTTCTTCTCTCTCTTTTTTTCTATTTTAATGGTTTGTTTTGTATGATAAAGGACAATTTACCTTCACGTTAGAGATATGTAGCATCCCATTAAAGTTTTTATGTGTACTCCAGCATGTCTGCACGGTGGGAGAATGTGTTTGTGGTTCAAAACTGGGGGAATAATAATGTTTAACATTTAAAGGAACAAACCAGCTCTGTACACAAAGAAAAACATTTGTCTGTTTAAAAAAGAAATAATAATTAAAAAAAATGTTTGCACTTTGAAATCATCAAAGAAAAGTAGAGGAGGATAGTTCCTGAAGTGTGTGATGGTTTAATCTCAAACCTTTTTTCACACACATACAGAGACGTCTGCAATGTAATTGCTAAGGGAACACGTTCCCTTTTTTTTAATATTTTGTTTTTATGGTGGGGGGGTTAATTGGCTTTCTGATTATAATTGCCATGGGAATAATTGAAACCTAAAGATTTTTGGTTTTGTACCAGTGATGGCAGCCCTCTGGTTGTTCGGGACCAACTTCTGTTTGTGTTGTTCTAAGTGTTTTTGTGAGTGTGTGTGTGTGCCTGAATAAAATGCACAACTTTTAAAGTATTACGTGGGTATGAGGGAGGCTGTGAGACACAAAATGCTGCAATAACTGCCTTTAAAGTGAAGCCTGTGCCCTTCGTTATGCTACGTCTCTTATAAAAGTGTGAGGTCAAATTTAGGAAAACCTCTGCAATCATGTATCCATTTGTTGGAATATGCATTTAGTTTGTGATAATACGATCTGTACAGTATGCACCGTAGAGACATGTGGAAAATTAAATACTACTCAGTATTCCCTTTGAAATAAATGAATTTTAAAAATGAACTTCCCCAGGTTGATTTTTTTTCTAATACAATGTTGGTTTTGAAACAAAATCACTGGCTTTTTAACTGTTGAAGGCATTTTCAGCATGTCACAATAGGACACAGAACATGTGTAAATGATAAAATACCATTACATATATATTATATATATATTATATCTTCAACTGGCAGAAAGGAACCTTGACATCCTTCAGATATATGTTTTCTATGAATATACTCTATAAAGGCTGGAAAGATGTCAGCACACTGGTGATGTTTAGATCGATTCAACGCTTTGAGCAAGCACAAGAAAAGGCTGATGCCAAAATGCTGCTGAAAGTCTCTGAAAGCCTCAGAATTTGGGAAGAATTAAAAAGAAATAAATGATATGGGACCCAAGTTACAGCCCTGATAAACTGCCGAGTGAAAAACTCAGGACGTCCCTTTGCACACGTTAACCAGCAGAGGGCGCTGTTGGTCCAATTTTACTTCTCTGCTTCCCTTCCTTCTTTAAATCTGTTGCCTTTTTGAACTATAAATGATTAAATGATAAGCAGAAAATAAAACTCATAAAACAAACGAGAAAACTTGTGACTCTAAACTAGTTTTCTTTGTGGGCAGAGGATTTATACGTTTCTTGAAAAATCTGAATCTAAATTGGCTCCTGCCTGACTCGTGCATCACAATAGCTGTTTTAAACACCTGGATATTTATGATGCATGGCATCACACACACTTCAGGTCTCCCTCATGCTTCATATATAAGAAGGTGGATGTGTGTTTTGTGAAATACTTCCCTTACTTAAAAATCATCTCAATATCCACCTTCTGCATTGATGTCAACAAATGCAGCAGCAAAGTTATTTCCACAACAGATGGCAGGAGGCCGTTGATGATTCCTCAAACAGCAACTGGGCGGCCGGTTTGTTTATTTATCATACATCAACTCTGTCCTGCCAGCATTAATCACCTGCATGGCTGTGCCTTGTGGCTCAGGTGCCACAGAAACCCACGGCTGGGCTCACACTCAGGCCAACAATGAAGCTGCTATCCAAGGCAGATTAGCTTGAGGGATAAGGCAGGATATGAGATGAATTGACTGGCCGCCCAGCATCCCTGGGGAGAGCAGTCAGCCGTTTTGATCAAGCCATAAATTCGGACTGAGAAGGAGCCTGAAGACTTCCTGAAAGTGTGTCACGCTAATATTTTATGAACAAAATGAAATAATTTGCCATTTTACTGAAAAGACAAGAGACTTACAGTGCATGAGGAAGGGACAGGTTCACCGGGGAAACCCTGTTATCTGTTTAGATGTAAGTGAGTATGTGAAACCAGCTTTCATTATTCACACACAATAAATGGCCATTTTTGTACATTCTAACATTTGGAATTTTAAACTGTAATCAAAGGGAACTAAAACAGTCCTTCTCCCCTGCAGTCCTCAACTGGATGAAGCTGGTTTAGAGAGTGGATGGATTGAAAGAACCACTTTTCTCATGTCTTTCCTGATTGAGCTGAAATTTCAAAGCTTCAAATGTAGACACAAAAAAAAACAATGTTGATTTTATTCCCTCCCTCTATCATGCACGTTTTCTGCCAAAGAGCAGTGAAGTCACAATTGCTGTTTAGAAGCTGAATACATCAATGACAGAACAGGAAAACAAAAGAATCAATCAATTCTCATGCGTTGCTTTGTGCCTACAGCTTTTTAGAGGCCTTCTGGCTGTAAGATCTTCTTTTTGAACTGATAGACATGTGAGTAACTCTCAAACTAATAGAGCCTGCCTTGATTAGAGTGCAAAACAAAACAAGCAACAAAAAAAAAAACCCTCGTTTCAAGTGAGAAATCCAGGGCCTTGAAAAATTCATTGTGTGGTCTGAGCGCAGCAGCCAATATTGAGCCGAAAGAATCCCGCAATAACCTTGGATGCCTGCGTACGTCAATGTGTTTGCACCGAAGACAAGTCGCTTGGTGATAATGTTGTTAATCAATGCCGCTTCTCGGCCTGCCTCCCAGCAGCACTCTGACTCTGGATCTGCTGAGACGAATTTTACCAAGTTCTGGCAGACTTTTGAAGCGCTGCGGTGGGATAAACTCTGGGAGCTTTCCTGCCTTATCACCAGGATACGCATCAGTATTCTGGTACCTAAATATTATGTTCACTCATTTCACTGTTGCAACAAATACAGTCGGTAAAATGAATGTAGAAATGACAGAATTTCAGATATTCAGTGTGAGCAGAAGCGTGTGCATGTGTCTGGTGTTCGGTGTTCAGCAGCTGATGACTTCTGTCCTTGAACATGGTGCAGATCTACGTCTAACATAACGATCATTCATAGATGTGGTCATTTGTGTGTCTCCTTATATGCTTTTTCTGAGTTATATTGCAGATAAAAATTAAAGGCCCACTCTGTTCAGTCCCCACTACCATTGAAATGGCTCATTTTTAACCATTAGTGGAACAGTTTAAGGCATTAGGCCACAGCCATTTAGGTTAAAATGGTCAAAGGGCCTCACATCAGACAATTTCAGTGAAACACAGGCAGCAACCATCTCTATCGTTCCATCTTTCAGATGTTCTCCATCAGACTGTTGCTTTTTTGTTTAGAACCTTATTGTAAATTTATGTATGCCTGACTATTTTCTAAAAATATACAACATGCAGATTACAATCTTTCAATGTTGAAACTGAACCAACTGGCACTGGTAAAAATTAAATTCTGTAAGGTCTCTAAGAGGAACCATGTGAAGTAAAGGTTTGTGGTCTCTGTCTTTACCTTGTTAGATGTTCTATAAATTAATATGACATAGAAAGACCAATGCTGGAGGGGTTTCTTAACTGCAAAGATCTACTGTGTTTTCTCTTCTGCTTACTGGTGTTGTTACAAGTTTGATTTGCAATCTGGCTCTGCTGGTAGTGATAGACATGGTTCAAGCAATGACTTGGCAAGTACGTTTTGAAACAGTTTCATGGCTGACCTCCCAGATGGCTCTGTGCCGTCTACCATCTGGAGCGTCGCATTACTCATGCCAAAGCCCTCCATCATGTTGCATCTTTATGGTAAAATGTTTCTTCATTTTGTGGCCACCACTTGTCAAAACAACGTGGTCCCATCTATGACAGGTAGTAATGATGTATAAGTGGGTGTGTCCTTGTCCTCCTTGGCCTGTCCTTGAATTTGAGACAATACATTACCTCCATGTCTGGAGTCAATAAAGTCTCAGTCTGTAATGAGATGAGCTACAACCATCAGTTTGGCTGGATGTTATGTTTTGATGCAGTAGATACTGTAAATGCCTGAAAAATACCGGGATGGGAATGTTGGTTTTGTTTTCATGGAACTATGGATATATATTTTGACAGGAGGCCATATTTTAAAGAAGAAGTTACAAGGCTGGAAATCACTCTCTCTGATGTAGAATTGTAATATTCGTTGCTATGGAAGCATTCCTCATTTATGTCAAGTTAAAACACTCCAGCAGCTGTTAGACATGCCGCCATGTGACAAAGAAAGTATTCCTTCATTCTGTTCTCATTTTTTTTTAACTTGCCGGAGCATTTTCTAAATGACAAAACATTAAAAAAAAAAAAAAAAAGAAAAAAAAAGAGGAAAGAAAGAAATCACAAGTATGGTTTGTTTGAGAGCCATCATCTCTCTTTTACCAGATATGAAAATAGATGGTACACATAAAAAAAAAAAAAAAAAAAAAACTGCTGATTAATATGATTAATAGACCATGAGCAAAGCAGAGGATTGGGCCAGGAGAGGAAAAACTTCAGTACTGATCTGAGAAAAGAAATTGTTGCTTCCCATAAGATGGTGCAAAGGTTATAAAGCCATTTCCAAAGACTATCAAGTCCATCATTCTAGAGAATGAAAGAATGTTCGTAGGTATAAAGCAGTTGGGGCAGTTTAGGGGTTAGGGTTAGTGTCCCAGCCAGCAGTGGTCAGAGAAAATGCAGAAAAACTGCACCAAAGTACTCTGGAGTCAAATGTAAGTCCTTCTGTCCGACCGCTAAAGCTTGACAGAAGTTTGGTTCATGTCACAGGGCATTAATCTCAGGCACACCAGCAAATCTACAAAAGAATGGTCAAATTTCAGCCCCCAACCAAACTGAAATACTGAGGTGGGATCTGATGAGAGCTCCGCATAAACATCTGGAACCTCAATGACCCGAAGCAACGCTGGAAATCAGAGTGAAACCTGTTGAAACTGCATGAGAAGCTTTTTTATTTACCTTCATCTTACTCCTCATTTGAGGGTCAAAACTGAACTGCTTCAAAAACTATTTGTATGCACTATCAAGTTTTGCAGTTTCACCACCGCTGGACATGTTTGGGACAAAGACAGCTGCTCCAACCGAGCCAGCTGCTGAAGGGGGCATGTGTATTGTCTAAACTGTAAAAGATGTAATGTCAGCGGGTATTTCCAGGCAGCAGATGGTGACAGTTTGTCTACTTAACATCAGAATAACACATTGGAATAGACTCAAATACTCTGGAGCACAGGGCTCAAAGTTTCACCAAACCCGGAAAACAAATACATACCTTTTCTTGTTCCTGCTCCAGCATCTTACAGGTAGTGGATGCCATGAACAAGCAGAAACACCCCCCCCCCAGTGCAGCATCCTGCCGGTATCGACCATGGTATCAGTCCCGTTTCCCACAGATGAAACGGGAACCGCGGATGACAGATTGATTGAAAGATTCTCCTGCGACTCTCATCCATCATGTCAGCCTGTTTATCATCTTCTCTCTGCTCATTCCATTTGCTGGAAGGAGAGAGAAAACCATTTAGGCCAGCCATGGCCGGTCGAGGCACCCAGGAAAGCTTTGGACAGCGCACAGCTAGGACACGGGCACAAGTATCCCCTCAGAGAGCACGAGGGCCGTGATTTATTCAGCTGGCATTAATACAGACTGCTATTTACCTGACCTTGTTTTCATGGACATAAAGCTGTCAGACTTGTCTTTGATAATGAAAATGACTGAATGTTACAGTCTCTGTGGCAGTTGAGCTGCTCATTCATACAACTCCAAAACCTTTGTGAAGCCCCCCCCCCCCCCCCCCCCCCCCCCCTCTCAGAGTGGTTGGAAGAGGTCCAAAATTCAATCTTTAGACATGATGGGATTTATCTAAGCTTCTGTAAGATATGTCTAAGCTGCCGATGTGGGATATTTGGATTCTTTTGCCAATAGGTTTATAAATCACAAGCATAAGCTACATGGAAAACAAGTCGAGCTAAGAAGATGGTTTCTCAGGTTCTTGTACCTGCTGCAGAACAGTTTCATTTATTCTGCATCGGCTTCTCTGGCCTGTAATAAATACATCAATATCCAACTGCAGAGATCTGAAGACTGAGTTTACAAGATGACAGAGACGCATCCCCGACACATCATCCTTGTGAGGAACAAGAACAAGACCTGCAGGTTACCAGCAGAGATGCTCAGGTCAGCGCTGTACAGGATCCTACAAAAACATTTTCTTCTCTCTTTGAGAGACAGATGAAAGGCCATTACAATGGAGTGATGCACAAAAGCTTGGAGAATAAAAGCATGAGCAGAAAGGGCTCTGTGCGTGTACAGCGACTAGCAAACTCGCTCAGTGAGATCTAAAAAAAATTGAAAAATGTATTTTTTTTTCTATAGTACCCTCTTGTCATTGCAGTTTGATGTTGTATTAATATTTTTTTTTTTCCAGTTGAGCATGCAGGTGAGCTTTTTACTTCAGACTAAAATGGATCAACAAGAAGTAGGAACTGTTTCGAGATGATAGATCAGACTGACTTTGGTAATCCGCACTAGCCTGGCCAGACACAATAAATCTTTTCCTCTTTGATACGAATGAAATGAGTCTGGTTCTTCTAGATTCAACTTTGATTTCCAGGGAACAGTATGAACAGGCACAAGAGAAACTGCCTCTGCTGGCCTTTGCATGCAACCAATCAGAGAGACGAACGTCTGTGATGCATGCAGAGCGACAACCAGTCTAGCATCAACTAATGACGTCCAAAATGGCGTGCAGTGCAGACAGAACGCTACTGAATGACTTGTCAGTTTTACAGTTTTAAAAACCTGTTGATTAGAAGTTCAAATCACTAAAGCACCACCACCTATAAATCAAAGCTTTCAGTTCAGCAGAGTGACTGAATACTAATCAATACACTATTTGTTCAAAAATCAATGTTTTCCAGAGAATGCGTGCTTATGCTGGCAGTCCCCTAACTTTTCCCCTGGCAGCTGACTTAGAGTGACTGTTTTGTTTCCCTTTGAAATATCACCCACTCCTGCATGGATATTCATCAAGCCTCTCAGAAAGGTTTGGTATAATTATGGAGGAGGATTTAATGTGATTCCAAATATCTATTGTCCAATTTTAGTTCTCCTGCTCCGACTGCAGCCTTTGATCCCTGCTTCTGGCTGACAGCAGTAGCAGCTGCTTGTGGTCGACCACCGCTGCCGACCATCTGCTTCACATAGTCGTTCTCTGAAACACTGATGTGTTTCTGAGAATCAAAGTTTGATGTATTGTGCTTTTAGGTATGTTCCCCCTGCACACCTTCGTTGAAGCGCATAGTTATTCCTGTTACTGTCGGCTTGAACTAGTCTGGTCATTCTTCTGACGTCTGCCACAAACAAGGAACTCAAACAGAGAACTGCCCTCCACTTAAAGCCTCTGTGCTTTAAGTTTAAGCATATGTTCATTATCAAGTCCAAATACCTTTACTTATTTCTTGCTCTAAGATTGTCTGATTGAATGTTTCCCATAACAGGTGGTGTAACTAAAGGAGTTGTCATTGAGAGTATAAATGACAGTGACAATGTTGTAAGGTTTGTGTGTTTCATGCAATCTGAGTACCTTATTAAAATCCAGTGACTGTAGCCACTGAGTACTCAGTTACTCAGCTATCCAGAGCTGTTACTGAAGAAGTCTAGATTTATTAAGGACGATCGTAATGAAAAAACTCAGTTATTGAACCATTGATTTTCTCTGTATCGTCGTGGGCAGCATAAACTGAGTGAGCTTTGCTATCTATCTAAAAGCAGATTGAGAACCACTTTGTGCAATAAAAAAAGGTCAGTCACAGGCCAAAATGTGTTTAACAGATCTTAATAAAGGAAGACGTTTTTGTAATTGACCCATAATTTCTGTCCGATGATAAGACGTGTCTGTCCCTGTACTGTCTGGGTTTATTAAAGGATTTTTTTTTCTGCTTGCTGTCTAATCCTTGATAAACCCAGTGTGTTCTGTGACACAGCTAAATAGGTGGACCTACTGTTTCACGGGAGGCCTTGTGTGAGACAGGAAACTGAATTACCTCTGCAGGGATACAGTCTCCCTCCACATCGAGGATTAAGCCTCCTGTACTTTTCATATTCACTGATTCTCTTCAAACGACACTGTCATCAAAACCCCACTGACACTGAAAACTAGATTAAAAAAGAAAAAAAAATGTAGAAAGCAATGATGACAAAATATAGTAGGAATATTTCTATATTAAATGTATTTGTTCTTTTTTAATATCTCAACACTTTTTTAACTGCATCTGCTTCCTCTCATTTCATCTTTTTAGTCTTCTAAATCAGTTTTTTAATGCTACCAATGTGCAACATTTCAGGTGACATACTGGTAAAAACATCATATAATATTCATAACTGCTTTCATTAGTGTGGAACTGTGCGAAAAGAAGAAGCGTTGTTTCTGTCACCTTATATAAGAGGCAGTTAATATCCAAAGCTGCTGTCAGGTGTTCGCCTTGCCTTTGTGCTCTGTCGTATCGTCGTTCTGCTGCAGTTGCTCCACAAGTACCTTCTAGAAGGATCAAACAAGCTCCCTGAAGATTTGGCTTTTGAGCACCTTCTGGGAACTGAGATGTCCCAGAAAAATCAGACAGAATCAGGAGGTCCCAGATTGTTTCAAACTTAAAATCCGATATGGCTGCGTAAGCAGCTCTGCTGTTACGTATTTTGTTCATATCAGTGCACACACAGGTGTGTGCCATTTTCATGAGCTTTTGGAACACGACAAACGGCTACGCTGGGACAAATTAGCGACACAGCTCTCTCCTTGTTCACGTCATACCCCTCAATCCGTTCTCTGTTCATTCAATTGAAACAATTCAATAACCTCTGTCAACAGTGGTGTGCACCAGGGCTTTGTCTTGAGACCCTTCTGTTTTTGTTGTTGTTTTTTTTTATTTATCTTCTTCCTCTCAGTTCATCCATATCTTCATAAAATATGGTATTAATAGGGGAAACCCGAGTACTGCAAAAATGGTATCCACTGGGTGACAGCACTAGTCAAAACCGGTCGCTAGTGCTACATTTGGGGCTTTTGCGTACCATGTAAACAACCAGTTTTTAAGTGACAATGTCAATTCCCACTGACTCGGAAGGTGCAGATTTAGCGCGAGGGTAGGGAAAAAACAGTGAAGACTATTGACAAGTTAAACCTCACATTAAATTCCAGGTTGTGTTCCCGTCAATTCAGCAAATAATCGATCAACACTGACTGCGAGACGAGAGGTGGTCCTGCCTGCTCCTTCTGGAATAACTGGAGGTAACCATAGGAGAGAAAGACACATGTCTGCAAAGGCCCGGATAAATGTAAGTTCTGACCCCTTTTGTTTCATATTACCTGGCAGTTGGGTTGCCCCTATTTCCACTGCCCCCCTCCCCCCTCCCACTGTTTACAAGGAATTAAAACCTGGCTATCTCACAACTCTCAAATAATATCCTCCTTATAGATCTTGCAGTAATACACTTCACATAAATCCCTCCATAATCTTCAGCTGGTCCAGAACTCAGCAGGGCACATTATTCCTGGAAACCCATCCAATCAACACATCACCCTCATCCCCCGTTGTGCCCACACTGATTTTAAAATCCTGCTCCTAACATGCAAAGCCCTGCACATCTTAGCTCCTCTATATCTCAGTGAGCTTCTTGAAAAACACACACCTTCCCTGCTCTCTGGTCCTCGACCTTTCTTTTCTCCATTCCACCAACCCACTTCTCCACTTTGACACTGTAACCTTGGAACACCTGTATGATAACACCTCTGCCCACCTTTAAATCACCTCTTCAAACCCACCTTCTTGGACCAAAATCTCCCATATGATCATTGATGAGATCCTATTGCATCATACTAGAAAATATACACCGATTACATTAAAACTTTGATAAACAACAGGATTAAATTCAGTTCAGTTAAATTTTATTTGTATAGCATCTGTTACAATGTCAATTGTCTCTAGGTGCTTTACAGAGACCCAGAGCATGACCCCCGAGCAAATATCATTCACTAAAATTATAATATTAAATCCAAATCAAGGATAATGGAAAGTAAAAAACTCCCACGGAGGGAAAAAAAACCTGTGGCAAGAAAAAACTCCACTTTAAAAGGAAGTAACCTTTAGCAGGACCTGGATCATATGGGGGGACCTTCCTGCCAAAGTATCGAACAGTGTGTTTATCAAAGTTATATATATGCAGTATACAGCGTGTGTGTGCTGTTGTTTTCTGTCTTTGTCTTTATCAGGAATTCTACTGCGTCTCTACTGTGGTTCTAATATTTCATAATTTTACAGCTGACTTTGAAATTTCCACAGCATAGTGTAACTTCTGTATTTGTTTTCCTCCACAAACTCATTCTCCCAGGTAGATGCTGTGAAATCGCTGTTACTGTTGTGTACCGTTCCCTGCACACAGATTCATACTCACACATGCACAGACAAAATATTCCCAAAATATTCTTCAAAATCTCAAAATATAAATCAATCTGTTCATTTACAGCTGGGTTTCAATGTCTCTGCAGGTGTTTTGCAGGAGAGAAGTCTGTGTCTTGCTTTCAGGATTTTTTTCTTTGGTTTTGTCCATCAGTTATTGTTCCCCACTGGACTTCTCTTTCATTCTGAGATTGCCAGCAACATCTTCCTTCCATTGTCTTCTATTATCCTGCCGTGGTCATTTTTTCTTTTTTCTTTTTTTTAGTAAAGCTCTGAATTCTTATAGTAGCTCTTATTTCATGTGCACACATGCATTGGGAGGACTGCAGACTCTATTCCAAATCAAACCATGAAGAAAATCTTTTCAAAGTCGTTACTGTTTGTAGGTCACTTTACAGAAAGTGAAGATAAAGGAATATTAACGTT
Organism: Hirundichthys speculiger; assembly: GCA_018398805.1. Classification (NCBI taxonomy): domain Eukaryota; kingdom Metazoa; phylum Chordata; class Actinopteri; order Beloniformes; family Exocoetidae; genus Hirundichthys; species Hirundichthys speculiger. The sequence goes on along the minus strand of JAGFBZ010000443.1, from coordinate 297,989 downwards.
TTCTAAAAAGTACCAGTGTGGGGTTAAGTTAATGAAACCATTATTCATACCCGTTTAGTCCCATGCAGGGTCACGGGGATCTCCTGGAGCCCATCCCAGCTGAGGTCATTCATTCTGTGAAAATAAAGACAAGTGTCAAGCAGGTGATGCTTATTTAAGGAGGAACGCAGCAAATGTTGCACATGTTGGTTACAGTGAATTTCTCTCTGAAAATCTGAGCAAAATGGGTCATTCCAGACATTGTTCAGAAGAACTGCATGGTCTGACTAAAAGATGGATAAGAGCAGGTAACATGTATAAAGAAGTGTAGAAAATGAGGCTGCTCAAATGCTTCAAAATGGCAACCAAACCAGAGCTGGAAGAAAACGAGACAGTGACCCCAAAGACACCAGTAAGCTGTGGTATCTGTCTTGTAGGTGACATCAAAAATACTGTTTTTAAAAGAAAACCAGGAGATACAGAGGTCTGGTGAATGTAGTCCAGTGGTCATGGACTGGAACACCTGTTCAACAGGTGCCAGAAGCTGGTCAACTACATGCAACAAGGATGTGACGCAGCGCTCAGAAACAGTAGTTAAACGAATTAAATATTAGTCCAGTGATCCACAGGAAGTTTAAATCTGCAAGAATTTCTCAGTTTATGCAGTAAATATTTGGGTTTGGAAAGAATAAGTGCTGCTAACTTTTTTTTTTTTAACAGCCTAATGTTTATTTTTCTTCAATTTCTGCAAAATATGAGTGACACCTGTCCAGGTGTACCCCTGCCTTTCACCTGAACAGAGCTGGGATAGACTCCAGCAGACCCCCGTGACCCTGCAGAGGATTAACCAGGCAGAGATAATGGATGGATGGATGGATAGCATTTTTCTTTTTCTTGCTGTTATCATGGTTCATTGGCTCTGCACCGAAAGAAGAAGTTTTCAGATCTTTGATTCATATCTCACTGAATCCCTTTCATCCAGTCAGACCTCTTTGTTTTCTTCTGTTCAAGTTTCAATGATGATTTTCTTTTGGCTTTTCTGTTTGCAAACCCCACTTCCTTCAGCTGATTACTTACAGTTTGTCCCTCCATCATGCTTTTTTTAATCACAACCTCCCTATTTTCTTTGTACTTGCTTCAAATTCTAGGCACAGATAAATGAGATAAATCAACATCTTTTATCACACTTGGAAATTAAGATCTTAGTGTCCATGTGCAGCTCAAACTGTAATCTGGCTTTTTTATGGTGGTTATGGAGCAGTGAGTTTCTCCTCACATTGTGGTTTTCAGCCCATCCTACTACAGAATAATCTTCCTGTGGATTATCACTCTCTTCCCAGTCTCAGGCAGCACCTTTACACAGGTTTATTTCTTAGCTGTTCTGGGGTTCATTTTTACATTTGACAATGAAGAACCTTCTTCTCCGGGACACAGAAGCCGTCTCTTCCCTGAACATCTCTGTCTGAGCTCTCATGGTGTTCAGGGGTCTGGAATTGTATCCAAGGAAGGAAGTAGATTTATTAAGATCCATGGTTCATTTTGTGGTGTGTTGGATAGTTTCTTTAAATTTTCTAATGATGTCATACACTGAGGCCCGTGTGTTTGAAGATAAGCCATTTAAAACGCATCCACAAGTGTATTCAGTTAACTCAGATAATATCAGTTAGCCTGTCACCAGCTTCTGAAGCCAGAACATCGTCACGTGAAGTTCTCAGAGCCATTTAAGGCCGCAGTCAGTTTAGTAAAAGTCGGAAAAGATTCTCTAAAAAAAACTCTTAACAAACGAAAAAACAAAAACCAAGAAATCTAAGTGTCTTAAAAGACTAAAGGTTTCATCAACTCCACTGTTAGACATGGAGAGAAAAGGTTTGTGTCTTTTTCTGAACTCTATGTAAACTTCTGCTTCCAACTGTATAATCTTCACTGTTGCTTCGAGTCACATCTGGACTGTTTCTCATCAAACAGCAGGCAGAAAAGCTTTTTCAGGTCTGCAAAGACTCCCTTTTAACTGCCAACTGATTTGCATTTCTAGACTTTCGCAGGTATGTGTTTCAAATGTACATTACAAAAGCATTTCTATTCATATTCATATCTTTTTCCTCTAAAAACAAAAAAAACATCAAATACAACATATTTGATTCATTTATACAGCCAGATTGTTGAACTGATGAAGTAAAATAGTGTGGTCATAGCTGTGATTATTTTATTTATTTATCTATTTATTTTTGCAAGGGATTGTAAATGGAGATATAAGGCAAGGCTCTATTGGTTCAGGTGTTTGTGTCAAACTATGATGAGAAACCATGCTCTTGTATTTAGAAGAAGCAGGAGGGCTTGAAATTGAGATTGAAGTGCTGTATGTCTACGTGCTTTCGGTCTATGCTGCATTCATGCTTCAATGAAAGCGCACCAGATTTGGCTTAGAAGTGGGCCGAGAACCCTTGAAAAGGTTCGTATCAGCCGCTGAAGTTCAGATCTATCAAGTTCAGATGAAGGGGGATATGAAAGGTAAATCATTAGGCCCTGACTGGTTTGACACAAATCAGACTGACAGGCCGTCCTTGGGCTTCCAGAGGAAATTTCTCCCGTCTCCACTGCATGCTTGAAAGAAGACATTTCATGTGTGTATGCATGGGAGTGTAAATACATATGTATGGATTAGAGGGGGAGTTGTGGGTGTGGAGAAGTGCTGCAAGGAAAAACGCTTTCCAAAATATCAAATTTAAGTGTTTGTGTTTTGTAAATTGGTAAAATAATTATAATTATAATAATAATAAAGTGAGAAAACAGAAGAAAAATGTAAATCAAATGAATACTTGGTGTGACCAGAAGTTGTGCAGCAGTGGTCTTCATGGAATAATTACGGCCAAAAAGCCAACGTGTCAACAAGACAAAGTAACAAACACCAGAAATGGTGCAGAAATGTCCCTGCAGGTGCTCTTGGTGGGTGAGTAAAGATTTGAAATATTGCGCTGTAGCACAAGGCAGTTTCCTCACAGAAGATCTGGGGGGAACAGTGAAGCACGGTGGAGCTTTCTTGCAAGTTTCCAGCAACATTTCTGCAAAGAGAGTTGAGGATTTCATCAGGATCACTGGTGATCCCTCAGAAGTACGACCTCAAACGTGCAGCCCACGTGCCAAGTTCTTCCAATCATGATGTGCAAGCAAACCTAGAATATCTAGACCTTTGTTTGCACTTCTCTGCTTTCAAACTGCTCCACAATTGTCTCAAGAGGTTCCCCTTGACAGGCTTTTCCCACGTGTAAAAAGCATTTGTAGCGTTGCACCATCTCCATTTTACAGCCCGTATCACAGTTTAATTGCAGGCCCCTGTTGCAGTCCTGACGACAGGAGCGCAGCTCCATTAAAAATGATGGCTAACTCTGTAATTGTGACGAATGATGTGTGGCAGCATGCAGGAGTGAAACACTAGCCTCCGTGTTAACCAACACATTCGTCCAGCGAAGGATAACAGATCCTCCCTGGGCCCTGAGGGAGAAGTGAACTCGAGCAGTTGGCACAATTTATATTAGTCAGATTGTGTCAGAGGATGCAGAGACTTTAGGACGGGACCTGCTGCCATGCACGTGCAGATGCACCTCTGTGCTCTACGTATCTGGAGACAGCACAGAGTTGATTCCATGACATGAAAGAGCCTCCTCCTCCTCCTCCACTCGACCTCCAACCCCTCTGTTTATTTCTTCCACTGAAATTCAATCTCTTTCCTCGGGAGTGTAATTTTCTCTAAACAGTGTGATGACTTGCCTTTCATGTCTGTGCTAATGTTTCTGTGACACCAGTGAGATCATCTGAGCAGCAAATTTAAAGGCAAAAAAAAAAAAAAAAAAAATCCAGAAAATGATTTAGATTTTGCAATATTTCTGTTCTTGTTAATATCTACAAATTTTTGAGATTCATTTTGGCAGAATCCTCTGGTGTTTTATATGTATTCAAATGATGCAATAAATGTGAACCAACTGCAGAAATATTGGTTGAAAACTCAATTTCAGTAGCAGCAGACGGGAGTTTCTACGGTGTTTTTGCTGCAGCCTTTTGTTTATTATTTCATTTCATCCCTTCTTTTTAATTTTCTTTTTTTTTTTTATTGTGTCTCAGCTCAGTGCAGTCCATTACAAGCGTTTCGGTGTCAGGAGAGTTTATTACCAGAAAAAACAAAAATCGCCATGAATTCCTGCTATTTTCCTCCACCAGCACGTCTTCCCCTTAATGGCGCCCGTAGAAGCTGACGTGTTCCTGAGATGATCTGTGTTATAGTCCCTTTTGTCGAGGGGTTATAGAGAAGGAGAAAAAAAAGAAGAAGAAGAAAGAAAGAAAAGGGTTGGAGAAAAAAAAACATTTCTGATGCTTTACAGCCTCCCTGATGATTTCTGCTCCTGCTGCCTGGTTGCTTTTTATTTCGCCCCAATCCGTCACAGCGTGACCCCAAAGTCGTCGTGCGAGGCCTTCGCTTATACAGTTTTCAGCATTAAAACAGGGACGAGCTCTTCCATGTTGGTCTGATATGAGATATTTTCAAAAACTCTGCCCATCCTCAGTAATCTCACAGATGAATCTGCCTTGAAATTCTTCAACATTTTGAGGAACACACTTGTCAACTCCCTCATCCACATTTCCATGAGAAGAACCCTTCAGTAATGGAGGGCTGCGTTACGGGGAGCTCATATGATGGAAGATTTCTCGCTCGGCAGCAACGAGTTTCAGCCCGTTGCTGGGCAACGTCAACATGACGCAAGATTTCACGATTTCATTTCCCACACATGACACTCCGTGAAATGGCAAATAGACAATGATATTGTCACTTATGTCCTTGAAACAGACTGTGGCGAATGAAATGAAGCATGTTAAGTTATCATCTCTCAGTGTGGAGTTTCTTATTTAATATGTGGAGAGAGACGGGTTAGCTGTTTCCAGTTTCTATGTTACGCAAATATAATCTATCTCGACTCGTCGCATGACAAAAAAAATACATATTTTCCATAATATCAGGTTTGCCTTTAGGGGCGTTCAATTAATCTGACTGAAAGCTCTCATTTACTCAGTGTTACTTATTTTCACCAGCTAAACCTGATTAGTTATAGCATGTGTTTTTTTTTCTTTCTCTCCTGACAAATAAATCTTTTTTTTTCTTTTGAGCCAGTTACCTTGGACTTGAATAGGGTTTTACACTCTGTCCAACCTCAGTCTGTGCAGTAAATCTGATTTTAAAATCTCCCCGAGTACTTTATTAAATTTGTATGAAGTTGAAACTTTATAACTCAGACAATATCACCGCAACCCTAGAAAGGAGGACGTGTTTTCCAGGTTCGTTTCCTTCAGTGTGTTGTATGTTTTTACGAATGTAAAGGGTCTGCAGAGTTTCCAAGCCTGGAGTCCCATGGGGGGTAATTATTTCCCAAGGAGGATATCACTCCAAAAGCCATTTGCATAATGACTGCCTCATGGCTAGTTATGCATATGTCAAACAGAGATTGAGCATCTCTTTTACACTTCACCATTTAGGTCGATCAGCTGACCAATCAGAGCAGTCTGGACCTGTCAGGAGGAGAGCCTTAAAGAAACAGGCGCTTTCAGTCCAGAGGTGACACGAGCTGCTGGAGGGATGAACAGAAGTAGAAAAATGTTTTACACAAACAAAGCTTTTTGCCCACTCTAGGATACCCTTCAAAATGAAATTATTAAACCATAACGAGCATAATATAGACTCTTTTTTTTTTCTTTTAATCTTCCAACTGTGTAAAAGGAGGAGACCCATGAAAGGTCACCCGCTCAAGCGTGAGATGCATTCATGCTGGATTTCACAGCTCACACAGACACCTCGTCTCCTGTGGTTAACCACTGATCCAGCAATGAGAGGTTCACTCATTCAATTACACATTAAACACACACACATTCACACACTCGACAGTACAAAAAAAAAAAAAAAAAGAAAAAAACACTTCACAGAACACTTTACATCCTCTGCTCCTTCTCCCTTCCCCTTAAGGTAGGATGAATTCACTCATTCACAAACACTCATGTCAGAAACATGCTTTACTGTTTTAGATACATGCAGATGCACTAACTCACACCCTATGATTCAGTGTGTGGAGAGCTTGTGTATTTTTCATGTAAAAAGAGAGAATCCCCCTTGTTTGCACAAAGCATGTACAGTGTTCTGTTTAAAAATCTTTACACGTTTGCGCGGCGCTCCTGAGACTCGGTGCAGGTGTATTACAGTAGCACCGCAGATTCAGAAGCGCCGGGGTGGTTCAGGAAAGAAATCTAGTGGGAGGCCGAATGCATAAAACTTGCCGTAGTACCATGGGTGAAACTGTGTGTGTACTTAGTTATATCAGTTCTGCCAGATTTATACAGCTCAGCGTGTGCACAAACCCAGAATTCCACTTCCATATTTAATCACGAATGGTTGTGGAAACCACCCGAGATAATCATATGGATACTATACAAAAAACACTGTTTGCACCACAACTATACTATACCGACTGTCACTCCTGTTGCACGTCTCATTACTGTCACGCTGAGCTCGTACATGTGTTGTACCTCGCTCTATTTTTTCTTCTTGGATCCAACATCTTTCTCTTCCGCTACAGACCTTCTCATGCGATACCACAAAACCTCTCCCAGCACTGTTTTATGCTTTCTCTAAATCCACAAAGGAACAGTGAAACTCCTTCTGACCTTCCCTTCATGTCGGCATCTCCGTTCCCAAAGCAAACATTACATCTGTAGTGTCTCTGCTGGCATGAAACCAGGCTGCTTCTCTGTCTTCAGCCAGCTTTAGATCAGTGTCCACCACTGGTGGCTTTTGTTAACTCAGGCCCCAGCCAGTAAAGAAACTTATTTCATGTCCCACATATTTGGCATAGTCCTTTACAGTCCCATCAAAATGTTAATTCAAAAAAATTTAAACTGCCTTAGTCAAAGAAAATGCTGAATACAGTATACAGATTATGGTATGTTCGTCTGTACATTACACAGGTAATATTTTTAATCTACCAAATAATAATGAACATACCAAGTAGCTGTTTCCAAAAGCAGAATGTGATTTTATATGGATTTCATGAAATCTTTATTATGTATAAATCTCTCTCTCAACCTCAGGATTCCATATGGACCCGTGAATGAAAACTAGCAAACACACAGGTGAGGAATATCTGCTGGCCGTCGCACATCTGGTGTGAGTTCAGGTGCTTAGCAGTTCTACAGTTTTCCTCTTTATTTTCTCTTTTTTAATACCTTTTTTAAAAAAAACCTGGGAGCCTTCTTTACAGGCTCAGTTCATTTATTCAAATGGCTCCATTATTATTATTCTTTAATGTTTTGTTCATGCAACCGTTCTAATCTCATTTCCCAACCGCCTTGAATGCACTTTCTCAAATGTTCCAAACTGCATTAGAAGAGGTTGATGAAAGTTAAATGAAAAACGTCCTGAAAAATGCATGAATGTAAATTTTGACTGTTATTGACTCAAGCAGAGCTAACACATGGTCAGTTCTCACTGATACGAAGGACAAATCACATCAGCACTCATTTCTAAACATGTCTCTCAATTTTTCTCTTTTAAAGCACATAGCCAAGGCAACACTGTAAGAATAATACAAAAAAAGTTGTGAAAATTCAAAAGTTCAAGGCAGCTCACTGCAGCAGATTTTTAAGTTTTGTGTTAAGTTTTATGACTAAACTTACTATGAATTCCTAACGAATTCCAAATGATTCACTGTTGCCTCTTAAGTTGGAATAATTTCGTTTTCAGACAAGCTATCTACTAAAATATATTCAAACTTAATGGGTAGTATATTTATTAGTTAGCAATTGTATCTTTGAGATGAATTTAAAGCTTAGAAACTTAGAAAACAAGCTCCCATCCATTATTTATACCTGCTTCTTCCTCGTGAGGGTGACGGGGGTTTAATAGAGCCGATCCCAGCTCTGTTCAGGTGAGATGCAATGATTCATCTGGGACAGGCTGCCGGTCCATCACTGGACCACATACAGTCCCTCCAACGGCCAATCTGGATTCACAGATTAGTACAACCTACATGTTTTTGGGAGGAAACCCAGAGAAAACCCCTGCAAATACAGGGGCGACGTGCATATTCCACACAGAAAGGCCTCAGTGAGGATATGAATGAGAAACAACTATACTCACCTAGTTGATGTCAACTTTCATTTAAAACAATAAGCTTTGAAGGCAGGAAACAGAAAATGTGGCAAGAGTCAGTCAGGAGACCCTGTTTAACCAAGCAGAGGGTATCCTCACTGAACTTGACCAGGCCTCAACAAAGATTCAACCACAGGTTTTGCATTTTTGCCAACAGAGAACCAACGTTTAGGTTACTGCTTCAGCTTTTCTTAATTAGGATCCTTGCATGCAATAAAGTTAGCTGAATCAGTTACTTTGGTGTCATGAAATCAAATACATGTTGTTCAGCAGAATGAAATATCTCATTAAGATTCAAATTTCTTTCTTACAGTAAACTGAGTCTGATGCATATCACTTTTTTTTTTTTTTTTTTGCCAGTCAGTTGCATGGAAGCGCATCTTTTAATGAGTTATTAAAGACACGCTGATAATACACAGCCATGAGGGCTCGCATGGTGCAGGGCCAGACATGCATGTGTCACGTGTGACGGGGCTGGCATGCGCTGGCATGGTGGACCCCTGCGTGGGGAAGGACATGGGCAGAATGTCGGAGCCATATGGCGGCAGCGTATCGGCTGATTAGACCCTTGAGAGTGCGAAGCAGAGCAGGGTGTTTTTTGTCTGACCTCCTGACTCGGTGCAGGAGCTCTCAGCGTGCATGCATCTGCGCGTCCGTATGGATCTGCTCGTGAACATGAACGTGTGTGTCATGTGTCTGCCGGATCGCCAACAGTTTTCTGTGGAGAGGTGACATTGAAGTGATGTCACCGAGTCCTCCCCCTGTCTCTTTTTAATTAAATAAACCCTCTCTCCCCGTCTCCCTCTCACTCCACTCACTTGCAGGGACAGATGGAGTGTATGTGTGTGAGTGTGGGGTGCAGAGGGTTAAACATGCGGATGAGACAGCGGATGCAGTAAATTCATGGCCTTCCACTCTTGACAAATGACTCTGTCAGCTTTAGGAAGGGCAGCGGCCCTCCATCGACCCTCAAGGTGCCCTTCCACACATTCAGCCGTGGCTGTGAGGATCTAAACCACAAGTGCAACAATCTCTGCGTGCAAATCTGCTGCTGGAGCCTCAGGGGAGCAAAATTAACACGTTTCTGTCTTGCAGGGGAGCGCATTCACCTTTAACATGGTTAGCTGTTTAAAAAAGGACATTTTTATGCTGACCTATTCAGCAAGATTTACACTAAGACGGTCATTCTCTTTAAAGGGTTTTCAAAGTCTCAAGCAGGTATTAGGTTGTTTGGGGGACAACCCATATTTAAGGAAAGTAATGAAATAAAATTGTTCTGTTAACAAGCATGGCAGAACAACTGAGGGTCGCAAAACTGCATCTAAACAAATATCATGACTTTTTTTTTTCCTTTTGTTGAATGAATAATGGGACAGAGAAGATTTTGTTGATCGTCTGAGGTTGCCTTTGCTTTTTAACTAAAACCTACTAGAGTCAGATTCAGTTTTTTTGACACAAAAAAACATCAGATTAAAGGAGGGGGGTGAAAACCTTTGCACGTGAGTTTACCAGATACGTCCTTGTTTGGCTAGAAGTGTACTTTAATGATCTGAAAAACCAAAAAAATAAAAATAAAAAATGTGGAGATCTCGCTAAACTTAAGCTGCATATTGTCTGTGTATTGTCTTTGAAATGTCCTGTGTATCCCCATATTTCACTGTTGTATCTTTACTCAACACAAGATTGAATAAGAAATTAAAAATGGTCAATGGTTGCATTTCTGCAAGGCTTTTATAGTCTTGTTGACTGCTGAGTGCATTTTATGCTGTGAGTCAGACTTCTGCTGCCGTCTCCAGAGAAAACACGTCTATACACAATCTCCTATTGAGCCTGTGCAGTGTTTTTTTTTCTATTATACACAATCATACACCAGTGAACACAATGGAGGCAACATGGAGTCCAGCATCTTTCCCACCGAGAGATGAAAGCCCATCAATAGAGAAGAAATGATCCGGTAAACTAAAACAAAGATAGGGCTTTTCCACAAGTCCAAATGAACAGTGCTAACTGGGCAAACATCTCTATTTTTACACAAAGCGAACACTTAACTGTAGATGGGAAATTACAAAACTTTAATTTACAGCTGTGGAATTTAACTGAATTTGAACTGTGTTTCAGATATAGAGTACATGTAAACACCAATGGGAGTTAAGGGTAAGTAAGCCAGAAAGTTCAGGTGAATTTAGGACTTCTCCTGTTTGACATAAACTCTTGAGGATAAGCAAAAGAAAAAAAAAAATCTTTGGAAATCACACCTTTTTCATTACATCCTCATTTTAAAAGGATAGTGATACTATGAGTAGAACTTATACTTTTGCAACATAAATGTGATCCACTGATATCATCCCCCTCTTACAGGCACTGAAGAGATGCAAACCAACGTTTATGGTTTAAAACCAATCTGATGTCTGATGTACTTGTTTACTCTTTTTCTCAGTCACTTATTTTCTCCTCTGACCCTACGTTGAGTCTTAGTCGCCTCTGCTATGACGTACTGTAGCTCTGTAAGCTAGTTTCTTCATTGTTGATGTCCTCTAAAGACACATGAGGTTGTTGCAAGAGACAACCAGGATGGGAATCCACAGTTACTTCAGTAGACAACATTTCCTGAAATTTAATACAATATTCTTTCAAATAAAACTGAAAAGGAACATTAAAACAATTCAATTCAGATTCAAAATGGAACAGGTCATTTGTGCTGCTTTGACAATATAACCTCAAGGTGAAAAAAAAAAACCTGCCCCCTCTTTCCCATACAGAGATTTTAAGGTATGAGTGTGGATGTTCATTTATCTTGTTTGTCTCTATGTGGCCCCGTGATGAACTGGCAGCCACTCGGGGGTGTACCCTCCCACTGCTCCTGGCTTTGTCCACCCCCACCTGTGATTCCAAACAGGTTGAAGTGGGTACCGATAATGGATAGATGAATGTTTACAATAAAATGTTGACGGCAGCAACTCTCTTTATACCAGTAAGTGGAAAGGTCTTTACTCCCAGTGCCCCCTGTGATTTCAGCAAACGCACATACCGTCAGTTCTAGAGTTCAGTCATTTTCACAGAAAGTCATTTGAATAAAGTGTCATCTCAACACACCTGAGGGAAAAGTCATTTACAGCTGTTATGAAAAGGCAACAATTGAAGGTGGGAAAAAAGCTGTGGTGATTACACAGCGAGACAAGATGAATCATCCGATACAAATGGGTTCATTAGCACGTAGTTTCAGGCAATCTATCCTCAAATGCATTCACAATGTTTCACTTTTTTGAAAAGGTGAAAAGTGACAATGAAATAATGTAATAAGAGGGTGCTAGAAAGGTGAACGACCCATCCATCCATCCATCCATCCATCCATACCTGTTTATTCCATGCCTAATAGTTTAGATTTCACGTGGGTCTGCTGGAGCCATGCAGGCCAAAGGCAGTGAGGTGAACAACCTCACAGATGTATTTTTATAGCCACAGTTGAATTAATCAGCCTTTACCTCAGTGAAATCCTGCTGCGGAGGGAAAACCCTCTGCTAACTACGTGAAGGGAAAGGAACAGTCTGCCTGGGAATGGTTTTATTCCCGCTCCCAGTGGATTTCTGATCAGTACCGATGATTTTGTGCCCTCTCCTGTTTTCCATGTCATAGAATTAAAGAAAATTGTACACATGTGTTTTTTTCCCATTTTCATCATTTCATAATTGTGGAGCAGCTGTTGCAATAGATGTTCAATCAGAAGAAGCAGTCACTTGGACGGCCAGTGGTGCAGTCCCTTGACTCTGTAGCTGATATGTCAGAGTTTGGTCAGGCAAGACGTTGAATCTCACATGGCCTATTGTTTATTTGTGTGTCGCTGTGTGTAAGAGCGGAAAAGCCCTAAGACGTACATGAATATGACTATATAGGTTAATGTAGTTTATGTATCTGGATGTGGATTGAGTGAGTAAGTTTGTCTTTAATTCTCTTCATGAAACATGTTCTCCCACCTCTCAAGGCTTTTCTTGCACGGTGTTTGTATGTTTCTGACAGTTCAGTCATCTAACAAGCATCGTGACATGTCCATAAAGGAAACTGCATCAATGTGGGCAAGTGTTGCTTTTTTAATCATGTGTGTGTGTTTGTGTCTTCATTGTTTCATGAAGATGATTTCCATTCAGAAAAAAACCCAAAACAAATCATATTAGCTTGGTTTAATATACGCAGCAAAAGAAAAAGAAATAACACACATGCTTCACATGCACATTTTTCTTCATCAGTTGCTGAATGATTAGTCAGTTCCTCTCCCGGAAAGAGTTAGATTTTGTATGACAGCTGGGAAATGAGTGATTTTTGGAGTGGGCGGGCGGGATGTGACTCCCTGTGCTGCAGAGGGACGAGGGTCTGTGTCTGACAGTTTGGTCAAAGTGGGCCGGAGGAGTGGAGCTTTGCAGTTATGAAAGCAGCTCTGAAATGGTAGCACGTGGGCGCCAAGTGCCTAGTTGAGCACTCACTTATCTAATTGTATGTCGACAAGCAGGGGGGATAAGAGAAAATTAGCTGTGGGCATGTGAGTGTGTGTGTGTGTGTGTGTGTGTGTGTGTGTGTGAACAGATCCCTGCTTGTAATAATACCATCATATGAAATCCATATTATTATTTGTGTGTTTTGTAGTTTCCGGCACCTGAGCATGCATTTGTTTTGAGAATATATTTACGCAGCTTATGTTTTTCCTCTCCCATTAGCATGCAGTTGCTTCAGCTTATACGATACACTCACATGGTTGAACGTGCTCCCTTCCTTTCCGCTCATAAATAAAGTTAAAGTGATTTGGATTGTGAAGCCTGGATAATTGTTGTAGAGGATCAGCACAACAGCTCCCAGGTTACTATGACCAGATTTAAAGCAGCATTGCAGTGACATTGCTATGCTTTTTCATCAGCGAAGCCACTGCACATCACTTAACATGCAATGAGAAAATGGAGCAAAAGAAAAGAAAACAATTCCACATTTTGGTATTTCAGACCTCTCATCTATAAGGCTGTAGTTTCTATAGCTTCTAATTTTTTGCAAATAAGTAAGTATATTCAGTCATATTAATGTTTTTTTTTTTTTTTGCTGAAATAGAGGATTACATCACAACTGCAGTGAACATGTTTTATTAGCAGGTTGCAGCCCAGCTTCATTAACATCACACCTACATTATCGTTTTGAAACTGGTTACACCATGCATGGGAGCAGCTTTGAAGTGAAGCATATGTGGCTTGAAGATCTGATCTGCAGTCATAAAAATAGATCAGTTTCTCTATTTTACTTCTGCTTCTTTACACTATAAATAAATAGGAGATGAGTATCTCTTTCCTCATCCCAAACATTTTGCAAAAAAAAAAAAAAAAAAAAAAATGAGTTCAAGCATCCAAAATGAGAATTATTTTTTTCCACTTGAGCAAATCATCACTCTGGGATATTGAAATAAAAATCCAATTGTTTGTTTTTAGAGGATATAAATGTGAAAGGAAAAAAAGAGATAATATCTCTATCGTTCCAGATCACTGAAACCATGATTCATAGTCAGATAAGGAAGGGATGCCCTCTCTGGGTTTCAGATGAGATCCTGCCTCAAATGGCTGAGTTTAAGTATCTCAGGATTTTGATCATGATTGACAGAAGAGAGGCTGAACGGTGAAGCATCTTCAGTGGGGTGAATCCTCCTGTCTGTTGTGGTGAAGTGAGAGCTGAGCCAAAGGGCGAGACTCTGTTTTCCAGATGATCTTCATTCCTACCCTCTATTCGTGAACTGTGGTTAGTGACCAAAAGCATGAGATCGAAAATTCTAGTGGCCAAAACAAGTTTCCTCCACATGGAGGCTGGTCCCTCCCTTAGCGACAGGTTGAGAAGCTCCGTCATTCAGGAAGGACTTGGAGTAGAGTTGCTGTGCCTCCACATCAAGAAGAGGTGGTTTGGTCATCTGATTAGGACACCTCCTGTCATGCATCCAACCAGACGGAGGATCTGGGGCACACCCAGGACACGCTGGCTTGGGAGCATCTCAGTATTCCCCCCAGATGAGCTAGAGGAGGTGGTCACAGAGAGGGGGGGGGGTCTGACCCTCTTTTCTTAGTCTGCTGGCTCCAAGACCTTGAACTTGAACAAGCTGAAGTTAAAGGATGGATGGATGGATAAATATATGTATATATGTATTTCTAATGTAATATCCTCTGCCTCATTTCACCCCAGTGGTCAGGTCACCGGTCCATCACAGAGCCACATATAGATGAAGAACAACGCACACTCACACTGACTCCTATGGACAACTTAATATCTCCAACTGGCCTAAAAAAACTTTTTTTTTTAACATATTAAAACTCTAAACCTACAATTTTGTGAAGGCCAGAAAATTTTAACTGGATATTTAAAACCATTTTTAATTGACAACCACAGTTCATCAGTTTTATTGATACCATTAACAGTAAATTAATGAAATTACATTACATTTTGGACAGAAGCAGGGAAAACTATGAGCATTTAAATGTGACCATGGTAAGCTTTGTCTATGCAATATTAACTTTTTCAATGAAAATTCAAACTTATTTTATACAGTCCACCACATAAAAGAATATTTTATAGTTTCTCTGCTATGATCTATACATACTCAACACACAAGTACCCGCTGCATTATCATTGATCGGTGTGTGTGTGTGTGTGGTAATGTGAGAGGGATGTCCAAGATGGCGGATGGGGCCACGTGGTACTCCTGCCCGGACCAAGATGGCCGCCGACTCGCTCAATAGGGCGCCACAAGACGGTGGATGGGGCCACGTGATCCTGCCGGACCAAGATGGCGGACAAAGTCCCGTGGTGGTCCCGCCCTGATTAAGATGGCCAACAAGGTCACGTGTTAACGTCCTCACGGAGGTGGTTAGTACAGAAAAAAAAAGAGAGTAAAGGAAAGACAGAGTAAAATCACAAAGTGAAGGTGATTCCTAACCGCCGATGCCGTGATCGCTCCTGAACTTCCACACAGGTTGGAGAGTGTGGAGCAGACTTCCGCACTCTCCTGATTGTTTGGAAATCGGGGTGCGATCAACCAGTGGTGAGGAAACACGGTGATCACGTGGGTAAATATGCACCAGCAGAATACCGGTGGGCACAATCGTCAACAGTTTCACAGTAAGCACAACAATATTAACTAAGCTAAATAGCTCTGCTATTTAGCTCAGAACAATCGGATCATGGTTAGCTTTGGACATAAAAACCAAAGCAGCTTTACCTAAACCCAAGACCAATAGGACAGTAACTGAAATAAAGAGCGTACTTGTAAACTGTAAATTATAATTGTGTGTATGTGCTGGGAGAGAGTTATCATTAGGGCCAAGATGTTAGTTAATATCTCCATTCTAATTTCCATGTTTTCTTTGTACATTTTAGGTGCACATTCACCAATAGCTGACGCTGACCACACCTTCCTGAAAGAATGGCTCTCTGGGCTGCCAACTGTTCCATCCCATTACTGCCGCCAGGTTCCCTCCTATCAAGATAGGACATTTCTGGAGCCAGGAACAGTTCTGAGTGACCTGTACAAAGAATACCAGAAAGCTGCTAGTGAGAGTGGAGTACGGGTTGTGAGTGAGACGTATTTCCGAAATGTTTTCAGTGAGAAAAAAATACTTTGTGTTCGTACCACGAAAAGACCAATGTGATGTATGTGTTGGTGTCAAGGTAGGAAATAAAGATCCAGATACTCTTACTACTCACATGAAATTAAAGGCTCAAGCTCAAGCTGATCAAGCTGATCTCCCTCATCAATAGACATTGTGAAAATGCACCCAGCACCTGAGTGGGACTTAATAGCCTGGTAAATTTTGGCAAGAGAAATGTAAGAAGAAAATGTAAGCAATGTAATGTAGATGTATGTAAGAGTAAAAATGTCTAAGTCATGGCTTTTGTTCTGCAAGATTTGCCTAAGTCACTTTTTTTTGTGATGTAGTTCATGTTGTTTCTTTTCTTTTTTAAGAAACTTGTTCACACATCTGTTTGAAATAACTGGCAGAGTATAAAATAAAAAGTCCTATCTGTTTTCCAGAAAAATGCGTTTTTCTGTTTTTCCGAAAACCTTAAAATATGACTTAGGCAATTATGCTATGAGGCTAACGTTATATTTATAACTGCTGTTGACACACTGAGGGCAATATGTTCACATCCTAATGAACCAAAGACAACAAAAAGCTTCTCTTCCATTTCACTTAATCACAAGATTTCAGGGTTTCTCTGAAAAGGCTTTTTTATTATAACACTTTACTTAATGGATAGGAGAACACAAGGTGAGGAAGCCTACTGGTCTCACTGAAAGAATCTGCACTCTTTTCTTCAGTCACTTCAGAAGTTGGCTACAAATGAATGAACTTTTTCTGTTCTTTTTTTTTTTTTTGTATTTTCTTTCTATGGGGGGGTTGATGGTGTCTTGGCTTCAAAGACTGAAGTTTACATGCTCATAGTTGGTTGTTGCTGCAGAAAGCCTGAAAAATTCCACACAATAAAAGTTGTATGAAAAATCACAGCCTAATCACTTCCCTTCCCCCCATATAAAAGCTTCCCTTTTATATGCTTTCTGTATGCAGACAAACATAAAATTACCTTGATTTGGGCTGCTGGAAAGCTAAACTGGCAGATAAATATCGAGACTAAAGTCCTCATGTGGCCACCGAGGCTCAACTCCCAGCCAGTGATACTTTACTGTGGGTCTTCTCTCTTTTCTGCTCAGTTCTATTTTTCATAGAAAAAGGCAACTAGAAACACTAAATATCAAAAAGAATTAAAAAAAAAAAAAATACCCAAATTTGTCCGGACAAACCTTATCCATACTATCACCTAAGAAGAATTACTTTTTTTTGAGTTTTGCCAGAGGCTCAAAATAACTGTTTATTTAATCATATTCATTTTGACTCCACTTTGCTAGCATTTATTGGTATTTTGCTGCAAACACACGCTGTGCTCTATGGAGCCCTGTTTGGGTCATAATTCAATGAATAAATGAGTCTATTATTATGAAATACAGGTGTTTATTATTATGAAATATTTCCCATTATTATAATAATGGTTTTGTTTTTCATAAGAATTAGTTTTTACATAGTAATGATTTGTTAGTCAATCACAGCAGAGATGGCGGAGCCATTTATGTGATTGGCTGCTCTTTCTTTCAGGCATAAGCAACAGAACAGTGAATATCGATAGTGGGCGAGAGGTGCAATGTCTATACTCCAGGGCAGTAGGTGGCAGAATGCACCTCAGTTTACGGTTAAAAGTTGACATCGACTATGAAACGTAGCGCTAAATGTAGGGAAAACTTGATTTTGATGGCATGGCGACAGGAGAAAGATCCTTTTCTGACTTACTCTGAGCGATAGCCAACAGGCTCGATGCGAGTCCCCCACCAACTTGTCGATGTCAGAGCGTAGAATGGAGAAGGACCAGCCAATGAGCGTGCAGGTCAACCCCTGGTCCCGCCCAGTGGCAAAATATCATTATTATGTAAAAGCTCATTCTTATGAAAAATGAGGCCGATATGTAAAAACTAATTCTTAAATAAAAACATTCTGAAATAAACTATTATGCATTAAACTAAGATTAAATAATAATAAAAATATATTTCATAATAATTACATTATTTCACAATAATGGGAAATATTTCATAATAATACACATATTTCATAATAATGGGAAATATTTAATAATAATAATCATGTATTTCATAATAATGGGAAACATTTCATAATAATGGATACGAATTTCCTAATAATAAATGCCTGTATTTCATAATAATATACTAATTTATTCATTGAATTATGACCCAAATGGGGTGCTATAGTGCTCTAACTCAAAACTGCCTTGATTTATGTTTTGCTTGAGATTAGTGGGTATTTCTTCGCCTCTTGGACTTTTGTTAACACACCTGAACCTTCCAGACCACCGAAACTGCCAAAATGTCTGCTTTTATGGAGGCCTGCCCACTTTCTGAAGATAACGTGTAGCACCTTGAGGCAATAAGAGAGTACTTAGTATTGCTGATTTTAATATTTTATTTCTCCACTGTTGTTAAATAAAGAATAGCATGGTGAAAAAAAGTTATGTTGTTGCTCATCTGAGGTTAAAGAGGGGATAATAACTTTTGCACATAGTACATCAATCAGCCACGACATTGTGACCACCTGCTTAGCAGGTTATGCTCCCACAAGAGCTTTACACAGTCAAAGTCTCGACAAATAACATCTGAGGTGGGGTGGGGGGTCCTGGAGTGTCTGATGCCAGGATGTTAGCTGTGGGATATCTTCCCATATCTCCCATCAGAATGATATCTGGGGAGTCTGGAGAACAAATGAAAACCTCAGACTCTTTCTGAGCACTTCTTAAAAAATGTGTCTATGGGTCCATTAATGACCTGCTGGGTGATTTGAGGAGCCATGAAAGCTCATAATGCTTTGGCTGATCAGTGTATATTTCTATGGAAAACCTAAATCTAAATTAAGCCAAAAAAAAAAGCAAAGCAAAACAATTTGCTTTTGTCCTAACTGCAGTTATGAGACGCCTGTTTCATTGTAATGCAATTGTCATACTTAAAATAATACTAATGATAATAATTGAATCCTAACAATAGTCAGATTTTATTTTTAAACATGAATCAAAGATATTGATTTTAAATGTAGACATGCATTAAAAAGTAGAACGGGCGTGGCTTTGGAACTCAAACTTCAAAGGAACATTCTAGAAGAAGATGTAACAGGACATCATGATGATGTCACAGGACATCATCATGATGTCATCGGGGGGGGTATAAAGCACCAGAGCAAAACATTCCATCATTTCAGTTAGATCGCTCCAAACGTTCACACGTGACGGACCACTGCTCGCAAGACAGGCAAACGGATCACTGAAATCATTGACGGATTGACATCTATTGTTCAGATAAAGACAAAAGAACTGGACATGTCTTCTCAAGCATGGAGGTTCCCCAACGGGAGGCACGTTGGTCAGGTGAGGAGAGAGGGAAACCACGAAAACCAGATGGGCCACCACGGGCTTGTTGAAGAAATCAACAGGCTGACTTACCTGCTAAACGTGGAGACGGCTAAATTCACGGACGCCAACTCCAGAGTGTTTCAACTATCGAAAGATTTGGACGAAACAAGAGTCCAGTTGAAGAAACAGAAGACCCTGAAGGAAATGTATATCAACCAGGGCAAAGAAAAGAAGAGGGAGCTGGAGACAATCCAGAAATACACTGATGAGGAAACTCTCAGCCCTGCTAAAATTGCTATCCAGGTGCAAAGCACGATCAAGCACAAGAAAAAGAAACTCCTGCAAAAGGACTACGAGGAGCTGCAGGTGGCCCATGTTATCAGCCAGCAAAAGTTTTCCAGCGAGATCCAGTTGGAAAAAGATAAGAACAAGGCTCTCCAAGAAGAACGGGATGCAGCCAAGGCTTCTTACCAGGAGCTGAAACATAAATACGATACTGAAATCCTCGCAGCGAAACAAGAGACCGAAACACTTCAGGGACAAATTAAGTCTCACGTGGACAAGACGGCGCAGGACCAACAGATCATCGTTGACCTGAGAGCTGAGGTGGACGCTTTCAACCATCAGATGGAGCAGGAGAGGGCCTCCCTGCAACAAGCCAAAGACTCTTTTCAAGAGCTCAGCTGTAAATATGAAGCTGATATTACGGCAGAAAGAAAGGAGGTGGAAACACTTCAGCAGGAGCTCAAGAATGAAGTTCAGGCTCGTGAGGAAACGGGGATGAAGAGCCAGCAGCTCATCAAGAACCTGAGAGCTGACCTGGACTCTCTCCGCCATCAGACGGAGCAGGAGAAGGCCTCCCTGCAACAAATTTTCAAAGAAACAGAAATTCGTTTGCAGTTGGAGCTGGAACACCTGAAAGACTCAAGCCGAAAGCTCAGGTGCAGATGTGAGGCTGACGTTCAAGCAGCACGAGACGAGGCAGAAAGACTTCAACGGGAACTGGAAGAACTGAAGGTGCACGCTGAAGACCAGAGAGCTGAGAAGGACCTGGAGGATCTGAACGATCACGGCAGAGATGATTTCCGTCTTACAATCGTCACGCGTGATGGACTGAGCCAACAAGTGGCGAGCCAACCAGAGGAGACCCCTGTGGTCCCCTCTGGTCCTCAGACCCCTGTGGTCCCCTCTGGTCCTCAGACCCCTGTGGTCCCCTCTGGTCCTGAGATCCCTGTGGTCCCCTCTGGTCCTGAGACCCCTGTGGTCCCCTCTGGTCCTCAGACCCCTGTGGTCCCCTCTGGTCCTGAGACCACAGAGTTGGTCCAGTCGTCTCAGGAAGGAAAGGATCCTGATACCGAGCCCATATCGGTGGCTCATGCCTCAGAGGAAATCTTCCCAGAGACAATAGAGGAGCTCGACCCTGAGCCCCAAATGGTGGACCAGCCTTCTGAACAAACTGTCCCAGAAAAAGGGAAAAAGAAAAAATCATTTATTCAAGGACTGAGGAGCTTTCTGGGCTGGAAGAAATCAAAAAAATGAAAAAGACAGACGCCCACAACTTAAATCCTTCCTTTTGATTATCAATTTGAAGGGTTTACCTCTGACTTTATTTCTTTATTTCTTTATTTTTGACTTTATTTCTTTATTGGTTTTGATTTGATTTGAACTGTAAATATCTTTTTTGACTATGAGCTGTTCTTTATTGTTTGCAGAGTCTCAGTGGCCTGGCGTTCTCATATTAGAGATGTCCAGACTATTGAGTGCATCTCTGCTGAAAGCTCATGTCATCTTTATTGCTTTGATCACAGTTCCTTGATTTTTATTGTAATTTTTTGTTTTTGTTGTAAGTTTTTGTTGAATTTATGGTCATTTAAGTCCTGTTTCAGTTTGTTGGTGCTTTATTGATTTATTAACTGACTGCTGATTCAGGAATGAGTGGATTTTTGCTCATACTTGTTTAAGACCATTTTTATTTGCTGTTGCTTTATTGATTTATTGATTATTTGATTTACATTTATTAATGACCATCAGTTTAAAGATTTTGATTGTATGTATACTTTTAATTCCTGATTTTATTTCTTGTTGCTTTATCAATTTATTCATGACCTTTCATCATATGTATACTTAATATTTCCTGATTTATTTGTTGTTGCTTTATTTACGTAATAGTTTTTTTCTTACAATTATTAATAACCATTGATTTATGAATTTTGGCTGTTTGTATGCCTTTAATTTCTGATTTTACTGATATATTTGTTTGTTTTAGCTGTTCTTGCTGATTGCCTGTTATTGATTATATGCATATTTGTTTGAAATAAACTTTCACTTCTCTTGACCCTTTAGTAAAGACTGATTAATAGATTTACTTTGCAATTCTTTGCATTTTAAAATACTTGCTGCCTCACTTTGCCTTTATAATTATACAGTAATTAAGCTTTAAAGGCTGTGCACTGGCACAGCTCTATCATCAAATAAGTACTAATACTAGTTATCAGTAGAGTCATAATGACAGTAATATCATGGAAATGAGAAAACGTGTATAATGTTTGCTATAACATTTGCTGTAATTTGCTATTCTTAGTCAGAATCATCATTCCTTGATCTGTCATCTAATAAAACACATTAAAAACGTGGAGATGCGGAGACTCTGCATCTCTATGGATCTAAACTTTCTATCAGACACACAAAAAGATGTTTCTAAACTGTTAGTAAACATTTCTGGTTTCAACTCTTATTTCAAACAAGAAGTAAAAGCAAACAAAAATGTGACTTGTAATTTTTAAGTGGACGTATCGCAAACTCTTCGGATGTCATAGTATGGGAATTCTCCTGATAGGGCAGATTTTAGCATAGACGAGGGCTGAGTTCATAAGATGGACAACTACCAGCTATGTGTCATGATGTCACCGACCTATTCAATCTAAAAGGGCGAAAGCTCATTTAATGGTAATAGATTTAATACAATTCATCATAATATGATCCACTAATGGTTTCTTTTACTCGTTGCTGTAAAGCAACACCAGATAGCTAATCTGGAAATCTCAAATTCTCATCTCCTTATGTTTCTAAGTGTCTTCAACAGTGACAGCCAGTCAGATCTATATTTATCAGAAAGCAACAATTTTTAGACCAAATATAAAGTCCACTACAGAAACTTTTATAACATTATGATATATTGTTGTACAGCATTATGTGCCTTTGAATTCGATTCAAGCAGTAATTTCCTGCAGATTAGTTCTGCCTGATCCAAGCTCTGACCTATTTCTGTTTTGTTGTTAAAAAGAAGTGGCTGTGACTACTGTCTATCCAGGTAACTCTGGTTGAGCATGATTAAAATTATTTATCAGGCATGAATGTAGAAACACAGAAACACACATTCATATAGTCCTCCAACCAATCTGCAGATGATAAACCTTTAAACACCATGACAATATTCAAATACTGAATTAAGCCACTAGAATGTCTCTGCCCTATATTTGTGAGACTTCACAATGCTGAATTCATTTTGAGTGATTTCATATTCTCATTCATTTTCAGGGTATTGAGAGCACCACACAGATATCACAACTACAATATTTTAACTAATAAATGTGTGTCAAATGGAATGGTTTCATTTCTCACCTTCAGGCTGGTCTTCACCTCCCACACCTGGAACAAGGAAAGAGATATGTTTAGAAGATTGCACATATTTACAACCAAAATTCAACTTCCAGGTAACATTTTATTACAAACTGGTGACCCGTCTTGTCACCAATGTAGCTTTACCAGCTTGAGAAGACGCCTGTCATCAGCTTTATCAAAGTCTTAGTCAGAGGATTAAATGGGGACACTTTCGTGTTCACGCTTCATTCATTACTGCTGCTGGCAGCAAAGAAGAAGATCTCAGGTGCACATCCATGTGTTGTGGATATGTTTGGAGTTCAAGTTGATATTTGTGTGCTGCGCCCTGGAGAAAACTGAATGCTTTATGACCACATGAATGAGCAGTGTTCAGCGTCTGAAAGGAGTCGTAGTGTGCATGTAATGCATGCAGTTTGCATTAGTGGGCGATTTTTTTGTGCGTTGCTGCATTCTGGTACATATGCAGCAGGCCAGTGTGGCTCTGGGTGATATCTGACAAGCATGTTTGTCTGTCTTAAGGCTCCTGGTGTGTAAGTGGCACTGCCAACCCCTCAGATAATTCATCCTCTTAAATACACAGGCGTCAATTCATTTGCTTAATTAGTCACTGCAGGATTCATCTTGAACGAGTCCTCCACTGCTGTGGATTAAAAACATCCTCTATGCAAAACTATTTCATCAGTTTTAGAGTGTTGCTCCCTGGAAAGAGCCTGGAAGGAGTCTGGAAAGAATTGGTTACCCTGTTGTGGTGTTATGAAAACAAATCAAAGACCACTTCAGCTCACAATGCTGGACTGTAGTCTTTTATAATTTACCCCCTTAGCGCTCACTAGTTAATTAATAATAAGGAAATGGATGAATAATTGCACCAGCTGAAGATGATGTCTGATAAGACATGGAAAGTTTATTTGTTTAGCACATTTCATACACAAAGGCAACTAAAAGCACTTTACTAAAGGCATTAAGATGAAAGAGAAAAACTAATTCAATTAATAAAAACAGCATAACAATGCAAATAAAAGAAATCCATAATGAAATCACAAAAAATGATTTAGACAAAAAATAATTTAAAAAAAAGCTTAGACAAGTAAAAACAGCAAAGTAATCAGTACAACGTAAGAATAAAATTTAACAAAGACATGGGGAAACAGCAGTTTCTTACTGAACGTAATTCTATCTGTGTGCAGCACAATAGCTGAATGCATTTTCATGCAGTTTAGTTTTAACTACCAGCTGCTGAAGATCTCAGAACCCTACTTGGTTTATATCCCACAAGGAGATCAGAAACGTGTATTTTGGCCCCATACAATTGATCAATTTGTAAACTAGCAACATTTTAAAGTCTGCTTTGTAGGTGACTGGTAGGCAGTGTAAGGACCTCAGAACAGGAGAAATGTGCTCAGGTTTCCTGGTCCATTTGTTAGCAGCAGGGTTCTGAATGAGCTCAATCTTCCTAATAATGTTTGTTTTAGTTCCAGCCTCGATGTGACTGCTGAAGCTTCGGTCTGAGTCAAGTAAAACTCCAAGATTCCTCACCTGAGTCTTTGATACCTCTGGGTTGAAGCTGAGCAGAAATGTCTTTTCTGGTCAAGGAATCTTGACCAAACTTCCAGATGTTGACTTTCAATACAGCTAAGAATCATAAGTCAACATTTACCCCACTATGATTCTCTAAGTTTGGGTTTTTTTTGTTTAATCAACAACTTTTCAGCTGGATCTCCTAAATTCTAGTCAACTGCTGTCTTTTCTGGCCTCAGGCTAATAGCTATGTTTTGTTTGATCAATACTCTGCACAGTTGACTTGACAGGTCAGGTCACTCAAATGTGAGAAAAAAAATTATAGTCTAACAGTTGCATTTTCCTTTGGACAGGATTTTGCGTGCAGATCTGAGCCAGACTCACAGCAACGAAAGTGTGGTGAATATTCTGTTTGTAAATCTTCTGATTTCTTTTATTTTCTCTTTAACTAATTATCTCATGTACATTGCATCGTATTTCATTACATTCTCAACACCGGCTAAAACAGCATTTGTGTGAGTAATTGTACCTCTTCATGCCACGAGAAGAGAAAATTTGAACAGAATTGCTTTATTCAAGTCAATTATCAGTGTTAGTAGTTGTCACATATTTAACTAGCTATGCTCTTTTAAAAAGGTACATATAATCTGAAAGAAGGATTTTTTTTTTTTATTATTAGATGATCAGATCAGAAGATCTCACTTCTGGAGGCAACAGCTAATATTTTATCAGCAGATATAAAGATAACAGATATTGCTAATTATAGTCATCACTCCCCTGCTCTGCTCTCAGATGCTAATGATGTACTTGATCCAATCTTATGCTGTTGGATCATTTCTGATGTCTGCAAGACTTTATTTCTGGCAAGATTTTAAGAGAAAGAGAGAGCGCAGAGAGAAAAACAAAAAGAAAAGACAGTGAAAAGTTTCAGACAAACAAAAACTTGGGTTTTGTCATCCTCAAGGGGCTACATCTGGCTCGCTAAACAGGTGCCAATACAAAAGTGCTAAAACCTACAATTTCCTGATCAACAGCCGGGAGAGTCAATTTCCATTAACCATCATGTTAAAATGCCCAACAGCAGAAATAAACATATTCACAGCTTGGCACTAAACACGGTTTTGTTAGCCATAGCTCGATACAACATCCATGAACACATCGGGAGAGAGGAGGTCGGAAATTTTTACATACCTCATCACTTAAAATTATAGTGAACCATAAATGTGTGTGTAATTAGAGACATGGCGTCTTTGGTGACCGCTGCACTGAACTCTACGGTGTGAAAGGGCCAACTGTCATCACTTTAGCTCCTTCGCACTTTAAGGAGATCTTGACTTGAATCAGATAATATGCCTTGTTGCTCCGCTAATCGTATCAGACTGGTTCTAAGTTGGCCTGGAAACCTCAGCCACTGGGTCTGTCCTGGATATGATCACCCCATGATTCTTGTTCATATGAAGAAATCAGGACTTTTTAGACCACTTTCAATCATAACTATAACTTCCTAAATTTGTTTAAGATGCATCATGAAAGTCACTGTTGGTGTTTTTGAGGAGAACATTCATACATGAGGAGAGATACTGAAGCAAAATCTGTTTCTTTAACTTAAACTTCAGAGGAAATGCAAAAGCTTTGCAAACTTGTGTGCAGCAGCAGCAGGATTTGGGTTACGCTCAACTGCAGGCAGGAGATGTCAGGTAGTGATTAAGGGAGCAGCTCCAGATGAGTGCGATTAACACACCTGTGGAGCGCCTCTAATCAGTTTCCCTGTCTGCTTAGAAACACATTACACAACCCACAGCAGTGTGCTGAGAGCCTCGATGACAGGAGGAGATCTTGACGGTCTGCTGATTGTGGAGATTGACAACATATGTAGTCAGTGCATCTTGTGAAAAAATAATAAATGAAAATGTTTAAACATAGAAACATCATTCATATGCATGTGGGGAAGTACACAGCAGCTGTGCAGTTTCAAATCTGAGCTGCATTGATGTGTTCTTTTTATAGAAAAGAGGTTTTCTCCTTTCAAGCCTTCAAAACAAACCCTGGCTGCTCAGTTGTTCTCTAATTTCACTGTCATGTCTGTTTACATTTAACATGCTAACAGAGGTCTGTGAAGTCTGGGATGAAGCTTTCTTTTTATTTCACGATTGATTGGATGCAACAATTGCTTCTTTATGATTACTAAAGAAACAATTGATTGTTTTGTGCTGGTGTTTGCAGCAATCTGCTAAAATCTCTGTTTTTATGGAGGTGGCCAAACCTTTTTTTTTCCCCTTTGTAGGGGGTCACCCCAGTGGATCATTGTGTTCCACACATTGATTTGGCATAGATTATACGTACCTATATATGACACAAAGGCTTGGACAGTTTAGGACCGGCATTATGAGTCGCCATAGCAATGAAGGCAATGTACTTTGGTGGGTCTAGAGATGGCAGCCTCCCAGCGGGGGGGGGGGCGACCAAATCTACCAACTACATCATTGTCACCCTCTAAAGGTGGTCACACCAGCTGTTGATTAGTTCCTCTCATGCATTTCAGTATCAGCACCTGGCTGTGACCTGTAGAAGCTACTTTCTTTTTTTCTATCTTTTTTTTTCTCCCTCCATCAAAAACTTCTGCTTTTTGGCTTGTTGTTGTTAAACAAATGACATGGTGTAATATGTCAGATGTTCATCTGAGCATTTGGGGTATAGAGAACAGTGAAGTTCATTTTTTCATATGGTTTTATAACACTTTATCCCATGTCTTGTGCAGTGGATCTGACTGCAGAAACACATCCTCCCTGTGTTTCACTTTATCATTTCGCAGAAATGCGACAACGGCCTTACAAATAGATTTTCTTCACAGAATGAGACAAAACCAGCGTCAGCTGAAATTCTGCTGTAGCTGTTGATTTGGTTGAGCAGTTCTTTATTTCCTTCAGTGCCGTAGTGCTGCGGGCTGTAAGCTCTCAGCAAAACATCTGCTTTATCAAGGCCAGAGAGAGATTTTTCTTTGGGTTATGCATTTGAAACAACACCTCAGTGCAATACAGTCCAAATTAATTTTATTATTTTTTTTCTCTTTGTTCATCAATGTCTTCAAAGTCAGATCGGCAATTTTAGACCTTGTTTTTTTTTTTTTTTTTAACTCCAAGCCAGATGAAATTAGGATGAAACAGAAAATACAAAAATGAAAAGCAGTGATTCTAGAAACGGGTCAGTCCAGTCCCAGTATCCTCTTCTTTTTCAGCTATGCCTTTGAAAATGGGTTTTCCATTGTGTTTTTCGAAAAGATGTAATCTTGAATCCAGCATGTTACACTATAATCTCATTTTATTTTCCTACTTTGATAATGTCATCACAGAAGTGTAAATGACCTTTGCCAATGGCACTGATCCAACACCACAGATCTGTCACAGAGCCTGACTTTGAGACTTGTCACTGATCTGGATCATCCTTTTTGACTTTGGTCTGGATCTGGAATAATAACTCATCTGCATTCAGCACTTACTGTATTTCAAATGAGTGGTCCATCCCAGGGGTAGATGTCGATACTGCCCCTGGAAAAGGTTTCCAGAAGGCTTTTTTTTTCTTTTGCACAGTCAAATTTAAAATGGCAGACAAACAGAGCAGAAATTAACATTTACAGCCTGATTTCATATTCATCTATTAAGGTGGATTTTTTTTGAACATCTTCAAGTAAAATGCATAAAGCCAGAATATTTGTGCATAATTAGGGGTGCTTAGCATATTCTATGAGCTTGACATGTGAACTGTAAGATCTAAAAAAGTTTTAATCATTCTTATCTTAAAAGATCATTTTTTTTGTGTAAGTGTCGTTTATCGTATAATTGGCTAACAGGCCCAGAAGAGTAATAACCGAAAGTCTCACCTAGCATCGGCTACCAGCCTTCGGCTGCCAGCTTGACCAGTGGAAGCCAGCAGCAGCTCAACTCCCAGTGAAGGGCTTCAGCTGAGTGAGATGTTTTCCGCCTGGCTAGCTGCCTTTGGCTGGGGGCTGAGAGCTGGTGGCCAAAGTGGCCTTTCAGACAACTTCTTCTGCCTGCTGGTGTTGCCGAGTCAGCAGGCCAGACTCAAGTTTGCCTTGATCGTGCGACTAGTGGCAGTGGTAGCTCTGGTGAATCTTGGCCAGTGCTCTGTCGGTCCTTGTTTTGGCTCTGGCAGTCATTTTAGCTGCATCAGTTGGCATGTTCCAAGTAACTGCTGGGCTCATTCGTCCTGTGCTTTTGTCCATTTTTTTAGATTAAGTGGTATTGGGAAGAGCCAGCTTCCTCCAAGATGAAATCCCTCTTTGATCCAAAAAAATGCTCTTCACATCTACTCATCTGAAAACCTATGGTTGACATCACAGAGGCTTTGTCCAGTCCTTTTAATACAATCTATGAGTGACCCCTTGCTTCCCCATAGTCTTTTCTCCAAATCTTTTTCAGACTCTTACCTCCCGTGTTAATCAAAGCCATTTTCCTTGAGGATGTCACAAGTTCTGTGTGCTAACTAGTGTAGCGATTAACATACTGACATACGGCTACATCTCGGTTTGCATTCTGGGAAATGAATAATGGAGAAATCGCCAACTGTCTCTTGGCCTGGGGGTAAGTATCAGAACCTTTCATAATTTTAGCTGAACCAGAGGATTCAGGAAACAATGGAGGAAATGTGCTGTGTGTGCAGCTACAGAAGGTCAGCTAAAAGTTCTGAAAATTTCCCCAGATAATCGGTAGCGCAGTGTATCCAGCACAGAAAAACCAAAGCAAATCAGGAAACGTGGAGATCCAGCCAAAGTGAGTTGGGGTCTGTACATACTATAATAGATGTAGAAGATAAGATTAGGGTGAATGAATATTTATGATAATAAATATGTGACACTGCATAACTTACAGACATCTAACTATGGAAAAAAAGACACTTGGACATAGCAGTAATGAAAGAAAGGAAAACTGGGCCTGCTGTTATTCACAGGCTGAATCACCTGAGCAAGTGCTTCAGTACCGAAGGTAAAATGGTAAATGGGCCGCACTTATGTGGTGCCTTTGTGCTTTACAATGTGCTTCTCCTTCATTCATTCATACAAAAACTCCCATTATACTTTAAACATGCTCCATTCACAATATGCACTATTTTTGTCCTCACTGTTGCGCACCATTGACGTATCAGGGATGACATGGTTTACCAAGGACACAGTAGAAGGACTAGGGATCAAACTACTGAACTTTTAATTGAAAGATGAGCACTCCAAGACCTGAACCACAGCTCCCCATACAAAATATACAAGAGCCTCAGTACTGTGACAACATCTAGAACAACTACACACGCATAAACAATTTGTGCATCAAAGGCATTCATGTAACTCTGCCTACACATTAACAGGTATTTATAAAGGAAGAATGTGCTTTATGAATGTGTAAACTCAAACATTCTTCAGACTATGTATAGACATATTTTTAGAGAATTTTCAGCTTGATACACTGTATTGCCAAAAAGTATTTACTCACCTGCCTTGACTCACATATGAGCTTTAGTGACATCCCATTCCTAATTAATATGACGTGGCTCCACCCTTTGCAGCTAGAACAGCTTCAACTCTCCTGGGAAGGCTGTGTACAAGGTTCAGGAGTGTGTTTATGGGAATTTTTGATCATTCTTCCAGAAGAACATTTGTGAGGTCAAACACTGATGTTGGCTGAGAAGGTCTGGCTCTCAGTCTCCCTCTAATTCATCCCATAGATATTCTATCGGGTTGAGTTCAGGACTCTGTGCAGTCCAGTCAAGTTCATCCACACCAGACTCTTCCATCCATGTCTTTGTGGACCTTGCTTTGTGCACTGGTGTACAGTCATGTTGGAAGAGGAAGGGACCAGCTCCAAACTGGTCCCACAAAGTTGGGAGCATGGAATTGTCCAAAATGTCTTGGTCTGCTGAAGCTTTCAGAGTTCCTTTCACTGGAACTAAGGGGCCAAGCCCAGCTCCTGAAAAACAACCCCACACCATAATCCCCCCTCCACCAAACTTTACACTTGAATCAATTCAGTCAGACAAGTACCGTTCTCCTGGCAACCACCAAACCCAGACTCTTCCATCAGATTACCAGATGGAGAAGTGTGATTCATCACTCCAGAGAACGTTCCTCCACTGTTCTAGAGTCCAGTGGTGGCTGCTTTACTCCACTGCATCAGACACTTTACATTGTACTTGGTGATGTCTGGCTTGGATGCAGCTGCTCCACCATGGAAATCCATTCATGAAGCTCTCTGCTCTGTTGTTGAGTTAATCTGAAGGCCACATGAAGTTTGGAGGTCTGTAGTGATTGACGCTGTAGAAAGTTGGCGATCTCTTCGTACTCTGCACTACAGCATCCTCTGACCCCGCTCCCTCAGTTTACGTGTCCTACAACTTCATGGCTGAGTTGCTGTCGTTCCCAAACACTTCCATTTCCTTATAATACAGCTGACCAGTTGACTGTGGAATATTTAGGAGTGAGGAAATTTCACGACTGGATTTGTTGCACAGGTGTCATCCTATCACAGTTCCATGCTGGAATTCACTGAGCTCCTGAGAGAGACCCATTCTTTCACAAATGTTTGTAGAAACAATCTCATGCCTAGGTGATTAATTTTACACACCTGTGGCCATGGAGGTGATTGGAACACCTGATTCTGATCATTTGGATGAGAGAGCAAATACTTTTGGCAATATAGTGTATGTCACATTATGATACAGCTTTGTTTTACTTGTTTACATGCAGCAGGGTTTTTTTCTTTTTGTATGACATATGGGCCCATAGTGGACTGGCCACCTGCCAGAAGAAGAGTGAGATAAACTCCTGCAGACCTCCACGACCCTGAATAGGAAGAGCAGAGTATAGATGAAGGACGGATGGATGGATTTCCTTTTTTCTACTTCGCCAAAGCGTGTCTCTGTGTTGTATTTGTTAAAAGTACCATCCTTCTTTGCTTTCTTTCTATTCAGTCTGTCAAACTGTAATTTTATGAATTTTTTTTTTTTTTTTTTTTTTTTACCATTTTTCATGGCTGTTTCATGCCATTTATTTGGTGAAAAGAGTGTTATTCTCTATAGAACAAAGCACCTCTCCCCCCAATATAAAAGGGGGAAAAAAGTCAATGGTAGTTACAAACAAAAAGGAAAAAAAGAGATTGTTTAGTCCAGTTCAAAGTTTGCCCTCCATGACTTGTGGTTCATTTAACTTTCATTAGAGCATTGTCTATTTCATTGCCTGACTACTTGATTCAAACTCGAGACTTATAATTGGAAATTTTTTAATTCTTACCGATTGAACCAAAAACCAATGACAAAAATGTCACTTCCAAAAATTAATTTAATACATTCATAAAGCTTGTTCCCCATGTACTATGGTTTTGTCACCTGTCCAAATCAAGGACGGACTTAACAAAATGAGAGGGTGTGCCAGCTTCATAGTAGTTACTCTGCTGATTAAATCAGAATAATCAAATCAATCAAGTAATCAAATTTAAAAGATTTCTCCAACTGATTGACCCACAAGGTTGTATAAGAAACCACAGACCTCCACAGAACACAGAATCAGATTAGGTCCCTTCCCAAACACAATTTGTTCGTTGTTAATGAAAATGAATGTAATCCACCTCCACACACTGTTTCAGTGGGAGGAAAGTGAAGATGCTGAAGACAGGACTTAGTCCAAAGACTTTTTTGTCAACATACATCTCCATTCTCAGTGAAAGTGTTTAAGAGTCAATGACACCCTTATTTCCTTTTTTTTTTTTTTTTTCTTTCACTTGGACTTCAGGTTTTCGTTAGCCAGTCTCACCTCAAAAAACTACAACACCTACTTTGATCAGCTTGGTAAAATGTTCGCAATAAAGACGAGTTGTGAATGCCAGTTTTATTTTCCCTGTTTTTACTTATTTGATATTGCTATGTGTTCAAGTCAATTTATGCCAAGAGACGGGAAACTAAAAAGCTATAAAGCCTGTGTTACAAGGAGAATGTAGCAGTGCTCTAAGAGCGGGATTCATTAATGTTTTGTTGCTCGGACGAGCCGTGATAGTTGCTGAGAGGAGGAATCTCTGGAGAGAGAATAAAGTAGAACGGCTCTCCTTTCAAGAACGTCTTCAATCTCACATCTTTACAAAATGTTTTACACAGAAAAATAAAACTGGGCAAGACATAATATGAAGACTATTATTACAGTTGCTCTCACCAGAACTTGCAAGCTTGTGTTTTCTTTTTACTGTTTTTGCAGCTTTGGTTTTTATTGTCCTTGTTTTCACCTGCATCGATTCTGATCCTCAGGTCACAAATGGGAAAAGGGCAGGTTTTTTGTTGCATTTTTCATTTCAGAATTCCCCTAACGGCTCAGGACTGCAGATAGGCTGGTAAGATACCCCTCACCCTCCTCTCCCTCCTCCTCCTCCTCAGCCAAGTCTTTGTAATGTGTATAGTGTGGTTTTGCATTGTCTTCTTGAAAAATACATGGACTTAGCCTGGAAAAGATGTGCTGAAGGAAGCATATGCATTTCTTAAACCTCAGTGTATTTTTCTACTATAATGCTGGCATGACAGAAGTGGAAATGACCTTTGCCTAGGGCGCTGGTTCACCAATACCATCACATACCATCAGCTCAGAACACACAGAGCCTATGTTTTTCCAAAAAAATGATCTGAAATACTGACTACTGTGTGTTTTATCTATAGTCATGGTCCATCCCTGTAATATTTCTTGTGGTTTCCAAGTGAATCCATACAGTTT
Organism: Hirundichthys speculiger; assembly: GCA_018398805.1. Lineage (NCBI taxonomy): Eukaryota > Metazoa > Chordata > Actinopteri > Beloniformes > Exocoetidae > Hirundichthys > Hirundichthys speculiger. The sequence goes on along the minus strand of JAGFBZ010000443.1, from coordinate 264,963 downwards.
TTCATTTAAAAGACTGGGCTGCACAGTTGCAGCAGCATTCAAACACTAATCCTGTAAGTTGCAAAGAACTGGTTCCTGCTGGAATATGTCAAGGCTCTGACATATCTGACAACAAAGACTGTAATGAGATTGCTCCTAAAAGATGAAACGACGCTGTGACACGGCACTTGTGTGTGCGTCGCCGACTGACATACTTATCATAATGCTAATAACACACTTGTCAACCACAGGCAGTGATAGAACAGGAAGGAGTCATTCAGCAAACATCCTGTGCCTTGATTGGCACAGATTTACTGATATTCCTCTGAGCTCTGATAGCCTCTGACATGAATGATTACATCAATGAGTCACTAGAAATGTGAAATTAGGCCACAGACCAATCAGAAACATAATGCTCATTAAGCTCCGACTGCTGCAGCCTGCACTTATTGTGAGCTGTGTTTTACGTGCTTTTACATACAAAAATGTGTCCAACACGAGTTGTAGACTTATTCCATGCATTGAGTCGTGACTCTTAGCTACCACGGCTTTCCGGATCTCGCAGCACACTGATGTATTTGCTCAGGTTGACATTCACGATAACTCATAACCCTGTTTAGCCTTCTCTATGTGTTTACCATAGCTACAAAGGTCACTACTGGAGGAAAAAAAAAACAAAAAAACAATTTGAACAAACGACTTTGAGGAAGAATATTGACTTAGCGTTGGGCTGCCATTCTGAGGAACAATTTCATCTGGCTGTTTCCCGTCTCTGGTACATTAGAGCATGACAAGTTGCATCAAATACATTTCAGGTAACAAGACTCACTGTGAATACTGATGAGAGAGGAACATGTTGGCTCTGTCCTCTCAGCAACTATACTAAAATGATGTGTACAGACAACAAATCATTAGGTTGTGCGAGCACAATTTTTATATTGATATTCACACTATATTATAGCAGTATATTTGTAATTTTTTCAAAATATTATTAAAACTGACTAAACAGGCTTAAACCTGGTTATTTAACCTGTAAACAGGCGGCCTCCTGTCTGTGATACATACACCTGTTTTTGGGGGGGCTGTTAAGGGGTTAACTAATCTTTGTCTTCGATGGAGCATGTTGAAACAAAAATGAAGACCGGCGTCAGCTGCTCAGCAAGGAGATAATTGTTGGTGTAGGTGCAGCTGTTAAAAGTGGTTGTTCACACACTTTAATGAATTCTAACAAGGCTTCATTATCTTCAAGATTGGCAAAGTCATCATGAGTAATTCAATATTCCAAAATTGTTGAAAGAAAATAAAGATGTTCAATCTACTGCTTTCAATCCGAATAACTAAACTGAAGCAGGATTTATTGTGCTTTATTCATCAACAGCTCAGCCTCTTATTGACATTCTGTTTTTTTTTTTTTTTTTTAATGTAATCTAAGTTTGATTTGTTTCAAGGGTTTCATATCCATGGAGGCAGAGGTTCCTCAGTTTTCCCTTGCAGCTGTGAAGTTCCTGCTAACAGAGTTTGAGGATGTTTTTAAGTGAACAGCAGGATGATTATAGGTGTCACATATTTCATGATGTTTGATCATGCAGTGGCCTTCATTCCCTGTATGAATGACGTGTTAGTGGACAGCTATTCCCTCTTTAGTTTGGGGCTCCTTGCTGGTGTATTTTATTGTTGAGGAAATATTCCCTGAAGTTGCCATTTGCTCTCTTGATAAAGCTAATAGCTACAGCTGGCTCAGGTGACCTCCAATCATCCCTTCAGCTCTGCTGCTAGGCTTAAACCGCTGAAGGACCTCTCATGATTAAACGGGTACCTTTTCTCAATCTCCCCAACCATTCGAGGCAGGTGGTCACCCTCTCTGAGCCTGGTTCCACTGGAGCTTTCTTCTGTGTTGCCCGCCACCCTGCAGATTATAAAAAACAGGAGATTGATGCTGTCTCTTGGTTTCCTAGATGCTTTTAAACATTTAGCATCAATACAAATAAAGTAAACTGGACTAAATTGCGATGCATTAGATTTATAACTGATAATAGGATAATAAATTGTTTGAATTGGATGGTATTTAATTGTATTAGAGTGTTTACTTTCTCAGTAAAGTGCCTGGAGATTTCCTTTGTTATGGATCAGTGCAATGGAGATAAACTGGAATTAGTATGATCAATGGGGGTCAGAGGCAAGAAGTGGACCACCTTGTCTCCAGCAGCTCCTGTAAAACTGACAGTGGGTAAGGATGGAAATATCTTAATAACAAGATCACTTTTTATGTTTTTAGGTTAATTTTCAGTTGTGTTTGCTTTCGTGTTGTACACTACAATAAAGTATTGCTTTCGTTTTTCTGCTCTTTTTTTGTGTGTGTTCAGGACACACTGTCTTCTCAGCATCTTGGACTTATTTATGCAGACTCTTTTTAGAAGATTTATGTGTATTTATTTTGCTCCAGCTTCAAACGCGGATATGGTGACCCTAACCCTGAGTCATTTGTTGTTGCAGAGATATACTGATGTGACAGGCGAGCATCTGTTATATGGTCCAACTATGAGTCCTGGTCACCTTGATGATTAGAAGGTAGAACTTGTTCTTCCTCTCCATTGTTGACAGAGTGTAGCTGAATAAAAATATGCATTTGTGAGGAAATCAAGGCTTCCTTTTACCCAAGAATTATAAAAAGCAGGATGGATGTAACCTGTATTCACTCAAAACTATAAGTGCATTTATATAACCTTTCAGTCCTGTAAACTGGACCTACAAGTAGCAAATATTCCATGAAGGAAAAACTCTCTTACAGTATGTTGCAAGAAAGTTTTTATGCTGATGTGAGTTGGTCTTTGCCAGTGATTCACAAAAGGAATGCAAGAACAGTTGCATTTGCTTTTCCCTTGGGTATGATGGTGTACCAGGGGGAGTTTCTGGCTCGCAGAACTCATAGAAAGTTGCACAAGTTATCCTAAAGTTTTGAATCCACTCATCTCCCATGAAACTGTGGACAGCAAGCTCTCAGACATTTCTCAGCCAGCCACAGCTCCATATAACAGAGGTTTGCCTTGTGTGATAATTCCACTGCAGACATCAATGTACCAGAATTGTAAAGGAAGTGTTGCTAATATGTAGTGATGAATGAATGAAGCCTTGTGAAGCACTGATGTTTTCTATCATTTTTGCACCAAAAATGATTTGAAGCTTTGGGGCTTCACTATGAGGAAGAACGAATATATCTGGGAGAAGATTGGAATTACAGCAGCTGCTTCATGATTTCTCCGAAGCGCCATCACAAAACATTGTTATAATCCCAAATGTTTGCAATAAAATATATTCAATTAAAAATATTTTATTAATCCCCGAAGGGGAGTTTGTTGTTGCAGTAGTTGTTTAAGTGTCTTCAATGATTCATTATAGATGGTTATTGCTGTGGAGCAGGAAGGATCTCCTGCAGCGGTCTGTGATGTAGTGAATCTGAAGACTGGAGACACTGTTGCTGAATCACTGTGTTGTGTAGAGGATGTTCAGGGCTGTCCAAGATGGTCTTCATTTTATGAAGTATCATCCTTTGCACAATCAGCTCCAGAGGCTCCAGAACAGTCTCCAGAACAGAGCCAGCCTTCTTTATCTTTGTTCAGTTTCTTTTGTCTCTGGCTGCTCTGATGCTGCTCTCATAAAAGCAAATATTATACAAAAAATACAAAGCTACATGGTCATGGCTGGATTCAATCCTTCACCTAAAATGAGAAAAAAAATGTGATTTTAATTTTCAACCTGCAGAGCTGACGGATCTTTAGAAAGTTAAAATATGATTAAATATAGTTTTCAGTACATATATACATACCTACTGATATAAATGGTGTTTCCAGTGAAAAAAATCTCTCCAGTTCTGACAATTAGCAATTGGTGTAAAGTTTGAGATCTATTTGACCATGAAAGGAAGTTTGCAACTAAAGTAAATCATTTAAAGTCTTTCAAATCATTTACAGACAAGCAGTAGAGCATAAAATTCAGATTTACGGTCCTGCTGATGCAGTTACATCGTGTTGTATCAGCTGTACAAAATATCTGCTGTTGGTCATGGTTGCATGACTCAAGTTATCAAAACAATTTTCTGCATTAGCTAATTACACGAGTCTGCTTATTTGAAACTACTCCCCCACAGTCCAATGGCTTCAATCGTTGTCAACCCAAGGACATCACAGCTGCTATATTGCCCTGTTATAAACTTAAGTGCGTACATAGCCTACTGTTAATGCCACTCTCTTCTTTTTCTCAAGGGAATTCTAGCATGCGAGCCATTTTCTTCCTCTGCAGATAATTGCGTGACAGGCTGTGCTGCAGTGACACAGACACAAGACATATGATATAAAAAAGACTTTTGTCACACTTTTGGTGTGAGAAGATCACTTGACCCACTTTACTGCCACAAGATATCAGGCAACGTATTAGAAGGTTGTCAAGGCTCCCTAAGGACATACTTTTAATGCTCTTTTGAGTTTTATTAAGTCCCCAGTAACAGCTTGGCTTTACTTCAGCAGCAGATATGAGGTGACTGCAAGGGCACACACTACAGCGATCCCGCCATTACTCTGAGCCTTAAAGCTTTCAACTGCTATAGTGGGCCATGATTAGTATGGTAGGGGTTGTACTGCTCTGCTTTAGTTTTCATAAAGACAAGTGTCATGATTACAGTTGTGTTGAATGGAGGACCCAAAATGCGGGAGTTCAAAGAAGAATGATTCATTGACAAAAAGGCAAAAATCCAAATTTAACTGAAAATCCAGGGTAATCCAAAAAGTGATGAGACGACAGGAGGGTAAGGCAGGAGCAGGGAACATCAGGATGTGATGCCAAGCAGGTAAACTTACAGACAGACCACCAACAGAAAGAGAAAGACAAGATTTAAATACACAGAGGGACAAATGAGAGGTAGGTGTAAGCACTCAGGGTAATACAGGGAAGGAAAGAAATGCAGAACACCACGAAGACAGGACAGACCTTCAAAGTAAAACAGGAAACAAAGCAGACTAGAAACAGGGAGTGAGACACCAACTTAACACAAAACAAAGAATGTCTTCCATGGCTGACCCAGACCATGACAAAAAGATGGAAATTAAAAGCTCAATTCCAGGAATATCCAAAATCCCCAATATCAGTAATATTGATTTCACAATTAGTTTTTTCAGAGCTTTTTCTCAATGCCAAATACCACAATTGAAACATTAAGATATGCTCGTAATCACAGCCATCTCTCAGTCCAGCTGGAGGAAAATCATATTCCTTCAAGTACAAGTCCCATCATAGAGTTAACTGCTTCAGCAACTGCTGGCTGTCTGGTCACAGATGGTTAACAGTTGCAGTGCACAGCAAGATGATATCAGGTAAGAACTACAAGTTAAATACAATTTCATCGTGTTTTGGTTTAAAAGAACTCCGGGACAGAGCTCCTTAACGGGAAAGAGTTTACAATAATAAACTATATCCCCCGAGTGGGAAGGTATTACAAACGTATTAGCCTGCAATCAGCTCTCCTGCTGGAGAGTTAGCCAGGGACTGGATGAGAGCTACATTAATTGTTGTTGTCTGAGTGATTCCCGTTGGGACTTGCTGGGCTCATAATGCAGAGTTAATTGATTGGAACTGCTCCCGATTGATTAGGATACTGGAGCCCGTGGAATAAACTAGTCACTGTCACTGCTGTATGGGGGGGGGTTTAACCTGAAGTGCTGGCCAATAAATACTTTCTTACCCAAAACTGTCTGGACTTGTTTCACTGCTCTGCTGGCAGCTTTTACCCTGAGAAGCAAATCATCTGCCCTTCGTGGAAAATGAGGGACGAAAGGTCAGCATCCGTGGAGCAAATGACTCACTTTCCTGCTTTACCAATTTGTCCCCAAACCATGCAGTGATTAACCTCAGCTGGAGGCTGTAAATCAGCCTGGCAGGCACTGCATAAAAAAAAAGAGAAGGGGGGGGGGGGGCTCAGAGTGTAAGCAACTTCTGGACAACTCTTGTTCTGGCTCGTGCTGCATCAATGTCCCAGAGGACAGACTGGCATCACGGCCAGTCCAGGACACTTGCCTTTAACATGAACGTCTGCCAGGACTGGAGAGCATGTGTGCTCAGCTGCTTTAATATTTCTTCCTTTTTTTTTTCCTTGGAAAATGACAAACGTGTGATATGCCACCTGATTCCATATTCTCTACGGTTTGCTCATCAAACACAGCAATAATGTGCCCAAAAACCTCCATAACTAAGTGGTTAGTGGTGTGACTTGTAAATCTTACTTTCATTTTTCATCAGTCCTTATCAGTCCTTCTCTACCCTACCTAAACGCTACTGTCCTCTCTGGGCCAAAGCTGATATAAAATGGTCGGTGCCAAAATGGATAACTGTTCTGTAGTGATATTAATTAAAATTCGAAACTGTTTTTGGAAACCTTGAACACCGTGTCTTGCAGACAAAAGAGGAGCAGGACTGTACAATTTTTAGCGGACAGTTGAACTGCCTGCATCTCTGATGGTATGAGGTTGCATTAGTGTCTATGGTGTGGGCAGCTGGAACATCTGGAACCATCAATGCTGAAGAGAACCTGGAGCTTTTAGAGCAACATCTGCTCCCATCCATTCAGGGAAGACCTTGCATATTTCAGCAAGACAATGCTGAACCACATACTGCATCCATCCCAACAGCAGGACCTCGCAGGAGAAGAGTCCAGGTGCTGAACTGGCCCGTCTGCAGTCCAGACCTTTCACCAATACAAAAACATGACGCATCATCAGGGAAAAATCTGGCACCAAATGGACTGTTGAGCTGCGAGGGTAGAACGGGACAACATTCCTCTCCTAAAGCTCCAACAGCTGCTCTCCTCACATCCCAGACATTTACAGACAGTTGTTAAAAATAGAGGAGATGCTACACAAAAGTAAACATCACCGTGATCCAACTTTTTGGAGATGTGTTGCTGCCATCAAAGTAAAATGTCTGTTTCAACATCTGATTTGCTTTTTGTGTTCTCTTGGGAATAAAATATGGATTAATGCAATTTTACAAATTGTTGCATTCTGTTTACATTTACATTGTATGCAGTGTCCCAATTTTTTTTTTTTGAATGAGGGTTGTTTGTCCTGATCTACTCTTTAATGTGATGTTTGTCTTATTCCTAGTTCTGAATCAGCATGTCCTGTTTTATTGTCAAGTATTCATTTCTGCTGTGAAATCATATCCAGGCTTTGAACTTTAAGTGCTTGTGGGTGATGAAAAAGATCCATTAGAGGATCTCCTACAACAGTTCACCATAGCAACCGATAAACAAAGAACTGCTTCGGTTTTAACTAAATGAAGCTTGAACTTCACAAGGCCAGTTCAGTCTGTCTCTAAAGCATTGGGCAGATTTGTTTCAATAAAGCTGTGCTGTAGGAATGACCAGTAGACAATCACTTCTATAACCTGGCTGAGTTGTTTGACTTTTTTAATTTATGCCAGTGACTATGAGGTAGAGAAGAAGGAAGCACTGAGGGGTAAAAATCATCAGAACCACTGACCTGTTACAGTTTTTCTGTATATGAATTTTGAATGAAAAGATGCTATTTCTTCCTTCAAACAAAACTGGACCTCTGAGGGCCAGAACACATCCAGTCCACTGGTCGTTGCTCTTTATTTCCTTGAGGAAGCACTTACTTGCAGCCTGTTCAGTTTAGAGATTCACTCCATCGCCTCCGTTTTCTTATCTCAGCTCTCCTGAGAATTGTTTCCTGGCATCTGGATATAATAAAAATCTGAATTATTTATCAAATTTCATTCTGAAAGGAGCACCCAAAACTCAATCAGCTGTCACTTCACTGTGCTCGGTAAATTTTTACACTTATACAGTCAGATTTGTTTTTGTTGTTTGATGGGAAGCATCGGAACAAACGTGGGAGATGCTGACATAAACACATCGGAGAGAGGATGGAATTTACAGATAAAGGTTTGAAAAAGGAATCTAATGATAATTTCAGGTTTCTGCTGATTTGCTGACAACACATGTGACAAAGCTCTTCTGGGGAAAAGGAATGATGAAAATCAAGAAGAGCTTAGGTTCTTGGCGTCCCAGAAAATATTTATTTTCTGGGGCATGTACAAGCCTCCTTTGTGGAGCTTCTCTTTGAAGATTGCTAAATTATCTCACATGGCAGTTAATGAATATGTTACTTAGGTAATCCAGAAGGTGAAGATAAATTAATACGACGGAGACTGAACATTGTATGAGCAGTGCAAGACCTTTTAAAAAGATCAAAAGGTTTTAGTGTAACCAGGAGAGGTGCTGGGACGATATTTTTCTTTACATATCAAAGAGTAAAAAGACTAGAGTGATGTCTTTGTCTCAATCTGAAGTTCTCATCAAGGACTGATGTGTGGGAGCGCAGTATAAAGTTCAGCGTTAGTGCATGTCTTAGTGTGTTTAAAAACTAAAACATGCACCTTGAGATAAATTTGTTTACAGCTCTGTAAAGAAGGGCATGTTTTTACAAACCAGATCCATAGATTTGAGATTTGTCTCAGTAAACGTAAGCAAATATCTTGAATCTTTGCACCACTGAACCTTGTAATAATATGGTCTCAGGGAAGGCATTTAACCTCAAATATTCAGGTCATATTCTCTGTCAGTATTCTTCCCAGCCAGATGAACTCATGCATTTAAGATTGAAAGTCTCCCCCAAGCCGTGCTTCTCACTTATTAAAAGATCAATCAAATATTTATTAGACAAGCACGTCGCTCATGAGGGAATCGAACATCCTCATCAGCAGTTTAACCACAAATGATTCCGTCGGCCTTGCTAACGCTTCGATGGAAGTCTTTAACAATTCAGGATCCCTTCCATTTAAAGCAAAGAAAAGCCTTGCATAGACAATGATTCATCCAAATCAGCGCTCGCTGCTGAGGTGCGTCATCTGCTAATGTGGGGTGACTGATTTTGTATGCAGCGTGGCTGGATTGTGATATAAGTTTCCAAAAACTGTGAGTGGGAAAAACCCAATTAGGAACTAGGAAGTGCATGTAATCAGATTCTGTCAAAATGTAAAGGAGTGACAGAGGAGCAGATTTCAATCAGAGTCTTTCTAGGAGGCATATCCAGCCTCCAGTAGGAAACACCATTTCCTTTTTGCCTTCATAACTGTGCCATTCACTTTCATTGAACAGTTATGATGGCACATAAGAACTTTCCAGTACTTTCATTATGACATACTTTCATCTTCTATTCTGTATGCAAGTTAAAAACAAACACTTAGCACAGCTTCATTAATTTACCATCGCTTAAAAAAAAAAAAAAAAAAGTATGATAAATATTTAAGCAATTTCTTCACTGGAAATAGAAAAAAAAAAGACTGGTTTCAGCTCCTCTAGTAAGTTCCTTCATATCTTATTTAGACACCCTGAAAACCATTTTTTTTCAAACAGCTTTTGGTTATGAGAAATTGTGTTTTGCCCCCAAGTAGTTTTTAATTACTTAATACAACACCAAATTGAAAAATGCATCAACTTTTCTTTTCCTGTGTAGACAGTATGAGTGAAAGATGTTCAGACACTATTTTTGCTTTCATCGAGCGGAGCAAACTCCAGCGTTTGGTGCTGCGCTTCCTTTGTCTTCCTCTTCGACTGAAAAAAGTCCTTGTTCCCTTTCTCCGGATGGCTCCTCAAATGCTTAATGAGGTTGCTTATGTTACATTTAGCAACATTTCTGCCATTTCTGGAAACTGCAGCCCTTCATAATAAGAATTCCAGTGTAAAATAATGCTATAATGCCTGTTTATCAAAATCAAGCAGTACCTATTGATGTATGGACATAAATACTTGCAAAGCACCACCCTTCTTTTTGTCTAGCATTTCTGCTGGTATTGGAACTGGAACAACTCTAGTATGAACCCAAGATATTTTATTGCTTGTCTCTTCAACTTCATGCCTTTTGTTAAGTTGTATTAATTCATGAATGTCTGAGAGCACAAAGTAAGTGTTTCCTGCAAACATGTCTTAAAGTGTTCAGGAGTACAGAGCTGTCTCCATGCATTCTCTACTGAGGACAGATCAGAACCCATACTGGCCAATCCAGAACCCAAACCATCTCCTTCCTCAGTCAAGCCTTTTAAATACAGTCCCTTGTGAAAGTATTCGGCACACTTGAACTTTTTAACTTTTTGCCACATTTCAGGCTTCAAGCATAAAGATATAAGATTTCATTTTTCTTGTCAAGAATCAACAAGTGGGACACAATCGAAGTGGAACAAAATTTACTGGATATTTTAAACTTTAACAAAAAAACTGAAAAGTGGGGTGTGCAATATTATTTGGCCTCCTTGCGTTAATACTTTGTAGCGCCACCTTTTGCTGCGATTACAGCTGCCAGTCTCTTGGGGTTTGTCTCCATCAGTTTAACACATCCAGAGACTAAATTCTTGTCCATTCTTCCTGTAAAACAGCTGGAGCTCAGTGAGGTTGGATGGAGAGCGTTTGTGAACAGCAGACTTCAGCTCTTTCCACAGATTCTGGATTGGATTCAGGTCTGGACTTTGACTTGGCCGTTCTAACACCTGGATACGTTTATTTGTGAACCGTTCCATTGTAGATTTGTCTTTATGTTTTGGATCATTGTCCTGTTGGAAGATAAATCTCCGTCCCAGTCTCAGGTCTTTAACAGACTCCAACAGGTTTTCTTCCAGAATGCTCCTGTATTTGGCTCCATCCATCTTCCCATCAATTTTAACCATCTTCCCTGCTGAAGAAAAGCAGGCCCAAACCATGATGCTGCCACCACCATGTTTGACAGTGGGGATGGTGTGTTCAGGGTGATGAGCTGTGTTGCTTTTACACCAAACATATCATTTGCATTGTGGCCAAAAAGTTTGATTTTGGTTTCATCTGACCAGAGCACCTTCTTCCACATGTCTTTAAAGAAGACTTTTTATGGATATCTTTGAGAAATACTTTCTTCTTGCCACTTTTCCATAAAGGCCAGATTTGTGCAGTGTACGACTGATTGTTGTCCTCTGGACAGACTCTCCCACCTCAGCTGTAGATCTCTGCAGTTCATCCAGAATGATCATGGTCCTCTTGGCTGCATCTCTGATCAGTCTTCTCCTTGTTCCAGATGAAAGTTTAGAGGGACGGCCGGGTCTTGGTAGATTTGCAGTGGTCTGATACTCCTTCCATTTCAATATGATTGCTTGCACAGTGCTCCTTGAGATGTTTAAAGCTTTGGAAATCTTTTTGTATCCAAATCTGGCTTTAAACTTCTCCACGACAATATCTCAGACCTACCTGGTGTGTTCCTTGGTCTTTATGATGCTCTGTGATCTTTAAACAGAACCCTGAGACTATCACAGAGCAGCTGCATTCATACGGAGACTTGATTACACACAGGTGGATTCTATTGATCATCATCAGTCATTCAGGACAACATTGGATCATTCAGAGATCCTCACTGAACTTCTGGAGTCAGTTTGCTGCACTGAAAGTAAAGGGGGATGAATAATATCTCATGAATATGAACAGTAAGGTTAGGTTCATAGGATTTTGACCAACATCTGATAAATGGACCAGAAACTGCAGTCCCGTTGTGCGTAGTAGAAATAGAAAAAGCTGTGAAAAAAAAAGTATTTAAGAGTATTTATTTTCCACTTTCTTTATAGAGTTACTAACATAAATTTTTATTCTTCTCAATCTGTTGTTTTAGCTGAAAGGATGATACAGCAATAAAAAGCATTTGATATGATTTATGGTGACTCGTGGAGAAAGAAAAGCAATTAAGATTCTGCAGAGGAGAGCTAAGTAATATTTACCGTGCGTCGCCCAGAGCGAGCCTTTAGGCACAACACAGAAGAAGCCAGGAATAAATGATGCCTCATAGAGATCAAAAGGAAGTTTTCAAGAATCTGTTTGACTCTTTTATCATCATTCGGACATTTTCTGTTGAATAAAACATCATTCTTTGGTTTTGGAAAATTTTTGTTCCGTCAGACTTTATAGGATTTTATTTAGTCCGATGACATTAAAACTGAGTTTGGCTCCATTTATATCCAACAGAGTTGTGCATTTATAGTCTTGTGAGGGTAAAAAATTCCCACTCCACCTCGTTCAATAGTTAAATGGTCTCTCCATCACTGAGGGTAACCTCACTTTATATACTTTTTAAGTTGCATAAGTAACCTGATACAGATTTATTGATAGATCCTGCATTCCTAGAAATTGTTTCCAAGTCAAGAGGTCAGGATAAAACTGAGCTGTATTCTTACATCCCAGATGAGCTCATAGGATCTTCAGCTCACAAAGCTAATGACAGTGCATAGATACGACAGTTTTTGTGCTCATTGACTATGCATGAGCATCTGGTCAATGTGGATGTGTTATCTGATCACTGCTCCCCCTGTGAGAGTCCTGATGTGTTACTCTGTGCACAAATTAAACATGGAGACATACAGAGCACACAGTCACGCTGTACACCCACAGCCCTGTGATGGCTGACTAATGCAACTTTTGTTTAATCTAATAGCAAGAAATGATTAACCATGATACCATGAAGGTGGCAAACACTGGAACAACTGCTGTAAGATTTAAATGTAGATGATCACTAATAAAAATGTGTTCACATTTTCTTTAAGTTTAAATCACCACTGCAGAATATTGGGTTTGCTGTCGGGGGCCTTATAGTTTCATCTGGTTCAGCACTATTGTAAATGCAGCACGCATATAGTGGTACATGTGGATTCGTTCACCAACAGAAGCCCTATATAACCGGCAAACGAAGCAAAGCCTAAGAAATTGACAGTTTCTATCACCTTTTACAGGTAATTTACAATGGCAACAGGTGATTAAATCCCAGCTTTCAACTCAACAATTGTAATTAGCTATAATGTAGCTTATAGTGTGACCAAAGAGGTGCAAAAGTACTGCACACAACTCAAACAGCATCCTAAAATGACCCAAACTGAACGGAAAACAAGCTAACACCTAGCGACTCAGTACAGTATCCCGAAACTTCTACAGCCATGATGGAACAGACGGAGAAGCTCGTCAGCCCAATTTACTTTAAAGAACTTAAGCTTAAAGCCTATAATATGTTTGACTCTAACCAACACAGAAAACATTAGTTTGTAGTTCGAGTGGAACACATCGCCCTTGGACCTCAGTCCAGACTTTAATACAACTTGATTGTTTGCATGTTTGATAACAACAATTAACATGTTTGCTAAATGATCAATGACAAGGGAAAACAGACTATTAGTGGATAACTTTAGTGGTGCATCAAAACGAGAAACCACAGAGACAACACACATCAAGCTAACTACTGCTAATAAGGCAGCACTTGCTAGTCCACCAAAAAATGGCAAGTTCAGAGTTGGTCTTCTATCTTGTTTCTTCTCATGTTTCATGCCAGGAAGAAAAAACTGTCCAAAATGTATCCTTATCTTCCCACTCGCTTGGTCAATCTCCCCTTCTCTCCTCCATGCTTCCTCTAAACTGGCCCACTTTGATTTCTTCAGGCTCCTGCCATGACGAACATAATGAGATCGTGCTGGATTGCCATAACATGTTAAGTACTCTTGCGAGAGTGCTCATTTTAAGTGCTCCTTTGTAATTGCATTGAGGCATTCTCACTCTTACAGACAATATAAAGTCACTACCCAATCAAATATGCATGTTTTTGGACTGCAGGGAGAAACTGCCAAAGCAAAACATCATATGACAAGACCGGCATAAATGAGTGGTCTATCTGCACAGAAAAGACAGAAAAACCTTACCTCAGCAAAGCTTTCTGAATTCTTAAAGAAACAAGGGAGTAGTATTGCTGGAGGGACTCCCACGTGACAGTAACACCAAATGGTAGAGGTCTGTTGTCAGGAAGTAGAAGATGAATTCTTAGGTGTACAGGGGCGTAGCCTTTGTTCACATTAAGACAAATGCTACAAAACTGATACGATGGCACTTCATGGTGCAGATGGGAAATAACCCTAAACATATCACAAAACATACTTGATGTACTGCAAAAGACACTATTACAGACCTTTTATCTGCTAATGAATGGACAGCAACTGGCAAATTTACTTAATTTACTCAACTGCCTAAATACTGCTGAGCCTGTGAAAATTAAGGTACTTTGCTTAAAATGGTTGTAATTCCTAAATGGTAAATGCCATATTTTTGTGAAACATCTTCAATTTAAGCTTAAAGTCAAATTTTGATTGTTTTGTCTAAATGAATACTTTTGGCCTAACTGTAAATATGTTTTGCCTGTCATGATTTCAAACTCATCCAATCAAAGCTGAGCCTGAAAGGTTTGCAAAAAGCATTAAACTTATAGTTCAAATGGGACCAAATGTCATGCATTCCTGAGTAGCAAAGAGTACTATGATTTTTCATGGTCATGTTTTTTATTTTTCATTAAAAAAAACTCATAACATGCACTGAGAGAGTTTGCTGATGGAACATCTCTTATGCAATCATTAATATTAATCTAGTAATGTGTCCAAATATGACCATAAAAGTGGCATTTTTGCCACAGTAAACCATGGCAGATCTATCTCTAAGCCTGTCCTCACACTGAGCTGTAATCTGTTCTACCACCATCATCATCTGCCAGGGGATACACGTATATTTCCTCTCCAATAAACAATCGATTTGCATCTCATTTGATGGAGTAAATGATAATTTGTAAAACGGTTCTCTGTGGATGCAGCAGGGAAATTCATGTAGCAGAGAAAAGTATGAGGTGATTTATAATGTATACAGTAAAGCTCTTAGACCATGCTCCCAAAAGCTTGAGTTTAGCAAAATACTTTATTGAGGATTTTTTCTTATTTTTTTTTTATCACTGCCCGTGTTGATTACAGTGGTATCAAATAAATAAATAAATCGGATTAGTCAGTCTGAGTTTGTAGCTCAGTGTTCTTTAGCTTTATCATGGAAGGTAGACTCATGGCCATGATAGTGTGAAGACAACTTTTGGTTTTACTCTGTCCCTTCCTATAATGTCCACAGACGTGTGCAGTTTGACTGAATGTAATTCATCTACATGATAGCCAAATTCAAATGTGGTACTCGGGTAAAGGATGTTACAGTCTTGACTCAACCAAGGAAGTACCACTGAATGATAAATTAGTTCTCCCTTATAGCTAAATTCTTAATTAGTATTTGGAATATGGCAATTTTTATGATTTTTGCCTTGATGGATCACTACAATGGATTGGGAAAAAAAAACAATCAGGATGTTATCAAAGTGTAGACTTTAAACTTTAATTTGATTTTTTTTTAAATATGGTGTTTAGCATCAGTCGTGCTCAATTGTCAGGGTCTCAAAAGTATTTTGACAGTTCACTGAAAAGCCTTTAATTGACCAGGTGCCATCCATTCCCTCATTACTTCAAGTCAAATGAAACAGATAGAAAGTCTGGAGTTGATAGCAGGAACTGAATTATCATTTGGCAGCTGTTTGACCGGAGATATCAAGATGAAGTCCAAGAAGATACCAATGTAAGTGGAGGAGGAAATTTTTAAGCTGGGGAAAAAAAGGAAGGAAAACAATAACATAAATCAACTAGAAAAGCGTTCAGAGTGCAGGCCTCCAAGAGCACAACAATTATTGAAAATTTGAAAGTGAACCAGAATCCAGGATTTCTTCCGGATCACACCCAAAATGAAATCAGTTCTTCTTTTTCACATTTCTGACAACTCCTGAAAATTTCATCAAAATCCATCAATAATTTTTTGAGTTATCTTAAACACAGACAGACAAACAGATAAACGCTGGCAAAAACAAAACCTCCTTGAAGGAGGTAACAAGAGAGACAGCACAAACCAAAAGACACCTTTGTGAATATAAATCGGAAGTTTACAACAAGAGAAAAAGGCAAATTAGACATTGACAGAAAACATCTAAAAAGCCTCTGGTATCCTGGAGTTTTTGGGCCGATGAAATAAAGATGAACATTTATCAGAATAATGAGAAGCAAAGGATAAGCTCATGATCCAAATCTGTCAGCCATGGTGGAGGCAGTATTATGGTTTGGGCATGGCTGAGCTCAATGGTGTTTACTGATGATATGACTGCTGACAGAAGGATTAAGATTAATTCTGAGGAGTATCGGGCTGTACTCTCTGCTCACCTTTTAACAAATGCTACAAAACTGATATGATGCACTTCACTGTGTATATGGGTAATAAACCACACACATATCACAAAAGTCACTCAGATATTGATTCTCCATGGGCTCTGGAGTTCTGGCAGTCATTGACTAAAAAATATTTTAACCCTGAACATTTGAAATCATGATATTTTACTCAACACAAAAACAACTCGCACTCACTTGTAAGACTTTAATATTTGATGAAAAATCCAAACAGGTGACACATGAGCTGTTGATGCTTCCTGTAGATGTTGAACACAGTCACCAAATACAAGCCGCAATTCCTCAGACAGTTTAATGGATCCTTTTCTATATGGAAAAAAATATGAGTACAAGCTTTCAAAGAATTTATTATTTTGCAGTTGCAATATGAAGTTGTATCTAACATTAATATTGGCAATAATGCAGATATCCCCTGATGTCAGCATCTCTCCATTCCCAAATGTTTGTTTTACATCTGTTCAAAAGGAAAGTCTCTGATCCAGAATTGTCTGTGATTACATTTAGTCTCCCGTGTGGAATAAGGTGATGCACCTCACAAAAAGGTTCATAAATATTAAACAACATAAATGAGCATTTAAATAGACATATATTCATGACTAGTGCTAAATAATTGTAGTGTATAAACTTCACTCTATGTATCAGCAATTTCATTTACTTTCGTACTCAGTTTCGCATAAATTGGTCATATGCTAAACATGCTCACCCGTGCTTGCTTCTTCAAACTGCTTTGCTGCTGATGAGTAACCTAAAAAGGTTTAAGAACCTCTGAATTAGAACTTCAGAGCTGAATCATTATTTTACATCTTTTATTGATTGCACACTTGGCTTTAGTGTTTTTCTGCACATTCCTGACTTTTTGTAGAAATTGAAAAGAGCCATAGAATTGTGAAATAAATCATCACAATGCAAGTTGCAGCAACTTTATGCATAAGTCTTAATGGAAGGCATTTCCAAATCTCTGAGTTGTCAAAAATAATGAGGAAAGAAATAGCAAATTTGCACATTTCAGATGAAAGCACGGAACATTTGTAAGCATCAGCTCTACTCTTAGATAGGTGAATGATACCTCATAGAACTAAATTATTTTGTATATAAAGAATCTTTTGAAAATGTGTCAAAAACAGTCAAAACTCAAGAACAGAACCCCAGTTTTGATTTCTTAAACTGACAATGTTTGGTATGTTTAATAATTGTTCATTAATTGCTTAGTAATTAAATACCATAAGTGATTCAACTCAACTAACAACTTAACAGCCAAGTAACTTAACAAGTGGCCCGTTCTGTACGAAACAATGAGACAACCAAGCAGAGAATCTATTCAGCTCATTTTGTCTAAGAGTGTATTCTCACTCTTCACATTTGCATTTTGCAGCACATTTGAGAATTCAAATTCTCATTCATTTTCACACAGGTAGACAAAAGAACATTTTTCCAGTTCTAGTGGTTAAAAATATATAGTTTTGTTAGCTGTATAATCAGCCTGGTCTCAAAAAAAAAAACCAGCATATAAAGAACATGCTAAGTCACATAGTGTATTTTTACTCTGCATTTCTCCAAGTCACTGCGAGGCT
Source organism: Hirundichthys speculiger (assembly GCA_018398805.1). Taxonomy (NCBI): domain Eukaryota; kingdom Metazoa; phylum Chordata; class Actinopteri; order Beloniformes; family Exocoetidae; genus Hirundichthys; species Hirundichthys speculiger. The sequence goes on along the minus strand of JAGFBZ010000443.1, from coordinate 247,270 downwards.
AGCACCAGGAAAGGATAACACACTGCCCTGTACTTTAACCCTATGTCTAAAAATTTGCTGTCTGGTTTTAATGGAATAAAAAAAACTTGTAAAAAGCTTAAAATGTGCACAAATGACACATCATGTGGCTAAAAATTACTTGACATTTTTACACAATATCATGGGACGTTGATATGTTGGCCTGCTCAATATGCTAATATTAGCTCTGTGGCCATGTTCCAAACGACATACCGTATTTCCTCTAAAAAAAACACTCCCTCCCTAGTAATGGCACCCCCAGGACTTTGACAAAATGTAAATGAAGCTCCTGCACCCTCTTCCTGTCCACTATAAATGTCTTTGCACCAAAATCCCAGCAATCTCAACAACTTACAGTTTAAAAGATGTGTCGTGTATAAGCACTTCTTGGACAACATCTTTACAACTATTGTGCATTTCTAATTGACTTGTTATGGTTAGGTTGTAGCATAACGTCACCACACAAGCTGAAGCCAACGATGAAAAACTTTAACTTTATAAGAAGCAGCGAAAAAAAATCCTTATCGCTAAATAATAACGTAAAGGTGCTAGAGATTTCAATCTGCAGGGAAGTACAAACAATGTAAGAACAATATTTGGAACTTTGGGAGTCAGAATAGATTGTGTTTTGGATTGGACCTGGGGGAGTTTATTAGAAGTACAGTGCTTTTGTGAGTATTTCTAACACAGTGAACTTTGTACAGTGATCTTATATGCAATGTGCACTTGAGTGTTGTCCCAGTGGAGGAAACTCGAGTACAGGTGAAAATGGTAACCACTGGGTTCAGCACTGGTTGAAACCAGTTGCATTTGGAACTTCTGCGTTACGTTTAAACTTCTGGTTTTGAAGCGACTGCAAACTCCACGGATTTAGAAGGTGCATATTTAGCACAAGGATAAGGATGCAAAATGAAAGAATATCAACAAGATGAATCTCACAAGAAATTCCAGGCTATGTTTCCATCAATGGAGCATAGAACAAACCAACACCGATGAGTGGTGATCCTGTCTATTCTGCCTGGAATACCTGGAGGAAGCCATAGAGGAATGTGAGTGAACTCTGTCATACTCCACCATAGTCGGGATGCCCCTCTTTAAAACTGTCAGTGTGCTTTTGCTGGAAATGACAGAGTTGAGCTTTCTTTGACTGCGTCACATCAGTTATGACCACTGAGGATGTGAAGTGAATTTTTTTGACCGTTTTGAGTGCACCTCCAGATGCTATCTCGGACAATCTAACAGCTTTTTTTTCTTTTTGTTGTCTTACCATGGCGAATACCTGGGTGAAAACTTTGTCTCTGTTATTGATAAACTTTTGGACCCAAAAGGACCACCTTTCATTAAGGTACATTGCATGCATTACATACATATCCCTTCAGTGAGGTACACGTACAAGGTCAGTAAAATTAAATTAATTTACATTTAATTTGTTTACTGTGTTGAGGCAATAACTTTAGATGTACTGCACTACATAACATGAGATCTAGCACAAGATAGCTTGTAGTAGATCTGAAGTTATGTAGTGCTAGCTTCCAACTACATAACTTCAGATCTACTACCACCATGACATAACTTCAGTAGATCCAAAGTTATGAAGATATGATATTTCTAGCTAGCACAAGATGGCACTCGATCTAAAGCTTTAATATTGGGTCTGCTGCTCGATAGCTCTATTATCTGAGGTAAACTCATGACGCACAAGCAGTGGGCCTCACTGATTGGTCAATTGTCTTGTGAGTAACAAACTTATGACCTCAAAATAGTTAGTGTAAGTGCACAAGTGAGCATGATTTGGTTGTTAATCTGTAATACTCTGTAATATGCCCAGCTTTAGACCAGTAATACTGAAAAACGAGTATAAATATCCTCATGATGGCTCCATAAGAGACACTGTACAAAAAGATTGTGGCTAAAGTTTATGATCATTAGCCGCCTGAAATGATGAGCGGCCTTCCCTTGAGTTCAACCTTAGTATCAGTGCATGAATAAGCTAATTAGTTGGATCTGCTGTTGAGTGGAATGTATTTCCTTATTTTCAACATTTCTAAAGTTTTTTTGCTCATGTTTTTTTAATTTATCATTGTCTTGGAAAGGCTAAAGAACTACGCTGCTCCTGCACATTCATAACTGCTCTCTGGCATGTGGACAAGTCCAAGGGCCTTCATAATTGCCAAAGACAACCACTGTTCTGGGGAGAAAAGTTTGGCAAATGCTCAAGGCAGCTCACTTTACCCACTTTGGTGCTTTTTCAAATGAAAATAAGTACATTAGTTTATGACAGCAATTGAGCATTTCATGTAACTCTGAGAGCCGATGTGAAAGAAACAAGCACAGGGATAGAAAAGTTAGAAGTCAGTCAGGGGCACTGGTAGAGATTTATCAAAACTGACTCACAGTATGAGCGGATGGATGGCTTATCAGCTTTGTCCTTCTGTTTGTGGCAAACATTGCAGAAAGGGTAGAATAAAATTTTATATTACAGTAGTCTTTATTTATATGCAATGCCCATCAAGCTCTGTTTTCAGTATTTTAATTCTAAGGGAATAGATCAGCATTCATTCGACGCAATTTGGGTGGCAGGCTGTTCTCTGGCCGGCTCCCTACCGAGGGGATCTGGACTGGTGTTGGGGTTGGAGTGACGGTGGCACTAATAGCTGTTGATTGTCTGTGTTTCTTCATTTCACCATCCTCAGCATCACCATCAAATGACAACAGTTGAGCCTGCTCCTCCTGCTGCCCTTGCTTGACAGCTGGGACGGAGCTGGTCCCCAACTTCTGAATGCTAAGAGGCAGATCTCCCGTGCTTGAGGCTTTACCTCCAGGCAAGGGTGGCCCTGTCTTCACCCCCCTCCACAGGTACTCCTCTTTGGTGGAGCTCATGCGCTGGAGTTTGCTGGGCAGCCTGGAAGCCTTGTCCTCCGTGTGGTCTGCGTTGTCGGCTGAGAGAAGCCTTTCCCTGCGGCCTCCACGGCCACCGTTACCCAGCAGAGGGGAGGTGGGAGTCGGTGCGACGGGCAGAGGGTTGGGCGACGTCAGTGAACATTTCTCCTCCTGCTCTTTGACGCTGTAGGGAGGCGTGGGGACCTTCAAACGTGTTGTGGAACTGGGAGTAGTCAACTCTGAAGAAGCCCTCTTCCAGGGACATGACAGGGAGGAAGCGGTGACCCCATAAGACTTCATCCTCAGTGTAAGATGTCCTTGCCTGGCATGTCATACCTACAGTAGAGGGCAAAAAATAAGAGTAGGTAGAATATTGTCAAAAGCAAATCAAAAAAAAGGAAAAAGAAAATGACACAGAAGTGTGTTGTATAAAAATAGACAGCCAAACAGAAAAAAAAAATGCATGGTGGCGAAATGCCTCATGGAAAAGGAAAAAGAGACAGAAAAAACACCACCGTGATGGATGAGAGCTTGTGCTATTCAATAATTAAAGACCATAAAATTAAACATTCTGCTGAATATTTTATTTTATATTACTGTGAAAGGCTGTAGAACACAGCCTAAAGGATTATAAAACGAATGATTAGAGAGATGAGCCCTTATTCAAAGTTAATGAGAGTAAAGAAATTGGAAAACAAAACTTTGCCCTCACCTGTGGTCTCCACAATTCCTTCAAGGATAACAACGATCTCAAACTGCTCGCTTGTGAGCGAGCGCTGTGAGAGATCAAAGAAAGGGCTCTTTGTGTTGATCTCGTGGCAAATGGTCAGAGGTGATACCAAGAAAAGCTGGTCTGCTCCGGTGCCAAAACCTACATCCAGCTCACACTGGTCCAATGGCAAGAACTCTCCCTCTGGGGTCTGCCGTGAGACTGGAAACACAAGCGATCAGAACATTACTGAGTCACATTCACATCTTTACTTACCATGACTGATTATATTTTTTTTTTCTCTTTCTTCAAAGGTTTCATAGAGTCATCTTAAAATTTGAAAGTGATAAATTGAAAGTGCCTATTTTATATTCAGCAGTAGGGGAATCTAAAAGGGGAAGTAAACATGTTTTTAATGTTCAATAAATGTCTTGTTTTTGTCATATTCTACGCTACTATAACACTTTTCATTCTCTTCTCTTCACAAACAAGTTTTTCCTCCTGTTTCTTTAAGGTCCCTTCTTTAAAGGCCCTGATTGGTTTAATAGATTCATGTACTGATAGAAATTAAGTCACAAACAACTTATTCTTTGTTTCAGGCATGTCAAAAAAAAATGGTGAGATAAATCATGCAAAAATGTCACATTGCATTGGGCTTTTTACATGCAAAGAATTATAAAAATACAAACCAAAACATGCAGTCAAATCTTTCTCAGGACACTAAACCCCTAAGAACTCATTTTATTAAAATGACAAATTTCTTTTCTGCCGTTCTACCGTTGTGCTGATTGCTTGTTTCATCTAGTTCACATCCAGCATTAGATGAAAATGATAAAAAAGCTGATTGTATTGTTGCTGAAAAGAAAAAAAAATACTTGTGCTCTGAGTATAAAACAGCATGACTGATAAACAGAACCAAATTAAACCCCATAAACCAAAGCTGTTTAAATATTTCCATGTTTGACATTTTATAAAAATAATAATTTTCACCTTCTGTCAGGAAACTGGATGGGAAACATCATCAACAACTACTTTTTTTGTATTCTCCACAAGAAATTACAGTCACATAGCCTCTTTGTCTAAATGTTTTGTCCAAAATCTGCACAATAGCATCACTGTTTTGTTTGTTTCAATTAAAGAAAAACACAGAAACCAAGGCAACCCAGTTATATTAGGTATTTATGTTGAACATTTCTTACGCCAGCTGAGTGGCGTTGTCCTTGCAGGTGCTTTGCATAATTGCTGCATTGCGGCTGCTTGTGTATATTCAGATCGCCAACCTTTCTGCTATTTACCTTTGGTAATCTCCATAAATCCACACAGTTTTGTCTAATATGGGGTTGATATGAAGGGGGAAAGGACGGGTAAAGAGTTGACCAAATGTAACCAGACAGCAGTCGATTTTTTAATACTCATTCAAGGAAATATAGAGAAGCACCAAAAAGCTGACATTTAATTTTATCAACATACCAACAGTAATTATATCCCACTATAGATTTTCTATACTACACTGTAAGTTTGAAAGTTTTTGCTGGAGCGTGGGAGAAGTTCAGTGAGGCCATGGGAAACATCAGCTTCAACTAACCAGCAGGCAGCTCAGGCAGGGAAAGCAATGCTTCACCAACACTGTGTATAATGAAAGTAAAGCCATGTTTTTAATCACAACTCGTCTTGATTACTGTAATGCAATGTATGTATATAGGCATTAGCCAGACCTCTCTTGCCCGCCTGCAGCTTGTGCAGAACTCTGCTGCTCGCCTGCTAACTCAGACCTGTAGGCGTGAGCACATCACTCCCGTCCTAGCGACCCTTCACTGGCTCCCTGTGCACTGCAGAATTAATTTTAAACTTTTGTTATTTGTTTTCAAATGTTTGAACAACCTTGCTCCACCACATCTAGCTGATCTGCTTCATCCTTACTGCCGACCTCGATCCCTAAGACCAGCAGATCAGCTGCTGCTGACGCTCCCTAAAACCAGGCTGAAGCTCAGAGGTGACAGAGCTCTGGAATAAGTTACCCCTAAATGTCAGACAGGCCTCATCTCTTCCTGTTTTTATGTCATTTTCATTCCTTGGCTTTTAATACACTGTGACCTAGTTTTGTATGGCACTTGAAGTGCGCCGACTGTGAACCTGGTATGTACGTCTGTATGTTTTTATGTCTAACTTATTTTCTTAACCCATTTCTGTTTTTATGTACAGCACTTTGACTACCCCTGTGGTTTTTAAAATGCGCTACATTAATAAAGTTGATTAATTGAATACCCCATTGATCTTCTCAATCCCACCAACCTGTCTTCCACAGAGGAAGCTGAATCTGTGGGCTCTACTGGCGCTGCCCTTTGTCACTGATTCTGTTCATTTGCTCCTTCATGGAAAAGCCGCTGAGAGGACTTCATCTCTACTTTATGCAGGTAATGTGGTCCTGTTGGCATCAGGAAAGGGTGCAAGAGGAAGGACTGCTGCTGCTTAGGCTGCTGCCTCTGCTACCCTAATCCAAATAAGCAAATGAATGGATAGATGGATGGATATTGGTTTATATTAGGATTACTGCTGGCCAACATGCAGTATGTATCCACACATTTATAGCCATTCAATAGTATCCAATTGCAAAAATGAAAAGAAAAGCCAGAATCACGTGTAGCTAATTTATTTTAAGTCAATGTGACTCATTGACTAATTAAACTGTGGTTAAAGGTGTGTTGTTGCAGATACAGTGCTAATAAGATGACCAATGGTTTTAGCTGTGTATTCTTAATTTTTTTCTGGGAAACATTTCCACAGAAGCTTTCCTAATGTGTGAAAAATAGACCGCACGCTAAAGCTTTGGACTTGCAGCTGCAACGCGGTGCGAGCAGTGGCCGTGTACCTCTGAGCCAGTGCGTCTGCTGAAATGTGTTGCTGTGGTAGCCAAAATGGAAACAAAATTACGTGTATGCAGCGCTTACGCCGTGCAGCTGGTATGAAGCCAGACTTAGTTATGGCCACTTCCCCGGGAGAGCAACAGAATGTTTTCAGTCCCGTCTATGGTCATCATCTCTCAGTTCCAGTACCAATGTTGTCATCTACCGACATTCTCGTTAATGGGTACTTCCCATAAACATCATTCTTTTGCTTCAAAGTTGTACTTTTAACTGCATCACACATACAGGGATTGGACAATGAATATGAAACACCTGTCATTTTAGTGTGAGAGGTTTCATGGCTAGATTGGACCAGCCTGGTGTCCAGTCTTCATTAATTCCACACAGCACCAGTAAGAGCAGAGTGTGAAGGTTCAGTTATCAGGGTAAGAGCACAGTTTTGCTCAAAATATTGCAATGCACATAACATCATGGGTGACATATTAGAGTTCAAAAGAGGACAAATTGTCGGTGCACGTCTTGCTGGCGAATCTGTGACCAAGACAGCAAGTCTTTGTGATGTATCAAGAGCCTCGGTAACCAGGGTAATGTCAGCATACGAACCACATCCAACAGGATTAACTGTGGACCCAAGAGGAAGCTGTCTGAAAGGGATGCTCAGGTGCTAACCTGGATTGTATCCAAAAAACATAAAACTACAGCTGCCCAAATCACAGCAGAATTAAATGTGGACCTCAACTCTCCTGTTTCCACCAGAACCGTCCATCAGGAGCTCTACAGCGTCAGTATACACGGCCGGGCAGCTATAGCCAAACCTTTGGTCACTCGTTCTAATGCCAAACGTCGGTTTCAATGGTGCAAAAAGCAAAAATCTTGGGCTGTGGACAAGTGAAACATATATTGTTCTCTGATGAGTCCAGCTTTACTGTTTTCCCCACATGCCCAGAATGCAGCATGGGGGTGGATGAGTGATGGTTTGGGCTAGTCCACTGCCAAGGACTACCGAACCATTCTGGAGGACCATGTGCATCCAATGGTTCAAACATTGTATCCTGAAGGCGGTGCCGTGTATCAGGATGACAATGCACCAATACACACAGCAAGACTGGTGAAAGATTGGTTTGATGAACATGAAAGTGAAGTTGAACAAGTCCCTTGGCCTGCAGTCACCAGATCTAAATATCATTGAGCCACTTTGGGGTGTTTTCCTCCACCAGCATCACGTGACCTGGCCACTATCCTGCAGGAAGAATGGCTTCAAATCCCTCTGACCACTGAGCAGGACTTGTACATGTCATTTTCCAAGACGAGTTGATGCAATGTATAGGCTGCAAAAGGAGGCCCTACACCATACTAATAAATGATTGTGCTCTAAAACCAGGTGTTTCAGTTTCATTGTGCAACCGCTGTACAGTACAGTGATAAAGGGTGTAAATCAGGTGACTATTATAAGCAAGAATGAACAACGCATTGAGAAGTGCAACTCCAAAATTCCAGCCACTGCATGTGGCCTCATGCAGAAAATGTAAATTCACAAGGATGAAGGTTTTATAATAATATGGATGAGTGCTGTTCAATCTTGGAGGCCACTTTACCAGTGAGGCAAATTATGTTGGCTAGACAACACCACTTTTCCGGACGGTGAACCCTGATAGCCGTCATATGTGCACCTGGATTTTTCAGCTTGTGTGGACTCCAAGTAAAAAAAATGTTGATGGTTGCAAAAACTGACTATGAAAAGGTGATTCCCTTTGTCAGTTGGGGCAGTGATGATATGGGGAGCGGGTTTGTTTTACTGTTCAAGAGCAGATGGGAGTGACAACCATAAATGTGGAGACACGGTAGATGTCGTGGATTCCTTCCACTATTTACAGAGAAAGAGGAAAGAGACATTTTTCTTATATTCTGATGTTGCACTTAGATTATTGAGGATTGTAGCTGCTCCTTTCATCTCACAGTAACCAAAGAGTTTAGATCTGACACTATGTTTGATGGAATATTTAATAATTATTGTGACAAAAATAAGTATAAAAAATACAGAAACAGAAATGCTGGGTTTTGATGTAAAAATTATACAAAATTGAACTGGTCTGACATATTTCACACCAAATTATATTCAAATTATATTCTGTTCTGTTACTCTCAGTTCAAGTGCTTCTCTCTGTTGCCCGTATTAACTTTAGTCATCTCACCGGCTCTTCTAGTCAGAGGCCGTTGGTCCACAGATGGTAAACAGGCTGTCATTTGTATTCACAGTGATGCTGAAAACAGAAGGGTGTGACATTTCACAGGAAGACGTCTGTGCCCACGGATCCCAGGCTCGCCTTCGTGAAGGAAAGTGTCACCCGTCTTGCTGATTCAGTGTTGTTTGCTCCCATAAAGTGCAGACAGGCAGCCGATGTTAAATGTCCACTAAAGTTAAATCAGAAACTCAGAGATCAAGACGAGACCAGAGGATGCTTTACATGACAGCGTGGGAACGCCAAAAGAGAAGATTCATACGAAAAGAAGAAAAGATGTAAACAACCAGCTGTAATCCAATTCTGGTGTTTCTGCTTTCTATTAAGCCCTGAGAAGGGCTGGAGCAGCGGGAGCCAACACAGTGGCCTGTGGGGAAACAATGCCAGCACAGTACTTACTGCAGCAAATGCCATCCTTCAAGACACAGAGAAGGCCAATCGCTTACCGTGCAAGTAAGCGATTGGCTTACTTGCACCTGTTTCACCTGTTTAACTTGCGTTCTTTTCAACAAAAGATTATGTGATCGTATCCATGATGCTCACCAGAGCTGAGGTCTGTGAGTCAAACCTGCTGGCTACTGTCAAGCTTTAAAATGCAGAAACCATCAACAAGTCCCCTGTCTATAGCTGCACATCTTGTCCACATTTAATTATCATTTTGCTTTTAATTCCATTATTATCGTTCATATTGGTTTTAGCAGAGAGACGTGACCATTTATGTGACCATTTGTGAGTTGAATGTTCCCTGTTCCTCTTTCTCCTACAATGCACCATTACTGACTATAGCCTTAAGTGACTTGAGGATGCCCTTTTTTTTGTTTTTCAAAACTTTCCGTCAACCTTCATGCTGGACTTCAAAAAATATTGGAAATACAACTAGGTCTGTCTCATTTAATAGATCCAAAAAACGTTTTAACATCTTTGAACAGGAACAGGTTAGTTTTTTTTTCATGGTAGGATAATTAAGCTAAGATAGGATTTTGGCTGCAGGCTTAATATGCGATATCACTCCCGTGAGTCAAGAAAATATGTTTCATAAAAATTTTCGAGAGCTTCTTCAATTGCATAATACAATAACTGTCATGAACACAGTCTCAGCACTCAGCAGAATGTCATGAAATGTTTAGCAGTGCAACTAATTTTCCTGTTTTCTGTCAATCCCATCTGTTCCAGATAAGCTCTCCCATAAGTAAGGGCTTATCAAAATATTTTAAAATCAAAAAATGTTCATATTTGCTTATTGATTTCTTTTACTCCCACGTCATTTGAAAATAAATTCTTAGTAAGCCATATTTAAGACGTTTTAGTTATGGAAGTGAGTCTTCTCATTTCAGGATGCTGTCCACAACTCTGTTGACAACCATAGCAAAGTTATACCTTTGCCAAGGAGAGACAAATATACAGTGAATATTTTTAACAAAACAATTTGCTGAAGGCCTTGTGTGTTCTCTTTCTGCTGCTAAACAGTCTGTGCCACAGGGGGAAATTAATGGCCTTTGGAAGAGGTCCTGATATGAAGGTAGTGCTTAATTTACCAAGCCACCTGAGAGTCAGCTTGAGTGAAAGCAGGCCCTATCCCCAGTGACTCACTTCCTCCTTTGTGCTACAGAGTGTGTGTGTATGTGTGTTTGATATTGGTGTAAAAAAAAAAAAAAAAACTCTAAACAGTGACCATAGAAGCTGAGAAGAAGCCCTTTCCTGCTCATTTGTCCTTGCTTCTCTGATGGAAATTAATTGTGTGCATGTGGCCAGTTTGGCTTTGAGCAGTTGATCAAGCATCAAGACTTCACATTTGAGCTGCCCTTCTCAATCTTCCTACCAATTCATGTGCCTCTGTTGCTTCTCGTCTCCTTCCCGTCCTTCATTGTTTGGGAGCGGCAGATGTTGCGAGTCATGCTGTCATGTCAGCCTGTCTGTCTGTCTGCTGCTAGCCCTTATCACTTATCTCCTGCTGTGGACCAACCTACTGAGACAAGCTTCTGTTGACACTGACAAGCACCACGCAGCTGTCACCCTTTTCTTTTGTAGTTTACTTTAGTCCCATTTGTCACACTGCTGCTGTTTTATGCTTTGTTCTCCTTTGTCTGAGTTTTTCTTTTATTTTTCTTTTCTTTTTTGTTTTCTTTTTCATTCTTGCTTGGATTAACGTGTTATCTCCGTGCATTTCTAGAAAACCAGCTGCAAACATCTTTTAAAACCATATCTCACGAGTGCTGCAGGGGTCAGTGCACCTCTGCATTCTACTGATTTATTAATGGATGCTGCATTAATATTAATAGCAATTCAAGGACTTTTATCTTTTTAAGTTCTCATGCATTATGGATATAGAATGTGCACCCTTGGCGGGGGATAGTGTTTCTGCTGATAATTAATTTTGTCATGTGGAGGCGCCAAATTTTAATTTAATTGCAATGAAAAATGGTATCTAGTTAAATGCAGTTCACACTCAAAAGGCCCGATCATTCCTGTTCTTTTATGAAGCAGATAATACTTCTCCACAAAGTCTTTGACAGTTGAGTTGGATCATAATCTGCTTTTATAGTATTCCAAAATGAACTAAATGGATGTCTTCGCAGAACATGAGTGGGAACTCTTAAATTAAAGTCGACATCAAACTTAAACCCAAACGAACCAGACTCAGAAACAAATGAGTAAAAGTAAGATTAGGAGCTTTTTGTACTCCCAAAATGTCTGAAACACTTCTTTGCAGTCAAGATTTTTTTTTCTTCGATTAATTTTTCTACTTTTTGACAGCGTGGGAAGTCCCAGTCTCTGTGTGCATGTAACCACCATTTTCCGGAAAGGCACAAATTCAGATTCCTTTTTTCCACTTACCCCGGGGTAGACAAAAAGGGGAGCCTGTTTGTGCATGTGAGGGACATCCCACCAGTCCATAACTGAGTGCAGCTTCAGAGAATTTATTGCAACATTCTGGTCACGTGACTCCATCACAATGACACAAGAAGACACATTTATCTGCACTTTTTTTTCACTCGCTCTAAATAACGTAACACCGTTGAACCGGAAAGATACAAAATAAGAGAACTTCTGAGTCTTTGAACAAAGGATGAAATTACTAACTCCATTATGGTCTGATTATAGAAGAACTAGTAAAACAGTTGAATGAAAGCAGGATACGCTCGAGCCACTTTCATTCAGGTCTGGTACCGAAACAAATTAAAACGGTTAAAGAAGATGTTCCACCACATACAAGACAACATTTTCCTTGTTGTTTGGGCTTGACTGGTGTACAGTGTACATCACAGGTTGGGTAACATATCACATGCACATTTTACAAATCTAGCATAGCATCAAGATCTAAAATAATTGTTGTCTAGTGTTATTTTAACACAATTTAAAGATCTGTGCATCAATATTCTCTCTGCTCGGGTACAAACTGGCAAATAAGCTGAGTTTGGATCTAAAGGCAATGCATAACAATAATTCTGTGTCGGTCATGAACGATTATTTTGAAAGAACATTTCCTTGGGGTGAAGGAACAGAAGGGGAATTACTTCAAACAAAAATAAGTTCATTTTAAAGTTTAAAGTTTTGAAGCAGATTTTCATAGGTTCAAACAAACTTAGCTCCTGCCTCCAGCCATGCATCGAGCTTATGTTCATGCGCATAAATATTTCTTGTCATTATCAGACTTTACAACATTAATGTGTTATGTGCGCTGTTATTTTCACATTATGCAGATACCTTTAAAGCAAGTGTTTTGAGCATGAGATTAAATTAGAAATACAACACGTTTATCTAAACTGATGAGAATTTTGCATATTCAAGCTTCAGATTATGTTTCTGAAAATGTCACTGGGTTGATTAAACTGCCATAATATGTTGTGTGTGTTCAGGAGCAGCAGCGGCAGCTGAGAGGAGGAATTGCCTTCCACCCTGCCTCACAAAGCTAAATGAATTTTTTTTTTCGCACCACTTCAGTTAAAATTTCCTCTACTGCTGCAACTGAATTTTCTCCCTCTCTCTTATTCAATGAGTGGCGACAGGTGGACATGCAGGCTGAGGATGCACTTTTACACCTCCTTATATGGTCCCTGGGTGAAGATTTATGATAATTGATGAGCACCAGGTGTGGGCTGCCAGTCTACAAATGATTGGCATTCATGGAAACACTCAAAAACCTAGACGGGATTGACAAATACCCAGTAAAATTTGTATTCAAGTAAGGAAGGTGATATATGAGCAAATCTACTCACAGATTTATGAAGATTTCATGATTAAGGCCCATAGACTGTATAAAAAGAACTGGATAAACCATCCATGATGTCACCGATTGGTTTTCTACAATGTGCCTCTTTTTCCTCGTTTGCAATTTTAGTTTGACCTATGATAACTCATGATGCTAAATAATATTACTTTACATTTATTTTGTTCAAAACTGTCCAAACATTCTCATTATTTCAGGTGTCAATACCAAAGTAACATCCAAAACATGTGCAGACAGAGCTGAAATGAGGACTAACAGAGCTCTGCTGAGATCCGCCGGTCACCAGCTGTCTATCCCTCAGCTGATGCAGAGGACAGATGGGCAAACCTACCGCCATCAGCCCATCAGTTGTGGGTGATTAACTTCAGGTCCCCGCATACTTCTAGGACACTCTTGGTCATAGGTCGATGATTGACTTTATAGTCATATCATCAGAAGGTGAAGAAAGGAGCGGAGCTGTCACCTGATCACTACCTGGTGGTGAGTTGGATCAGATGGCGGGGGAAAATGCGGTTCAGACTTGGTAGGCCCAAATGTGTAGTGAGGGTTTGCTGGGAACGTCTGGCAGAGGAACTGGTCAGACAGATCTTCAACTCACAGCTCCAACAGAGCTTCAACCGCATCCCGAGGGAACGTGGAGGACATTGAGTCTGAATGGGCCGTGTTCCACGCCTCCATTGCTGAAGCAGCTGACCGGAGCTGTGCCCATAAGGTCGTTGCTGCCTGCCGTGGCGGCAATCCTCGAACGCGGTGGAGAGAGGCAATCAGACTGATGAAGGAGTTCTACCGGGCTTGGTTGGTCTACCGGGCTTGGCTCTGGATGTTGTTGGACTGTCTTGGTTGACACGTCTCTGCAGCATCACATGGACATCAGGGGCAGTACCTATGGATTGGCAAACTGGGGTGGTGGTTCCCCTTTTCAAGAAGGAGAACTGGAGGGTGTGTTCCAATTAAAGGGAAATCACATTACTCAGCCTCCCTGGTAAGGTCTAGGCAGGGGTGCTGAAGAAAAGAGTCAGATCAGTTGTCGAATCTCGAATCCAAGAGGAACAATGTGAGTTCCATCACGGTTGTGGAACACTGGACCAGCTCTATACCCTCACTAGGGTCCTGGAGGGAGCATGGGAATTTGCCCAACTAGTCCACATGCCTATTTTGGATTTGGAGAAGGTATTTGACTGTGTACCTCAGGGGGTCCTGTGGGGTGTACTCCAGGACTATGGGATACTGATACTTATGGGACTCTGGAAGCAGCAGACATTTATCGAGGGGCCAAATGGGCCCCAGCCTTGGCATTCTTGGAGGCAAAACTCAGGTGTTCAAGGAGTGTGGTGAGGCCATGGAAAACGACTTTCGATTGGCTCCACAAAGATTCTGGCAAACTGTCAGACGGCTCAGAGGGGGAAAGTGATGCTTCACCAACACTGTGTAATGTGGGGGTGGGGGGCTGCTAACCTCACCTGGAGATGTCATTAGGCGGTGGAAGGAATACTTCGAGAATCCCACCAACATGTCATCCATGGAGGGTGCTGAGCCTGTGGAGTTAAGGATGGATTCGTCCATTACTGGAGCTGAGGTCGCCGAGGTAGTTAAGAAGCTCCACGGTGGCTGGGCTCCGGGAGTGGACGAGATCCACCTTGAGATCCTTAAGGCTCTAAATGTTGTTGGACTGTCTTGGTTGACACGTCTCTGCTGCATCACATGGAAATCGGGGGCAGTACCTCTGGATTGGCAAACCGGGGTGGTGGTTCCCCCTTTCAAGAAGGAGAACTGGAGGGTGTGTTCCAATTACAGGGGAATCACATTACTCAGCCTCCCTGGTAAGGTCTATGCAGGGGTGCTGGAGAAAAGAGTCTGATCAATTGTCAAATCTCAGATTCAAGATGAACAATGTGGGTTTCATCACGGTTGTGGAACACTGGACCAGCCCTATACCCTCACTAAGGTCCTGGAAAGAGCATGGGAATTTGCCCAACTAGTCCACATGTCTTTTTTGGATTTGGAGAAGGTATTTGACTTCGGGGTGTCCTATGGGGGGTACTCCAGGACTATGGGGTACTGGGCCTGTTGCTATAGGCTGTCCAGTCCCTGTACAAATGAAGTGAGAGTTTGGTTCACATTGCCGGTTATAAGTCAGATTCATTTTTAGTTAGACTCTGCCAGGGCTGCCCTTTGTCTCCAATTCTGTTCATAACGTCCATGGACAGAATTTCTAGGCGCAGGCAACGAGTGGGGGGAGGTACCAGTTCGGTGGGGTCAGGGTTTCGTCTCAGCTTTCTGCGGATGGCGTGGTCCTTTTGGCGCCATCGCGTGGGATCTTCAGCTCTCACTGGAGTGGTTTGCAGCCAAATGTGAAGCAGCAGGGATGAGAATCAGCACCTCCAAATCTCAGACCATGGTTCTCAGTCGGAAAAGGGTAGAATGCCTCCTCCGGGTCGGGAGTGAGGTTCTGCCCCCATTGGAAGAGTTTAAGTATCTCGGGGTCTTGTTCACTAGTGATGGGAGAAAGGAGTGGGAGATCAACAGACGGACTGGTGCAGCGTCTGCTGTAGTTCAGACTCTGTACCGGTCTGTTGTAGTGAAGAGAGAGCTGAGCCAAAAGACAAGGCTCTCTGTTTACCGGTCGATCTTTGTTCCAACCCTCACCTATGGTCATGAACTGTGGGTAGTTACCGAAAGAATGAGATTACAAGCAGCTGAAAAGGGTTTTCTCCACTGGATGGCTGGACTCTCCCTTAGAGATAGGGTGGGAAGTTCAGTTATTCAGGAGAGACTCGAGGTAGAGCTGCTGCTCCTTCACATCGAGAGGAGCCAGTTGAGGTTGTTCAGGCATCTGGTTAGGATGCCCATCAGACGCCTCCCTGGAGAGGTGTTTCAGGCATGTCCAACTGGGAGAAGACCACGGGGCAGACTCAGGACACGTGGAGAGATTATATCTCTCGGCTGGCCTTGGAGCGCCTGTGTGCTCTCTCAAAGGAGCTGCTGGAGGCAGATGGGTGGAGGGAGGTCTGGACCTCTTTGCTAAGGCTGCTGCCCCCGCGACAATTACGGATAACCGGAAGATAATGGATAGATGCAGGGCTTGACACTGACACCGGCCAACCGGCCAAATGCTGGTAAAATTTAGCTGTGGCTAGTAACAATTTCTATCTCACAAGCAACTTTGTCTGGTAACTTATTCTTCTATGACACATCATAATAGTTGGACCAATTCAGTGTTTTCAAAAACAGCCGTCGGCCGTCGCATCTGACGGCAACTTTACCATTTGCGACGCCTACTTTCCCTTGGGTAAATAAATTATGAAATAAATAAAGTTTTCGTAAAAGAGCCAAGTGTCCACAAAGGTTTTTGAGTTAATAAACTCAGGGGTTAAAGTATCTCCTGCTTTTGACTATGATTTAGGGGAAGAAAAAAAAACACGCACAGAAACACGTTATTTCTGAGTGGTCTTAAAACGCAGGCGAAGTGAGTCGGTGGTTTTTTCTCCCGCAATCAGAAGAACGGAGGCAAAATTCAAGCGTCTCTGGGCGGGGACAGAGGAACAGGGGACAGAGGAACAGGGGACAGAGGAACAGGGGACAGGGGAACAGGGGACAGAACCGGTTTGGGAGCTGCTGCCAGAAGCTACCTGTTACCTGACTGTGTGTTGTGCTCCAAGAAGTTAGTCTATAGCAGCAAAAGAAAAAAAGCTCTTCGCCGTCACGAAGGAGACGCCGGGTATAAACCAGCTGCTTTCCCGGAGCAACAGCCACAATGCTGCAGACGTAGCGGCCCCGATGACCGGTTTTATTTCCGACTTGAAAATACACGCGTGCTCGTTCACTGTGGAACGTGCCTGATCATTAACGGTCGCTCAACCGCTGTAGATCCGTGTTAAAAAAAAAAAAAAGCAGCGTTAATAAAGAACACTTTACAAATCTGTCTGTTTCCACTCAGCAGGCCAGTTATATGAACACACATGACAGCTCCAGAGTTCTAGAAAACGTCTGTCTGATCAGCTCCAAGGGTGGACGTTTTCTCTGAATGTTGATTAAACAACCACCCAAAACATGGAAAAAAAAAAAAAAAAACCTAAATGTAATGGTTCACTTTTCTAATGATGATGCATCCAGAGTAATAACATCTAATAACATCTTCCGACTTCCTCCGTATAAATGCACCTGCTCTGTGATGGTCTCAGGGTTCTGGTTAAAGCTCAGAGAGCATCATGAAGACCAAGGAACACACCAGGCAGGCCCCAGATACTATTGTGGAGAAGTTTAAAGCTGGATGTGTATAACAAAAGATTTTTCAAGCTTTAAACATCTCAAGGAGCTCTGAGCAAGCAATCATATTGAAATGGAAGATGTGTTAGAACAGCCACCTAAATCCAGTCCAGAATCTGTGGAAAGAGCTGAAGACTGCTGTTCACAAACACTCTCCATCCAACCTCACTGAGCTCCAGCTGTTTTACAGGAAGAATGGACCAGAATTTAGTCTCTGGATGTGTTAAACTGATAGAGACAAACCCCAGAAGACTGGAGCTGGAACTGCAGCAGAAGGTGGCACTACAGAGTATTAACGCAAGGAGAATGAATAATATTACACGCCCCACTTTACAGTTTATTTATTTGTTAAAAAAGTTTTAAAATATCAAATAAATTTTGTTCCACTTCACAATTGTGTCCCACTTGTTGATTCTTGACAAAAAATCTTTGCTTGAAATGTGGCAAAAAGTTTAAGGGGGCCAAACACTTTTGCAAGGCACTGTATTTCCTATAAATTAATTTGCTGTTGTTTTGAACAAAAATGATGGAGAAGTTGCAATTTGTTTTTTCTTCTTCTTGTACAAATTGCCCTTTACTGAATTAAGTAGTTGCTAAATTGATCAGATTAATGGGCTTGACGGAGTTTACATGTTATAACTTAACCTTTACTTTCGAAAATTCACATTTAAATTGTTGGTAATCTTGCATATTACTAAGCACAATGCCAAAATGTTGCCAATAGTGAGTATGCGTTGGATCCACTACTGTCCACTAATATCAAGGACGTTAATGTTATCATAAACCAAGCAAACATGGAGTTATAAAATAACTAGTTTATTTTCATTTGATTTGTTATTAAATACATGTATCACACTTTGCTCTTTCAAACTTTCTTTACTCTTGTTTAACAAAAGACATGCAACGTTATGGCTAGGGTTATTTTAATTTAAAAAAAAAGGTATCTGAACATCCCATTTTGCGTCTCAAAATGCTGGAAAATGCGTCTCCGAGAGTCTAGAATTTCAAAATTTGCTGGGGGTCTTTCGGGCCTTGCAACTCCTACTTCACTCAACGCAACTTCTACTTTCAAAAGTTGTGAAAACACTGCAATTGTTCGTATTTGAAATGTAAATGCAAGAATATTGTGAAGAAGAAAAAGACTGACAGCAAAACTGTGGCTAGCATAAAGACTAAATGGCTAATGACTGAGGGAAAACACTAGCCACAGTGGCTGGTGAGCAAAAAAGTTAGCATCAAGCCCTGGATAGATGGATGGATGGCTCCCAGCTCTTTCAGCCAGGTCATGCTGGAGGAGCTGCAGAGCTGCAAGCAGACATCCGCAGTAGGACCCCTCTTTCAAATGCCGTTTCAGCGGCAACATCAAAATGACTGCTGTGTTCAGCTGATGCTTGGTAGAACAAGCTGCCTACTTCTTGCTCTTTTCACTTTGTCTCCATTCTGCTGCACAGGCGCCACATGTCTACGTGACCTGTGGCACACATCTCCAATGTACAAGCAATCAATTGTCATCTTGTGATAAATATGGCTAAAGAGATAATGCTCGAATTCAGTTTTGTGCTCAAATATACGATCACTAGCACGAGTGCTAATAAAAACGAGGCGCATCCTTAGTTATCGCGGGTCTTTTGATTTTCATTCTGTTTTTGACATTTACCCATCTACATTTTCCATTTAAACTTAGTTGCAGAACTTGTTGTGATGAGTGGCAGGGGTGTATATATTATATTATTATGATTTATTTCTTTAATTAATAATAATTTCTTATAATGGGTTTAATTTTCCATGTGATTGAAGCAATTTTGTTGATTTTTTTTTTTCTTTCAAGTGATTGCGCAGGACCACCAAAACCTCTGCAAAGGACCACCAAACTTTCCACTAGTTTCAACATCTCTGCTAAGTGGCTAAAGTGATGACAGCTACCTCTTCACTATGCCAGCGGCCAATCAAATGATTACTCCTTTAATTGGACGTAATTTTTGTTTTATATAATTTTACCTGGTCGAGTAACCACCATTTATCTCCAATATTCACCGAGTGAACTTATGAAATGTCAAGATTTATAAGTGGAGTATGGTGTGTTTCTCAAAGCATAGCAATACATAATGAGTCTCTAAAATTATCTGCTATCTGGCAATACTTTGAGATGCCTCAAACAAAAAGAATTAGAATCTGCTGACCAGTTAGAGCGCGTGAAGGCTTTTTGGGAAGAGAGTCTTCAAAAAGCAAGATTCAAAAGTGTTTTTCAGAGCTTAACGTGACAGGAGGTGTTATGTTGTTCCATGGTATAAAGAACTATAAAGTGTTTTTAAATGATTAAAAGACTGCTTTTGTAGACTCCAAAATAAAATGATGACCTAGGATTGATTATAATAGGGAATATTTAAACTGAATACATTGTGTTTAATTCAACAACCCTGACACCTGGTTTTTCTTCTCAAAATTAATGATGTAGGCATTTTTGAATTTCCATAAATTATAATAATTTATGAAGGATTTAAACCAACCCACCATGCCAAGCAGCTGAAGTATCTACAGTGAAATAACTGAAAAATAGAGGCCATAACATAAATCAAGGCAAGTCTTCAATAATGATAATATCATTGAAAACATTTTTTTTATAAAAACAGCAGTACCTTGTTCTGAGTTGGTTCACTTGTCTGACCATGATTCGTGCTGCAAACTGTATGCAAACATCCAGTAAAAAGGAAACCAACAGAACCAAACATATGGATGCTGGAAGGTGATAAATTAATAACCAACTGTCAGTGGTGTGCAGGATTTTTTGAAACTTGAAACTTTGATGAAATTCAGAATGACTCTGAAGGCTCGTAGATAACAGGCACATATAAAAAGTGAGAATATTATATATATATTTAATACTTTTCCATCACTGTGAACAACACATACTGCTCCATAATATACCTTCTTATATTATGCTTCTCTGAGTTACCTATTACTTTTTGCCAAAATCCAGAGTAACCAAGTTCAATAAGAATTTACAGCCCATGCCTGGCCCTGACGGTCCCAGTAAGTGATCGTTGCTGCCGTGTCACAGAGCGTTTTACATAGCTCCATCATTAGGATTCACTGCGGCACGCCTCATTTCTCCAGTCAGGTTTGTGAGGTGGCCGTTCGACAGCGACCTTGAACTGCATGTTACCTGCACATGAGACACAGCATTGTTTCCAGAAGTGCTTGGGGAGTACTACATGGTGATGCAGACTCAATTCACAGTCTGACAGCACAATGGCATAACTTTATGGGCTCTGAAACATCAGTGCAGCATCGCTGTGCTGTTTTTCTGCACACTGCTTTGAACTGCACATTTAGTCCAAAGGAAACAAAGGGTTGCTCTTGACATACTGCAAGCCACTACATCTGTTTCAAGAGATTAGGTCCCTCTGCAAGAAGACACGTGAAAATGGATGAGATAAAACTGAGGAGAAAATACATTTTTATTGCTCTGTGCTTCTTCACTGTGCAACTAACGGCAGTGAATGTGATACTTTTTAGCAGATGCCCTGAGTATGTTGGACCATCAGCCAACACATAATTAGTTTTGGTTTTTAAAGAGTACTTATTAAACTATTAAATAATCATTATTTACTGGCATACGTCCCAACTCGGGTTCATCACATTTAACTGATCAAGTGTTCACTAAATGAAAGCCAAGGACTGTGGGAAAATTTGGGAAATAAAGGGGTAAAGGACTTCACACAACAAAAGCTCTGTTTTTTTTTTTTTTTTTTTCCCATCATACATGTTTATTGTGAAATAATAGCAGGACTGTGCAAAGGATTCCTGCTGATGTGTATCTAATCTGCAGCTGTTGTTTGGTATGTATTTCAAACAGAACAGAAAGCATTAAAGGGAACTATTAATGTTGAACTGTGTGAAACTAAGTTCTGTTCTCTGTGCAAGAAGAAAAGTTGACAATGCTCCATTTTTCAGTCAGCCCAATCTGATGCTCTGTTGATTAAGTGTAATTGAGACCCCATATTTCATTTCTGCTCTTCATTAAAGAAAAAGTGATAATGAAATGAAATAAAAGCCATCTCAGAGAGAGATGAAACACTACTCATAATAAGTTCATTAATCGTGGCTTTTAATGGGCTGAGTTTCTCTTCTTCTTTTAAATAAAGTGAAAACCAACAGACACTGGGGAGAAAGCTGTGCTTTAAATCTCATCATACGCCTGGATAAGACGTGGAGCATGAAGTGTGAGCCCTAAAAGTGGCTTTCCCTCAAGGTTCAAAAAGTGACCTGTCACCTATGATCATCCCTCTGTAGAGGCGGTAACTGCACAACTAACTTTCTCAAAGGAATTATGCCCTTTAGAAATCAGCTAAGGTTTGAACTGGGGTGCCACGGGGAAATGAGGCAGAGCTTGTATAAAGTTCACAGAGTGTTATGTATTGCTGCATGGGCTTTGCTATTTCAGCACCGGTAATCCTGCACAGACAGAGCAAAGGATATTGCTGTGAAGAACTGAGACACACATTTCCCTAGTGGAGGTGGAAAATGGAAAAATTGTGTTTTCGCACTGAAGTTTTACTCTGTTTCAGTTTTGAAGTTGTTTGACACGTGCTTTCCTCCTCTCTTTTATCACAACCACCGGCAGCTGCCCCGGCTCTGCTTTCATCCTCTGGTTTTTTTCAGCACTGACACCACTGCAGAAAAACCTTTATCACCGTCAGCTCTCAGTGCTTCAGATTTGTAGCCTTTTTAAGTTTAGGAAAGACTGGCCTCGGGAATGGCAATCATTGCGGTCCAGTAAATGTAGAAATAGTTTCTTATTGATCTTTTAATCAATAAGCACAGTTTCGACGGTCCCCTGGGGATCCATACATCTCATGTGTGGACACTTGAATCAGAGGCCGAACTTAGATATACAGCTCTATGACAGCTATTCTGCTGACTTTGAAGGGTGGTGGGGGGGGGGCAGTTTGTGATGACCCTGACTCTATCAGGCAGCACACTCAGCAGCTCAAAAATGAAGAAGGGGAGCAGAAGCACAATGATGAATTGAGCTTCAAAGTAGATCTTCGGGGTAAATTTAAGTGGCGGGCTATTAAAACACGTTTAATGGTGGGACTATAAACCCTCAGGGAAAGTAGTTAATTCTGCAGATGAATAGAAATCCAATGCATGACTTACTCTTGGAGAACATAATGAATACTTTCAGAATAAATGATTGTAAATGGCATTCAATTTGTCTCAGGGTTGACAACGACATCTCCAGAGTTGAAATTGCGCATGGGGAGCAGTGCTGCGCCTTCTTTACTCTCTGTTGCCTACCTTGATGAGCTTACACCTGATTTGCGCCGAGACCATGTGGCTGTTCCGCAGGTTCCCCACTCGGAACATGAGGCACAACTTCCCGTCCCGCTGCGAAATGACCGCGTCCTGGCTGAACATGAGCGTCTCCGCGCGCTTCTTCGGTTGCGACATCTTAATGAACATGCAGCCGATGAGGAAGGCGTCCACGATGGACCCCAGCAGGGACTGGAAGAGGAAGAGGATGATGCCCTCGGGGCACTTCTCCGTGATGTAGCGGTAGCCGTAGCCGATGGTCGCCTCGGTCTCGATGAAGAAGAGGAACGCGGAGGGAAAGTTGTACACGTTGGCGACGCACGGCGTGTAGGACGAGTCGTGTCCGCCGTGGCTCAGGTCGCCACGGATGTACGCGATCACCCACCACATTGAAGCCATGACCAGCCACGCGACTGTGTAAGTGAGGATGAAGATGAGGAGGTTCCATCTCCACTTCAGGTCCACGAGCGTGGTGAAGAGGTCGGAGATGTACCTGCTGGTCTCTCCTCCAAGGTTACCGTGCTGCACGTTGCAGCGACCGTTCTTCTCCACAAAGCGCTGCCTCTTTCTTTTCACCGGTGCAGAAAAAGTCACGTTCCGGTTAGTGTTCACCATCTGATAGTCCTCACCAAATTTCCTCCGTATAGCCGACATCGTAGCAATCCTCTACTGGAGACAAACGGTTCAGGTTCTGGGCTCTTTGCGCAAGTTTGGTTCCCGGTACCCAAAACCACGCAACAGCAATCAGCGGGCTATACTCGCATCCTGTGAGATGGAGATGCGCCTCTCTCCACTAAATTAACCGCAAGTGTGTAGAGATTCTGCGCAATACATGATCCACGCTCTCTCCTTTACGCAGCGGGGTCTTCTCTGACTGGCAACTTCTTTTTTGTTCCGGTCTCATCCATGAAGGAACAACATTCTGAACAGCGTGTAAAATCAAAGTTCTGTTTCAAGTGTTGAATTCAAAGTCCGTCCACTTCAGAGAAGCTGTGAGTCGCGGGTTGCAGTGCGCGCGCTCATGCCCGAGGACCACGCTCTGGTGGGCGTGAACTACATTATGGGTGTGTGAAGTGTGTTAATGTTTTTGGGGGGGTGGCAGAGGTGGTGGGAGGAGATTTTCCCTTTCTATAAAGTGCACGCGAGGCCTAGTGTGTTAAATGTCTTGATACCCCCCACCCCCACCCCCATCCAATCAGGTGAGACCATAAGCAGGAGCAAACATTGTAGATAAAGGCAAACAGTAAATTCAAGTGGCAGTTTGTAATAACCTTTTATTTATTTGTATTGTATTTATTAGATTTAACTTTGATTTTTCTTTCTTATGAGTCCAATATCAACAACCTCAACTCGAACAAACAGTGTTACAGCAGTGAAGTACAGTTTACTGTAAGAAGCCCGTTGTCTTGTAGATGGCTATTTAGCTCCCCCTAGTGTTGTTGCAGTGGAAAAACCGGATGCAGTGCCAATCAGTACTCTGCCTTTTCAGAGATATCAAGAAACCCCTCGACAAAGCTATACATGTTCATCGGAATAACAACCATTTTTTCGTAAACTAGGCTAGAGTAATATAAACTGTGACTTTGATAAGTGGTTACTGTTGTCAAAGTTGTCTTCTCTGGGTGAATGTCAGCGATCAAGTCAATTTCAATTCAATTCAAGTTTATTTCTATGACAATACAAATTGTCTCTAGGAGCTTTTCAGAGAGCAAATATTGTTCACTACAGCTAATATTATTAAATCTTAATTAAAGAAACAATGCCAGGTTAAAAAAAACTTCCCTATTGGAAGAAAAACCTAACAGTGTCAAGGAAAAACTCCCCTTGAAGAGGGAAGAAACCTTGAGGAGGACCTGGATCATAAGGGGGGGGGACCCTCCTGCTGAAGGCCTGCTGGGTAAAGGAAGAAAAGAGGAGGAAGATAGGACAGAGAAAGAGAGGCATCAAGTTTCATCCTAACAAGGATAATATGTTGGAATGCTACATCATTTTTAATGTATAACTTCCAAACATCAAGTAACTAATGCAATAAACTAGAAGAGAGACAGGAAATTAAGCTACTAACACACAAACAGTTATAATTTCTTTTGTCTTTACTGAACACAGCCCTTAAACGTTTGCACTGCTGAAGGAAGTATTAAGGAACCTTGGAGTTAGTGGATACTCTTTTGACTCCTGTATGTCTGGATCACAGCAGCACAACATTCAGGGAGAATTGTAAATAATTTCTTTTTACAGAACTACTTCAGCTCAAACGGATTTGTATGACAGATCATTCCCACATCATGTCTATAGGGTTAAGGTCTAGACTCTGAGCTGCTCCTTGGACCACTCCAAAGGGCAGATTTTCTTTTCCTGAAGTCATTCTGCAGGGAATTTGCATCAGTGCTGCTGCATCATTCAGCTTTTACTCAGGTTCAGATGGCAGACAGACAGCCTGACATTCTCCTGTGGGATCTTTTGGTAAACTTGGTAATTAATTTTCCACTTGATAATGGCAAATGGTTCAGAATCTAAGGTAACAAAGCAAGCTCAAATCATGACACTCCCTCCACCATGCTTCACCACTGGGATTTTCTTTTCTTTTTTCCAGTAGTGGTAAGCTGTGGCCCTTTTGCATCATACCTTGGTAAGCTTTTGTGATGGCAGCAATAATGCAGAAAATTATTCTGAGATTTTAGAGCCACTTGTGCTGCTTTCAAGACTCTACAGTGCACAACAGTGTGTTACAATTAGTTCCTTGTTGTGAAGCATTTACTTATTTATTTCTAGAGCTACCATATATACCTGAGGTGTTGTGGGGTTGGAGGACACACTGCTGTATAATTTGACCAACTGTTGAAATGAAACAGTGCGAGAGGTTTAGAGGGGAATGAAATCCTTTGGTGGAGCTGCGGACAACTATATATTGTTATATTTCCAACTGCAATAGACATTTTTTTAAAAAGTTGAATCTTTTTCAACTTTCATTTTAAAAATAACAAAGTGTCAAATGTGAATGGGCATATGATTTCTCTCTGATACGTTGCTAAGTAAGAGTATATAACTAAGCAGGATTGAGCCGATCACAACTGTATTCAACAGGAGCGCTTTAGTAAATGTGCTGAGCAGCGTTCCACCAGTAACATCATGGGAATTAAACTGAACAGTGGTCACAAAAGTGACAGATAACAGGGAATTAAAAAATCTGATTTCCTTCTGTATCTTTGCTCTGTAATTTACACACCAGCTTACTTATCAGTTTTCAAATTCCAGTCAGTTTTCAATCTTTGCTTCAGTTTCAGCAGTTGTATTTACTTGCAGCAGATATAAATAGGAGTGGGTGTGTCAGTGCATATTTTAAAAATGAATTACATTTTACTTACAAATTCTAAATATAACAATACACGTGTGAATCAGACAAAGGGGGGGTTTCATCGTCAACTGAGACAATGCCATTAAAGTGATGCATCCAACAATATTACTCAGGCTTTGAGAGTGGGATTTGGTGAGTTAACTTAAATGAAACACATTTATTATTGTTTCTAGCTGCTAATTGTTAATGTGATGTGCATAACTGTGACATCATATTTTAAATGCCTTAAGCTCTTCTGAAGCCAACTTTAAGTTGTAACATCATCACATGATAATGTCATGAAAAAGATTACTGGATAATGAAATGAAAAGTAAAGAAAAAAGAGCTCTCATGAATCACTGAGTTAAAATGATCTGTTTTAACTTGCCTAATCAAAGTCTTAAATCCATTGAAATTCGTGAAAACTCAAACATCACCTTTCATTTCTGATGATTGAATGAAAAAAAAATGCAAACAATGCAGACTACAAAAGACAGTAAAGTACTACTGTGTCTGACTGTGATTTGGTCGAGTTGAGGAGTTTAATGGAGAATGGGACATTTGGGTACCCTGAACCTTATTTTCTGATGAAAGCAGTGTGTAGGCTATACAGAAAAAAAGTAGGATTTTTAAAGGCAGCTATGATTTTGCTTTTTTTTTCTTTACCACTGCCCTGCAAGAGGTTCAAATGGTTTCTTTATGATTATTTCCATTGCTATTTTATAATAGTGAACTAATTTTCATTTTAACTAGGCAGACAAGTTGCCAAACCAGGCTTAGATTCCACACTGGAGGATGCTCTTAAGTACTACCCCCATAAAACACAAACAATATTCCATCATCTATCCATCCTGTCACATCACACCTCCTCCTATACACCCATACACTCAACCACACACTGAGAGGTTTGCAGTTGGTATTTCTGAGATGGTGGTTATTTCCTCTGATTTGCTGTTGTGCTTTCTGAGACACTGTAGTTTCTGAATCTTGTTTTCTGAAATGAAGTTTCCTTATTATTATTATTTTGTGATAAAAAAAAAAATATTATTTGTGAATGATGTAGTCTTGTGGTTTCTTTTTTTGTCTTTGTTTTATGTTTTTGCTGGTTTCTTTTTTCTAAAGGAAAATATGCCTTCTCACTTAGGCAGCATTAAACCATATGGTCATTGTGTCCAAATAAATGTAGTCTAAATAAATAAATTAAAGAAAAACAGTAATGTGTGTCCAATATGACACGATATCAAAAATACACCATAAGTTCATCTGCAGCGGAGCTACATTGTTGCACAACAGCGTAAAATGTTCGTGTTAATGTTAACTTCTTTCAGAGAGGGACTCTGCACTGTCTTAGGTCTTCGCCTGTCTCCTCTCACGACCCGTCCGCTACACCCATAATTCCCCGCGCCAGGACAAGATGGAAGAAAGCAGAGACCGCAGGAGAACAATGTTTTGGCAATAAAACCCTCAAGCGGCGAGTACGGAGAGAAGAAAGACGCGTCTGAAACCAGCTGCGGTCATGCGTAGGTAAGTGGGAAATTAAACTGTATTTTATTCGAGTCGGGGGTTCCGTCTTTTGTCTGGATTTACGCTAAGGAGAGTGTGTCTGGGCGCAGACGGAGCTGCAGCGGAGCATCATTGTCTCTGCTGTTGGGCCGTAATGCGGCTCTTCACACGGGGCAGCTAGCGGCTAACCTGCTAGCTCGTGGCGGCTTGATTGTTATAAACGCAGATGCCCCAAAGCGGGGACTTTTGTTTGTCCTTGGGTCGGTATGTTTTAAGTCCACGCGAGGCCCGCCGAGGAATATATATTCTTCCCCTAGCCAAATGCGCACGTAAGGATTACCAGGTACAATTACAGCTAAAGTTAGCTATCAATAAATAGAGCGCCAGCGCAGCTCGCAGCCAGACAGATTTGATTTCACGGGCGTCATCAAGCCTGGGGAGCTGGAGAATGAGCGATACGTGCTGCTGACCTCACTTCAAAGCGTTTATACCACTTAAGCGTGTATTATCGCCATTTTTGTATTTGTCGAATTTTCCCTGGCGGCGAGATAACATTTTTATGCTTCCTAAACGTATTGGCGTCTTAATGGCGAAAATGAACGTTGATGGCGTTAAATGACGGGTCGTATATTAGCAAGAGCTAGCGTGATAGCAGCTCCAGGTAACATGCTAAAACGTTGGTTACGTAGATAATTACGAATTTAGTTGAGCAATAATTGGCCACATTTTGGGTCATTTCAGATGTATAAACTTTTACTTTTGATGCAGCTTTATTTGAGAAACTGAATTAGAGCGTTCAGGGCGCCTTAACCGATTGTTTTGATTGAGGACGCAGAGATGCTTTGATTGTGTTTCATTGTGATGAGCTAACTAGCTGGCTAACCATTATGCATCACAAAAGCTCGTTCGCTTTCAGCTGAACGTCGCGGAGCCAAATGGTCAGCTGGTCTAGACTAAACAATAAATCCTCACTTCGCTCGTTCTTCTGTGCGTGTTTAGTTACACGTCCCACTTAGTCACCGGTCTGCGCCTGCTTAAAATCAACGAAATGGCTCACTGGATTTGACCTAAATATCGTTTGTTTTAGGCAAGTGTGCTGAACCGATTAATCTGCCAGTGTTGTAGGCAGTGTCCTGAGATTTGCTTTCATGGTGGTTTAATAGTCAGAAGTGGCACGCGGTGAGGTTCAACCTGCATGAGTGTGAAAACAATAGGAATGTCTGTCAAAACGCCATAAAACCACCACACGGGTTTTATATTGGCTTCAGTCCAGGTCACAAGTGGTGCTAAATGTGAAACAATACAAGATGGGTCTAATATTTTATATGCCTTCTGTGGTTATTTTTTTTCTTCTCATCCTGAAAATGATTTTTTATAGAAACTCGAAATCAAATTATTATTATTATTTAATTTCCCATCTTTTTTGAGCATAGAGGCTAACATTTTGTTCTGATGAGTCACTGCCTCAAACCTTGACATGAGCTAGATCATTGGTAGTGTTCCTCAATGTATATTTTTGGGGCTAGTTTTATTTTGATGTGTATCATGTTTGTTTGTTTCTCATTAAATTTATACTGAATATGTTTAGATGATTTGCTAAACACAGTTGTTCACTCTTGCCAAACTTCTTGCTCTAAGTTTGTACTCCATGGTTGTGACTAGGTCTGTTTCATTGGTTAATCCAAAAGTTTGTGTTGGAACAACTTAAAATGAACCTAATTTTGTTCATAATCCTATCTTTTTCTCCACATATATTTAAAAAAAACATTGATGTTTAATACAGTATATCAACAAATGCCTGCTCTATTGCTCTAATGCTCTATTATCCTGTGTTAATCTGTTATTTTAAAGTATAGCATACATATTTTTTTTTAGCTTCCACATTTCAGCCTAAATGTGTTGTGTGGCTATAGTATTCATGAAGGTTTGCAGTTACAACACCCTATACTTCTTTTGATTAAAATTACCCAAATGAGTAATGAACAGGGAACTTATAATTATAGTTTAGTCATTCTGATGTAGTCATTTGTAGTCATTAGCGAGAAAACCTAATCATTTTCTATGTTAGATTGTCAGGTCAAGATGAGTCATTTTTCATATTAAGAGATCGGCCTGGATTCTTAAGAAATTATAGTTTGTTTTTATGACCAAAAAGTTGCTGAATTGCGTTTAAAGGTCTCATTCCATTGTATTTTCATTAATTTTGCGGTGGTCTCTAGTCTGAAATAATGCCCTGAGAGTTGGTTTCAATTAAAAATATGCTACGGTGGTCTTGTTTCAAGCTGTTTTAGTTAGGTGAAAACAAGGACAGGGAATCGTCTTTTACTTACAGCCTGTGAGCTGGTGGTCGATTGTTGTGATGGCACAGATTCAGGTTTTAAGCAAATCTTATCCGCTATTGTCGGCACTGTTATTTGAATCGACACTTTGGTTGAAATGATCAGAACACACAAGTAAAGTTGCGTTATACTTCGCTGTTGGTGCTCCAAATATAAATTCCAACCATTTCTTCCGTAGATCCTCAGACATGCAATGCAGATTTGTTACTGTTTCTCTGCCATATTTTTGAATTGTTAGCTCCTCTTTGTTTGCCCGTTAACGACCTATCGAAATAAACCCTGCTCCCTGCCTGCGGACAGCCTGCAGCCCGCAATGTTTCTCCGGGGGCGGGGTTACGAGGCACTGCATAGCTAATGTTACGTAGGCTGGTACAGCTTTTACGATCCGCTCGTGTTTCTGGGTGTTTTTTTTTTTTTTTTTTTTTTTTTTATCACAGGCTAATACAGACATCAAGGTCAAAGAGCATTTTGAAGTTAAGCATACAAGTGCATCTTGAACTGACCTATGGTAATTAAAAAACAAAAAAACAAGTATTAAACAGTTTGTTGTGAAAGGAGACCTTTAAGAAAAATGTTATTTGCAGCCTTATTATGTGTTTGTAGCAGAATTTAATTGAACTGGAAAGACTGATAATGGATGAGATGTTATTAGAGATGACCAACCAAATGTGGTTGTTAGTTTGGATTTATATACCTTTCATGTTTGTAATTATTAAGATACAATATGCTTTTTTTATCTTTTCTCTTTCAGGATAGCTTACTCCTGCATTCCTTATTAGATTAATTACTCTCCTTCTCCCCTGCACAAAGAAAAAACACCATCATGAGTATTATACAAGACAAGTTGGGCAATGAGTTTTTGCGCAATGGAGGCATGGACCCCAATTTTGCACCAGGTATGCTTATGTTCAGCCACTTGCCACCAGTCACCAGCTTTACACGATTGGCCTCCCAGTCTGTTATGGGTGAGCTTCCTCAAGAGATGATCCTGAAAAAAGAGCGTGACTCGCCCCCAGAGCAACAGGGCACCAATGCTGCAAACACAGGTGGCTTTCTTCACAGCATGGGCATCAAACAAGAACGGTTAAGCGAGCTGGATTACCGAATGCCCCTCTACGGTGGAGGAGTAGGAGTGAGTTGTGCTGGAGGGGGCGTGGGGAAGAGTGGCACTGACATGCCAGACATGTCTTTTGTCAACCATCACCAGAATCACCAGAACATGCTCCTGCATGACCTCAGCCTCAGCAATGTTCGTTCTTTGGGAGAACCGGTAAGAGGGGAGGGTCTGGTTCAAAATATTTAGTTTCTTCCATTACTGCACATATAAAAATTTGAATATGAAGGTTTAAAATTTATAAAGCCTTTATCTGTTACAGTAGCAATTCCTGCATCTAACTCACCTGTGAGACACTTCTTTGTTTCCCCTCAGATGCCTGGGAGACCAGGTAAAGAGCCAAAAGAGTCCTCAGGTCGAAGAGGGAGGAAGAGTGGGGATGGGCAGGGAAGCAAACCTCGGAGAAAACGCAATGATCCTTCAAAGGTTGATCAGTCATTTGTTCTTTGGCTCATTCATTCCATTGAAAAAAAAAAATCTTGTGATTAGCTGAGAAGTATTATTACATGTAAAGATGACGCTTTTGCTCTCGGAACAAAAGATTCTATTTTGACTCCTTAATTTTTATTCTATTTATTTTGTAGGCCATGATGTTGGATCCAGACGGAGCCTGTCTGTCCCCTAACTCCAAACCACATATCTGTGAGCACTGTAATGCAGCCTTTCGCAGCTCCTACCACTTGCGTAGACATGTGCTCATACACACAGGTGAGAGACTCTTACTGCCCTTTTTCTTTCCCTTAGGCTCAGTATCCTTAAACTGGGTGGCTGCTTCTCCTTGCTTTACTGTATGATAAACTGTTGCACTACTAACAATCTTGGATGAACTACGTGTGTTCTGATCCCTTTTCAGGCATTTTGAATGAATAGTTGTGGATAAGATCACGTTACCAAAGTTTGGCCAAATAAATGTCAAAAGAAGTTTGAATATACCTCTTTCCTCCCCATCATGAGTGCTGAGGGCCTTAGTTAAAACCAGACAGTTGCTGGAGCCAGGGATGACTCACTGATTACTCTTATAATTCTGGAGATCTTAGTCATTCTCCTTGCTGGAAATTCTTCAGTTGGCTCTGTCAAGTTGAACTAATAATTAAAGGAGAAAAAAAACAAACATTTTATGGCCTGATTTGTATCAGTTTCTCTTGTTGTGGCTTCATTTTAGACATTGGGAATGCTGTGTTTTTGTAAAAACATGTTTTCTGTATTAGTGCCTTTGCTGTTGAAAATGTACCATGCCATATAGCTTCCTCAAACAATATGGCATCCAAAAAAAGGTTGGACGTTCAGTGAAACAAACCAATCCAATTAATTTTGTCCTTTACTGTGTATAATTAAGAACACACAGGGAAACTTATTATAAAAATAGTAATCATACCTCTATCTAAACGTCTGAAATGAGTCACTGGTGTCAGATTCAAAATGAACCTAAATATGATCAGACAAATTTCATTTTATATCTTTCTTTCAGAGATGCACATACTGCACTTTTCTTGACCAGTTGCAATATTATTGATGATGAAAGAAAGAAGAGGCTGTCTGTGTTCTTTAGATAAGATGTACTTTATTCATCCCCCAAGGAGGGAATTCAAAGATTTTATAAGCTCATCAATAGTGTGTGTGTGTGTGTGTGTGGTAAGGTAGCTTTATTTTTGGTTTCTTTGCCATTGTCAGCTTCACTTCATGTGGGGTGATGCTATTTTAAATGTGTTGTGTCATCTGTATTGTTTTATTTGATATTCTGTATTCACAGTGAAACACTTCAACATTTCTAGTGATTTGTTAGTTGTCTAAAATGATATATTAACTGGGGGGGGAAATGGTTCCTATCAGCACCAGTATCATCTGAAACTGATCAAAGCTGATTGGACAAATCACTAGGTGATCAATAGGTACTTTTCAGTTTTTTTTTTAATTACTTGCATACACAGCTAAACTCACTCGCTTGAATTCTGTTTAACTTTTACAGTGTTACAACTTCTGAAATACAGTTGCATATTTTTCACTAATTTGACTGATTAGCATGTTGGGCTGTAGGTTTTCCTTAAATCCAGTGGGTAAAGTTCTGTTGGGCCTTTGCCTTATGTCTAGCCTGTCAGATTAACATGGTGTACGGGTGGTTGTATTCTTGGTTGTGCAGGTGAGAGGCCTTTCCGTTGCAGTCAGTGTAACATGAGCTTCATTCAGAAGTACTTGCTCCAGCGGCATGAGAAGATCCACAGTGGTGAGTTTGAGCATTTGGGTGTATAGTTGAGAGTACCAAGATGTTCTAAAATATCTGTTAGTGTGGGTGAGATTCAGCATTGTAACTGTTGTCATTAACAGGTGAGAAACCTTTCAGCTGTGACCAGTGTAACATGCGCTTTATCCAAAAGTACCATATGGAGCGACACAAAAGGACGCACAGTGGCGAGAAGCCTTATCGCTGTGATACCTGCCAACAAGTAGGCACTTAGTAGTCCAGTTTACTTAATTTACTTGTCTTCATTTTTGGCTTTATACTTTTTTGTTGACTGTTTATTTTAGATAACCATTTGTTTTTATTTCCAAAATACTCCTATTTGTAACATTTTAAACTTTATTGTTGAGCCCATTTCTTGTTTAAAAACTATGAAGTCCATGTTTGTAATTTCATGTTTACTCTTTTAGTTTTTCTCAAGAACGGACCGGTTACTGAAGCACAAACGGACTTGTGGAGAAGCCATAAAGAAGGGTCTGGACCCAAGCATGCTGGAGCTCAATGAAGCAGAGCTAGGCCAGGGCAGCTATTCAATCACTCAGGGAAACTCTACCACCTCCGGACGCAAGAGGGCAAAGTCCAAAAACGGTGAAAGTGGTGAGCGGAAGAGGAAGAAGAACGCCACAGCGGCAGCAGCCTCATCTTCTGGGTCCATGGCCCGTGACTTGGGCCTGCAGGACTTCAACATGGAGCAACCCTCAGGCTCTGACCCTGCCATGCAGGGACGTACTCCCAAATTAGTCTTTAAAAAAACAGGCCGCAAAGGACTTGACAAAAGTCTTCTCTCTGTGGAAGAGGGTGCTGATGGACAAAAGCTCTTGGGCCAGAAGCCTGGTTCCATGGATCATGTGGAAGGTTCTGGCCTTGATAGCATGGGTTTGCTCCATGGACCTGGGGGCAGTAAGCCCGGGCCCACCACCAGCAGTAACTATGATGATGCAATGCAGTTTGTCAAAAAGCGGCGCTACCTCCATGCTGTTAACAATGACTATGGAGCTGGTTCACTACACATGACATCCCAGGGCAGCAACGCAATCCAGGGTTCCTTGGGGCCAGAACCCACACTGGCCATGCTGGACTCCTCGCCGCTGGAACTCAAGCACGACAAGTCAGGCATTCCAGATGAGGTACTGCAAAGCCTGCTAGATCATTATAGCCATAAGCCAGAAGGAACACACCCCATGATGTGACTTTTGACCTGTCAGACCACCCACACCATGTTGACCTCCAACCAGCAGCCCCTGTTACACCAGAACTGGAGGATGACTCCACCAATGGTGGTGACAAGTCAGCAGTGATGAGTGAGTATTCGAAGTTCCTCCTGCAGGCTCTGGAGCGCACCAGCCATAGTGGACCCTTCTCTAGCCTTGGCCCAACAGGGCCTTTTCCACTCCTGTCCAGCAGCTCCAGTCCCACAGGGCCCTTGTTTTCTGACAAACATGTCTACACCACATCTCCTCTAGATTGTGGTTACCCACCTGCTGTCTCCTCTCCACTGCCCATCGTTGCCCCTTCATCAACTTCTTCTTCATCTTCCTCCAAGTCCCACTATGGCATGCTTGTTGGATCCCCTTCCCAGGCAGGCTACCACCTTAGTTTGGAATCTACTACCCACCAGCAGCTGACTCCATCTCAGGAGCTGACTGAACAGTTGGAGAAGCAGCACTCTCCTGGCACCTTCAGCATACCCTCCCAGGAGCTTACTGCAACAGCAGAAGGCTCCAAAGGGCAGCAGCCTAAGGCTGGAGGGAGCACCGCACCCACCAATGGCTCCACCTACCCAGACCTATCCCCACTGAACCCCCCTAAAGAAACCACATACCAGATTGAGAACTTTGCCCAAGCTTTTGGTGCCCAGTTCAAGTCTGGACGGCGGACCCCTCTGAGCTACGGTAGTGATCCTGGGGCAGAGGTCGACCACAGAATACGGACTCCAGTGTCAGAATTCTCAGGGTATACCAGTTTGTTAGCTGATGTCAGCGAGCCAGTGAGTACAGGATCAAAAACCCCTACAAGCCAAAGTTTTAGATAAGGGTCAGATGAGGTGAAGCCAGTAGGGGGACTGTTGAGTTACTGTCTACGCGGTCCCTGCACCTGTTCTAATTTTGTTCCTGTAGCAAACTTTGTTTTATAAACACTGCCATTAAATGTTAATACAAAATGACCAGGGAGGGTCGAACATGGCCTCAAATGCAATTTTTTAAAATATTCTCATTTTTATTATGTAGTCGCCTATGTTTCGTTTAAGAGTAGTGATTTTGATATGAACGTACCGTAGATTTAAATGTAATTTAAAACATTTAGAGGGTAGCTATGAACTAATTTTTCCCCCTTCTTTTCCTGTACCGTTGTTTTACCAATAATCATACCATTGTAAAGTAATATTGAATAATTTTGATGATTTCAATAATGATAACATTTTGGCAGGGAAAGGCCCAGAACTCAAATGGCAAAAAAAGTATATATTGTCTGTTACAAGAAACGTATTAACTCAGGAAAATAGGCAAAATTGTGTAATAAGACTTTGTATTAAGAGATGCAATTAGCACATTTTTACAGGTGTACTTTGAGACTACAAAGCTTTGTTTTTCTCTTTTGTTGTTGTCATATTTTTTTTTAAACTTGTAAGAACAACAAATTCACATGATAATGTTTGGTTTCTAATGTGCGTAGCTTTGTCGAGATTATGGTACTGTTGTCTCAATGTGAAGGCATCATTTCTTCTGCGAGTCACATCTACATAAGTTACTATGAACTGTAGCAGTTAACTTGTGCTCACGTCACATGTTCTGAGGTGAAAAGTGTTTCGTGTGTCAGTTGGTGAAACTTGTACTACCATACACTGCTGTGTGTGTGTCTTCACCGGTGTGGCTATAGAAAAGAAGCAGCTTAGACACAATTCTACCCAGAAGTAACTGTTAATTACTGTTACAGCTGTCAGAGAATGCAATGAATACCAATCTGATCTTTTCTTCATGATGTTGCTGAAGTGATATCTTTTCTTTAAAAAAAAAAAACAAGTTACCACTTTTCTACTCCACTCCTTGCTGTTTCTTTTGTCAATGGAATCAAACAAGCACTTTTTAAACAAATCATTGGAAACCACAATAACCCGTTCAATTTTCATATGTGACACATGATTATTATGCTATTGATTATTATTTTTAAGAGGAGAAAACTGTGAACGGGAGGTTGGGTGGGTGGGGTGGGTTTGATATGGGTTGAGTAGGCGTGACCATGGGCATTTTAAGGGTATATTGTTATCTTTTTTTTCTTTTCTTTTTTTTTTTCTTTTGAAATTACGGTTTTTCGGGTGATGTTGTAAAAAGATGATTTGCCATAATTTTGTTATACAATATTTTGAGAGTACCTCTTTGTATTTAAGTGTTTTGAGAGATGGGCTGACATGCTGGAACCCTTATGTGGGTATGTTGGATTCATACCCAAAACTTTATTTATTTTTCGATAGCCTCACCAGAACTCAGTAGCAGATATTTTAAGGCAAGTAATCATAGAGCTACACTCAATTCTTTTAAACTTTTGAACTCTGCGGTTTTAGTAATTGCAAGAAATAGCTTCAATAACACAGTTAAGAAACAGAGTTAAATTATGTCCTCATCCCTTCCCCAAAATGCAGCCCTTCACTCACAAGAATAAACAATGGCCTTCTTTGTCTTCCGTGGCTAAAGCCATTCTGTCCCGGCAGCCAGGGTTGATATTTAATTTAGTTGATTTCCTGTGAGCCGTTACCCCCTCCCTGCCCCCCTTCCTTTTCCTATGTCTGTGAGCTCAACAGCCAAGAGACTTTGAAGCTGCTCAGATCACATGGAACAAAGACTGACTGACCAGCCACTTCACTCCAAACACACTATGCTTTTAAAGAAGAGAGGGGAAAAAAAAGAGTGGGTAAGATGGAGGGGGAGAAAAAAAGACTAAAAGATTGACCTAAATATACCTCATATCATTAAGGCGTAAGAAAGCAGGGACACGCGTTTCATGTATGTAGTGGAAATATTTGTAGTATAGGTTCGACATATTGTATAATCATTTAACACTGCCTGTGTTTACAATTATAGAGCAATTGTCTCATCAAAAATGCAAATGTATTTTTTTCTGTAAAAACATCCACGCCAAGCAGTGTTGCGTTATAGATGCCTCATAGAACATTCATTCTTCTCATGTTATATCCCTTATTTTTGTTACTTGCCATAATGTGTTTTGATATGATCTCTAGAAGGATATTGTTTACAAAATGTACAAAAACACTAAAAGTCTGTGTTTTTTTTCTTCCAGTATGCATGAAAGACATTTTGTACGGCTTTTTTTTCTGTCACCTCAATACCAAATTTTGTAGCAGAAGCCTCCCCATTCCTTTGTCTTATTCGTTTTAGTCCCCTTGTGATATGATTTCCCAGGCTGTACCTGTTATTGAGATGATGAATGAATTAGAGAAGCCAATAAAATCTTTTGTTACAGAAAGTGTTTTTTTTTAATACCCTGTTATATACCCAATACCCTGTCTTGAAAATTAGTTATCAATTCCCTTCCTCTCTTTGCGGAAGGCCGTGTCCCAGTGTGCTGTATTAGGATCAGACATCCAGACAGAACTGGACTAATTTTAACTGCAGTTGGTCTCAGGATGAAACTCAATTAATAGCTCAATGAGGGTTTTTAAAATTTGAATCTAACAGCATGGAAATATCTTGCACTTGCCCCAAATAAGTAGATCAAGTGAATCCAGTTTAAAGTCATGTGATGCCTCTTTTTATTTATTCTTTTCTACCAGAAGGTGGAACTGTTTTCCACCAAATGATCCAAGACATCTTGATTCCTGACTTCTACAGAACTCAAATGGAGTCCTGGCAACTGCATTAGCTGCAATCTGCCTGAGTGACCTCTGTACTGAAGGCTTGGCTACCGGTGTTAATGTACTGCTGGCAAGGTTCAGTTGTTTTCCCCTAAACATCAAACATTTGACCTTGATGGCTCTGAAAAACACTGTGACCTGTCCAGGGTGCACCCCTGCCTTTCACCTGAGGAGAGCTGGGATAGACCCCAGCAGATCCCCTGACCCTGCAGAGGACTAAACGGGCGTAGATAATGGATGGATGGCTCTGAAAAACCTGTGTTTGCGTGCCGGTGAAGTTGTTTTAAAAACGGTACCCATGGCAACTTACTACAGCTTTCGAACAGAGAAGAGCAGCAATTTCAGCTTGTATGCAGTGTGTCAGTAGCCTTCACTGTGATTTAAATTTACCGTAACATGCATTACAAATTGAAAATAAGTACAATAGAAAAAAAAAACAAATTGTTTAAGAAACCACTGGAAGGAAGTATAGCAGCGAGTGCGTTGTTGAAGTCACCATGAATGCAATAGTGCAGTGGTGCGCAAACTGGTACACGAGGGAATGTCATGACTTTCCATATTTTCACTTTTTTCTTCTTTAAAAAAATATAAAACATACAATGCATTATAAATACATTTCAAATGAAATTTGGGTAACAATAAATAACCCCAATAAGGAATAAAAATCTCTCCTTTGTGTAAAGCTAACTATGAAGACATATATGGCTATATGGTCATCATGGTGGTATTTAAAGAGCTGAATAGTTTCTCAGGTGGTACGCAGTATTAAAAGTTTGAGAACCACTGCAATAGCGTGTTGGGTTTGTAGCCTGGCAACAACTGATCGAATGACATCACATGCAGCTTCAACAGGTAACATGAATGAAATACTCTCAGTAGAAAAGGATGGGTGGAAACAAACAGCCAGCAGTTCAGTATCTGGAGTGCAGAGAAAGTATCTGTCTGCCTTGTGTACAAGATCTGATCTCCAGAGTGAAAGCATCCAAAAATACTCTGAGTTCAGTCAAAGGTCTTCAGCAGAAAGACCTGCACTGGCACCTTTAGCTTAGTTCTTATCACACTCCCTCTTTCTTTCTCGCAAACATCGTGTCCTCACTCTAATTGCCTTCATCATAGGTCCACCTCACTGCCAGGAACAGCATGTTGGGTAGGGTTAAGGATGTGCCTGACTGGAAGTGACTTTGGACTTGCTGTTGTCAAGACAGACTGTTATTGCTCTCTGATTGCACCTGCGTTGACACTCCCTGCGTTCATAAAACCTGCCGGTGACAAATGTAGCTGCTGAAGACTTCGACTTCTTACTGAGCTGCAGAGCTTTTCACATTTTCACAGACGTGTTGTTGTGGTTCAAAAAGAACAGAAATGATTAAAACATGTGGGCATTTTTTATTTATTCCACAGATTCTGTTCTATGGATTGTTAAAATGTTAATAAGGGAGTGCATACTTTTCAGTACAGAGGCATTAAGATGAAAAGAAGAGAAAAAGAGATTAAGAAAACAGCATTATATTGGAAATACAATCCATCAGACAAAAGAAAAATAGATGAAAATTAATAGGTGAAAAACATGAAGATTTAGAAAAAAATAGGAATAAAAGATTGAGATGGATAAGGAACACTGTAGTGAAGTAACAGGTGCAGCAGAAAATCAAATTAAACAAAAGCAGAGGAAACAGGTGAGTTTTCAGTTTAACTAACAGTGGCTGCTGTAGGAGATCTTTGGGAGTTTGTTCCATCTGTCTGCAGCATATTAGCTAAATCCATTTTACCAGCTGACTGTCCCCTAAAGATGTCAGCGCTCTACTTGATTTATATCCTTCAAAGAGATAAGACATGTATTTTGACCCCATAATATTGATTGATATGTAAAGGAACAGGAACAAATCTGAAGTGTATTGTGTGGGTAACTGGTAGAGTACAGATCTGAGAACAGCGGTGATGGTTCTTGTTAGAGTTTCAGCAGCAGTCTTCTGAATGAGCTGAAGCTGTCTAATGATCAGAGAGAAGATTTCTCTAAATCTGGAATGGACATGGGATCTCTGATTCTTGAGGTTTTTAAGGTGATAAGGAGCTGATTTGGTTCCAGTCCTGATGTGGCTGCTGAAGCTCAGGCCGGAGTTGATTAAAACTCCATGATTCTGAACCTGGGTTTTTGATACCTCTGGATTCAACCTGGGCATCAAGTTTCTTTCCTTATTGTTGCAAATTAGAAATATTTCTGTATGGTCTTGGTTTAGATGAAGGAAGCTTGATTGGATCCAATTATTTGCATGCCCTGAACACTAATGAAGAGAGTCTAATTGGCCAAAAAAAAAAAAAAAAAAACCTGTCAGAAAGCCAAAGAAACCTCCTGAGCATTTTGAAAAACAACTTCTAGAACAAAAAGTTCAACATATATGGAGTCTGTGGCCCTTCCAGGTAAGCACAAGGAAGTGATAAACATTAAGCACAATAAAAAGATGGCATATACGACAATATAAACAATATAACAATATAAACAACCTTGGTTCACTCTGATCTACTTTTGACTCTCACAATTCATACTTTATTAACAAACTGACAACTGTTCTGTTTCCTCTTGACCCATATTTACCATGGTCATACTAAAGTTTATTTGTCTACTTTATTGGGTATCTTTCAGTATATTTCATGGTTAAAACTTTGTCCAGGGGGTTTCTTTCATGGCCTGTCCTGTGATCCGACATTTTGCCTCATTACAAAAGATTTATTATTAACCAAATATCTGGAAGACCTTTTCCCTTGATGGCATGACCCGTGTGAGCCCTCATGCAGAATAAGTCTCTATTCTATTCTATTCTATTCTATTCTATTCTATTCTATTCTATTGACAAAGCCAGTTTACATCATCAAGGGACTTTACAGAGAATGCAAAAAGTTTCAATATAAGTCCAAATGAGTGAAATCAAACTCAGGAACAGTTGTCATCTGTCTCTGCAGTTTGTGGAGGTTGGTGTGAGAGGACAAAACAGACACACAAACAAACAAACACAAAATCTCTTGGCCAGATAAAACGCCCTATTAGAGAGAGAAAAGAGAAACACAAAGCTACTGACAGCTATCATGGCATGTAAATAGAGTAAAAAGAGAGAAAAGGATAGTCAGGTTTGACTGAGCCAGTTGTATTTACAAGCTGCATCGAAGCTTTAGCAAAAGTGAAGTTTTAAACCTAGTCTGGTTGTCTGTCTCCAGAACCCAAACAAAAAGCTGGGAGGAACCTGGTAACTGAACGCAGTGCTTCCCATTATTCTTCTGCTGTCTTAGAGCGAAGTGCTCGGCCGAGAGATTATGAGGTCTTTAAAATGTGGAGCTTTACAACTAAAGATTTGGCAAAAAGAGAATAGATGAAATTCTATTCTGGATTTAAGAGGGAGCTATTAAAGCTATAATGGGAAAACTATGATCTCTTTTGTTAATTCCCATCAGAGCTCCCGGCAGCAGCCTCCAGCTGATCCAACATGAACTTTACAGATTGGTAACAAGGACATCGATTTGTGAAAGAAGGCGGTCATAGAACAATGTATGACATATCCATAGACGTACTGAAAGCAAAGGTAACGCCACCCAGAACAGTTACATGGTGGGGTAGTGGCATTCCTGAAGCAGTGAACATTAACATCTGAGATATAAATAGTCTGGAAATGGGGCCCCATGTAGAATTGTCCATTAGTTCAGGGTTGGCTCCATGTGCATCTGGGGCCAACACTTGGACTGAGCTCATACATGAACCTAATTGGGGAAGTTCATATGGTGACCAGATGTAAACCAGTGGATAATCCTTATTCTAGGTCAGGTTGGGGTAAAGCGATACACAGTTGTCACAAAAGACAACTGCGACAGGAGTCCAAAGTTACTCTGAGTTTTTTTCTGATTATAGAAACAGGAGACCACAAGAGCTACAAAACACTTTCTAAACTATACAAAAAAAAAGGATGGAGTAAAAGAGTGAGAGAAAAACAAACAAAATCACACTGTTCCTGACTCAAAATTCAAACAGATTCAAAAAGATCTTATCACTGGAACATTAACATATAACCATTTTGAAACTTTGCAAATACACCTGTTTCTATTTTTAACAACACTGAAACCTGTTTATGATGGATGCTCAGGGCGTAACCTGCGACTCACCATATGAAAGGTGGGATGGGCTCCAGTCCTACATTCCCTCATATCGGGTCATACCTCTGTTTGAACATATACTTTTTCCACTGACACGCAAGATGAGGTGAAAATGATGCAAGTCTTGTGGACATTGAGATAAACAACTGGGATCAAGGTCAGCCTGGAGATAACATCATTTTACAAGAGATGATGGGATTATACTTTATTTCTCTTCACAAAGGTTTAACAACATAATTTAATTCTTACATTTTTAAAAATTAAAACATTTACAGTGTTCCCCATTTACAGCTAGGTTTTCACCATTCTCTTACTTGTTTTATTTTAGCGGTTTCAATATTTAGATCATGGATTGTGTTATCTTTCATCATGTGACATCACCTGATCGAAAGTCACACTATCCCTGCTTTTACCCAGTTTCCATTAATATAGCTAGTGGGCAAATCAATCTCGGCTGCAAAATGATCAGACCGATGGTCAATGGGGATGTATGGACAGAAAGTTGTGTTTGAACTGGGCCTGTATTGAAATCCTGTTTGAAGAAGTTGCTCCGTGGTTAACTGATCATGGGTTGAACTGCCATAAATTCATAAACTGACTGACAAGTACTACAATCTTTGTTCCTCGTTTTTATTACTGTTCCAGCCTGTAGCTAATAAATCAGAGGCTGAGATACGTGAGAAAAGGATCTAAACAATGCCATGACAGCCAAACCTAATCTGATAATATTAAACCACATCAGTGTATTTAACTTTGGTTGTTCATGCCTCCAACTTCTTCA
Organism: Hirundichthys speculiger; assembly: GCA_018398805.1. NCBI lineage: Eukaryota > Metazoa > Chordata > Actinopteri > Beloniformes > Exocoetidae > Hirundichthys > Hirundichthys speculiger. The sequence goes on along the minus strand of JAGFBZ010000443.1, from coordinate 204,438 downwards.
CAACTTTTAGTAGTTCACAAAAGAAAAGTGTATTCATGACATCCCTCAGTTCTACAATGGCATATTTCTGACCACTTTTGTGAAGCATCATCCTTATTTAACAAGTTGGTTTCATTCCCATTTTTTCAGATTGTTTAAGAAAACAGCCTTGATCTGAGCTGCTATCCGCTCTTTGGTGGACTAAACTGGACCTACCGCATAAACAGAATGATACATTTATACTGTGCGTTGGCTCCTTCCTTGTTTCCATTTCTCCCCAACATTGTAAGCCTTGATATATATTATTTTCTGTTTATCACTATTATTGCTCTTCCAGAGTAAATATGGTTTTGGGGTAAGAAATATGACAGAGGAGGGAGGGACATGAGCTGATACATGATACACGATACTTGTTCTGATGCTGGTTCTGAAGACCATGTCAAATATGGCCTTGAGGAAAAATTCAGCTCAGTTACAAAAAAATTCAAAAAGAAATTGAGTTTGAATGCACAAACCTTAAAGAAAGAAAATGAATTTTAAAAAATGGAACAAAAGGGGTATGCCAGCATATCATATTCTCAACTCTTGGATTGACAGCAACTAAGCTAAGGCCCAAAACAGTGCATTAACTCCATCCGTCCATCCATCCATCCATGCATCCGTTATCTTTATCACTGAGACCCTTTATGCCTGTGCATGGTGATGGTGATCTGCAACTGGAGCCCATCCAAGGTGTCTTTGAGAAGAAAGAGTCCACCCTGGACAAGGCCACATGACAACCAACCATGCACACTCACACTCACTCCTTCAGGGAGTTCAGAATCACCAGTTAACCTGACATGCATGTGTTTGAACTGTGGGAGGAAGTTCTCGGAGGAAACCCTCGCTAGCACTGGGAGACCCCTGCAGGGGTTCCAGCCAGGAACCTTCTTGCTGCGAGGCAACAGTGTTCTGTTTCTTCCTTTCTGCTCTTAGAAGCACAGGTGATGCTGTTTTATCAAACTGACTGAAAATAGTTTTGATGATGGCCATAAAAGAGGCCATCTTTTTTGTAAATATTGCTTGTTTATGGGACCTGTAGTCACTCTAAAAGCTGGTTTAAGCCAGTTTTTAGATCTTGATTTCATTCAGGTGAGCATATAAATAGTGTCTGATATACGTCATGGAATCTGTAAGCAGATAAATAGCCTTAAGAAAAAAAAAAGTTAGGTTTTATTTCCTGTGAAGGACACACACATTTCAGTGTGCAGGACCGCCCTGCAAGGAGTGGCTAATGATTAAAACAGCCATTGAAGGACGACACCAGCCACACTTTCAAAGGTTTTAATCCAACAGAGTCTCGTCTACCTGTCGTCAGCACTTTTCTTCTTGTAGTTTAATTTTCTTAGTTTTTTTAGCCAGGTTATTTCATTTTTTTTCACAATGGCCAAAAAAATCCCAATCCTCTGCATCCTTTGGATTGTTGCCATTGTCGGTAAGTAACTTTATTTTATTCACTCTAAATCTCAGGTTACTTAAAGTTGCCACAAATTTTAATTTTGTGATAGAACATTTTCTCATCAAGGGCTTCAGATTGTGTGAAATGGTTTTGGGTTAATGACTGCTTAGATAATTTTCCTCGTCTTTCTCCTTTCTCCATTAACTGGAACTAGTCCAGTGTCCAGAGTACGCCATCTCTTTAAAAAAGTTACTTGATCATTTTTATTATTTTTTATATTTTCTTATTTTTTACCACAGTTGTAGCTCTAAAAAAGTTCAAAATCCCCCCACACAATTCATTAGTAATCAAGTGATAACAGCCTTTTTCTTTTTTTGAACTTTTTATCAATGACCAATAAAGTATAAAACATAAAATATAATTCTAAAAATATTAAATATATATTAAATATAATTTCCTTACATCTTTGTTAACCCTACTTAGACATTTCTACTAAATTGTGACTGCAATTTTCTCATCATTTAATGATTTTGATACTTTTGAACTACTCTAAATTTGACACTTTAAGATATAAAATATTTAACCGACCTGGACCTACTGTACTCCCAAAGTATCTTAAAACACACACACACACACCACACACACACAAAAAAAAAAGCCTCAGATCTGCAAATGTGCTGTCCAGCTTCAGTATGATTGAGTGATTATTAGTTTCCACCGATGACACTTGGCTGTCTGGGGTCAAATGGCTAAAACTGTGTGTAGCAAAAGGCAGATTTATAGAGTCATGTATATGCATGGTTATATATTAGGACTGTCAGTCGATTACATTTTTTAATCGCGATTAATCGCAAGATTTTCATAATCAACTCGCGATTAATCGCACATTAATCATATTTTTTAAAGTTCTGTTTATCCATCTATCCATCCATCCATCCATCCATCCATCCATCCACCCATCCATCCATCCATCCATCCATCCATCATCTATACCCATTTTGTTCTATACAGGGTCACGGGGATCTGCATTTTTTTTTTTTAAGCCTTTAGTTTGAAAACCAGAAGTCCACCAATGCTTCCGTATACTTTTTTGGGGTCTTAATTCATCAGCTTCTTAGTGTATTTTGTCGGAGCTGCTGCTTGACCGCAGTAATTTGCTGACGGTCCCTAAGCTCCACTGCAGCAGTGAGGTACTCAGAAGAACAATCAGCGCTGTTCCTGAGAGTTTTTACTACACTTACTGAGCTTGGAGGGTTGATGACACTTAAGCATACTTAGATCTACAAAATGATACCAACCTGGATGAAATCGGTGCTGTTTTCATGACGCTTTTAAAGTTTAAAGAGAAAAAAATAAGCAAATGTTGGATGTGAAACTAACTTTACCATGCCCTACGGTGGTAACTCAATTTTCACAGTGATAATAAACACAAATAACTCTTTTTCTTCTCAACAGACCCACCTTAAGGCTAAACTTGCCGTTCATAAGACCCTTTTCTGTCGCCATGTCTGTCCCACACGTTGACTGTAAATACAATTATTGGCCGAGAGTCATATTTACATAAACGAGTGTGCATTAATCTTGCCTTAAAAAAATAGTGGGGTTAAAAAGAATTTGCGTTAACGTGTCATTAACGTGTCATTAACGCCTTAACTTTGACAGCCCTATTATATATATATAAAATTTATTTTTTTAATCAATTTCATTCATTGTATACATTATGCACAAGCTTGATATTTAGCTACAAATGGATGATGCAAATCCTTCATTAATCATTTGAAGAAAAAAACTAGCCGACTGTAAAACTAGCTTACTCAAAACTAAAGTACAAGTGATCAGAAAATAAAACTGTTATTCTGTGTATTTTAAAAGGAAAAAAAAACTTCTCTATTTTGGTCTATTTTATTTTCAGTTAAACTCTCTTAATTCCTTTAGAAAAACAGATTAGTGAGCAGGGGAAAGGCATATGTATGTTATGTGTGTGCTTCTGGTCCCGGGACCAGTCTCAGGTCTTCAGGGCTGACTAGTCAAGTCATACTGCTGTGACATGGAAATGTAAATCATCTAACATATTATCTGATCATAATATGCTTTGACTATTTATTTGATAAGAAAAAAAAAAAAAAACTTTTTCAGGATACATTTGTCTCTAATTTTTGAGGCGTGACTGATGAATGTGTTTTTCTCCTCTGTTAACTGCTCAGACATTTCAAGATGTGAGGAAAACAGTCAAAAAGACATTTTTCTCGTGCATGTGTGTGTGTCTACCTTCACAGAATTTCAAACTTAAAAGTAGCTGAACACTTTGAGAGCAGTTTATGAGTTATAATTTGCTGCTTCAGCTTTAAACAATTTCTGCATTTCCAGCTACATCAGCTACAGAGGGTTCAGGAGGAGGAGATTCAGCACAGTCTCCAACAACAACTCCAACAACAACTTCAGCAACAACTCCAACAACAACTACAGCAACAACTCCAACAACAACTACAGCAACAACTCCAACAACAACTACAGCAACAACTCCAACAACAACTACAGCAACAACTCCAACAACAACTTCTGCAACAACTCCAACAACAACTTCAGCAACAACTCCAACAACAACTTCTGCAACAACTCCAACAACAACTTCTGCAACAACTCCAACAACAACTTCAGCAACAACTCCAACAACAACTTCTGCAACAACTCCAACAACAACTTCAGCAACAACTCCAACAACAACTTCTGCAACAACTCCAACAACAACTCCAACAGCAACATCTTCAGCTTCCACAAATTCAGTTCCAGTATCTTCACAGACGACAAGTCCTGCAACTACACAACCTCCCAGTAATTGAAACATTACTTCAAGTACTCCCTAACAAAATTCACCCAATCATGACCTCCCCCAAGCACCTGGGTTAAAAAAAATCATGTAGAATTGCTTATCCTGCCTTTAATACTTTAAACGCTTACATCGTTGTCTGTTTGTGCTTCTTGTACTTGAACTTTAAAGAGGCCTGTGAATCAAGTCCATGCGGCGCTGGAAGCACCTGCGAGGATCGTGCTAATCAGTCCTTTGTGTGTTTGTGTCTGCCGGGTGACACCTATAATGATGGAACCGATAGTTGTGAGAGCGGTAAGTTGTAATTTGTCTGCCAACACTTTAAGATGGGAAAGTGAAAACAAACTACAGATTTGTACATTTGTGAGATGTAGATCAGATCAATCAAAAAACAGCTTTAGAAAATAGTTTGATGTGCCGGACAGTGCAGCTTTGTTTTTCAACAGCAAGGAGATAGTTAAGTTTGCTTTGGCAATAGACAGTAGAAAATGGTCATAAGCTCCATAATATCATCTAGTTTAGGATGAGTCACGTTTAAATTCAGGTGTTTTCCTCTTTTTATATCAGATGTGACAAGCAAGTGGGCGATTTAACCACATAAACTACATTGCAGTGGCTTGAATATTACAGTGTGGCCTTCACCCTGAAGAAATTCAATTTTACTCTAAATGGGAAAATGATCTATAAATGTACATTTTTATAAAGAAAGCTAATTTAGATATTTATTTATTTATATTTAGTCATTTAGTTGTATGGAAAGGCTTCATTAAAGGCCAATAGCTGCATGCCACCAAAATCAGCATCTTATATGTTATTTTGAAGTTTCTATATTTTATTCTATTTTGTTTTGTTTCATTTTCATAGGCTATTGTAACTTTGCTCTATAAAACTGGAGGTTATGAGCAATGGATCTCATTCAGTCTCAATCATGCAGGATTTGTCAGATCAAAAGGTGGTCCTGTCCTCAAGTATGTCATGTTTAGTGTCAAGTGACTTTTAATGGGTTCATAATGTTTTCAATTAAACGTCATACTGTACCTAACAAGACATGAAACTGCGTTTGAGACAAGAAACTCGCCATTTAACTGTTTTGATGAGGAAACAAATTAAGTAAGAAGATAATCTATTTTCATCATATTCACCTGTCGCCCCCTGCTGGCAATAAGCTAGAATGCAGGTTTCGAAATCTTTTGCCTTCACTCTTTTGGGGATTTTCGAGAGGTTACGTTCGTCATTTACTTTCCGCGAATAAATAAATAAATGGCGATGACTTCTTAAAGCATTGGAGCTGTCATTTATAAGGCTTGCAATAAACCGTTTTCAGTCAATGCTAAGCTAACCGGTAATTCAACAAACAGATGGTAGACTGAGACTGGTCCTCTCGTTTCAGCAAATTAAGTGATTTAGCACTGCTAAAATTAATGTAAGAGACTGTTTTTATATTCATGTTCGTGAATGCAAAAATCTCATGGTGGTGTTTTGAATGTTCACAGCCAAAGTTTTCCCAGGGCAGCTCGTCCTGCAAAGAACATTTGTTACACAGCGATGTCAGACAAGACATCGGAAGTATTTCAAACTACCGCAATGGAAATTACCACTGCGGTAAGCAGTTTTTATCCCTTTCTATCTTTTATTATGGCTGTTGTGGATATTTCTGTAACAGAGTGGAATTGTTAAAAAAGACTTAAGTCTTACCAATGGTGTTAGAAGACTGCCTGAAGAATATTATATTGTATTTCCAATACACAGATAGATGCTTCTTTCGGCAGTAATGAAGGCTTCACCAGATCTACAGTGCTGGAACTTCGGGAGGTTACAGGGTGAGTTTACTGTCTTCCTGTTCACTCAGAACCACCTACTTATTGTACACTTTAAATGTATTGGACTGAATTTGTATAATATCATCGTTAAACGTGATTTTTGCACACTTAGGCAACCTGATGTGAGGACAGGCTGGCTGGTGCGAACCAGTGGCGTTGAGGCATCGGTGGAGATCATCTACAGAGCAAATGCTAACGTCACAGATGACGTTGTTAGCCAACAGATGCGAGATGACGTCACCTGCACTGGCTGTTTATTGGAAGGGTCAACTTATGAGTGTAAGCATCACACTCAAAGACGACATACAACTGTTTTTTTGTTTGTTTTCCATGGAGAACTGAACTAGGAGTTATGTTTTACGCTGATTTCTAATGTGTCTGCAGCTTTGTCTTAAATTAATTAATATTTTATCGGTGGTTTAATTTTATACCAATGTACTAATGTATATTGTTTCTTACACGTGTCATCTACTATATTCTAAGACCTATTATGAATGAAAATGATAAATAACAACAACAACAGAAATAAGAATAATAAGTATAATAATAAGAATAAGAATAATAATAGACCTGTCCAGTGTATGCCACTTGGATCAGCGTAGACCATAGAATTATATATATGAATAATTCAGCATGTTTGTTCACCATACATTTTTTAAATTGTCTCAGCAAGGAAAGCACATATTCTCCATAACAGAAACAGTGGCTCCACTCTGTTCAAGTATTTCATTGAACCATAATTAACGTGTTTAGTGCCAGGATCCAAAACTGATAGCAGCTTTAATGAAGTAATTTATTGATCATGTCACTATATGCACCTCTTCTATTCTGGTCGGATGTGTCTAAATGTCTTCCAGAAAAATGAGAGAGGTCTGGCTGCAGACTGTAGTGGAGAGTGGAGCTCCACTCTTAGACCGGAAATACGTGTTTCCAGATCCTCTTGCAAAAATGGCTTTTACTGCCTCTTTTCTTTTTTAAAATCGTGATATGAGACTGTTTCTTTCACTTGCATACGAAATGTGTTTTGTACTTTCAGTCAACAGTTCTCATAAGTATGTTTTTTGCATTCTGTTGTGCACTAATCTTTGAGCTAGGTGAGAGTTGTTGATCTTTTCTCCCTTCATATAAAGCCATAGACCTGTGTAAAAGGGATTTGCCAGTTTGTCATCCCAACACTGCAACCTGTGAATCATCACCTGGATCTTTCACCTGCAAATGCAAGGACGGCTACGTTAAAACAGATTTCGGTTCCAGAGTATGTGTAGGTAAGAGAATTCAGGCGGTAGAAAGGAGTATGAGTGAGTGTGTGTGTGTGTGTGTTTGAGATAGAGATGGGAAATGAGAGAGGGAAAGAGAGAGAGATTGAGAGAAACTAAATTGCAAATTTCTAAAAAAAAGATTTTCTGTTATGTTTGCAGCATGCCCCCCTGGAGAGGGAGTTTTTGATTCAAAATGTAGCCCGTAAGTACATCTATATCTGCTATCTTGCAAAAACAAATACAACGTACGGAAGAAGGGCCGACTGGAGACCAAGAGGAAGGTGGAGTTCGACTCTCGCCTGGACACATGTGACCTCCACTCTAGACTAGAGACACCACAGAGCTGTATCATTTTCACTATAACAAGCAATGAAGACATTAAATGATTGTGGCAGCAACTGTGGAGCTCCTTAGACATAGAGATGTGACTCTCTGAGTTTTATATGACACTTTTTTGTCAGTCACTACAAATGGCAATGATAAGGGGTTAGGGTTAGAGTAAGCATAGTTACTGGGAGTGGGATCATGTGTTGTTGATGTAGAGTGGTCTTCAGCCAGGCCCTTTTCCAAAGGAGATCTGGATTTACAGAGTATAAATAAATAAACTGTCTTTTTGTTTTACAGTTGTCCATTTGGATATTCTGGTTTTAACTGCCAGGAAGGTTAGTATGCTGTGCATGTTTGTTAGTGACTGCATGATATTATATTATATTATATTATATTATATATTATATATATATTATATTATATTATATTATATTATATTATATTATATTATATTATATTATATTATATTATATTATATTATATATGTCAGTCTGTCTGTCATTTTTCTGTACTGTGTCATATGTGACTTTAGATTCAAACCCCTTCAAGTGACCTTAAAATATTGGAGGAAACACTTGCACAACTGTGTATGTACAGTGATCAGCCGTGACATCATAACCACCTGCTTAACATTGAGCAGGTCCTCCATGTGCTCACAAAAGAGCTCAGACCAGCCAAGGTCAGGATAAATAACATCTGAGGGTGTCTTGGTGTCTGGTACCAGGATGTTAGCAATAGATCCCTTTGGCTTTGTGGATTGTGGCATGGGATCTGGAATTGGGATTATTTCCCATAAATCAGCTCCTATTTGGGGAGTTTGGAGATCAAATGAACACCTTAGATTCTCTGTTGTGTTCTTTGAACCCTTGTGAAAAAACGATTGAGGGGCCCACGGCGAATGTCGGGGAATAATGTTGACATTGTTGGGGTGTGATTGGTCTGCAAAAAATGTGGTTGGTGGTAAGAAGTAAAATAACATTCATGTGAATTCTAGGATGTATGTTTTCACATTAGAGCATTACACTGAAAAAGGATGAGCAGTGTTTAGTTGTGTTACCTGTCAGTGGTCAGACAATGATCAGCCAGAATGTTATGAGCCACAACCCCAAAAGAGAATGAACAATAACAAACTGACCAATCATTTTGCTGACGGTCTCTTTGCTGGGTTTTTCTAGATTGGAAGTTGATCCTTGTAATTGTTGGCTCCGTGCTCGGAGCCCTGCTGCTCATCGCCATCATTCTTCTGTCAGTAGGGGCTACCAAGTAAGTTTCTCAACTTATTTTTTTTTACCACACTTTTTTGATTCAACTGTCTTTGCTGTCGTTCTCTTTCCTCCATACAAGGAACTGTTACATCATCATCTATGTTAATTATGAACCTTTTTTAATGTGTCAAGGCACTGTATTTAAAATGTAACTAATTATTGTAGAAACATTCTCATGTTTATGACAAATTTAACTGTGAATGTCACAAAATACCAGCAGACCCTGATGTATAACCCTTTCAGATCCCGCAAGAGCTCCAAGAAGAACAAGAATGTCGATTATGGGAGACCTTATGTCAGCCATTCTGCTCCCAAGGCCCCACTTGTTAACAGCAGCAACGACTACGCAGGTAACAGGCCAGCCAATGGCCACGTAGGCAATGTCGGGGTGCCTCAGATTCCACGGGCATCAACCACCAGCAGCTGGGACAGGAGGACCAACCTGGAGATGACTCCAAGCAACAGCCGGCAGAACCTGACCAATGGAGGGAGGAACATGGTGGGTATGACCCGGCCTGGGTCCGAATTTCACCATGTTACCACTCTCAACCATTTTTTCACTTACAGTATATATATCATTTATGAACGTCTTTTTATTTCCCTCCTTACTGCAGCGGCTGCATGACGACCAAGAGGACACGTTTTCATTTGGTCAAGCTCGACCCCAGGGTAACCCCTACGCTACGAACAACCCCTACGCCCAGAACCGAGCCAGCGTCAACCCATACACTAGGAGAGAAGGCCACTCCAATCCTTACTTTCTGTCAGATGATGGAAGCCGATACAATTAATGCAGAATCTCAGATGGTGATTCTACAGAGACATTTCCCCAGATCAAAAATAGTCTAAGTTTTGTCTTTTTAAATTTTCCTTAGCTACAGCACAGCTGTAGTATCCCTTCACTGTAAAAGATGGATAAATAGAAGCACAAAAATGTCTTATATTTATATATGTGCAATATTTAATGCACATTAATGTGTATTATGATACCATTTGTCCTTTAACGCTCTGCTTGTATAGTGTGACAGCTGCCATCATTTTTATCCTGTATGTCCTGGGTCGCATGAAGTTTGGGACGGAATATTAATATTTTGGGTTACCCGTGATCTCAGTCTTGTCAGTAAATTTAAGTATTGATTACTTAAAGAGGGTATATTGTATAAATAATAAACATTCCTGCACTTGGAAGGATGTATTTGGTGGGGGAAAATAACTAACAACTCAAATACATGACACAAGCCTGAGTCAGATTTGCCAGATTAATGTGACATCACAGATCCAGATGAGTGTAGAATTATCCAGTTTATTCATCTGTGCCTCTGCCCAGCTCCACATCATACTGCACACCTATGAAGTAAGTAAGCACAAAGCTGTAGGACTGATTGCAAAAGGCGCCTCCCTTTGTGGAAGAAGGAATCTCTTTGAACCCCCTAAAATCACGACCTAGGAACACAGCTCTAGAGATGTGGTTGATCAGCGGGCTGTTTTGGTGTATCTCTGGTATTTTGACTAAAACATATCACAAATATTTCATTACCATTTCAGGAAATTGCATCAACTTGTGAAAAACGTCACCTTTTAGGAATCTGTTACTCTTATTGAACGAGAAACTCAGATCCTTAAATCACGTTTCACCCTAAAAATGCCCAGTCAATGTCTCGCTCATCTAAAAGGGACGAGTTCTCATATGAAACATTTCAATCTTGTGATGAATCTTAGTTTTATTTCGCCCACTTTTTGTGAATACATAAGCTTCTTCTAATGAGGTTGAAAATATGTTATTCTTATATATTTAAATGTCAAGTCACTCTGTACCTTTCATTGTAATTTGTGCAATGTTTATGACATTTAAACAGTTGAATGTTCTGTTTTGTATGACTGAGAACGTGTTTGTTTTTGAACCACTCTCATGACTGATTGATTGTAAACCCTCGTTCTACATAACGAAGTTTTGAAAGCTTGTGCTGCATTAATTTGCTTTGTCAGTCATTAATACAGTATTTAATGAGAAACATGAAGTTTTAACCAATTAAACTCTGTTTTAAGGGAATTTTAATCACTGAATTTTCATGAATTCAACAGCAAAGAAAAATGAACGCTCATATGGCAAGTTCCTTTGTTTAAAATGTTTTATAAAGTGTAACTAGTTGTATTAATTAATAATACAATTATTTTTCCTCTTTATATGTCTGATTTAAACACATGAGATCAATAAAGAATATTTGATAAATTGTTTCAACTGTTTTCAGTATGTTATGCATATAAATTTGATAGTTTTAGTAAGTTGTACATAGGGTCAAAGCTATTTAAGGTGTGGGCTGCTGTCCTTCTTTGATTCTACCACTAGAGGGCACTGTTCCACTAACCCTTTACTAAAAATTAACTCATCCAGCCATCTCTTTATCATCTGTACCTGCTTCTTCCTGTTCAGGGTCACAGGGGTCTGCTAGAGCCTTTCCCAGTTCTCTTTGGGTCAAGGGAATGCATGCCAGACAGGTAAATTTTTACAGTCACTTCAGAATCTCCAGTTTGCCAAACATGCATGTTTCTGGACTGTGGGAGGAAACCAGAGTACCCAGAGGAAACTCACGGAGGAATCCCACTGGGGTTTGACCCTTCCAGCAGTGAGGCAACAGTGCTAACCAGAAGTTTCTGAAAATCACTTCCTGGAAATAGTGAATTTAAGGGAATATTCAGAGTCCAAAGCATGGGTGCACCTATCATTTGGCATTTATCACAAAGCTCATTTATAAGATGATAGAAATGGTACAAAATATAATGAGTCACTGTTATTTTAGGAACCATCCTTTTATTCTCCAGTAAACAAACTGATTTCCATTGTTAACATCTGATTTGTTGAACTTCTAATGTGTCCATTGTCAAAGCAGATGGTTGAAATATAATCTGGCTGCAATTCTGTCTTATTCAACTGAATATGAAATTTTAATACGCCAGAAAGGACTTTAGATCTTTCATGCACAGAGCGTTTGACCGTGAGTCATGTGGCACTGATAAGGCTAAAGTTTAATTTGCACTGGTAGAACATTGACCATAGCAAAGCTATAAACCAGTAGAGAAAAAGTGCTGTGACCACGGCATACACTTATATATCCAGTAAAGAAGTCAGCAGAAGCTGCCTATCAACAGTTTCAGTGATCATAAAAGTGATGATATCTCGATAATGTGTAAGTAAGTCTATATAAAAATCTAGAAGATTGGATTTTAAAGGTAATGATCATTTTTATAGTTCACCAAGGAACTACACCTCAGGTAAGAGAGGCTGTCAGGTTGAGGAAGGAGTCCTATAGAGCTCGGTTAGCCTAGACACAGCAAACAGGTATCGACGGGCCAAACAGGCTGCAGCCTTGGGGGTCTCTGAGGCAAAAACTCAAGTGTGGGAGGAGTTCGGTGAGGCCATGGAAAACGACTTTCAGTCAGCCCCACGAAGATTCTGGCAAACCGTCAGATGGCTCAGGCGGGGAAAGCAGTGCTTCACCAACACTGTGTATAGTGGGGGTGGGGTGCTGCTGACCTCAACTGGAGATGTCATCAGGCAGTGGAAAGAAGACTTTGAGGATCTTCTCATTCCCACCAACGTGTCTTCCATAGAGGATGCTGAACCTGTGGACTTAGAGGTGGATCATTAACAGAGCTGTGCAAACCTTGATGACAAATTGATGGTGATCCATTCATTCGAACCAGATGTTTTACAGCAGAGAAACATCTTATAGCATGCAAGGTATTGACCCTAGCAGACCTGGAGTGAAGGACACTGTTTTAGATGTTTCCATGCTCCAACACACCTGACTCAGCATCACATATAGCCTGTGAGGTCACAAAGGAACGCTCTGTAACTCCTCCAGTGCTAAAGGTCTGTCTTTAGCTGTCTATTCATTGTCCACCAGAAAAATACTGAGTCAATGGTGTGCATGGCAGAGCTGCAATGAGAAAGCCATTACACTATAAATCAAACTTTTGAATCTCCTCCTTTGGAATCTGCTAAAAATCACATGGACAGAAAAAAAATGTTACATTTCACCATAAGAAGTCATCTGTGAAACATGGTGGTGGCAGTATCATGGTCTGAGACTGTTTTTGTGTTATCTATGGAGCAATCAGTGATGAGTTCCAATGAAAAATGCCAACTAATCTTTTAAATCAGTGGTCCCCAACTTGTTTTGCACCATGGACCAGTTTAATGTCAGGCAATATTTTCACACACCGGTCTGTAAAATGTGTCGTAGATAAATACAACAAAATAAAATGATACTACTGGCATAAAAAACTGTGGTATTTTCTATATATTATAATAAATGTAAATCTGCTTTGTATTCACGTGCAACTTTATTAGAAGCATCCTCGTAACATCACACCAACAACAGAACATCAATAACATCCTCTCCGCGCAAAGAAACTATCCGAGGACATTTATTATTTATCATTTTTCCAGCTGGGGGGTTTAAACGTATTACGACACAAGGGTCTTGAAGTCTTGTCATGCGTCAAGGGTAAGTAGAGGTGTAATGGAGAGAATCTGGTCATTTTTCCAAGTAAAACATCATTTAGACTGAACCTTTCCCACTGCTGTTGTTGCTACTGAAGGACCTGAAGCAAGCAAGTCATGTGAGGAAACCCAGTAACGTCTCAGAGTTGTGTATGCCGTGAGGAAAGGAATGATCTTAAATTCCTTCAAGCTGATAAGAAGGACTGGTCATCACTTCCTGGAATTGTTTGGCTGCAGTTTTTGCTGCTCAGAGGGGTCACACCAGATACTGATGCTGAAGAATCATGGAACCACATGTTTTTACTTTACTTGTTTAACAGGGTTCACTTTGTCTGTTTATAGAATTATGTGAAAATCTAATGTTTTAGCTATTAATGCTATATTAATGCAAAAATAGTAGGGCTGGGCAACGATTAAAATTTTAAATCGCGATTAACCGCATTATTTCCCTGATTAATCACGATTAATCGCATTGTATACGCAAAATCAAATAATGTATTCAAAAGTAGTGTAAAGTGTACTTTTATTAAAATGTTCTGCTGCCATATAAACTAAAGTGCCATAACATAACACTTTTGACATTGGCACTTGTCAGTAACACATATTTAATGTAAATCTCATCTTAAAAATTGTAAAATAAAATAAAGTTTATTGCCACTGCCAGGGCATTAATGTCAACCTGTTTTTATTAAAAAAAAAAAATGTAAAAAGTCTGCAAACAAAATCCAACAAAATAATTGTGGCTCAGCAAAATCAGAACATTAAAACAGGCAATTTCTGAGGTAACAGCAGAAACTTTCAACGGTGAGTTCAACTTGGCAGTTGTTAAAAATAACCTTGTTTCTGATTGAATCCTCCGTCTGGGAGAACTTTAAAATGAAAATGTCCATGTTAAAGTTCAATAACTTTACCAATCCATGTATCATTCATTCTTTCCATTTTCAATTGTCAATCAAAAATTAAAAAAAATTTAAAAAGTGACATTTTATTAGGTTTTTTGTTTTTTAATCCTACACAAAAAAAAGAAAAAATGCCTGTTTTATATATATATATATATATATATATATATATATATATATATATATCTATATATATATATATATATATATATATATATATATATATATATATATATATATATTTTAGACTTGGATCAAAAATACAAAATGAAAAAACGAGACACAGAACTGAATTTGTTTTATAATCGAGGACTGGACTTTCTGTTGTCATTACACATCTGTGCCACTAGATGGAGCCGCACTGAAGTAACCAGCTAGAGAACAGCAGGACAGTGAACACATGGAGCAGATCTGATGGAACATGGAGGAATGGCCCGAAAGTTTTGTTGCAGTCCAGAATTTTCTTTTTCAGACAGAATTGTTAATATTGCTACCTGAGTTGCTACTCGAACGGTAAAGTACACTGATTTTTACTGTTCTCCATGTCTGTTTTAGCTTTACCGCATGTTTACCTGCCAATTGTCTTCTGGTTCCGCAGCAGCCAGTAACAGACTTTTCAAAACAAAAGCATCTGAGCAACATGCGTTAACGCGCGATAAAATAAATGTCGGTGTTAATAAATTAATGAGTTAACGCGATAATAACACGTTAAATTGCCCAGCCCTAAAAAATAGATAAACTTATTCACTCTGGCTTCAGGTGTTGGCAGTAAACTTCCTGTGACACTAAATGTGAGTAGTTACATTTTTAGCTGATGTAGACAACGTCCCAAAAGGTAAAAGTTAATCTTAGATGAAGTTTATGTAAAGGAGCAAGCCATAAAAAGCGACATTATTGCAAGTCACATTACTGACCTCTTGGCTGCCGGGGGTTATACACTTCAACATCAGTGTCACTATCTTCCTAACAGTCAGTTGGTTTTGGAGAGTGATGGGTGCAGATTAGATTGAGCATGAGAACTCACACTTTGGGAAACTAACACCTAAGGTTCAAAACACAAGAGCACCGGGGAAGAAAACTTGTGTGTTGAATTATGGGACTCAAGGGTCTTCATCTTCTGTGTCTTCTGCTGCTGTCTCAGGGAATTCAACTTGTTCAAGGTAGGCAACTCCTGTTGTTTTCACACCTGTTCATTTTTGAAAGATGCCCCCCCCCCAAAAAAAATAAAAAGGAGATGGATTTTTGAATGTTATTATTATTGATATTACTGTATTATTTTTATGCATCATTGCACTTCTGTTTGTCAGTTGCCCCCCAAGTATAAGGCTGCTGCGCTGATCCTCAGCTTTGTCAGAGCTTTTTTAATAGATATTTTCTAACTGATGCAAAAACATTGGGTAAAGAATCAGAGGTATCAGGCCAGGCCCAACTAACAGAATTTTTTTTTTTTGTATTTACAATAAAATAAAGAATATGTTGTATTTCAGCCCACACATAGATTTTTTTGTTACATAGAAGTACCCACAAAGAGCATCGCCCTATATTCTAATAGTAATGTAATGCATCAAAATGCCTCATCTGGAATTGAATTGCATTAAATTTGGCTGTATAGTTTTGTTTCATAAACCTGCAGAGAAACTCACACAAGCATGCGAGCGAACAGTACCGAAGAGGAAAGCTACAAAACTGTAATATTCCCCCTGTTATTTCTGATAATTGGCTTAAAATGACAACTTAACATACTGCAAGGCCATGAGATGGTGAAGAATTAACTTTGCTTTAAAGGCCAGATCACATGCTTTTAGGTTCAGATGCTGCACTTGGAGTAAATCTGAGTGCCTTTAACAGTCATAAACATAGTCACTCATTTGTCAAAGAAACGGTTAAATATCTTTTTTACTGGAGCGCTGTCGACATCAAACATTAGAAAAATTTTGATAAATAACCAAAGACATGCCTCTTTCTTTTTCTCTCCTTCACCGGTCAGTTTAGAGACTTTGGCTATTTTGTAAAATTTTTGTAGATCTTTGCAGATCTTCTCATTTTAAATTCCTTTTTTCATAATCAGCTGGGTAGTTTTCACTATGGCATTTATTAGTCAAAAATCATGGCTTATAAAATATGTGAAAATGTGGCACATTAAACCTGTTGAGCCTGGACTATACATACCCAGCTCACAGCAGGTCCATCAAAAGACGGACTACATCTGAAAATCTTTCTGCCTCCATTACATGTTCTGCAGGAAGTTGTGGCAGTGACGAGTTTCAGTGCACTAACGGACAATGCATCAACAAAGACTGGAGGTGTGATGGAACTAAAGACTGCACAGATGACTCAGATGAGCTGAACTGTCGTAAGTATTGCAACCACTCAAATTTGAAAGTGCAGCAAATTTCTTGGAAAGTAAAATCAGTGGAAACATATAGTCCAGTCAGCGTGAGGAGTTCTGCTCTTTTGTTCCCTCGTGACAGCACCTCTGACATGCACATCGCAGGAATTTAAGTGTGTGACCAGTGGGGAATGCATCTCACTGGGATTTGTCTGCGACGGGGAGGAAGACTGCGTTGACGGCTCAGATGAAAAAAGAACTTGTGGTACAGTGCAGATGGACTATTCACGTTACAGGAGAGAGATTTTGATTGAGACGTTTCTTTGAAAGATGAGTGTTACAAACTGACTTAATGTAGGCCACTGACTTACTGTAAGCCTACAAAAAAAATAAAATAAATAAAACTACATTATTTCAGCGTAAAGCTTTTATTCAAAATGAACTTCAATAAACCTGTAGTGTATGTAAATAACTTCTATGCAAATAACACCTTCAACAACAAGAGCCACTCATGCAGTCCTGTTCCAGGTGGACGGACCTGTAGTCCAGACCAGTTTACCTGCCGGGACGGCCAGTGTATCCCCAGCAAATACAGATGTGACCACGTGAGCGACTGCGTGGACAACTCTGACGAGAACAACTGCAGTAAGACTTCTGTCTCTGAAGGGACCTTGGTGTTGTCAATTATTCTCCAACGATTTCAGAAACTGAAGAGGTATATTGAATCATAACTCTATAAAAGTAAACTTGTTTTCTGCAGATTATCCAAGTTGTACTCAGAAGACGTGCGCTAACGGGGCCTGTTACGATAACTCCCAGCACTGCAATGGGCTACAGGACTGCAGGGATGGTTCTGATGAATCCAACTGCAGTGAGTTCACAAAACAGCAAATCTGACTGTGACTGTTTTAGAGAAACTTGACTTCCTGTCAGTAAGCAGAATCATGAATGTAATGAAATCATCAGCTGTGAATTTTGCCCTGTGTGCTAAAACATGTGCAAACATAATCAATGTAGTTGTGGAGTCTGCTTCAGCCCCACAACATGAAGTGACTTTTCTTTTTTGACATCTGATTCTTACATTTGTTAGTATACATCCATTTTTGCTTTCTAGACCGGCAAACATTTCAAATAAGGTTGAGAAAGTGAAACTTTTATCACTTTGCAATGTTTTCATTAGTTCTGGCATTAAGGATGCCAACTGAAGCATTTCAGTTATTTTGTTCTGAAACCACATCTTAAGTCGTGGAAATGGACCAGGTTTTTGTTATTGCAGTTTTTATTTCAAATTCTCCACACATTGTCTTTTGTCTGGACTGCAGGCAGTCAAGTCTTGTACCTTTACCCTCTTCAGATGTGCCTTTGTAATGCGTGTTCATTCCTTCTTTCTGGGTTTTGTCATATTGAAAGAAGTGGACATCCCTGGAAAAGATACTGCCTTGAAGGGAGCATGTTGTTGTAAAATCTGCATTAATGCTGCTGTAGACTTTTGCCAAGCACACCATCTGAGAGATTTGAGGCCACAGGTGTCTAGTTCAGATTTTCTGCTTTGCCCTTTATGCACTGAAATTCCTCTTTTCTAGCTTGTTGAACCTGGAAAACTGGATGATGCCTCTTGCTCACAGCAAGGCTTTTTCAAGCAGTCCTTGTGTCATATTAGCAAAACAAAAAACAAAAAAAGTGTCATGCTTTGAGTTGAAGGGAGGACCCAAAATGCAGTTCAAAATAGTGGTTTATTAAAGAAAACAAAGTCCAAACTTAACTGAAAATCCAAAGGTAATGCATCAACAAGGCAGGGAGAGGAGACAGGTAGAGACATCAGGACTAGCAAACAGAAAAGGAAGGACAAGACTTAAATACACAAAGGAGCAAACGAGAGGCAGAGAATTAGGGGAATGAACAGAAGGGAAGTGAAAGTTCACACCACAAAGACAAGACAGACCTTCAAAGTAAAACTGGGAAGGTAGACTAAAGACAGGGAAGCTAAGACGCTAATCAAAACCCAGAAAACGAAAAACACCACAAGGAAGGCATGTTCAGTTCACACCATGACGGAAAGCCATCAACCCATTTGGAAATTTTGTGAACAGTGAAGTGGAGCTCCACTACGACAAGAAAACTTCCACCATAATAAATCTGGCAAGTCAAATCAAAAGAAAAAGGAAAGAGCAAAAATTCCTGTGGTGATTCATGATTCCACAGTGAAGCCTATCAACTCACTAGAATATATAAACCCAAAGAAACAATCTTTCATCCTTTTTACCATAATTACATTAATCAGAAAAAGCTCCAGATTAGTAAAATCATATTAATCTACCATAACTCGCTAAACATTGAATAAACAGCCACCTGTTTGGCTTCTTCTTCTTATTTTTTTTTTTTTTTTTTTTTACTTTGTCTATAAGAGTCAGCTGTCTGTTTTGTAAACTTAGTCACTGTTTCTTATTTCCAGCAAACCAGCACTGCCCCATCCACCAGTTTCAGTGTACGAATGGCTACTGTATCCCACTTTCCTTTGTGTGTGACCACTGGGATGACTGCGGGGATAACAGCGATGAGCAAGGCTGTGGTGAGGACAAAGTCACTTGCAAAAACACTTGAACACAATCAGTTGCTTTTTTTTTCAGTATTGTTTAACATATTCGTCCTTTAGCGTACCCAAGCTGCAGTGGCAGTGAGTTCACGTGCACCAGCGGCCGTTGCATTCCTCAGTACTGGGTGTGTGATGAGTTCAATGACTGTGGGGACTTCAGCGATGAGAGAGGATGTGGTGAGAGGACTCATTCAGAGTTTGGATTATGTTGATGAAGTTACAGTCATGAATATTAAATCTTTCTCAAACAAACAAACAAAAAAAAACTAACTGTGTCATGACCAATAATGTGTAATCTTCAGGTTTAAGATAGTTTGCATTTTAAAATAACAGCAAAATGGGTTCATCTTTTGTCATATTTCTATTATATTTGTCTACCTGTGACTTTTAGATAGTAGCTCACGAGACTGTTACCCCGGTGAGTGGGGGTGCCCAGGCTCAACAATGTGTATACCAGTGGGCAAAGTGTGTGACGGCAGTCCTGACTGCCCTGGAGGTACAGATGAGACCAACAGCACAGCACAGGAAACCTGCAGTAAGTCTGTCTGACATACACTTTTCTCACAGCTTTGAGAGTTCAGCACATGCACGTCCCACAGTGAGATCGCCACAGTTTGTGTCCGTGAACTGAAAAGTTAACTGAATTCAGATAAAATGCATCAAGCTGGCCAGATCTAGAAAGTTGTACATCTTCAGCACTTTCAATACACTGTAAATCTGGCGGTAAAGGTTTTAAACACGGGACGCTCATATAAACACATTTCTCAAAAGTCAGCTGTTGAGACTGCAATATAATCATAACTTCCTTATCATCGCCTTCCGGCACACCTGGTTTAAGATTAACGGTTTTGCTTTGGTACTGTCAGCTAATTATGGCTATAATTTTGGTCACGTTGAAGTTGTTGTGGTGATCTTCTGATGCTACCTTGATGATGATGATGAACTTCAACATGCTATTAATCAATAAAACTGTCATTTTCACTCACAGGCCTGGATCGATGCTCCACTCTGAGCTGTGAGTTTCTCTGCCATCCTTCTCCTCAGGGCGGTGCGTGTTATTGTCCAGATGGCTTTATTGTGGCAAATGACAGCCGCTCCTGTGTAGGTGAGTGCCATTTTTTTTTCTTTAAATCTACATTTTGTTGCACTTCTGATCGAAGCAGATTGTGTCCTGGCTGCTTGTTTCAGCTTTTAACCCGAGTCAGCATCAGAGAGCTGAAGTTACTGGCTCTGGTTTCAGTTTACTGGTACAGATCTTCACCTCACTGGCTTTAACATAAACCATGGTTGTTTGGACTGTTGCTCAGACTACAATGACTGTCAGATCTGGGGGATATGTGACCAGCTGTGCGAGGATCGTCCTGGAACGCACCATTGCAGCTGCGCTGATGGATACTTCATGGAGCACGGTCATATCTGTAAAGCCAATGTTTCAGGTACAGAGACATGACACTGGGCCTTTATATGACACTGATTTACTACTATGAGCTGCATGGACTTTAAAAGGTTTCTCAGAGGATAATTTATTTAAATAAATATTTTTTTGACATAATAAAACTCTTCTTCTAGAATATTTACGAAAAGCTCTTCTTTACCTCCCAAGCTAAATAAAACTAAAAGTTACAGGTGTAACTTTCTGATCTGGATCTGATGTTTTGTGTTTCTTAGAGGGATTACCGCAGCTCATTTTCACCAATGGAGGCGATGTGATGATGGCTGACATACATGGGCGCTTTGTCAGAACCGTGGTGCCGTCCCAGGGCAGAGGTTTTGCTGTCGGAGTGGCCTTCAACTGGCGAAGCAGCATGATCTTCTGGAGTGATACCAGTACCCAAAGGGTCAGTTTGCTTCACTGTCTGATGACATATGTGATACCTCTTTCATCTTTATCATATAGCTTTCTGTCTTAATTAATATAATTGTTTGAGGTAGGTTTGAGTATTTGATTTAAGCAGAATAATACTTTTTAGTCACCGGGAGCTTGACTGGTGACATCGTGACTTATAAGTGTTTCCTCAACCTTTCAATGCCTTTACCAGGTTTACTCTGCCAACTATGATGGGAATAATATCAAGGAGGTCCTGACTACTGCAGCTCACAATGTCCAGAATCTTGCAGTGGACTGGATCAACCTGAAACTCTATGTCTTAGAGGCCAGGGTGGAACGCATTGATATGTGTGACTTTGATGGAGGGAATCGAGTGACACTGGTGGCTGAAAACCTTGAGAGTCCTCATGGCCTCACACTGGATCCCACAGTGGGGTGAGCTTGCATTTTTGAATCTGTCAGAACCAGCCTTGCATGCAGCATACCCAGCCAGCATGTCCATGTGGACCCCATCCGGATTAAAATGGACAAGTCACATGGGTCCCTTATGGTTTCAGTATTGTCAACCCCAAATGGAAAGCCTTTGGAGGCCACATATGTGGGGCCCATGGGAGATACAAGTGCATTAAATGGGCATGGGCTAAGAAAGGGGTAAACTGTGTGAGTCACATATAGTTTCAGTAACAAATGTCCAGATGGGTAAACACAAGTAGGAACACCACAAACCCATGTGTGACCAATTTTTAGCTTATATGGGGCCCACATATATAAATGACTGGGTAGCTTTCTATCCATAAGATAAGACATGAGATGCTTGTCGAAATATCAGATTTTAATTAAATTTCTTATCCTAATCTAACATTGTAATTTAATGTAATGTATGTATTTAATGTGTCTCAGTATTGGTAACAGAGGTACCGATACTGTTATTATTTGTTATATTAAAGTTGTATAGCACCTCTTTTAAATGGTAACTTACTGTCTGCTTGCAGCTACATGTTCTTCACAGACATGGGCACTGGCCATGAGCAGACAAAGCTTGAACGTGCCTTCATGGATGGCAGCAGCCGCGTGGATCTTGTCAAAAGCAGACTAGGCACACCAACAGCAATTACCCTTGATATTGTCACCCAGAGGGTCTACTGGTCTGACAGCCACTTTGACACCGTGGAGACTGTCACATACAGCGGTTTGGACAGGTAATATTTTCATGAAAAATTACTGTCAGTCAATATGACCGAAGAGACATTGCATTTTGTTTTTCTTGATGGTCTAACTGAGGTGTGGTTGCTTATCAGGAAATTAGTCCTCAATGGTGGAACACAGGCTCCACATCCGTTTGGGATGGCTGTGTTTGAAAATCATGTTTTCTTCACTGACTGGACCAAGATGGGTGTGATCAGAGCCAATCGGTTCAACGGCAGCAATCCAGCACTCCTCTATCGTACTGCGAAGCGGCCAGGGCATGTCGTAGTCTCACAACCGGTTGTCCAACCTTTTGGTAAAGAGACACTCTCAACCAGTTTCTGTTTGCTTCTTCAGCTAGTTAAGGATTCCTGCCCAACTAAGTTCTGCATAGCTTCCTACTTCATATCTCTGTAAAGGTTAGCCAAGCCATAGTTTTTAACTGCCCCATAATTATGAAATATTGATGAAGCACTACTAATAAAGTTGTTTTACTTCAATCCTGACTCAAATATTCTTGGGGTCTGTTAAAAACGTGGAGCCTAAATCTCTTATTTTCTCTGTGTCCTGGTGAGCACCTTGTTTGGGCTCCCCCTGGCACTGCTCCCAGCTCACTTAGTGACCCATGTGCTGTGTTGGTCTGCACTGGGAATTTAGAGGAGCAATCTGCAGATGCAGTTTATTCTTGTCTCAGAAAATAGTCATTTTGAGAAAAAATATCTGGAAGATCCAAGTTTGACTGCTTTTTTTTCAAAAGTTTTATTTACTTCTTCATCCATTGTACAACTCTCAAACAGCCTGTAAACTCGGTATAGGACAGTTTAAGACGATTTTGAATGTTTAAAAGTCAGAAGAAGTGCATTATGCATCCTTTAAACACACAGATGTAGACTAGTTTGCTTCATATAAAGTCTCATCTACAACCATTACATACTGATCACAACTGAACCGAACCCACATCTGTCTTGTTTTGCAGTGATGAACCCGTGTGGCCGACACAACGGTGGCTGCCATCACATTTGTGTATTAAGTCACCGCACCGACAATGATGGCTTGGGCTTCCGCTGCAAATGCCGCTACGGTTACGACCTGCAGTCTGATCAGCGGTCATGCTTCAGTGAGTTTCCTGTTTGTTGACGACAGAATGACCTGATGTCGCTGTTCATGTTATTTACTAGATTTTTTTTTTCCTTTTTTGTTTAAATTTAATCATCACAGGTGATGCAGTTATGGAGTTTTCAGTCTAAAATTGACTCATTTATGAATATAGTGTTGCTTACTACAATACAGTCAACTTATTTATCTTCATCTTTTCTTAGAAAATGACAGTAAAACATGAAGGGATTTGTGACTTAGTTGTGCTTACAGCATTCAAACCTGCTGATAACAACTCTTTTTACAGAGGTAAAGGACTACTTGTTAGTGGCCTCCTCTCTGGCGGTGCGGGGAATCCCACTGAACTTATCCCTCCAGGAGGACATCACCCTTCCCCTCTCAGGACTTGGAACATCTTTTGCTGGCGGTGCTGTAGAATTTGATGGGAATGATGAGACTATATTTTACAACGACAGGTCTAAAGGCCTGGTCTATAAGTCAAACCTCAATGGCACTGGTGAGTTTTTAATTGCACTACTGCTATAAAGCTCAGCTAAGATGAAATCAAGTGAGCTCCTCTCTGCATATTTATTTTGGAGGTTATGTATTATTCTTGTGTATTATTTTGTCTTAAATTGTCTTCAATTCTGTGCGTCACTCTTCACTAATTTCTGTATGTACCCTCAGTCCAGCAGATTTTGACAGGCCACAGAGTGGGAATTATTGACGCCATGGCTTATGACTGGACCTCCAAGGTTCTATTTTGGACCAGTAGCACTTACAGGTCTGTCATGGCATTGAGAGTCACAGACAAGTCCAGGCGGGACATTGCCACTGGTCTGAGGTATCCAAAGGGAATTGCGGTGCATCCTAGTGCTGGGTGAGTGCTCAGATTTATGAAGAGTAATCCCTAAAATATTGGTTCATTTGAACAGATTTGAGTTTACTGGGACAGCAACGGAGCTCCAGCATGCACTAGACACGCTACATTATACTAAACTGTCCTTAATATATATATTCAAACTTTGATCCACAGCTTCCTGTTCTGGTCAGATTGGTATCGTCCAGCGGTTATAACAAGAGCCTTCACCGATGGCAGCCATGCCATTCCTCTGGTCAACACAACTCTGGGATGGCCATATGGCCTTGCTGTTGACTATGTGTAAGAATTGATTTATACAATCCCATGGCTAATTTTTAAAAGAGGTAATAGAATCCATGCTGTGATCGGATTCCCTGGTTGACTACTTTTGATTGCTGTTTTTCAGGATGGACAGGCTGTACTGGGTGGATTCCCTCCTGGATCAGATTGGTCACATTGACTTTGAAGGAAATGACAGACAGACATTTACCAACCTCGGCCAGATCACTCAGCCATTCTCTTTGACAGTTTATTCAGGTGAACTTCAAGGTCTTTTGGGTATTTTTGTGGCACAAAGATTTGGCTTTATTCATGGCTTTATTCATTTTTCTTTTCAATCTTGAGTATCAGCTGTGTGTGTGAAGCTTGATTTAACAGCAGATCTCTCAAACATCTGCAGAATTGCAAATTTTGCATTTAGTACTTCAATGATTTTCCTTATGATTAAGTGAAAAGAGAATCAATTAATTACAACAATTATGCTTTAATTTCAGGGAATGTTTTGCAAAGGCATAATATTCAGCAGTTAAATCAAAAAGGTTTTTTTTTTTTGTCCTAATGGTGATCATAAAACAGTTAAATGAACAATGGTATGGTGTTTATGTTCAGTAGGTCCTAATACTACCACCATAATAAAACTAGTCCCTTAAACGAACCTTTTTTTAAACTCTAAAGTAGCTATTTGTGTCTTGTAGACTACTTGTATGTGGCTGACACAAGAGCAAGAGCTGTTTTTGAGATGAGAAAGAGGGATGGAGGAGGAAACCTCATGATCAGAAAAGGAATTACCGGCCTCCTGAATGTCAAGGCCTACACAGCTGACCTTCACAGCAGTAAGTTCACACACAGCCAGATAATGGATTCTTTTTACAGTTGTTATTTTATCTTTTAGTTTAATGGATTCAGTCAGGATAGAATTTAAACAGTGAGGCACAGAAATAACCATCCATGGTACCTGCTGACTGCTTCCATGTCATCCCTCCCACAGCCTTCACCAGCCGCTGTAATACGGTGCCCAACGGACTCTGCAGCCACTTCTGTTTCCCAACTCCCTCCTTCAGCCGGGTGTGTGGATGTCCGTACGGTATGAAGCTACAGTCCAATCAGAGGGACTGCATCAAGGACGATTCTGTTCCTCCACCTGACGACTGTGGTGACTACTCCTTTGAGTGTGACGAAGGACGCTGTCGGCCCAACTCGTACCGCTGTGATGGGATTTTTGATTGTGTGGATAAGACTGATGAGGCCAACTGCACTGACACAGGTACATGTAAATGTGAAGCAACAGAAGATTGCATTTGAGCAAACAATTTTATGAAACCATTTGACGACTCATTTTTTTTTTCACCAGGAGCCACCTGCTCTCCACTTGCTTTCACCTGCAACAACAAACGCTGCATATACTCCAGCTGGCGCTGTGACGGCATAGATGATTGTGGAGATGGTTCTGATGAAACTGACTGTCCCACTCTTGTCCCCAACACTTGTGGGTCTAACTACTTCACCTGCGACAACAAGAGGTGTGTCTCTACAGCATGGGTGTGTGACGGTGATAATGACTGCGGTGATGGCTCTGATGAACACAACTGCAGTGAGTACTTTACTTTATTACCTCTCACAATCAATGAAAATAATACACTCAGATATTATGTTTTAATTTACTGAAAAAAAAAAAACAATTTAAAAAAAACTTAGCCATGTGATTTCCAGATTCAACCATCACTTCATGTCCTCCGGGATACTTCTTGTGTCCTGACCACCGCTGTATCAGCAGCTACTACGTCTGTGATGGAGACCAAGACTGCTTGGATGGCTCAGATGAGAATAACTGTGGTAGAGATTAATTAACCCACGTTTACTGTAGCAAAGACAGAATTCATATTTAATATTTTTCTGTCTTCTAATCTTTTCCATTCTTTTTTATTCTCCTTTCTTCTGTTAGAGTTTAACTGCCAATCCTATGAGTTTGCTTGCGCCAGCGGGGACCAGTGTGTTAGTTCACAGTATCATTGTGATGGAGTGTACGACTGCAGGGACCATTCAGACGAACGAGACTGCCGTATGTCAGCCACACAAACTGATAACGAGTCAAAGTTTGACATTCTGCTGGTGAACATGAAAGCCACTGAAAGCCATCTTTTAAATATCTCTGGCACCTCCAGCCACTCGAGGTCCAGGTCTTTGCCACGATGATGAGTTCCAGTGCCAGACTGACGGCTTCTGCATACCGGACGAATGGGAATGTGATGGCCACCCCGACTGTGAGGATGGATCCGATGAACACAACACGTGCCCCGCGGTCACCTGCAGATCCAACTATTTCCAGTGTGCCAACAAGATGTGCATCTCCATGAGCTGGTTGTGTGACGGTGAGAACGACTGCGGGGACATGAGTGACGAGCAGAACTGCCCCACCCCTCCCTATACGTGCCCGTCTGGACAGTGGCAGTGCCCCACTGACCAGGTGTGCATTGACTTGGACAAGGTGTGCAACGGCCAGAGGGATTGTCCCGATGGAGCAGACGAATCACCTCTTTGCAGTACGTGTCCAAGAAACAATAAAATATTGAATTGAAATTTAACATACAAGAATTTTTTAAAAAAAAAAGTAAATACAAAATGAATGTACAAACTAATGTGCTGTCATGTACTTTCATGAAGACCAAGATGACTTGTGCATTAAACAATGGCGGCTGCAGTGACGATTGCATCCAAGGGCCATTTGGGGCCCAGTGCACCTGTCCACCAGGGTTTCAGCTCCTCAATGACTCCAAGACTTGTGATGACATCGACGAGTGCCTGATCCCCGGTTTCTGTAGTCCAGCAGTGCTATAATGAGAGAGGAAGCTTCAGGTGCCATTGCTCAGATGGGTATCTCCTAGAGCCCGATGGACGCACCTGCAAGGCTGTAGGTGAGCAAAAAAAGAAAGAAATACATGTAAAGCTGCATGAAAAAAATGGTGAATTGATGTAAAGACATCAATTGCATTCTGATCCCAAACCAAACCATTTTATTATTAGAATAGAAAAAAAGAAGCATTAAAGAAACTTGAACCACATTGGTATATAACTGTGATGAGATGAAGCAAAACTACTCATTTTCAGTTTGTACTTTTGCTGTGTCTATGTGCAGTCTTTGTGTAATGAAGAGCTGTACACACAAAGACAAGAGTAATATATTACATTTTCCCGCCCTCAGACCCACAGGCAGCTGTACTTTTGGTTGCTAAGCGTAGCCAGATCATCGCCAATAAGATCAACATGAGTCCACCCCAGATGCAACCAGTCGTCACCGGTTCAAGTATTGTGACCGTGGACTTTGATCGTGTGACTTCCAGAATCTACTGGGCTGATGCCACACAGAAAAAGATATGGAGTGCCTACCAGAACGGCACCGACAGTCGGGAAGTAAGTGAAATAACAGCACACACGTGGTATCGCATCAAAGATGGAAACGTCACCCTGGAAGCCACAGAATATTTGTTCTGTTCGGACTCCCAAAGGAACAGCAGGAACTGAAATGAAGGTTGTTCAACATTTCCTTGTTTTTGTAGGTCTTCTCCAGTGGTCTGATGGTTCCTGAGAGTATTGCAGTGGACTGGGCGGGTCGGAACCTTTATTGGACCGACTCTGTCATGGAGAACATTGAGGTGTCCACTCTGGACGGTCGCTTTCGAAAGGTTCTCCTGAGCAAAAATGTTACCAGCCCCCGCGGACTTGTTTTAGACCCCCGTAACTAGTGAGAGGATGCTTTTAACATGGTTTTTTATTTGATACAAAATATTCAGAATTTTAATATTTTAGCCCCAACGGTCCTGCTGTTGAACGTCTCTATGATTTTCCTTTCAGTACCAACCTGATGTTCTGGTCAGACTGGGGGCAGAACCCCAGAATTGAACAAGCCAGTATGGATGGATCCTTCAGGCGAGTTATTGTCAGCACTAAGGTCTACTGGCCCAGCGGTCTAGCTTTGGACTACACCACACGCAGAATCTACTTTTGCTGACGCTTACCTGAAATATATCGACTACTGTGACTACGACGGCAACAACCGCCATCAGGTCATGGCAAGTGATATGGTACGTTGTGACAAATTGGAGAAATAAAAACCTTAGTTAATTTGCTCTTGTGGAAATAACTTAATGAATGAGTTTAATAAACTAAAGGTGTTGGTAAGCTTGTAGAGTTTTCCGCTTGGTTCGGTTTCTTTTTCCCACTTAAAACCAACCAGGAATGTTCTCACCAGTTTTTGGTCAAATAAGTCTGCCTCACAAACAAAAACTCTAAGTACAAGAAGAAGAAGATTTTGTGTTGTGGAATGCTGAACGTAGATTTGGTTATTACCCTGGTGACTCTATATTGCATATATTTATCCATCTAATCTTCAATTTTTTTCAGTTTCAAATTAAATGTGATTGTAATTGGAAGAGAACATTGTAATGTACAGAACAGATACCCAGCAAAAAGTGCAGGACATTGTATACATTAATTATACAGGACTGCAAGACAGTTTGCAGACCTTCCTTCACTAAAAAGAAGCTTGGGATATCATCATTTAAATATGATAGCTTTAAGCTTAAGTGGAAGTTTCAAGATTGCATATAAGAAACCCTGTAATCACTCACTATAAGTGTATGTGCCCTCACACCAGGTTCTCCAGCACCCGCACGGTATGACCATCTTTGAAGACAATGTCTACTGGTCAGAGCGCTACACCAGCAAGGTGATGAGGACGAACAAGTTCCATGGTGGAAACATCACCACTCTGCTGAATAATATCTACCAACCGATGGGCGTTGTTATGGACCATCCAGTCAAACAACCTGCAGGTAGATTTTGATTAGGCAACAAATGTTTCTTGCAAATCTGTTTTTTTTTTTTTTTTTTGTTTGTTTGTTTTGTTCTTTTTTTAAACAAATGCCTGTGGACTGCTGCATAGCTCAGTGGTTTAAGGAGACCGCCCATGTACAGAAACACAGCTCAATCAGGACAAATTAACTCTCAAGAAAGTTTAGACATTTTCCCAGATTCAGCATGACAGATGTATCAGTTTTTTTGAGAAGGTAAAGTGTTATTTTTAGTCTGAAGGCAGCCGTGTGTTTCTGTATTCAGCCATCAACCCATGCAGCGAGCACCTGTGCACTCAGCTGTGCTTGTTATCAAACGTGAGGCCCAGGTACTACACCTGCCACTGTCAGTCCGGCTGGAAGCTGGATACTGACCAACGCACCTGTATCAAAGGTAGGTTTTCAGCACCACATAGCCTTTCACCAAGTTGAAATAGGTAAATCTCTGAATTAATATTGACTATTGAGTTCTAATATTAACGTCGGTAGAGTCCTTCTCCCTACAACCTTTGAGAGTATCTTTTCTGTTCTTTCCAGATGAGGCTCCCTTCTTGATGGTTGTGAGAGGATTCTGTCATTTTGGGCATTCCTTTGGATCCTGCTGATCAATCCAACAATGCCATGGCCCCCGTGTCTGGCATCACCCAGGGCAGAGACATCGACTTTGATGACCAGGAACAATATGTCTATTGGGTGCAGAGCACTGTGAGTGGACAAATTAAATTGACAAATTGTAGAAAATGCTTTATGACATATGAATAATTAAAGCATTATGTTAACACAAAAGAAACAAGTTATATTAAACAAGTCATATTCCGTGTTACTTTTTTTAATGTCTTCCCTGAGTTAATCATTAGTTAACTACCAATTGTTTTATTCATATATAACATTTCTTGGCTTGCTTTGATGCATGGACTCTTATTTTGCTCTCACATCAGGGTTCCATGTGGCGAGTGAAAACCAGTGGGACCAACAGATCTGAGTTTGCTCCAGCTGCTTACATGGGCTCGCCATCTGGTCTGGCTTTTGATTGGATAACCAGAATAATGTATTACACCAACCCCACTGGCAAAGCAATTGAAGTGAGCACAAAAAACTAAACTGCTGACAAAACATTGTTCTTTTTTTTATCTTTTTATTATGCCGTGTTCATTTATTGTAATGTGTGCCATCCTTACTGTATCATGCTGGACAAATGATCCCAAACCATGGCCATAAAGATTTATCTTCACTTCAAGGAGAACTACCAAGAAAACCTTAAACTCTACTTGATGTTGTCACTTTGGGATTACATAATGAGACTTCTCAGTTGAGAAAGCCTAAATCCACAGATAAACTGGGGGGATCCTCCAAGATGCTTAAAACCTTTGATTATTGTTCTAGATTAGATTAAGGATTATCTTTTCACTGCTTATGTAAAACCTTTGGAGAATATTAAAGCAGAACTGATTTTCATCTTAATCTTGGCCTTTTGTCCTTTTCAATGCAATATCACTTTATTTTTGTATTTATTCTCTGTCTAGGTTATCCGTGTAGATGGAGATGAGAAATACAGGAAGACCCTTATCACCTCAACTGGTAAACCAGAGGGCACTGGGGAGCCTATTGGAATCGCCCTGGATCCAGCCCGAGGGTAGAGCCTTTTTTTTGATTGAAGGGAAAAATAATAATAATTGGGACTTACCTGTCTTGTTTGAAATCACAAGCAAGGTCAAAATAATCAGCTGAGCAAATTTTTGTCAGTTTCTGAGTATAAAAAGGTAAACGAGTATGGGTATTTAGATGTCCATTTCTCAGCAGCTCAATATAAGACTGACTTGTTTTGACATTTATGAAACGTCCGTTGTTTGCCATATCCCCGTTCTCTTTACAGGAAGCTATTTTGGACAGACAAAGGGTCAGACAGTGGAGTTCCTCCAAAGGTTGCCAGTGCTGACATGGATGGAGGAAATCTCAGGAACCTTTACACAGGCAACTTGGAGAATATAGGGTTCATTGCTGCTGACATCTCAGCCATGAAGCTGTACTGGGGTGTTGCAGGCTCAGGGGTGGTATGTACAAAATACCACTTCAACACACGTATTCCATTTCTAATTACTTTACCTTTTAAGGATGTTAAACCTGCCCCTACATGTCTATTTTATTTTTATTTTAATCTATTAAAAAAATGAATCCACTTCTTTATTTCCAAATTATAAAGTTATATCCTTTGATACATAAAAAATGTGTTTTTTAATTAGTGTTGGCTTCCTCTTGCAATATTTATTGGACTTTCTTGTCCTGCCCTGTCTGTTATCATTGTTGAGATTGCTGTGTAAGCAGCATTTTAACTATATGTTGTTATCACACTGAATCAGTGTCTTCCAAAGAGAGATCTGTGAGCCACTTTACCCACATCACGTCACCCATGAAGGGATACATGTGTAGCTTCTTTGTTTTGCAGTTGTGTTATTTGCTCTCTGCACCATCGCAGTAGTACACCAAAGTTGTTTGAAGGCAGAACATTAAGGAAAATGAATGATCTGTATCGCTTGTTTTCGCTTGCTGCTTTCTTTACTGGAAGCAGCTGTGTCTGCAAAGTGCTACAACAGCTGCAACTGCTGCGTTCTCTTTAAATAGTGGTTGTTTCAGACAATGTTCAAGTGCATTTTCCATCTGAGTCACATGAAATGTTTGACTTTAGGTCACCATGGGAACCATGAGCTGCCAGTGAGAACTCTTTTACTGGGACTCATGACCTTGAAAGCTCTGACCGCCAGTCAGAATTAACAGCTGAACAGCATCCTTTATGTTACATGCTCTGTATTCACACAAACATTTACATACATTTTTATGTATCCATCCCAAAATTTTAAGCAGAACGCAAAAGAGCAAGTGTGACTGGAAGCAGCAATCCCGCCGCAGTCTCAGTCTGCTAACGGCTCTTTGGTTGTCCAGATCGAGTGTGGCACCATGGACGGAGTAAGTCGTGTGAGGGTGGTCAATGGCCTGTCCAATCCATGGGGGCTGACCATCTACCAGAACCACCTGTACTACACAGATGTGGACTATGAGGTCATCGAGAGAGTAGACAAGGAGAACGGTGCCAATATGGTGGTGTTGAGGAGCGGCATGTCTGGGCTGCGTGCTCTCAAAGTGCACGCCAGAGACAGTACGTGCATTCTCTGAATTCCATTGTTTTACAAAGTGCAACAGCTTGTGAGTTTTTATTCAGGAATTTAAATTATGCAACACCAGTATGTGAGTGAGTCGGAGTTCAGTATCTTTTTCAGACTCACAGTGCCTCATAGGACTAAGAATTACTTCTGCTATTTTGTGAATGTAGTTTTTCTGTTGATGAAGACTTACAAATAGTCTAAAACTCTATCTCCATCTACTTTAAGGCAGTCCCACTCAATGCATATACACCAAGACAATATTCAAAAAAATGTTTGCATATTGTCAGCTTCTGTACAGAAAATATTGGAATAAATAAATAAATAATTTTTATAAAATTACATGTTTAAATGTTGCTAACTGGTACAGTTGCATTCCAGCTCACTGGGGTCCTATTATCCGGTAATGCTCACCCTCAACACTCTGTCTCTCCCACCTCAGACTCAGCAGGGACCACCAACACCTGCAGCTCTAATAATGGAGGCTGTCCACACCTCTGTCTGCCTAAACCAGGCAATCAAAAGACCTGTGCCTGCACTACAGGATTTTACCCGTCTCGTGACGGCACCCGCTGTGAGCAGTATGAGTCTTTCGCCATCACCTCCACCCAGAAGTACATCCGTGGCTTCCACATAAACAGCTCTGACCACTCTGAGGCAATGGTGCCTGTTGGTGGAAGTATGCTGGCTTTATATTGTTTTGATTTGGGTGTTCAAGACAGTTTTAAATTATAGCAACTTTGCACTTACTATAAATGGGATTTGATTTTTTTTTTTCAGATTCCTATACAAATAAGGACAAGTTGGACCTGCATATAGCATCTGGATTTGTTTACTGGACTGAAAACAGCTCCTACAGCTCATACAAGGGCATTTTCAGGGCTAAAACAAACGGTGGGGGTTATAGCAGTGTTGTCACCTCTGGTGTTGGACAAAAAGGCATACAGGGTCTGGCTGTAGACTGGATAGCAGGTAGGAATCTATTTAACCATACATGCACTGATTATTGCTGTAAAAATAAAAATAAACATGCTGGTATTTCAACAAAAATGTAAAAATTCTGCATTATTAACATAGATAACTTCTTCACATTTGCCCACCTTCTTTCTCAGGGAACTTGTACTTCTCCAATGCCTTTGAAAGCGAGACCTTCTTGGAGGTGCTGGCCATCAACACCACCAACCGGATGGTGCTCTTAAAGAGCACCCAGGACCAGCCCAGGGATCTGGCAGTCAGCCCCAAACTTCGCTACCTGTTTTGGACTGATGGTGGCCAAACACCGAAGATTGAGCGAGCATTGCTGGATGGCACAAACCGCACAGGTGTTGGCATCAGAAAGCCTGGCGTCGCCACGTGGCCTAACAGTTGATTACACTAATGACTTCCTCTACTGGACAGATGATGTTCTTGATATGATCTCCCGCATGGCCTCAGATGGAACACAGAGGCAGATCATTCGGTACGGGAGCCGCTATCCTTCTCCAGTAGGAATGGCTGTTTTTGGGAACTATATGCTCTGGGTGGACAAAAACCTTGGAAAGCTCTTCCAAGCCAGTAAAGACCCAACTAATACCAATCAGCCAGAGGTGAGTAACTTGGTTTTATTTCACACACAGTTTTAATAATACAGTTTCTTATTCATTCAGAACATTGTACATGTGCACGAATTCTGTCCAGAAGTTACTCTTTTTATCATCATGTCCACATTAACTTTGGTTGTTTTCTGTAGCATCTACACCTCAGTTTCAGTTATTTTCATGATTGATTGATCTAGAATTATATTTCTCAGTTAACACATTTGTTGTTTGGTGTATAAAATGTCAGAATTTTGTGCAAAAGCAAAGAAATAAAAATACTCACATTAAAGTTTTATTTCTAAAAAAAAAAAAAAAAAAAAAAAAAAAAAAAAAAGGATTACAGATTTAGCCAAAAAATGTTTGGAATGATTAATCAGGTATAAAAAAAATACTACTGTTTGTTTTTTTTTTACTAGTTGTTACTAATGATTACAGTAACATTTAGCATCAGAATATATGTTATACATCGATAAGGCAAACTGGTTAGAAATATATTTGCTACAATAAAATGTATTTCAGATAAACAGCAGTTAGTATCATAACATATGAGCTAAAAACAACATGAACAGTCTTATTTGCAGTGCAATGAATCAAAGTAATTTGAATATGTAGTGATGCTTATCTGGATGCTTTCAATCCACTAAACGCCAGAAAAATGTTTACTTTGTCACCAGGTAATCCGAGACAGTCTTGAAGGGCTGATGGACGTCACCATCTTTGACTCTCATGTGCAGCCAACATCTGCCAACCAGGTAGGCTTCAACCCATGCCAGGAAGACAACGGACGCTGCCAGCAGCTCTGCTTTGCTATTCCGAACCAGGAGAAACCTAAATGTGGTTGTGCACATGGGTCGCTCCTCAGTAACGGAGTGACATGCGGTTATGGACTAGATGAGTTTCTAGTTTTCACAACAGACTACACGTTGAGTAGCCTGAGACTAGACCCGACTGATCACAGCTCTCCCTATCCAACGGTGACCGTGGGCTACGGTGTCATAGCACTGGATTACGACTTCAGGCAGAAGCGAATCTTCTTCAGCCAGTATACAGGAATAGGTCGAAGCAGGATTGGCTATATCACCACAACATCACCTGCAAGCCCAGCTGTCATTATTGCTTCAAGTGAGTTTGGCATTTCCACTGCTTGTATTCCTTCCTGCCACTGTATTTAATCTTTCCATCCTCTACTTACTGTTTAGACCTGAATGACCCTGAGGGATTGGCATATGACTGGATCAACAAGCGTGTTTACTTCACTGACTACTATAGCCGTAATGTCCAGTCGATAGGGGTGGATGGGTCCAACCGCTCCATCATTGCTCATGCAAACCGCCCCAGAGCCATCATTGTTGATCCATGCTACGGGTAAAAACAGCTAATCCTTATTCTATATGAAAAAATAAATAGAATGAAAATGACTTTCAGCGATTTATGTTGTTCAGTCTAGTCACAGACCTCTCCTTTATGTCATGGTTTTCTCTTCCCAGTTACATGTATTGGACTGATTGGGGGTACCCAGCTAAGATTGAGAGGGCCACGCTGGGTGGAAACTTCCGAACCGCCATCATCAACAGCAGTCTGACAACACCCAACGGCCTGTCTCTTGACTATGAGGACAGGATGCTCTATTGGGCCGATGCCTCACTGTAAGAGCAGATTTTTCTATGCTATACAATGCAATTAAAGGCGGGAAAGTCATATTTAATCTTTGGTCTTTCTCCCCTTACTTGTCGCAGAGACAAGATTGAGCGAGCCACGCTCACTGGTGAAAACCGTCAGGTGATTTTGATTGGAGTGCAGTATCCATTTGCCTTGACCGTCTTCCAGCAGGAT
The DNA here is from genome assembly GCA_018398805.1 of Hirundichthys speculiger. Classification (NCBI taxonomy): domain Eukaryota; kingdom Metazoa; phylum Chordata; class Actinopteri; order Beloniformes; family Exocoetidae; genus Hirundichthys; species Hirundichthys speculiger. Next base: position 168,537 of record JAGFBZ010000443.1, on the reverse strand, counting down.
ATCTTCTGGACTGACTGGACAGAGAGAGCCGTCTTTAGGGCTGGGAAGGATGATGGCTCTGGTGTCACAGTGCTAGCCCAGGACATGCTGTACCGGCCAAATGACATCCATGTTTATGCTGCGTCCAAGCAGGAGAATTGCTCCAACTCATGTCAGCAATTCAATGGGGGCTGCAGTCATGTCTGTGTTCCTGGTAAGATCAGATTCATCCTACTTTTTTTTTTAGAAAAAGGCATTAAATCTTCTAAATGCTCCAATAAAACTGCACATTAATAGACACAAAAGGATAGCAATGATATAGAAAGATCAGGCCCCATGTTTTTGTGTGTGAATTTGCATCTTTTCATTACATAGATGATTTAAACTTATATGACACACACAGATAAACACAGTCCTGTTAATTAATGAGACAAATATATCTGGTTCTCTTTGGTCTCTCTTCATTAACAAACCCTTTCACTTCCACATAATCTCTTTTGCAGGTCCAATGGGCCCTGAGTGCCAGTGTCCCTCATGAGGGCAGTTGGTACCTTGCAAATAATGGCAAAGACTGCATCAAAGACAACGGGAAACGTTGTCAGTCTAACGAATTCACGTGTCTGAATGGAAACTGTATCTCAATACGCTGGACGTGTGACGGCTACAATGACTGCCAGGATAATTCAGATGAGCTCGAGAGAGTGTGTGGTGAGAAATCAGGATTTTGACAAAGGTATTGTCACTCTCTCCTGGCTTGTAAGTTTGTCTGAAACTTCATCTTATCCCACTCAGCCTTCCATACCTGCTCAGCCATGGACTTCACCTGTGACAACGGACGCTGCGTCCCACTAAGCTACGCCTGCGACTACACAGACGACTGCGGTGACAACAGTGATGAGCGGGGCTGCCCCTTCCCCACGTGTAACCCTGCCACAGAGTTCACCTGCATCTCTGGGCGCTGCATCAATGCAGCCTTCGTCTGCGACGGCCACAATGACTGTCGAGACAACACTACCTCTGATGAAATCAATTGCCGTAAGTGATGATGAGGCTGCACAAGAGTTCGATTCATTAAACGATCTTTCTCAGTCACTAAAGTTAAGGCAAGGCATGTTTCATTTTCAGTTCTGGTGTTGCGCTTGTCTTTGTGAGTCTGTGTTGCTGAATAAAAGATCACCAAACATCCATCAAATCCTGTGTGTGTGATCTTATGCACTCCTTTATCTTCTCCAGCTGACCGCATATGTCCGGAGGGCCAGGTCAAGTGTGAAGGAACCAACATCTGCATCTACCCTGAAAGCCTATGTGACGGCTTCAACAACTGCGGGGACAACAGTGATGAGAATCCTCTTTTCTGCGGTAAAATAAACTCTGAACGAGAGACTGTGGGGAGAAAAAAAAAAAGAGACGTGCTTGAATTCTGTAGAATCACCTGTTTTGGGTTTAACAGCTGCATGTCGATAAAGATCTAAGTGTATTTGTTGTCTTTGTGTTACTGTTTTACAGCGAGTCGCACATGCCAACCAGATCAATTCCGTTGTGATAAAGGAAAGTGTATCCCTCAGTCTTGGGTTTGTGACTCCTTCGAAGACTGCAGTGATGGAACAGATGAGCCTCCCTCCTGTGGTAAGATGTCTGATACGCACAACTGACAAGAAATTTCTGACAGAAATGAGGTGGGGGAGTGACTTCGGTCTTTGTCTCTGTGCAGAGGATCAAATCAGAACATGTAATCCAGAACAATTCACCTGTACCAATGGGAACTGCATCCCTCAGTCGCTGGTTTGTGACGGCAACAATGACTGTTGGGACAACAGTGACGAGGCTCCAGAACTGCAGTGTGGTGAGACACATGTTAGATATTTGTAACACTGTCTCAGGATAACACTACATGTCTTATGTGATTTTTTTTTTTTAAGCAAGACAATTAAACTGTAAGTAATATTGTTTCCTCATAACTCAGTTCTATTTTAATTGTTAATTTGAAATGGATTTACTAAAGATCAAGTGTGTTGTTGAAGTTGAAGCACATGTTTTTGTTGCTTGGTGTGTGATTTTGAGAGTTTCTATGGCATTATATTGTTCATCTATCCTTGATCCCGCCCCTTCTCTGTCCCTTGTAGGCCAGCGTACCTGCAGTCCCAACCAGTTCACCTGTCCAACCTGGTATCCAGGCAACCCCCGCTGTGTGCCTTTAAGCTTAGTGTGTGATGGGGAGAAAGACTGCGCCAATGCGGCCGACGAGCTTCAGAACTGTCCCAACCGGACCTGCCATCTGAACGAGTTTGCCTGTGCTAACGGGCTCTGCATCTTCCTCCCATACCAGTATGTGTTTATAAGTGGACATGAATTTAGCAAAATGGAAAGTAAGTCTTTCATCAGTGAATTACGAGGTGCTCTTCCCTCCTAGCTGTGACCGTGTGAATGACTGCGGAGACGGCAGTGATGAGTTGGGCTGTAAGTATGACACATGCGGCAGCGACCAGTTCACGTGCGGTAACGGCGCCTGCATCCCCTCCTACTTCACCTGCGACGGGGACAGCGACTGTACGGATGGTTCAGATGAGGCTGAGAGCTTGTGCACTACGCCCCAACCTACCTGCTCTCCCCAGCAGTACTTGTGCAAGTCTGGAGAGTGCATTGATAATAACAAGGTGTGCAATGGGCAAAAGGACTGCCAAGACAACAGCGATGAAAAAGGCTGCGGTGGGGATCTTTTTTTGTTTTGTGCTTCCTCTCTCTGCCTATATTTAATGTAATATAACATATTGTTACCCACTTATTGTTGCATTTAATAAATTCCATCTTTTCTGTTTAGGAGTCAATGAGTGTCTCAGCCCATCCGTTCACCAGTGCGCTCAACTCTGCACCGACACCCTCACCAGCTACTACTGCTCCTGCCACCCAGGCTACCAACTCATGCCAGATGGCAAAGCCTGTGAGGACCTGAATGAGTGTCTCAGCACACCTGCTGTCTGCAGCCAGATCTGCGAGAACACTGTTGGCTCATACCACTGCAAATGCGCTCCAGGGTACATCCGCGAAGCGGATGGACGCACCTGTCGTCAGAACAGCGGCATTGCTCCATACCTGTTGTACAGTAATCGCTACTATATCCGCAATCTGACCACCGACGGGTCACATTTGAGTATAGTCCTGCAGGGGCTGTCCAATGTGGTGGCGTTAGACTTTGACCACGATGAGAAGAGACTGTACTGGCTGGATGCAGGAGCTGGAAAGATTGAGAGGATGCGTTTTGATGGCAGTGACAGAGAGACGCTGGTGGACAACAATGTAGGAGGAGCTGAGGGGCTGGCAGTGGACTGGGTAGGAAGGTGTGTAAAAAGGGATACGTCTAGTTAAAACATCGGAGCTTGCACAACTCATTACAGTGAAATGAATACGTTTTTTTTTTTCCTCTTGCAGGAAGGTATACTGGGTGGATGGGTATTATGGCTCTATTCATGTGATGGAGCTGGATGGGCGCTACCAGAAGAAGCTGCTGTCAGGAGAGTTCACAACTGGAAATGACACATATATTATCACCAAACCACGTGCTGTGGCCGTCAACCCTAAATTTGGGTATTCATGCACACACAGTCACACACCAAAACCATTTGTGTTTGATTGCTCCTATGACACTCGATAATTGATGGAGCAGGAACAGCTAGTAAAGCCCAGGAATAATAATGCTAATAAAATGCCACCAGGAATATAATGATGTGAATTATCCGCTTCTTTGCTTCTGGCTGAGGATTTATAATAGTAATAATCTGCTTCATTTTTCCTTTGACTCCTTTGTTTGAACTCTTTATCATCCCTACTGTTTTCTCCCATCTTATCCTTTTTTCTCCCTTCAGATGGCTCTATTGGACTGACTGGGCAGATGCAGCCTATATTGGCAGAGTTGGCATGGATGGAATAAATATTAGTGCCATTATCACAACCAAGCTGGCATGGCCCAGTGCTCTGACTATTGATTACACCACCAATAAGATCTTCTTTGCTGATGCCCATCTTAACTTCTTGGAGTGAGTTGTGGGATCAACACAAAAGTTGATATTAATTACACTACACACACATATATATGTGTGTAGCATAGTCATGACAGCATTGTCATTCTTTCTTTGTTTTTTCTTCATCCTTTCTGCATTTTGTTTAAACTGTTCTGCATGTCTTAGCTTTGCAGACATGGATGGCCAGAACCGACACCGGGCCATCGCTGGTACACTTCCACATGTGTTTGCTGTTTCCCTGTTTGAAGACTGGGTCTTCTGGACGGACTGGAATACGCATACGGTGGAGAAAGCCCATAAGTACACTGGCGAGCAGCGCACAGTCATGGGCAACAACACACATCGTCCCCATGACATTCATGTCTACCACCCCTACAGACAACCTCGAAGTACGCACATGATAATAGCATTCGCTTCAGTTCCTCGTGTCCCAACAGACCACACCGCTCATTAATTCTTTATTTCCCAGGTGAAAACCCTTGTTCATCCCATGATGTGACCTGCAGTCATTTGTGTTTGATTGCACCTGGTGGGGAGCGAGCCACCTGCCAGTGTCCAGATCATTTCATTGGTTTGTTAGTGGGATTCAGGGTCCAGTGTGTTGCTGACTGCTCCAGCACCCAGTTCCGCTGTGGGGACAACGAGAGGTAGTTACAGAAGATTTCACAGTCTTCATCCATTAACGGTTGAATTTTGATTATGTGATTTTATTTCTTGTCAGATTATTTACAATTTAAATATTAATTTCACTTTCTCCTGCGCTTAGATGTATTCCTATATGGTGGAAGTGTGATGGCCAATCAGACTGTGGTGATGGCTCGGATGAACCTCAGACCTGTCCACCTCGCCACTGCCCCGTTGGCCAGTTTCAGTGCCAAGATGGCAGCTGCACCTACCCTGGTTTCATGTGTGACGGCGAGTCAGACTGCCCCGACGGTTCAGACGAGGATGCTGCCCTCTGCAGTACGGCAATAAAAATTATTGGAACAGTTAAAAACTCCTGTGCAGAAAATACTTGCTGAATTAAAATATCAGCCATGATCATTTTAAGAGCTTCTCAGATTGTTGTTCTGGATTTCAGTCCATACTTTGTGTCCCTGCAGGTGATCACCGGTGCGAAGTCAACCAGTTCCAGTGTAAAAACAAGAAGTGCATCCCTGTGTCCTGGCACTGCGACGGAATGAATGATTGCTCGGACGGCAGCGATGAGGATCCAGAAACATGTGCGCAGAAGACCTGCTCCCCGGGGCAGTTCCAGTGTGCCAACGGCCTCTGTCTACCATCGAGCTATGTGTGCGACGCCCAGGACGACTGTGGAGACGGATCTGATGAGCCATATGAAACCTGCAGTAAGTATCGCATTCAGAGTCATTTAAACAGGTGAGAAAATGATTCCCCCTAAAAGCATATTTGAAAGTAGTACATAAAGTCTCTGCTGGGTCATCTGAGTGAATTAGTGACTGTTTGTTGGATTTTTATGAATATATGTGGCACCAACCTTTTGTCTTTTCCTCTTTTACTGCTGCCATTCTGTCTTCCTGACTCCCATGTTCTCTATTCTCTGTCTCATAACCATTCACACCCGTGTCCCCAGATCTCACCTCTGATTTATCTCTGTCTCCCTCTTGCTCAGTGGGTCCAGACTACAAGTGTAATGAGGAAACTGAGTTCTCCTGCAAGACGAACTACCGCTGCGTTCCTCAGTTCGCCCGCTGTGATGGCACCAATGACTGCCTTGACAACAGTGATGAGGAAGGCTGTGGTCAGTGTTTACAGTGTGAATTCAGGGCTGTTAATAGGAGAGTCCATATCGTACCACATCCAGGCCGTATGAAGTTCAAGAAAATTGAACGTTTAGGAAGAGGAAGCTACACCGTGTATCTATTTTACCCTACCTTGTACTACATAGAAATCCTTGCGTTCTACATCTTAAATATCACTATGTCGGCATGGGACACTCTCTTTTTTTTATGTTCAACAAACATTTTCTGCTGCTTTCTGTCTTTATTACTCCAACAGAGGAGCTGACTTGTGACCCTCTTGGAGATTTCCGCTGTGACAACCACCGCTGTGTTCCTATCCGGTGGAGGTGTGATGGCAACAATGACTGTGGCGATGCCTCAGACGAGAGGAACTGTCGTAAGTGTCAGATTCTCTTCACAGAATAACTGCAAACCAGGACACATTAAAAGGAGATGTACAGTATGACCATTAGATTTTGGACTTTTTTTTTCATTTAGATCTTTTTGATCTGATTGCTTATTCATTCATTCATTCATCAGAGTTTAACACCATCGGTGCAGCTCTGCCTTGTATAAAGCCTTTATAGCGTTCAGTGTAAACAGTCTGACCTCTCCCTGATCCCTTACTAAACACTCTGTGGTTGTGCTCTCCAGAGCCGAGGCCATGCTCTGAAAGTGAGTTTCAATGTGACAGCGCGCAGTGCATCCCTGGAAACTGGGTGTGTGACCACGACAACGACTGCGGGGACAACTCAGATGAGCGAGACTGCGGTGAGTCGCATGCAAACTTCCCTTGCTCACGATGTTCCCGGTGGCCAGCGCCGCGCACTGACATCTCTGCTCTCCTGCAGAGCTGCTCACGTGTCGCCCGGGCTCATTCCAGTGTGACTCGGGTCACTGTATCCCCGCTGCTCTGCTGTGTGACGGCTGGCCCGACTGTCAAGATCTGTCAGACGAGACCAGCTGTCGTAAGTAAACAACATGAAACCTGCTGGCAAACTGCCACACCTGTACTGTGTTTTCCAGCGCTGCTGCTTGAGGAGACGAGAGAACGTTTACAATGTCACTGGTCACACAGGATTTTTCATTTGCTTCCCCTGCATTAATTATATTTCTTTACTGACCACTGTCATAAAAACACAATGCTTGACAAAAGAATATAGCTAAAAGTGAGTTTGTTATAGTGTGTTTATTTTCCCGTCTTTCCAGATACATGTACACAAATTTTCTGACTAAAATATTTACTTATTCAAAAGTACTTTTGAACATGTCTACAAATACAAATACAGACCAATGAAGTGCTTTAAGTATTGGAGGAGCTTCCAGTCACTTCTCAATAAATTAGCTTATTGGGGATCTTTGAAGTAAGGATGTTTTCAATTTTTTTTTTTTTTTTTAGTTTTAGCAACAACGTATCACTATCTCTCTAATTCATCAAACCGTTCCAGCAACCCGTTTCCCAGGAGGCCGTTGGTGTCCTCCGAGTCAGTTCCAGTGTGCAAACCGACTGTGTGTGAGCCAGGGCTGGGTGTGCGATGGCGTCGACGACTGTGGGGACCGCTCTGACGAACAAATCAGTCTATGCTGTGAGAAAAATGCCCTTAATTATACGTGCTAAGAGTCTGTGAAAAGTGTTCTTGTCTTTTAAGTGTCTGATTAGAAGCTTAACCCATTTAATGGTAATAGCCATTACCTTCTTCGTCTTCCCTCATCGCTTTTCTTTGATAATTTTTAAACATTTGGTTAAATAAAACTATCAAAAAATACCATTACAAAGGAAAACAACTTATATTTGGACTCACATTTGTTTGACTAGTGAACATCACCTGTGAGATGCCGGAAAGGTTCCGCTGCGCCAACGGCTACTGCATTTTCTCCGGCCTGCTGTGCAACAAGAAAGATGACTGTGGAGACGGAAGTGACGAGAACGAAGACCTCTGTAGGTCCTCCACTCATGCACGTCACAATCTGCAAAGTTTACGAGCACATCTAATCTAGCATATTCCACTTAGATGCACTGTGCTTTCACATCTTTCACATGCAGTAAATCAAGTTAAGTGCACTGTTTTTCAGAATTGGCAAGCTTTAGTCTAAACCACGCTGATGCTCTGAACTATCGAAATGGCAAATCCTGAAATGACATCCGTGACAAGTCACAAAGCCTTGAGCATACACGGGATAAGGAAATAGCCTATTTTATGGAAATGGTACACAATCAGCTTAAACATCAATCAAATTATTTTAGAGCAGATTTAATAGTTAGGTGCAGAGTGAAGATTGACTCTGTCTAGCTCATCTGAATCTGCACTGTCTCTTGTGTTTTAGTGCACAAGTGCAGTATATCAGGGTGAGACTCAACTATTTACTGTACATACACACGTGGACAAAATTGTTGGTACCCCTCAGTTAAAGAAGGAAAAACCCACAATTTTCACTGAAATCACTTGAAACTTACAAAAGTAACAATAAATAAAAATTTATTGAAAATCAAATAATCAAAATCAGCCATCACTTTTGAATTGTTGATTAACATAATTATTTAAAAAAAAAAACAAACTAATGAAATAGGGCTGGACAAAAATGATGGTACCCATAACTTAATATTTTGTTGCACAACCTTTTGAGGCAATCACTGCAATTAAACGATTTCTGTATTTGTCAATGAGCGTTCTGCAGCTGTCAACAGGTATTTTGGCCCACTCCTCATGAGCAAACTGCTCCAGTTGTCTCAGGTTTGATGGGTGTCTTCTCCAAATGGCATGTTTCAGCTCCTTCCACAGATGTTCAATGGGATTCAGATCTGGGCTCATGGAAGGCCACTTTAGAATAGTCCAACGCTTTTCTCTCAGCCATTCTTGGGTGTTTTTGGCTGTGTGTTTTGGATCGTTGTCCTGTTGGAAGACCCATGACCTGCGACTGAGACCAAGCTTTCTGACACTAGGCAGCACATTTCTCTCCAGAATGCCTTGATAGTCTTCAGATTTCATTTTACCTTGCACACATTCAAGACACCCTGTGCCAGATGCAGCAAAGCAGCCCCAAAACATTACTGAGCCTCCTCCATGTTTCACCGTAGGGACAGTGTTCTTTTCTTCGTATGCTTGGTTTTTGAGTCTATGAACAAAGAGTTGATGTGCCTTACCAAAAAGCTCCAGTTTGGTCTCATCTATCCAAAGGACATTCTCCCAGAAGCTTTGTGGCTTGTCAACATGCATTTTTGCAAATTCCGTCCCGCTTTTTGATGATTTTTTTCAGCAGTGGTGTCCTCTCCCATGAAGTCCACTTTGGCTCAAACAACGACGAATGGTGCGATCTGACACTGATGTACCTTGGCCTTGGAGTTCACCTTTAATTTCTTTGGAGGTTGTTCTGGGCTCTTTGGATACAATTCAAACGATCCGTCTCTTCAATTTGTCATCAATTGTCCTCTTGCGGCCACGTCCAGGGAGGTTGGCTACTGTCCCGTGGGTCTTGAACTTCTGAATAAAATGAGCCACTGTTGTCACAGGAACTTCAAGCTGTTTAGAGATGGTCTTATAGTCTTTACCTTTAAGATGTTTGTCTATAATTTTTTTTCGGATGTCCTGGGACAATTCTCTCCTTCGCTTTCTGTTGTCCATGTTCAGTGTGGTACACACCTTTTCACCAAACAGCAGAGTGACTACTTGTCTGCCTTTAAATAGGCAGACTGACTGATTATGAGTTTGGAAACACCTGTGATGTCAATTAAAGGACACACCTGAGTTAATCATGTCACTCTGGTCAAATAGTTTTCAATCTTTTATAGAGGTACCATCATTTTTGTCCAGCCCTATTTCATTAGTTTGTTTTTTTTAATAATTATGTTAATCAACAATTCAAAAGTGATGGCTGATTTTGATTATTTGATTTTCAATACATTTTTATTTATTGTTACTTTTGTAAGTTTCAAGTGATTCCAGTGAGAATTGTGGGTTTTTCCTTCTTTAACTGAGGGGTACCAACAATTTTGTCCACGTGTGTATATGTGCATATGAGCACGATGCAGTATTGCACTCATTGCACTTTTTTGACAATTGAGTAGTAGTAGTGGAGAAAACATTCAATCTTAAACTTGCCATGCTGGCATTTCCTTACATGAGTTGTATAAACATTCAACTTTCCCTGCAAGTTGGTGACGTTTCATTTCGTCTGTGTTTCCCAGGCCGTGAGCCCACTCTGGCCCCCTGCACACTGGAAGAGTTTAAATGCACCAACGGACACTGCGTGCCCCTGCCGTACGTCTGCGACCACAACGACAACTGTGGGGACCGCACCGATGAGATTGGCTGCAGTCAGTAACACGCATGAAAGCACCCTTCTAGACACTGGCAGCATCCTGATTTCATTTTAGATTCATCTGTGATTATGTGTGTTTCTGACAAGGACAGACATAAGTGTGAGCTTGCAATTGTCCCCTCAAGTTTCAAAATGTCTTCTTCAAACATTATAGGCAGAGATTGAAAATGTTTTGGGTCCATTAGAGAACATGTGATTCTAGCTGGTGAAGGCTCACAGATGAGACCACCCAGGAGCATTGCTTCTAACCCTAAATGATGAGAAAAGATCTAGCTTTACGTGAGAATGGATCCCAATATTTCACAATAAAATGTTCTTAACAAGAAACTACGAATGAGGTTGGTCATCATGTTAATAGGATTTAGTTTATATTACTGATTAACTCCTCTGATGGGGTTTGCATGTACTCGAGTGTGCAGTTTTGGTTGATTATCATGACATGATGATGATAAACATGGAAAATCATGAGAAAATTAAATCAAAAATAAAAAAGATGTTCTCAGCTTCTAAGTACAGTGGTACAGTGATGTTTGAGTGCATCCACACAGAACAATTTTTAGTCTCCTCTCACATGTATTTGAAGAATAAAATATGCTCTCAAACCTTAATCAGTCCAGCTGCTGTCTCCTTGAGCCACTGAAATTTAACTCCACTAAAGTAAAGCCAGCGAAAGGATCTCAAAGTGCATATTTATCACCGTCTGATTTTTCTGTGGCTCAAGCCATCAACATTATTTCATTGTATCTAACAACCCGTTCTGTGTTGTCATCTAGACTTTGGTCCTTGACAGAAACTGTGAGGAGAAGCTGTGCCAGCACGAGTGCACCAACCTGAACGGCACCGGCTTCATTTGTTCCTGCAGACCTGGATACACCGTGGACCCAGACAGCACGTACACCTGCCTGGGTACACACACAACTCCCACCAACACACCTGTCCAACATCAGGGGTTAAAAGTGCCCATCACATCTCCAGAGAAGAGCAAATATGACCAAAGTGGCACTTCTGTCAGCTCTTACTGAAGGTAACCACTCCTCTGTCATCACTTTCAGACATCAATGAGTGTGAGGAGTTTGGCACGTGTCCTCAGGCCTGTAAAAACACCAAAGGCAGCTACGACTGTGAGTGCGTCCCTGGCTACAGGAAAGTGGGCAACGGCGACATGTGTGAAGCTGAGGGTGAGCAGCGTGGAGAAAAATGGTCTCTTAGGTTCAGTGAATTTGTTATTTGGACATATTTGGATATTAAATCACGTGTCAGTTTGAATGTGTGAATATCTTTTTCTCCTACAGGAGCTTCTCCCCTGCTTCTTCTACCAGAGAACATTCGTATCAGGAGGTTCAACCTGCAGACGGAGGCCTACCATGACTTCCTCCAAGAAGAGGAGCACATCATGGCACTGGACTATGACTGGGACCACAACAACACCGGGTTCAGTAAGTCACACCGTTTAAACTTAGACTCAGCAAGAAAAACAGAGGTTGCTGCATCTGTGGAAAATAGAGAATCAATTTTGATCTTGTTTGGGTCTTTTTTTCAGGTATGGTGTACTTTACTGTTGCCAGTAAGGGCTCTGTAGCAGGCGCCATTAAAAGAGCATACATTCCCTCAGTGGACGATGGCAGTAACAACATCGGCGCTTCTGTTGAACTGGACATCAAATACATCACCAAGCCAGACGGCATCGCTGTGGACTGGGTGGGCAGGTAAGTTTGTCTGTCAGCCGTCTTTGGCTTCAAACTGAATCATACTCTGGAAAAACTGGACAATTTTAAATCTGAAACATTCAAGTTCAGAAATAAATACTTTGTAAGTTAAGGAAGTTCTTAACGCACCAAAACTGATTCATATTTGGTCTTATTTTAGAAACCTGTACTGGGCAGACTCAAAGCTGAAGAGGTTAGAAGTGGCCTTGTTGGATGGACGTTACAGGAAGCATCTGGTCAAGACTGAGCTGGGTCATCCATCTGCCGTGGCGGTCAACCCTCGGCTAGGGTAAAATGGATCACTAATAATGGCTTTTTCTTTTATTTTAAATATTCAAACTTTCTTGCAATCGTTGCTTTGAGGCACTGAATTAAAATTTAAGTCAGTCCCTCACACAGTGAAGACGCTAAATGTTTTATTCATGTTTTATTCATCTTTTTTTTATTTTTTATTTATTTGTTTACCTTTATTTAACCAGGAAGGTCCCACTGAAATTAATAACCCTTTTTTCAAGGGACACCTGACCAAGATAATCAGCACCAATTACAAAACACAGGAAGGAATTACACAGCCATGAAATAACTCATTAAAATCAGAAGCAAGAAAAAAAAAAAAACAGGAAAGGTGATGAAATCTGACTCGTGAACACATTATATAAAACATGTACATGTTACAGAACTGAGTTCACAGTCCCTCTATTTGGGTTTAAAGCAGCCCAGGGAGATTAGCTGTGTGAGTTTCTGCTCATTTTGGAATATATCCCATATATATCAGAAATATATTTACAATATATTCATACAAATCTACACACATACATGAGATTTTGAGATGAAATTCCAACCAATCCCCATTTATTGGGCCTATGTAGAGATATAGGAGGTGATGAACTTAACATAACTCTCCTCCATTGAATCAGAGCCTGGAGGTGGAAACTGTGGAGGAGGAGCCAGATTGGTGGGCAAAACATATCAGAAGTACTTCTGATATCTTTTTATATCTTACAGAGACAAATACTCCTTGCTCCTTGTATTCAGTAGGTCTCTGAACAAGATGGGGTCATTGGAATAAACCACACAGAGGGGTTAAAGCAAGCATAAACACTGCCTAAGATGACTGAACCATCTCCAGAAGGGGGCCCTCATTTTTGTGTCGTGTGCTTGCTACTTAGACCGGATTTCAGCTGCAACTTAAAAAACAAATGTTCATGGATTCAATAAAGACAGTGATGAAATGTCAGCCAGCTGTAAGATTTCTATTATTATGGATAGTAAAAACTGCATTGTCAGAGTCCAGAGCTTGAATTTCTTCTGTGCCTCTGCAGGATGCTGTATTGGGCAGACCGAGGGGACACGGCGAAGATCGAATGTTCTTGGCTGGATGGACAGGAGAGAAAGGTTCTGGTGGCTGATGGCCTGGGCTGGCCCACTGGCTTGTCAATCGACTTCACCAACGATGACAGGATCTACTGGTCCGACTCCAAGGAAAGTCGCATCGAGTCCATCCTGCCTTCAGGAGAGCAGCGCAGAACTGCTGTTTATATAGGTGAGGAACAGAGAAGCAGGTCTATAAAAGAGGCATCAGCTGAGATGATCACTATTATTCTGTCTGGAGAACATGCTCCTATAAAATCACAATCTTTAAACTTTCAGTATGACACTCAATAATTGGTGCATTTCTGTGAATGGGGCTTGTTCTCAAACGACTGTACTTGGCTTAGATGTGAGAAACCCCTTCAGTGTGAGCGTATTCGAGGACCACGTCTACTGGAGCACTCAGGAGAAAGGGGAGGTGTTCCGACAGGACAAGTTTGGCCGTGGAGACAAAACCAAGCTGCTGACTGCAGGGCCCTGGCTGAGCCAGGTCTCTGTGTACCAGCAGCAGAGATACAACTCCATCGCCAGTAAGGTCCACACTCACACATCACAAATTCAGTACGTTATCCTGTTTCAAATGTGTAGCATAAGATGAGAGAGAAGTGACATTTTCTTTTTCCATGTTTACTATTTGGGCCACGCAGGTCATGTTTTTTTCCACTTCATTTTTATTATATTAGGATTCCAGTAAGCACTACGAATATCCAGTTGAATAATTCACCAAAAGAGTTGCAGTATTGTGCAGAAATGAGGAATATTCATCTTTTTACTTGCAGTGGTAAATCCATGTAAGGGAACCTGCAGCCACCTGTGCTTGCTCCGGCCTGGAGGATACACCTGCGCCTGCCCTGAAGGAGCCAGCTTCTCTCCTGGCAGTAGCACCGAATGTGACGCAGGTGTTTAATAGTTTCATTACTTCCTTTGTTGCCTCGAAGGCAGCAAAAACTATAACAACTTGTTTTTCTCCCGTTTTCTTTCATGAATTTATGCATCAGTTAGTGAGCATGAATAAGCAGAGATTAAAGAATTGAGAAATGAGTGGGTAGTGTTTTAATCCCTCAGAGATGAAGCGTGAGAGAAAGCAGTGATAAATGACGCTGGATCTGAACATTAGTATTCCCAGCGCAGCAAAAAAAAAAAAAAAATCGCTCTGTTTTCATGATCGTTCAGGGTTAGAGCCGCCGCCCACCATGCCGCCACCATGCCAGTGCCAAAACGGAGGCACCTGCTACTTTGATGACAACAGAGCTCTCTGCAAGTAAGAGTGTTGTTTCAGTCAAATGAGCTGTGGTGACGGTTACCTGCAGTATTTCAGATTAACAGCAGTGATCTGAACTGTGAGTTTTCTTTCCTCCACAGATGTCCTCCAGAGTGGCAGGGAGAGTACTGCCAGACTAACGTATACAACGTGGTCGCTTCCTCGAGTACGTGCGATTTCATTTCCAGAGCTTAAACACAGAAAGGATGTGAATTACATTTCTGTAAATTACTAACTGGCTTGTTTGTGCATCTCTTTGTCTGTCTTCATCCTTCTTTGACAGTTGGAATAGCCATCGGGGTGACGGTCTTGATTGTAGCTCTACTGGTTGCTCTGGTCTATGCTGCCAGGAACAAGTCTAACCTTCTGGAGAGGCTGAGGAGCAACTTGCCCAGTATGCCCAGTATGCCCTCCAAGCCTTCCATGCCTAATTTACCTAGCTTCAGGTGAGACACAGCCAGAAGAGAAAAACTGAATATGTGGTTACTGTTTTGACATGTTTAATATGTAATGTGCATCTGAAAAGCAACTAAAACTTCAGATGACTTAATTATACCCACATAAATGCTGAGTTTAAGGATGCGTTTCCAGCGTATGTGTGAGTCTTACCATGACATTATTCACAGTGCAGCGATCAACTGTTTATCACTTTTCAGGAACGGCTTTCAACCAAAACGGATCAAAAGCTGAAGGCAGTGAAACCAGGCAGAACTCAGAACCGGTCAGTGGCCACATGAAATTATGTAATTACATTGTATCTGCATTGATTAGGTTGGTTTTCCCAAGACTATGGACATGCAACACTTTCCAAGCCAGTTTTTAAGGCTTGACTCTGGCTTCACAGTGTCACAACGCTGGTTCACTCCTTGTGCATCTCCATGACAACTGATACTGGAGACAAGAGATCTTATAAAGCACCATGACCCAACCAATCAATACAATCCATCACCTCTTGACTTGGTTTATAACCAGCCTTGTGATACCACTTAGCACAGTTGTCAGGCTTAGTTAAGCCAGATGTCCTAAATAAACCCTGGATATGTTGAACCTGCTTCATAGTGCAGCCCTCTGTTTAATCATCTGCCATTTCATTTAGATCAACAGTGACTATAAAAAGTTTTTTGTTTTATCTTTTCTCTTCCTGATGGCAGGTTCCCTGCACATCAGTGTCCATGGTTGAAGAGGGGAAGAGCTTTGAGAACCCAGCATATGATGCTCCAGAAGAGCTGGCTTCCAGCAGCATGCCGGCAGTCAGCCCTGCTCCTGCTGAAGCAAATAAGGTCACTAACAAAACTCCCTGCTATCCTGAAGACTCTACTGAGTCTGCTCACTTACCTTTGCCCCGTCTTCCACTGCACGCAACTGTTTCCATAAGTTCATTTTGTTTTGTGCAGAAAAAGTGGATGTAGAAGAGTGTAAAAACATGTTAAATCCAGATAAAGAAAATGGACTGTTTTCTAAAGTTCTGTATTTTGGTGAGTTCAGTTTTATGACTGTATTTTCCTTCTTCAGGACAACATTAATAACCCGCTGTATGAGGAGGGTCAAGCTGTGGACGAAACAGCAAACACACCCCAGCCTGCCGCTTCCAGCGAGGTGGGTTTCACTTTATAGTTTTTCCAGTTCTGTGATGAGCTTCAGTTAGTTTAATATTCCTGGATTGGATCTTTTTCAGGAGCCTTTTGAAAACCCAGTTCAGAACTCAGCTGTAGAAAACGTCACCTCTCCAGAGCCAGATGTGCCGACGTCACAGGTAGCCATGGAGATGCCTATCATATGCTACACAAGGGTTACTGCTCATCGGCTGACAGCAGAGTTGATTTCTCAGTCTGAGCCGTAAAATCTTGGTGTGTTTTTAAAACATTTTATTTCTTCTTCTTCTTCTTCACCAGTTCAAACGTATGGGAGATGAAAAATTTGCGTCATTCCAAAATCCCACGTACACGGTGAGTCCCGGGTCAAGGCTTTGCAGATTTATTTTAGCATGTTTTTCTCTAAATTATATTAAAAATTAAAACTGTATAACATTTTGAAATACTGTATAACCAAAACAAACATGGCAACAGTTGATTGCACCGCTGCATTGTCATTAACCGTTGTGATCTTCCAGCAGGAATACCCAGATGCCCCTGCTCCAGAGTCCGACGTTTGACTTGACCACCACGCTGGAGATTAAACAGGATCATGTTCCAGACTCTCGTTTTCAAGAGGACAACGACTGAGATCAACAAACTGAACATGAACAGATAACACAGCGTGTAAAAGCAGAAAATACAGTATTTTGTGATATCTACAGGTGTACCTTTAATTTTAATGTAGTTAAGATTGTTTTCTTTTTACAATATTAAGGGAATGGTTCATTGTGGCTAATGTTAAAGTAATTGAATCAAAATTTCTGTTCATGATTGTATCTTTTTATAAACTTGTTAGAAACCTCTAAAGTAAAACTAGTTTAAACATCAGCTTGGGTCTTTTACCATTATTCTCTAATAATGTCACACGTCTGTGTGTTGGCTCTCTTCTTAAAGGGCGATCCATTTCTATCTACTTACTGATCTCACAGGACTCTGATCTTGACCCAGTGAACTGATGTGAATGGCCTTGTCATCATCCATTAAACCACCCCGGCAATTCGAGAGTGATCCAAGAGCAACAACAATAATTCTGCTCATCTTTTCTCCCACTGTCAAAAGTGTCCGAACGTATCAAGGTCTCTGTGCTTGCAACAACCAGGCCAGCCACATGAGCAGAGGCACAAGAGAGCAGTGAAAAAGACAGATAACGGAGGAACGAGTGGATGGAGAGGAATGCAGGGTTGGGTAATAACCTGTTACTGAGGTCTTTCTGTTGTGTTTCGTGATGATTCACGGTCTGTTTTCAAACTGCTGGTTCCCCGCAAGGTGTCAGATAAAGAGTGTAGTGCTCTGCTCACTGACGGATGAAGATGTGGAGCGAGAGAATGGACAGAAATGGAGGGATATGAGATGAGCATTCCAGAGAGGGATGCGGCTCACAGCATGTGTGCACACAGTGCTGCCTTCAGGGGCTGTCGGAAATGGTGGCCCGACGCGATTATAAAAGCCCGACGTCATTCCAAAGTGGGTAATAGTTGATTGTGGGGTTATAAGTAGGGCTGTAGCGATACACTAATCTTGCGATACGATACGCAATATTCGGCTCACGATACGATATATATCGATATTCATCTTAAGATGCATTTGTATCATTTTCTGAAATATTTTAAAGGGACAAAGTGATTTTGGTGACATCTTGTGAGTGTTCCAATGACTTTGTTTGAATTAACTGAACTGAAAGTGTCAATTACACATTATATGGCTGACAGGCAGCTTGCAATATAATGAATAAAAGATGTGTTGAGAAAAATAGTTTCATTTATTTAAACAGTGCAAATTGTTGCTTGCAAGCTTTTAAAGGTAAGAGCACAATGGAAAGTTGAAGTACAGCAAGTGGCTTTCTTTGGCAGCTTTTTTGGCTTGATACTGAACATATGAGGTAGGCTACTAGCCATTCTAGCCACCAGGTTTAGTAAAAACGAATCATGGCAGCCAATAATTCAAGTCCATTGGAGAAACATTTAAGCCATCTTAAAATTGCACCCATGTCAACAGAGTAGCTGGCGGACTTAATAGCTCTTCCTGCAAAGTGCAGGACGAGCACCCCTGCGGGACATGGGGGTTTTGAAAGGAGCTTAGAATATCGATACTGCTGAAAAATCGATACTCTCTGGGAAAATAAAATATCGATATATATAGCAGAATCGAATAAAATTGCTCAGCTCTAGTTATAAGTAAAACAATTCTCTGATTTCTGGGACAAATCAGAGTAGGACCCACAGCAGTACCCAAAGTATATTAAAAAGTAGAACAGCTCAATTACTTTTGATTATTTTGGTTCAGACTGTTTGCTTAATTTGGGGGTGAATCCATTTGAAATTTGGAGTAATTCCATTGTATATGTATATGAACAAACATACATTTACGTAATGTATTTAAAGACATGAGTACTAGTCTCCCAGAACCCTTTGGGCCCGATCATACACTTCCCCTAACCAGTTAACACTAGCCGCTGCGGGTATAGGAACCTCCACTAACCACTAATGCAATATTCCACTCGCTTAAGCCGCTACCCATTATGCCGACTCCCTTACTCACTTTGTAGGTGTAGTAATGGGCGTGTCTTTTGGCCTTTCCACAAACCCTGTATCTTACGATCACGGGTTGCGAGTAACGGGTAGCAGGTAGCAGGTGGTCAGACCACCCGCTACACGCAACCCTAAAGCCGCATGTCGGCGCGTACAAGAGCGTGTCCAAATGGCATCAATGTGCGTCCACCTGGTCACATGTGGACGTGCACAAATGGCTCTACCTCTCGAATTAACTCTTGTATAAAAGCGAGCTTTGGCCTCAGTTGAACCCCTGAGAAAGTGGCAGAGATCGTCTTAAACGCATTGCTCGCTAGTTAAACCACAGATGACCAGAGCGTGTTTACTGGGAGCGCACCAACTATCTGGAACTTTCAGGTTGCCGATAGGAATTGCCTGTGTAAAAATATTTTTATGTATATATCAGTGTTGTTTCCTTCAGGGGCCACCACAGCGAGCCATCTGCCTCCATCTAATCCCATCCTCTTCATCCTCTTCTTTCATATCAACTAACATCATGTCCTCTTTCACTACATACATGAATCTCCTCTTTGGTCTTCCTCTAGGCCTTCTGCCTGCTAGTTTCAACCTCTTCATCGTTCTGATATATTCCTCTGTTCATGTCCAAACCATCTCAACCCTAAATGATGTAAACTGTTTTTAATAGCCCACAGGGTGATTGACTTTATTCTGTCGGGAAAATAAAAAGCTATAATGTCAGTTGAAAAGTAATCAGTTAACTACTCAAAGTTAAGATGCACGATGTTGTCATAATATATGTTAAGACCGGCAATTTAAGAGATGCTAAATAAGAATTAAAACTTGAATTAAAAGTTATTTTATCCCAACTGGGCTTTAATTTTTTTTTTTTTTTTTTTTGGGGGGGGGGGGGTGTTTTGTCTTGTCATTTTATTTGTTATTTTATTTTACTTTTAATTCAAATAATGACCACAGACCAGAGACCACATTTGTTTCTGTGTTTTGATTTATCCTCTACAATTCCACCCAAAAGCCGTGCGAAGATAAATCTCTGAAAATGGCAGAAGCTCCAGTTTACGGGGGGCCCCTGAAGGCATCAGGAGGAGAGCGACTGACTGACTGACGGGCGGAGGGGGAAGGGGAGTCTCGCTGAGATAGACTGGATGGAGCGGAGAAATACAACCTAATGTGTCAGTCAGCTTGAGACGGAGTGAACACAGAGAGAGAGAGAGAGAAGAAGGGAAACCCAGGAGGAGGACGGACTGGTGTTGTGAGCGGTTTCGCGTCCAGACAAAGACCCCAACAAGGTAAAGATGCTCTCAGCGCCTTACCTCACGGTTCTCTCGGGTTTGCGTGTCTGAGACAGAAAGAGCGACAAAGAGATCAGTCGCTCCATTGACAATCTTAAATTACACAACTCTAGATTAAGATAGTGGGGAAAAATAGTTTCACTCCAGCCCTGTGAAACTTAAGAGAGCTTTTTTTTTATTTATTTTTCCTAATAAGCTGAGGTTTGAAAGCAAAGCACGTGTCTGGAGGAAAACGTGAATCCCTGAGGTGAGCATCACCTGTGACTGATTTCCTGCTCCAGTAATAGAGTCAATGATGCGTGCAGGAACTGCATTGCTTTGGCTCTTAAATCAATGATGTCGTAAATTGAAAATAACGGGAATCTGGTCAGCGCAGGCAGGGCGCGCGCTGTAGTTGCTGACGTTACAGGTTCTCACCTGCACAGCCAGACGGGCTTTATTTATTCGCGTTTATTGCTTTGCTTTCCCTGTTTGCTCTCAGGAGAAAGAAACGAGCCAGACAGAGGTTTGGTGAAGGTCAGAGTCATGTGCTGGGATTATAGTCAACAAAGATTGATGAGTGAAGAATATGCACCTGCTTGTGTAAACCCAGGAGACAATGAAATGTCTTAGGACTAGAAAGTAGATTTTGTTATTATATTTCTCTGTGTAACACATGGATTTTTTTTTTAATTATTTTATATTTTTTAATGAAAAAGATGAATCACTGAACCAGTCTCCACAGATGATGACTGAAAGAGACCCAATCCACCGGGCCACTGCCTGAGCTTCTGAATATTAACATTTTTGTCAGAGGGTCATCAAAATGACTGCAGAAAACTACTAGATGACCACAAGAGACTACAAACCTACAGCTCATGCATACATAAATCTCCACTACAATAGGCACCAAAAAAAAAAAAAAAAAGATATCCAAGGGATATGCTGAACTGCATCATAGATGAGCACAACAGTTTGCAAAGAAATGCAAACCAACAAATAAAGGAATTTAAAAGCAACAGCAACAAGTTTTGAAAATTTTCACAGTGAGATAAATCTACCACTACAAGAAACAAAATAACCACAAATGAATTGAAGGATTTTGAACCAAACATCAGTGAAATGACCTCAGAACAAAGGCAGCATGTTAAAAAAATTATAGCAAAGGGAAGCAAAACTACCATGTGACTGGAAAAGATGCAAAACAATCACTAACAGAGGCACATAGGACATATAAAACAGCATTTGAGAAGTGGTTACCCCAAATTAATTTTCAATGATGACAGTGTGTTGCAAAACAACCGCAAAGATGCACATTAAAACCACAGAGGGCCACATGGCCCAGATAATAGAATAAAATAAACCTAGACACCAACTACGAGTACTGGGATGCATATATGACACATCAGAGTTGACCAGTACAGCAGGGTTACAGGACTGGGACTCCTTCAGTCTGACTGTCTTCAGGAGGTGGGGTGGCCCTTATGTGCTTATGCCTGGAGGTATGTTTTCTCATCATCCAGTTCATCAACCTCGATGTGAAGGTCCTGCTCTCAGCCCAGAACCGTTTTTTTGATTTTTCTGATATTGCTTTGTGAAAGAAGCTCAAATGTCAGGTTTCCTCCCTCTGATTTGGAGCCCAGTTCATCTTCCTAACAGTGGAAGTGGGAGCCAGCCTGATCCCTCATCCTGCTGCGTCTCAGAGTGGGCGTGCTGAAGGTGTTTTCAACTGATGTCCTTATAAACCTTCAAACAGCCGTCTGGCTCCTGATCTCTTCTTAACCACACTATATATATTTTTTTTATCCAAGCACAGCTTAAAGTAAATCTCATGGTTGCTGTATTGTGGTAAACATAATGTTTAATGCCTCACGATTTACAGAATAATCTATGCAAGATTTTAAATCTGTGAATGTTTAGTTTGATTCTTGTCTCCTTTTTTTCCAACCTATCAGTATTCTTATTGGAGATGCAAATGCACTCTTATTTTTCCCCTCTTTATAATCAATGAGAATGAAAATGTTTAATTCTGAAATAACAATTGGCAAAACCCTTACCAAGATTATTTTGCTTCTGCACAATGTGCATCTGGCAATTAGTTTTTGTCCCCCTGCTGGATATTGGAATGGAATCTGTCAAATCCAAATATGTCGGATGAGCCATGTGTTTGACATCCTGGGTGGTGCGTTGACTGCTCATGCACACAGAAGTGTCGGGCAGATGGCATCAGCAGCGTATTAGTGACCTCGCCCCTCTGTTTCCCTCTGGAGACCCATCTAACAGCAAATGAGTTCGCCAAGCAGGTGGCGTGCACGCATGCTGGCGTGTGGGTGAAGAGGACAGAGATATGAGGTTAAACTCTGAGCACAGTGTCAGGAGTGACTAAAGCTTGTGCCAGTATCTAGTTCAACAACATGAATCATCCAAATAAGAGTTTGGGACTGACTAAGCAAAGGCCATTTTACTTCCGGACGCACTGCACTTACAAGAACGGTACAAAGTACGAACTGCACTCTAGTCAGCTGCGTCTTAGTGCTTCGTGTGGCCACCGTTCTTTACAAAAGTAGCCGCTCTGACTGGCTCCCACTATGGATTATAAAGTCGTATACAAGGTTGACTGGTCAGTTGCACACTAGAAATTTTCCTAACTGCCTGGGTTCTTCTTGCAGACTGAACAAATATTCACATACTGCCTTCTATGGACTACATTTTGGTAAAATCAGTATGCGCTAGTTGCGTAGCATGCTGTTTGGAAATCAGTTATACACTCTTGAATGAAGTCACACTGCTGGACAGCACAGCAGACAGCGAAGGGTGCTTGCACCCACACCCCCATTATAGGATCCTGAACCCCCTCACCAGGCACCCTGAGCCAGACAGGGACAGGAGCAAAATAAGTAGTGACCCCACTTGCTGGGACCAAGGTTATTATAGTTTTGAAATTTTCTTTAGTTTTTATTTTTATTTAGTTTTCCAGTTTGCTTTTTTATTTCAGTTTAGTTTTAGTTAGTTCAACAAGTAATTTAGTAGTTTTAGTTTAGTTTTTATTTTGAGGAATTGACTAGTTTCAGTTTAGTTTTTATTTAGTTTTAGTCTTAGTTTTTAGTTTTTTCTTCTTCTTGCAGTATGCAGCAGTTTATACACCTTTTCGACTTGAAAATTGTGGACATGCGCCCCCTAGTGGCCCCGCCATAACTGGAGGGTGCGGTGCTCCATCAAGTAACCCAAACACAGCAGCGTGGAGGATCTGTTACGGATAACACAGACATGTCTTGGATTGATGATGTTAGGCAGTGGCCTCCAGTTACAGATGAAGGTAGTTTATCGCTGTTTTTAATGATTGGTTATGGAAATAGCATGATCTATTCCCATAATCAAACACTAAAACTGTGGAACGCGGGCTATAACTAACGTCAACAAGCCATAAAGATTATGCTGCTGTAATGTTAACGCGAGCGGTAAATTAGGCTATGTGTTAATGTTATATTTAATTTATTTTATCATTCTCCTAAGTCATTCATTCATTCATTCATTCATTCATTCATTTATAGGCTTGTGTGCTAGTGCCGAGGGCTACAGTAGCCTCATACTGCTGTTCTTTCGGCCAGAATCGTCCGGGACTCTCAGCGAGACTATGAGTAGTATGAGATTGAATGTTAACGAAAACTCACCCGGCTGTATTCATTTGGAACAAAGTCCTTTCTGTTGATATTTTTCACCCACGTCTTCCTAACTTCTTGTTCTGCAAACAAGGCAGTCTTCGTGCATACTTTCTTCTTCCATTGTCGAATTTTCACACCATTGTTGGCACAGTTTATGACGGAACATTATTCCCACTCAACCGACTCGACATTATGAAAATATATATTTGTAGAAAGAGAAAAACACTGGTTAATCTGCGAGCCGGTGAAAGTGTCGCTCTGTAGCACACTCCAGCAATGGCGGACGGGGTACTTCCGGGGGGCTGGCCCGAAAAGGTCTATATCCGCTATGCTGCCCCCTCTCTGGAGGGAGGGTATCATAGCGGCTGCTGCAGGACAGGCAGTAATCTCTATGGCAGTAATCGAGGGAGAAAACGAAACGACAACAAAAACGAAGCTGAATTTATCTACAATTCAGTTTAGTTTTAGTTAGTTTTACATCCTTCATTGTAGTTTTTATTTAGTTTTCGTTTTTTTTTTTTTAATTGTAGTTTTTATTTTTATTTCAGTTAACTGAAATATTTTTTCATTGCTAGTTTTAGTTTTAGTCTTAGTTTTCGTTAACTATAATAACCCTGGCTGGGAGGCCCACAAGGCATGGCCTCGGGGTTGCCCCACAGTCCAGGCCCACCTCCAACCCCAGACCAGAGTTGGATTATAATAGTTTTGGATTTTCCATTAGTTTTAGTTTTTATTTAGTTTTTAGTTTAGTTTTTCCAAATTCAGTTAGTTTTAATTCGTTTTTAGAGCAGTTTTGCTAGTTTTTATTTGTTTTAGTTTTGAAATACTTAGTTTTTGTTTAATTTTTATTAGTTTCAGTGTTAGTTTTAGTTTTATTTTGTAAATTAGGGTCGTAATTTTGGTTGGAGTGAAGCACCGAACTTTTTGAAGGCTATCGAATCACATAGTCGTGTTTACATTCCGGTCT
Source organism: Hirundichthys speculiger (assembly GCA_018398805.1). Lineage (NCBI taxonomy): Eukaryota > Metazoa > Chordata > Actinopteri > Beloniformes > Exocoetidae > Hirundichthys > Hirundichthys speculiger. Next base: position 144,086 of record JAGFBZ010000443.1, on the reverse strand, counting down.
CAATAAACATATTTATCTATGCGTCTTCCCGCTCGTATTTACTGACCAGCAGCTATTTGGTCGCCGGTGGAAACAGTCCATTATAGTTGCAGTTTTCTCGCGGTCCTTCCCAACGCTGACTGGCCTGCAGCTGCAACTTCTCTTTCCAGGGGGCTAGCTTAGGCTAGCTTATCCAGGCAGTCTTGGTTAGCCTTCTTGTGCGAGCTTTTCAAATGGACTTTCAGATTCGTGGGTTTTTTCCCCTTGAGAAGTATTCCACACATTGTATCACCTGCTTCTACAACGAGGCATTTTTATCGTTAACACAGTCATAGTCAAAGAAATCCCAATTAGGACTGTGCCGCTTTCTCCCAACTTTCTCTATCCCGTCGCCACAATAACACACACACACACCACACACATCTAAAGTATTGCTCAGTAATTAGTGAACAATTGACCATCACAGCTTATTAATTGTTCCAGCGATTGCTTGTCACATTCTCTTTGCAAAAATCAACTTCCTACCAACCAGAAGAGAAAAGCCATATTTTTTTCCAAGGTAATCCTGATACATCAGAGTTGAGTTTTCTTCTAATTTACTCATCGCTTCTAATCTTCTTCTTTGTATTCATGGAAATCCTGAGTGATGCACACAGCTGCCAGCTCTGTCATCTTAAACCAAAGAGGTAGGCTAAAACCACCATATGTCTAGTGGGAATCTTAAGTAACTGGAGTCTGTGAGTCAGCTAAAAGGGGGTGGGGAGCAGAACATGCTGGGTTTAAGCCTCAGCCCCTTGTAACTAGAGAGCGAGTGGGACGGGACAGTGCTAGAGATGGAGAGAAAGAAGGTCAGAAAGATGGGTCAAGAGAAAGCAGCAAACAGAGGAATTAGAGTCAAGTTTAGAAAAAAAAACTCCACAGTCATGTTGCTCCAAACATGTTTTCTCAGTTGAGTGCATACATTGGATAAAATAAATTGATGTCGTCATCTTGATGTCTCCTATTGGTTCATACGCTCACTGGAAAGGTTACTTTAATAAATGGCTTTGGAAATGTTCAATTGGTGTCTGGAAGCGTGTAGTATTACAACGTAGTGTTCCTGTTGCTGTGTTCTTACTCACTTAGCTGTCAAACACAAACAGAGGAAATTTAAATGGCCTTGTTAGTAAAGCAGCTGTATTAAAAGTATGTGAGAAAAGAGACAGCAGGAGAAAAGAAGTTAACGACTGTCAGCGGTTGACAGCAGATGCCAAATATTATATAATACAAATACTAGATATATGCAACTCTCACACACAGGAGCAGCTAGAAATCCTGTAAGCAAAGATGAGAACTGAGAGGATGTGACAATGATTAGAGCAAACTTTGAACTGTTATGATTAGAGACATAACTTAGTGGTTATGTGAAACATCCAATTGCACAATAAATCATTGCTGAATCAAGTACTGACTCAATAACCTGCAGACACGCCCTCTTTACAGCCACACCCTCTCCGCGGCCACGCCCTCCACATGGCCACGCCCCTTCTGCAGCCATGCCCACTCCGCAGACACGCCCTCTTCATCACATGTGATTTTGTATTAGAGCCAGTTGAGCAAATAAAACTGTAGAGTGGAGGGACAATGGAATTTAAAAAAAAAAATCTGACTTTATTAAGTCAGATTTTTAGAGTTTCTAAAGTCATGATTCGGTTGGTGCCCTTGTTTTTAAAATATCTTAATTATTTAAAAAAATCTTTTAAAGTTACCTTGTCAGTTATATGTTAATACTGCGTTGAAGCCATGAAGGCTTAAAATAAAAGTACTTTTTACATAATATATGTGGCACCCTAGTTCCAAATTTACCTTTTCAATCAATATAAAATTCCAATTTATATCATATATGGGTACTGAACCAAAAAAAAGTCTAGGATATCAATGTTTGTCCACAAGGTCGAGTCTTAAGTTGCATTATTATTTCACTAGAAGTAAAATAGTAAGGCAAAATAACAATCCCAGTGGCTGTGATGGAGCTCAGAAGGATGGGGGTTGGGGGGGTGTTGATACTAATTATGATACTAAGTATGACAGCTCACCTGTCTGAGGTCCTGAACCAACCCACCTCTGTGTCAGGAAAAATCTCTAGCTATGAACTATTAATGAAGTGACTTCTCTTGTTGCTCAGGTGTAAATGCACATGACTCTCAGTCTTTTGGGATGCTCTTGTGAAACCAGCATGTTAATGTTGGCAACCCTGAACTGGCAGGTGTGTAATGAACTCAGTAAAAAGACATTTAGAACTAAACTAAAGAATTCCTGCTACTGCTCATCTCTGTCTCTTGTTTGATGCCTTATGTCATGAGTTTGTATTGCTTTATTTTTCAGCTTCCAGCACACCTACTAAATTGCCATTCATGTCTATGAATTTCTTTCATGCCTATGAATGGCAGATTGTTTTGCCAATGAAATCATTGATTTTTTTTTTCCTCCAGAAATGGAACAATCATCCAAGAAAAGTCACAGCACATGATCCAGATGGTTGTTTTGGTGTTTGAACTGCTTGATGAACAGTACAAGACTGTGACAGAAAAAGCAGAAGAATATCAAGGATGAGAATCACAGTCCTTTTAAATATCCACATGCTTTTATGAAAGGGATACTTTATAAAGCCATAATATCACAATGTGAAGGTATTTGAATTGTCAATCAAACATAAATGTGCTTCCTTAAACATGTACTTTTTGAAAAATGTGTGTGGGATGGTTGCCTTAAGTGCTACAGGTAGAGTGATAGCTCTGGTATGGATGTTCCATTTTTCTCTAGTATTTAAATTAAATAGTGTAAGCCAAGGCTTTCATTTTGCAAACCTTGCATATCAAAGTGGTCTCACCTGGTTCCTTCCCAGAACATGGTAGACCCAAAAGTTCATCCTTTATGTTTACCCACAATGAAAACCCACTGTGGTAAATACCTCCACTGAAACTGGCTCAAAGATCTTCTTTACACCGAGAGTTACAGAAACCAAGTTGATGAACAGTCTCTGGCTCACTTTGGCAAAAAATTAAATTTTTTCAAAAAAAGTTTTTAAAAAAAAAAAGTGTGAATAATTTCCTTTTTTTTTTTTTTAGCACCCATGGTGATGTATCTCCATTCATCTGCTTGACAGTAAACAAATGAGACAAGAGCACCTGTTACCCAGCCAACATCCTGGTGAAGTCCCTCTTGCTTGTTTGTGGCCTTCAGGGATTGTGTTGACTGGTGTGTAACAATAAGACACACTGATGTGTCAGTCTTGAGAATTACAACTCAGATTTCATTTGCAGTTCAAACATGTTACCTCTCCTCCTCCTCCTTTTCTTTCCTTTTTTACCTACTTTGTCTGCTCCCCACAGATTTCCGATCTGATGAACTGTCAGATATCATACTGAATATGTATGCTTTCCGCATTAATTTCCCTTTTTAATCAGTGTTTCATCCTTTGACAATAACGCCGTTCTCTAAAAAAAGTGAATGCATAGTTTGTGTCGAGCGCATCTGTTCATTTTATTAACGGGAATTAAACACAACAATTGAAATGGCTGCAATAAATCGCTGAACTCCACAATCAAAAGTGTCAACTGTTCAATAAAAATGCAGTATTTATATTGGCGGAGCTGCTTTCTCCAATCAGACTGGGCAGTAATTTGTTGACTTTGTCCTGGTATTGATTGACATGATGGGAGCGAGTTAACTGTGCTTCTCAGTCGTGGGCACCTTTGCATGGAGATCTTTAGGATCTTGGAGTCTGTGCACTGTCCGTGTCCTCACCTGGTTCTTTACCTGGCCCTCTCACTTTTTTAAGGGAATTACCACTGCAGATCAGTTTTCTTTTCTTTTCTTTTTTTTTTTTTGCATCAGACAGCCTTCCTGACTCCATCCTCTGATTTATCTATCTGGGATCAGGACAGAGACTATAGGAGACTATATAGAGCTTTGCTCCAAGTAAGACAACATGATTAGAACATGAAATGCATCAGCAAACAGTAGAGAAGAATGAACTTTTGATGGAGTCGGAGATTGATCAGCCGACCTCTCGGCTGGAGGGCATCCAACTCCACCCGCTGATCTATGGCCGTCCTGTGGAGAGGGAGAGGAGGATGAAAGAACCTCATTGATGAATACACACTGTGTTCAAAACTCAAGACTTCATAACCATAACGTCAAAAGATCAATCACAAAATGTAAACCCCGGCTAAGCCTTTTGAAACTGAAAGATTAAGATGAAATATGCAATAAATGGAAATGAAAGTGGTAGAGTTGGGGAGCGACGGTCTTTGGATGGATGTTACTAAAATTAACCAGTGAGAGTTCATTCCTGAAGACCAGACTAAAGACAGACTGAAAACAACTTTATCAAGGATAATGTTATCAATGGGTCACTGTTGGCAAAGGATTTGATAGAAGTCTTAAAAGTCTAATTTCTCATATATTTTTTTCTATTCTGATGCATCTCCACTCAAGGAGATTGACGATAACATCGTAACCATTATTTATGTGATCTGCTTGAACATTAAACATGCTAACAGCCTGGAGGGAGCATCATTCAGACCACAGCAGAGTGAAGTCTCCATGTTCATCCACGTACCGGATGAAAAAGAGAGAGAATGAGGATTTTGCTTGACCATAGTGTTGCCATGGTGATGAGGTGAAGTCCCTTATTGAACAAAAGTGTCTGATATGATCTGACCTTATTGCTGCCAGTTTAAAACCAAATGAAAGTTTCATGTATCAGACATGAGAGCAACTATGAATTACAGCAAAAGTTCAACTACAGTTATGGGTTTTAATTTTAGCTCTTATCACTTTATTGCATCCACTGACCTCAAACCTTAATGGAAAATATCCATCTTCTTAGATTATTACTGTAATCCCACTGTGTAAGGGCGTCGGATGCTACAAGCATGAAAAAAAATCTTCACAGTTGCACATGTAAGTTACACTGTATGTTATTTGTTTTTGTTCGTAGCTGCCTGCGATTATCCACCTCATTCACACGTGAACAACAAAAGAAAACGGGAATTTGTGGGAGTCCATCAGCGGTGGTTTGTCTCCCTCCCCGTTCTCACTGCCTCTTCACTCTCCTGAATGATTGAAGCCATGCCCATCGTGTCTGGAAGCACAGGTAGGCCCAAACAGATGCTTCAACGGCATACTCATCCTCTCTGAGGCTTTTAATGTGCTGATGAATTAAACATGTGCTGTAATATGTCTGGGAGAGATAATATAGCCATACTGTCCTCATGAATGCTGATTAACCAAATGAAGGTTTGAATCGATCCCAGGGCTGCATGAGACTCTGGCCCTGCTCACCTCTCACCTCCACCCTGATGCCAACCATAAAGAGGACCTGGTCTTCCTCAAAGATGTCTTCAGTGAGAGAAGCTTCAGTTACCTCATGAAGGTAGAAGACATCCATCTGAAATATTCTGCTGCTGTTTGTGATCTCCACCTTAGTGTCATCTACACTTTAAAACAGTCGCTATCATGCAATCTGACTTATTTTGACCTTGAATTTAAATTCCATCGTAAAGACACGTTTGGTGATGTTAGCATATGATCGCACGATTCGCAAAAAAAAAAAAAAAGTTCATAAAATGTTTATATCAATAAAGTGCTTTTTTCACATCTGTCCTGGTTATTGCTAATTTTGTCAAATGTCGCAGATCCATGAGAAACTGAAGCACTATGTGAAGTACAGCCCCACCCCCGTCCTACACAGCGCCTCCTGTCTGGCAGAGGACGTAGGTGCAATCAAATTCTATTTTTGAGCATAAATGAATTAAACACAAAAGCATCCTCTTGAGGAGATCTGGTATAAAATATTTAAGCATTTAAACATTTGGATCATTAGCTGGCAGAAGAGCTTCAGAACGGGCCGCTGGATGACGACGAGCAAGAACTCCTCCTCCTGCTGAGCACTCCTCACCTGAAGGTACGCGCACATCTGTTTATTGTCTTTTTATATTTGTTGTCTTTTATTTAGCTGATAAATGCTGCCCAGCTTCCTCCGTTACAGATCAGACACTACGTCATTCCCTCTGAGGTTTGAACTCTTTACGCTGCCTCTCATTACTTCCACTCTGAGCTGCTCTGATTCTCCTCTAAGTTGATTATCGATTACGTAACACCAGCTTTAGAGCTGTCTGCTTCGTTTCCCCATTCCCTAGACGCAGATAAGACTGCCAGTTTTCTTCTGAATAGTGATCATGTTTAGGTTAATTGCTTTCTTGAGAGCTTTCAGGGGAAAAATGATGACTGTGAAACTTGAATACTTATTTGCAGAAGTAACAGCTGAGGGATGTTGATTTTTATTTTTATTTTTTCTCTGTATTTTTGTGTTTTGTTGCACTAAAGTGTATATGTGTGTAAATGGCTCATGCAGGCAGGTGCTGTCAGCTCACGACATTGTGGCCCAGAAAAACTTTGACCCAGTGCTTCCACCATTGCCCGAGGATCTGGACGATGACCTGGAGGAGGAGTCTGTGAAGATCGTCCGCCTGGTGAAGAACAAGGAGCCGCTGGTGAGATGACTCACAGGGGACAAAAGGACAAAAGAAGAGCTTTTACCAGCCTCAAAAGTCCAGATTTTGTCCAGGTCCAAGTTCCCCAACATGTCCAATCACTGCTAATGATGTCACTCATCACTGGTGTGCTGAAAATTACATATAATCTTCTCTTGCCCATTCACAGTTCACCGTTGGTAAACCCGCATATTCGCAGGATTTTCCTCTCAAAGTTTTTTTTTCATAATAATTTTGAATTTGTGGTAGCCCCGGTAATTTCGTGAATTTCTTAGGCCATTTTTTTTTAGCAGAAAAACATGCTCACATTTACCCTTAACTGGTAGAATAATTTTTAAAATAACAATGTCAGTTAATATAAAATTTAAAAAAAAAATAGAAAAGAGAGAGATGATACTGTACGTAATTTATTTAATTACCTTGGAAGGGCTGGACCAAAACCTAAACAAGTATTATTATTATTATATTTATATATTATTCAAGTAATAAATTATGTACTGTGCTGCACAGTACATAATGTATATTTTAGCATATCATACATCATCAATAGGAATGCATCAATAATTTGTGTATTTTGGGGATTCGCGGGGGGAGGAAGGAACGTAGCCCCCAGGAATAATAAAGGTAAACTGTAGTGTGTGTTGGGAAATCAGATTTTAATGCTGCGTCTTTGTTGTGTGTGACAGGGAGCAACTATTCGCAGAGATGAAGCTACGGGAGCTGTAATTGTGGCCAGAATCATGAGGGGAGGGGCCGCTGACCGTAGTGGTGAGTGCTGTTCATCATTAATGTCAGCTGAGTCTTTTCTATCATGGGGGGGGGTTTAACAGCACAGCTGCAGCAAAGGGGCAAATGTAAATAATGTCTATATCTTCTATAGATAATATAGAAGTATAATCACTTTCTCCTACATGCTGAACGTCCATCTTATCAGTGCTGTTGCACGGCCAGAGAAGTGAGGAGATTACACTGTGACCCTTAAACTGCCAGCAGACATCAAATCCTTGAGATTAGTGCCACAAGATTTCATATTTGAGATTACAAATAAGGTTTGTGACTTGTAACGGCCACAGAGATGCTGTAGATATCTTACTGGAATTTTTATTCTATTTTATTATTTATTAAGGCGTGATATTCTTTAAAAAAAGAAAAAACAAATCAAAACAAAACCCAACTTCTATAGTGCTTCTACATGTAAAGGGAATTAGTTTTGTCTCTGTCTTGTTTGTTGTGCCGTGTTTCCAGGTCTGGTGCACGTAGGGGATGAGCTTCGGGAAGTCAATGGAAACCTGATAACCCACAAAAAGCCAGATGAGATTAGTCAAATTCTGGTAAAGAGAAAAGACTTTTCCATGAGGGATTACACAAGTACAGATGCACTGTGTGGGTAACTCTGGGGGTGTATGATAACACTGGAGCTCTGTTTTGTTTTTTTTCTTTTCTCCTTTGTGTTTTTGATCAGTCTCAGTCCCAAGGCTCGATCACGCTGAAAATCATCCCAGCTATTGCAGAGGAAGACTAAAGAAAGCAGGTGAGGACTTTTGTTACCTCTTTTCCTGATGCAACACTATGAATAAATACAAAAAGATTTTATGAGATAGTGAGTCACACGAGTAAGATCATAGAAGAGGAGAAAGGAATTGCATGATGGATGATGCTGCACTTGAAATATAACTACCCACCACAAATTTGACCTCTGGCTATCAATTTAGCAGGTTTGGATGGCCAGATGCTCTGCATGTTTTACAAATTGTAACACAATGGAAGCTCTGTTTGTTTTGTTTTTTCTTTTCTCTTTGTGTTTTGATCAGTTTTCTCCAAGCTCATCAGTCTCAGTCCCAAGGCTCGATCACGCTGAAAATCATCCCAGCTATTGCAGAAGAGGACAGACTAAAGGAAAGCAGGGTGAGGACTCTTTTGTTACCTCTTTTCCTGATGCAACACTATGAATAAATACAAAAAGATTATTTATGAGATAGTGAGTGTCACATGAGTAAGAATCATAGAAGAGGAGGAGAAAGGAATTGCATGATGGATGATGCTTGCTTGACATAATAACTACCCACCACAACAGATTTGACCTCTGGCTGATCCAATTTAGCAGGTTTGGATGGCCAGATGCTTCTGCATGTTTTACAAATTGTAACACAAATTACATAAAGTCACTTTAATATTGTAGTGGATTTCAGGAGGGACTATGAATCAGGTACGGTACGGCTCTCATCTGCCTCTTTAGCAGCGATGTCAGTAAGCAGCGGTGTGAATGAGCGCATATGTATTTTCAAATTTATCAAACTTCCTGGATGAAACCACTCACTACCAACATTTCTAATGGAATATTTCCCTTTGCTAAAGGTCTACCTTCGCGCTCTGTTTGACTACACACCTTTTGAGGACAAGGCCACACCGTGCCAAGAAGCTGGACTTCCATTTAGGAAAGGGGATATTCTTCAGGTAGTCAGCCAGGAGGATGGCACCTGGTGGCAGGCCAAGAAGGTGGGCGACTGTAACCTGCGCGCCGGCCTCATCCCCTCCACACAGTTTCAGGAGAGGTAAACTCTTCTGTCACAAACGTGTTAAACCATATGTTTGGCTTCTTATAAAAAAATGTGTGTTTTTTTTTTTTAGACGGCTGAGATACAGAATGAAAGTGGGTTCCCTCCCTGCTCCTACATCCCCTAAAGCTCCTACATGTAAGCATTAATAAACTCTCTCAGGTCCAACAACCGGAGCTGTACAGAAGCTTAGATCAGATAGTCTGACCTCTGCATCAAATATAATCCAAGGAGATGCAGAAAGAGAGATTATAAAAAGAGATGAAGGAAGTTGATCTCTGAAAATGAATGAATTATTTATCCAATTTAAGGTACAAAGGGGAGTCTTGAATTTCTGTCAGCTGTACTGCATTAAAGATAAACTTTCAACCCTTACTGAGCTCAGATGGTATTGTAGAACTGCTGCATGAGAGTGGCATGTTTACATAGGAGTTTCTCCTAAATCGGCTTATCTTATATAAACTTGATTAAATAGATCTGCTTGGCGTCGTCTATAGCAGAGTTGATGCAGAAAAGCAGATAAGATGGTAAACAACGACTAGAAACGATATGAACAACAACACAAACACAATTTCAGTTCATCTCTTTTCAGACAGTGTTTCAATTGTTTTTATAAGATGATGTTTACATGGTGAGTCAGTCTCTACAATAATACTGTGGATCATTCTTGCATTGCTGACTTCAGACGCTTCGGACTGAGAGAGGTAGGTTTTCAAAAGCTCATGTCACAAATCATGTCTCATCCCTGCATCCTGACCTGTGACCCCGTGGCCCATTTCAGAAAGGAGGCTCAACAAACTTTGTGTTAAAATACTAACGCAACAGTTGAAAAGTCCTGAGATGAGAAACCCAGAGTTTCTTGTTTCAAATTAGAGGTTTAAAGTTGCTTCAGTCAGCTCTGAGTGTTTAAACTCTGCACCGCAACTATAAAAGTCATCATCAGTGGAGATCCAATACCGTGATTCACCATGCAGTCATGTCGTCATGGTGAGCACATCTTGGAGTGCAGAACATTTTAATTAGAGTGAATGAGTAATTTAAATATTACTCTAATTACATTGTATGAGTGACAAGTGGTGGATTGTAAGAATATTATACCCAAGATTCACTTTTTCTGAAGGCGTAGTGCTTCTGGTGTTAAAAACCTGGGCAGCAGTTGAAGATGACGGTATAAAAACACAGTTCAAATAACTCGCATGATATTTTTGAGCACAGGCAAAAATCGTTAAAGGAGCTTTAACGCACATCAAATCGTACTGAGAAATGCAATTAAAAATTGTTATTGAAATCTTTTATGATGTCGATTCTTTCAAGATATCAAGATTCTTTTTTGATGGCTCGGACAGGTCTGTGGCCTGCAGATGTTCTACAAGAGTATAAAAAAATTAATTAGAAATAAAAACAGAGTTTCTTTTAGGACTGTATCCAGAACAACATAAATACGGCATAAAAGAAAAAATATTTATAGATATGTCTCTCTTGTGTGCTAAGAGGTCAATAGCAATGTTTTGGAAAAAAATGAATAGACCTAGTATTACATATTGGCTTAGACAAATGTTTACAATTTTACCTTTAGAAAGAGTGACATATATCCGACGAGGCAAACAGGATATGTTCGAAGAAGTCTGGGGACCATTTGTTATTTTTGTGAAAAGCATAGACTTAACAGACGATGAGGAGGAATGAACATTGCTGCATGTAAACCCTGCAACAGATTATTAATTTATTTAAGTTCATGATATACGCTGAGTGTGACCAAGAGTTGAAGACTCATGCATAAGTTGTTCCGATATGTCTGTTTATCTGTCTGAGATGTTTTTTGTTCGTTGTTTTTTTTTGTTTGTTTGTTTGTTTGTAAAAAAATAATAAAAGATATTCTTAAAAAAAAAAAAAATGTTTAAAATAAAAAAAAAAAAGAAATAAAAACAGAGGGCGCTTTTGTAAAAGGTTCAGCATCCCTGACGTTATGAAGAAAACTCCAGTTACCAAAAAACTAAAGCGACACAAAGTATCGGGTGAGATCGTTTCCTGATGCAAACGCCGCTGCATCAATAAAAGAACATGTCATTCTTTACAGATGTTTCTAAAATGTGTGTGGTAAGATTGTTAGCCTGATGGTAATTAAACCTGTCTCACCTTTATGAAGGGAAGAGACGGAGAGGAACTTCAGGTTTATGGAACAAACCTGCTCTCGACCAGGTTAGGAAGTTACCATGGTAACAGACTCTTGAGTATGAGTTAACTCAGTTCCTGAAACAGGCTCTAGTTATCGATCTGAAATGTTTTCCTCACCTCAGAGTAAACAAACCTACTTTCTGAAATAGGGCCCTGAGGCGTAAAACACAAAAAAACTCAACAACCAAATGGAAAACAGCAGATTGGGAAGTGCAACATTTTAGAAGACACGTTCTTTAAAACAACAACAAAAAGAAATACAGATCTTAAATGGCTGTCGTGCTCTGTGAATGTTTTCTCTCAGTTGCGTTGCTGGTTTTGTGTTTTACACCCCTGGGCCTCCACCACCGGGTCATCACCGGGTCGTCACGACTACATTTCTATATGAAAGTCCCTCCAACGACCCGCTTGAAATTCACACCTCATTCCACTCCTGCCCCCCCTCCCCTCAGCATTGTCATTTTTTAATAATTTATTTTTTTAGGTTCCATTTGTTTTCCCTAACTTTGCCTCATAACTGTAACTGCACTTAACCTGCTGTATGTCCCTCTCCTCATCTCCCCCTCCTGTCCTCCTCACCTTGTCTTCTCTTCCTGCTTGCCGTCCCACAGAAGACTGTGACAGTAAAGGTGCTCTGAATGGAAAGGATGTAGGTGAGGAAGAACAACCACTGCATTCACCGTGATCACTGAAACACCGCATGTCTGCTCAGTCTGTGCGCTAATTCAGACTTTCTTTTAGAAGCTGCGAAATGTTGTTGGGGTGTTAAAGTGGACTGGTTTTGATCTGTAGTAGATCTTTAGAAGTAGGGCAGATTTTTAAAAACTAAAAGAAAGTCTGTTTCCGCATACAGTCTCTAATATCTCAGAGACATTTCAGCCCATTTGAGCACCGCAGCGTTTAGATGGTCTCATTTGCCAACATGATCACAGCATTCATTTATATCCCCGACACTGTAATATCACTGATGGGTAGACACAATTACACAGTATCTGCATTATGATTTTAGCTCATATGAGAACGTGAAGAAAAATGACAGCTCTTATTGGGTTTTACTTCCAGGTTTGGCAAAAAGAATAAGCTCAGGCAGGTGGCCCGAGAGGTCAGACAGCAATGGAGGAAGGATTCAAATCTCAATAAAAGTGCTCATACCAAACACTTTTTAATGAGGAAATTATACTAAAATGTAAAATGAAATTTAGAACAATGTAGATATAGATCTGCTGAGTTGACAAAAGATCAATACTGTGGTAATGTGTGCTGGTACATCTTGTAATACCACTTTGTCCCACTAGAGGCACACTTCAGTGTGTTTCACAGCCAGAGGTTGACACATGAACCTTCTTGTGATATGCTGACCCCAGATGGTCAGAAGTGACACTGATCTGTGTCTGTGGTCTCATGGTACCCCATAAATCTGTTTGAAGTGCTCCCTGAATGACACATTTTTAGACTTGAGTGGCTCCAGATAAGTGGGAGGGTTGGTTTTTTTTTCAGTTTTTGAGTTGGTTGTCACTTCAATGCATCATATACTTAAAACACAGAAGAGATCATTTGGATAATAAGGTGTCTATTGGATGATAAGTGCAGTAAATACTTGTCTTTTTTGGATCAGAATCACTGATTCACCTTACATAATCATGGATATGAGTCATATTCCAGCTTCACGGGATTTAGTTTGACTGTGGCCAGACCGGCAGGCTTGTTGTACCTGTATGCAGCAGCCACCAAGCTTCTCAGCGTGTTTGTGGCGACTCATGGCTTCTCATTGTGCATCACAAACAGCCTCTCCTCACACCGTGTAAAAGCAGCGCTCCCTGTGTGTTTGACTGAGAGGTTGGCACAGCATGCATGGCTTCAAAGCTTTTATTGTGTAAAGGATTGAAACTGGATCAATATTTGGTCTAATATGAGCTTTAGTTTTTCCCAAGAGTAAGGCAGCCCCTGCCATCTGTGGCCATGCTTTCTCATGGGATTTTTACTCAGGTACCCTTACTGGTTTCTAATGGTGTTGTTCAGTGTGTTTGTGTTGTGTGATGTGGGCCAGAGGATTTGTGTTTTAATCAGGCAGGTGGAGGAGTCTTGTTTGACTTTGCTTTATTGGTAGTTCTGCTTTGTATTAAACTGATGTTTCTTATAGTCAAGCTATTAAAGTGTCAGGGCCAGTAGGTTTTTGTGTTTCTTTCAAATACTCATACAAATGTAAGTGTGAAGCATTTATACCTAAAGTTAGCTTGGGTTATCTGTCGATTTCCACATGTTTTGACGCAGCCAGCCTACGCAGAAGTTTCCGCCTCAGGAAAGATCGCCAGGGTTCGCCATCAGAGGCGCACACTCCAGATGCAAATCCCCCAGAATTCCTCATTTATGAAGAAGTCACGCAATATTTGGTGCGTCCTGGTGAGAGGCCCCGCCTTATAGTACTAATAGGTAAGACCACGATCATCGCCAATTTTTCACATTCTATACATTTTATCATTATTGTATCTATTGTCTGTTTTTATCCTGTTTTAGTCTTCTAATCTTTTAGTTTTTTAGCTCCAGTGTTTCCTCATGGGGGTCCTCCACACTTGGAGGTGTGTCTGGTCTGCCTGCGGGGGCGTGGTCTTGGAGATCCCTCGGGCCTGGAGGAGGGGGGGGGGGGGGGGGGGGGGGGGGGGGGGTCTTCACAATGTGTAGATCCTACCCTGGTCTATCCGGGTTGAGGTGGTCTCTGGGACAGCGCCCCCTGTGGATGCAGGCTGTGGCGCCTCTCGGTGTGGATGACCTCCCATAGGTGGTCTTTCCTCACCTGGATCCTCAGTGCCGTGCCATGTTACTGAACTTTTTACCTTTGCTGTGAGGGTGCGTGTGTGTGCTTTTTGTGTGAGCGTGAGAGGGACGGGTCTTTATTTGTTGTGTTCCTGTTTTATGTTTTATTCTATACTGTCAAGCACTTTGTGTTGCATTTTACATGTATGAAAGGTGCTATATAAATAAAGTTTGATTTGATTTGATTTGATTTGAAGGCGCATTACAGCAATGGAGCGAGGACTTAAGTTAAAGGAGGATGGTGGTTGCATGAAGAGAAGTTTGTCACGTTATTTAACTGTTCGTTGTGGTGATCACAGCTGTTTGTGTCACAGGTTCATTGGGAGCTCGGATCACCGAGCTCAAGCAGAAAGTGATTGCTGAGAATCCTCGACGGTATGGTTTGGCTGTGCCTCGTAAGTCTGACTTTTTCTGCTTATATACAGTGTTGAAAAAATAAGCAAGAAACAAGCTTTTACACAGCCAGTGTCTGACCTTTTCCACTTTGACCTTTCTGCTTCCTGATGGGAACCTGAAGACACCACTCGAGCCAGGAAGGGTCATGAGAGGGAAGGAGTGGAGTACCACTTCATCAGTAAAGCAGCCTTTGAGGCCGACATCCAGAATGGCAAGTGAGTGTTTGAAACAATATCCTCGTAATTAAGCACAAAAATCAATTAAATGTCACATTATTGCAGTGGGATTAATTGAAACTTTCTGGAAGTTTTGTTCATCTTTTAGCCAGTCCAAATTAACTTCTCTGATTCATCAATGACGGTGCTTTGTTTCTCCAGGTTTATCGAGTACGGGGAGTATAAAGACAACCTGTATGGCACCAGTCTGGAGTCCATTCACAGAGTTCTGAATCACAATAAAGTCTGTCTAGTGGACGTGCAACCAGAGGTTAGCATTGTTACCAAACAAGTACATTTAACTTGCTTTATAAGATGAGAATATATATTCTAATAAAAGCAAATGTGCTTTCTGTGCCTTAAAGACAGTGAATCTATTTAACCTTTTTCATTTTTTTTGTAAACTGTTAACCAGCTGACACCTTCATTAATTTTTGCATCTGCCAGCATGAAACTAATGAAGATCATCAACTGACACTTGTTGTAAAATGAGGCATAAAAGATTTGAATTTATGAAGAACACAAGCTGTGTGAATAAGCTTTATCCTCAGACAGCCGGAGTCACGAACTTTAAGCCACTATTACAGCAGGTCTAAGTTTTTACTTGGTGTATTTTAGCTTGGAGCTCCATAGGACTTTGGTGTGATGAATGTTTCTCCTTCCTTTCAGGCTCTGAAGACTCTTCGAACAGCTGAGTTCAAACCATTCGTCATCTATGTGAAGCCTCGCATCTACGATGGTCAAAGAAAACACTTTGGCTCCTCTTCCTCACTCAGTGTAGGCATCACAGTGAATTATATGGCAATGCAGGGAAAAACTTCATATGAATGCATTCCCTCGAGCTATTATGGAAATTAATAACTTAAGTATCCTTGAAAATCTTTTTTTCTTAGACATCTCAGATTCAATACTAAATTTTATCATCTGGAAGGCTGTTTACCAATGTGTTGGCGCGTTAGCATCCAAATCCACTGAATCCCTCCCTTATTGGTCTCATTAGGAGGATGACCTCCAGGAAATGATCCAGTCGGCAGAGCGGATGAGCGAGTGCTACGGCCACTGGGTGAACTACGTCTTGCTGAAAGAGGACCCAGCCAGTGCCTTAGCAGAGCTCCAGATTGTACTGGAGCGGGTGCAGATGGAGCCACAGTGGGTGCCAGTGAGCTGGGTGAGGCGATAGTCAGGAGGCCAACTGTGTGAGGACGCAAAACTGTGAAGTACCTCTGGAGCGACCCTGTTGTTACTGCCATATCATTCCACCTGTATGGGTCCATGATAGCCGAGTGGTGTTGATATTGTAAAAGATCATCTGGCTGAGTTTTTTTTTTCCCTCCCATCAGTGTGGACATCAAAGCCTGTTATAGGCTGATCAGTGAAACGTGATAGTACTGGTGTACACATTGTATATCACAATAGTACAGTGGTAGTATTATATAAACAGGCATGCAGGACTAAGTTTGCAAAGCAAGTCATGGAAGATCTGTACTGGTTTAAGAAGCCTGTTACAACAGCAGCTATATTGTGAAGTGCCATATTGAACGTGAAAAAAATAAATAAAGAAATTTGCAGTCCGTGTGCTGTTCCTGGAGACTATACAGCTACTGTAGCCTGACTCGACTTTGATAGGTCTGTATGAAGGGAAATCTGAGCCACATAGTGTATTTTGGGCAAACCATTTAATTAAGGACTTTAGTTGTGTAACACTTACAAACCATGAACAAACAAAGTAAAATATACATGTGTGGCTGTACTGTGAAGAATACACAAGGCATTTCATTTCCACAGCTTCTTGATAGACATGTTCTTCTCACTATCCTTCTGCATCACCTGGTGAAGAGAACAGAGGTACGTTAGAGGACATGCACCAGTTAAAAAAAAAAACAAAAAAAAAAACATGATATTAAAAATATGTAGACGAGGTTTAGCTTTATTGTTATACTAACCTTTGCCACAGCCATCTCAAAGTCCTCCTGGGTGACGTGAACTCTCCGTTCTCTCAGAGCATACATCCCTGCCTCTGTGCAAACTCCCTGCACACAAAATGAGCAACTTTAATGAAGTGCACCTTCATTTGACACCTCAGTGCCTCCATTTAATTGATCTTATTCTCACCTTAACCTCGGCACCAGAAGCTCCCGGCATGAGCTCTGCGATCTTCCTCAGGTTAATGCCACGTGTCAGGTTCATCTTCCTGGAGTGGATCTTCAGGATGTCTAGACGGGCCTGTTTGGTGGAGATTTTCAGACATGTCAAATGCATTTTTGTAACTGGTTTACTGGGGAATTTGTGAAGCTATTACCAACCTCTTCATTGGGAGGAGGGAACTCAATCTTTCTGTCAATCCTTCCTGGTCTGAGAAGAGCAGAGTCCAAGATGTCAATACGGTTGGTGGCCATGATGACCTGAAAAGGAAAAAGAAAATCATCATTAAGCTGCATGAACAGTAATACTTTATTTCTGGTTCCATCTAACTTAACACTTATATTTTTAGTGGTTGTGACATACTGAAGTCATCTATTGGACAATTCAAGTTTTTTTTTTTTTTTTTTTAAGTGAAATTACTGAAATGTTAAGGAACAACGTGGACATTTGGATTAATTTAATCACATGTTTTAATCCTGAATGGTGGACTTAAAGTTAACGTCACAACTGGAGATCGACATAAGCAGCAGGACTTTGACAAGACGCTGCTGTAAACTGGTTTTAAGAATAAAAACAAAATTATTTAGATCAGGTGCTGGTGCAGCTAAATTTCACACTATTTCCCAACTATCACTAGTTGGGAAATGTGCAACATTTCCTGTTCACTTATGTCATGAGGTTGATCCAACCTTGACAAAGAAGTGTAAAGAGTTTTAATGACAGAAGTAGAAAAGTACTCGGAGAGCGCAGACCTCTGCCAAGCGCAACAATTCTCCCATATTACAATTTACAGATCGCGATAAAATCCGCCTTCTGGATCAGATCCGGATCAGCCTTTGAAATTTGATAAAGGTTCCCATTGTCAATCCCTGAGTGAAATTTCATGAGTTTTGGGAAATAATTAATGGAGATATTGAGAAACAAATTTTTTGGCCCTATTTACTGCAATGTTATCAAAAATTTGAAAGTGATCCAGGATTTCTTCCAGATCACACCCAAAATGAAATCAGTTCTTCCTTTTCACATTTCTGACAACTGCTGAAAATTTTTTATCAAAATCCATCCATAACTTTTTGAGTTATCTTGAACACAAGCAAACAGACAGATAAACGCCGGCAAAAACATAATCTCTTTGGCAGAGGTAATAAGAGTATATTAAATAAACACAATTTAACTGTTTTCTTACACATATGAGCCTCCTGTGTAGTCATAATCACTTGATATTAGTGACGTTCATGTGTAAACACATGAAGGTAGCATGAATGCAGCTGTTATGTTAAATATTTACAGTCTTAGACTGTAACTGACTGTCCTATGCAGGTATAGACTAGTTGGGAACTACAGTAAACTCCTCACAGTTCATGGTCTCAGCAATCGCAGTACATCGTACATTTTAACGGAGGTTTCAAAATATTCATCGGAAAAAAAAAAATAAATCAAAAAAAAATTCAAACGAAGCGCGCGAGGCTGAAACACAACACATCACATCAAGAACGAGTCTCAGGCAAGCAACAAGAGCCTACACGGGATGCCCCATGAATGTAAATCAAGGCCTGTGATTGGCTGCTACGACGGGCATTACTGTGGCGTCGGTTGTCTGTGGCTGACACGCGTCCCTGCATCTCCCATCTCTCGCTCTTGTGAGACAAAGCCGAGTTTAACGCTGATACACTTGGTGTTTCCGTTCGTAAGTTCCGAATATCGCTTGCTTATTTCAGTGATTTAGTGCCCCCCCATTTGTGATACCTTGATGTTCTTTGTTGCCTCGAAGCCATCCAGCTGATTGAGCAGCTCCAACATTGTCCTCTGGACTTCACTGTCCCCGCCTGAGCCGCCCTCCAGGCGAGAAGAGCCGATGGAGTCGATCTCATCCATGAAGATGATGGAGGGAGCATGCTCTCTGGCCATGACGAAACAGCTCACGCACCATTCGAGCCCCTGAAGTAAGACAGGGACACATCAAGATTATACATTCAAGAGTCAGGAATGATTTTAATAAAAGAAAGAACAAAGATTTGACTCAAGTACAGAATAGAAAAAAAGGGGCGCTCACCCTCTCCGATGAATTTCTGGACAAGTTCAGAGCCAGACACCCTGATGAAAGTACAGTCTGTGTGGTGGGCTACTGCCCTAGCCAGCAGGGTCTTCCCTGTACCTGGGGGGCCGTATAGCAGCACACCCTGTAGGCAAGAACCAAAACAAAATCATCATGTCAGTCATGCCGAAAACTGATAGGGGATAAGGAAATAATGTAACCGTTTGGTGCATATTTTGGTTTTCAAGATATTCAGTATACGAAAACAAAAACTAAACTAAAACTAATACCTTTTATACTCCATCACCTCTCTTGAAAATCACCCACCTTAGGCTGTGCAATTCCCAAAGCTTCAAACAGCTCTGGGTGCTTGACAGGCAGCTCAATCACTTCTTTGATCTCCTTGATCTGCTTATCCAGTCCACCAATCATTTCATAGGTGGAGTCCGGTACCTTCTCCACCATCATTAGGGACACCAGAGGGTCCACCTTGTTGGGCAGGATCTTGTGCAGGGTGTAGCTGTCATTACGCAGAGCCACTCGACAATTTGGAGTCACCTGTGTTAGAAGAGAAGAAGGATTAAAGATATCAGTTTTAAAAACCAAATGTTCTGCTTGTAGCCGTAAATAAAATAACAACTGAAATGCTTACATCATTGATGTCAATGTTCTTGTCCACATCCACAACAAATTTTCCTTCTGGGTGCACCTAAAAAAAAAAAAAGAAGACAAGTTAATTCAAACTTCAAAACATCAAACTGTAACAAACCAGTGCATGAAGACAGCAAACGAGGGATGAGAATAACTAATTTATTATTGATAAATGATTGCTAAGAATGTTGTCTATCATGTGGAATTTGATCATTCTAGCGGCTCAGAGCACTATTTATAATACATACCTACAATACAACAACCATCCCAATGATGTACCACTAAAACAATATACATCCAACAGTGGTTAACAAAACCCACTTCCTCTGCTAAATTTACCATCACAGAAATTTTGGTAAAAAAGAGCTGCAATCCTTAATAGGGGAAAAAATAACCACAGGGCATATCCCATCTCTTGCTCTTGTGAGACAAAGCCGAGTTTACCGCTGATACACTTGGTGTTTCTGGTAAACACTAAGTGTATCTAATGGACAAATGGACTGAGATGAATATGCTGTCTACAAGTATTGCTGGAGGCAAAGGTTTTTGTTATCTGATTAAACCATCCCCCAGCATCCCTTCATGACACACCATCACTAGGCTGCGAAGCAAAAACTGTTCAAAAAGTAATCCACATCTGACAGTGGTTGCTGTAACTGCAGACTGCTGGACCGCCTTAACAACAGAGCGCTAAATCACCTGCCACCACACCTGTCGTAAACGGCAAATGAAATCAGTCATTCTCAACAAGGACTTGCCAGGCTGCCATACAGCTAACCTTCTCATTTAGAAGATGAATGAAACAGTACAACAGTGGGGTTTATAGGGCAGAATGAAAATACTCAGTGAGAAGCACTCCACACGACCAGACACTGGCACTGAAAAGGAAATTCAAAACCTATCGAGAGAAACTCCACCACTTCTTGACTGTAACCCTGTAGAGTGGTGGAAAGAGAATGGAACGAATTTAGAGCAGCTGGGGAATTTAACGCATCAATATCTCTGCATCCCCACAACATCGCTACTGGCAGAGCAACAGTTTTCTGCCACTGGACTGACGGCTATTAAACTGCATTCACACACACATCTCACACCTGAATCCTCAACAAAAATCAGTTGGCTGGAGTTACTTTATTTTGTTGCAGGTGGCTTTTGAATTTGAATGTTAAGAGGTAAGGCTTGCAACCTTGAGCTCCTATGACTTAGTTCAACTTTTTCATTTGTTTCAACAAGATGGTTAATGTTTTGCAAATTTCATGAAAATAACAAATAAATAGAAAATCTTAGTTCTTTAGTATTTTCTATCCCGTAAGAGTACTACACTTTTATATAACTGTCTACACTCAGCAGGCACTTTATTCAGTACCAGTAGCTAGTACTGCTAGTACCAGGTTAGAGTCCCACTTTTGCTTTTAAAACTGCCTTAATTCAATTTTGGTCCATACTGACATGGTAGTTTCACAAAGTCTCTGAAGATTTGTAGGCTGCACATCCATGATACAAATCTCTATGAGAAAATGGGTATACTGTGGACATAAAGTGATGGATGGTCAGGAACAATACTCAGGTAGACTGTGGGATTTAAACCATGCTCAACTGGTACTAAGGTGACCTAAAGTGTGACAAGAAAATATCCCCCACACCATTACACTACCAACACGAATTGTTGATACAAGCCAGGAAGGATCCATCCTTTCATGTATGTATGTATGTATGTATGTGTATATATATATATATACACACACATATATAAAGCTTAATCAATAATTGATGGCTGACTGAGTAAATTTCTTAATTTCTTAAAACGCCCATCCCTATAGCATACCTTGACCAGCACTTTCTTTTTGTCCATAACTCTGACCACCTCTCCCACATATGATCCTTGTTCCTGGAGTAACTGCAGCTCCTCACGCAGAAGACGCACTGAGAAACAAACAAGAAAAATTTGAAGGCTTTGATCCATAGAGATAGCTTCTCTATGAAAAATCTGACAGAAATAAGTAAATTGTTCTATGATGCTGCAGGAAGAAAAACAGTATACCTTTGGCATTGAGCTCATTTCTCTGAGCCTGAAGACGTCTGAGATTCTGGCTCTTTTCATTAACTGGTCAACTATTCAGAAAAAAGAAGATCATGATTGATAGCCAAGCAGAGGATGAGCAAATCGGATTCACATTACCTAATGACAGCATACAAATATCATCCTGTCTCACCTGCAACTCTTCTATCTTAGACAAGTAGTACTGTCGAAGACCTGATCCACCTTTGTTGTCCCCCATCTCCATCTATTATTAAGAAAAACAAAGGAAAACACAATTTCTTTAAATTTATGTTTTTGCAATATTAGTATATATTGAATTGATTTCAGTCAGGTCTTCAAACACAGATTTATCTTAAACTTTAAAATATCACACACGTTCATCTCATGATGAATGACAGCATTAAAAGTATGTGCACATCAATTTCCTTTTTGGCTGCCTTCGTTCAACACAATTTAAATCTTATACTGGTGCATCTTTAATAATAGATCTGTAAGTTCTTCAGTAAATAGTTGAAGACAAAAAGAAAGACCAACATTCACCATCAGATCCCAGCATCTTATTGCATTCAAATCTCATGGTTAGAACAGACAGCAGACGCCAAAATGTAGGATATTGTTAAAAGCATTTGTGCCAAAGCTACTTTTAATTTGAAACCTGACACCTAATATTTATCTGGATTTTGAAAGGCAAATGACAAATTCAACTGACACGAGTTTAATAAGCAACATTATTTAAGTTACATAATTGTTAATCATATTCATTGGATAACTGGTTTTAGGTTTGGTCGTTTTCTATTTCAACAAATGTATCACTTTAACGACGCAAAGAGCAACCTAAATCACTGGGCCTGATTAGTATGGACACAATTAATAATAACAATAATATAAACAAAAAAAAATATGAAACGAGTAACATCGCCTTCTTTCATTAATAGCTAACACATGCTAACTACACGTATGAATCATTTAAGATTTCATAATTTCCAAATAATAAGAGCTTAGAAAATACAAAATATGTGCATTTATAATATCACAACAGGCCACCAACATAAAGGTTCTGGTCATTTCACTAAGTGAACTAAGACTGGTTAAACTACACGCACAGCTGACAGCTCGTTAGCCGTTTAGCTACAATGAGACAGCAAACCGACAGCAGAAGAACACAGTAGCTGATTTGACAAGTTTTAAACCTAAGAAACATGCTTATTCCATCTCACGAGTGATTTAAATACGCCTTTCCTCTGAAAGCAAAACAATTGTATCAGTAATCGGTAATATGAGCATAAAAGCAAGAAAATAGCTGCGGGGGAAAAAAAAATACACCAACTTGATCAATCCCGTCCACCTCCATCTCGGACTTTCTACTTCCGCTACAGAGCAGCAGTGTTTCCGGTGGACTTTTTCGAGAGATATTTCAAGCCCAAAAATGCTTACTGCCCCCTAAAGTCCTTCCGTAAAAAGTTCCCATTATTGTTTTCTTTTCGTCTAAGCGTTCATGAAAAACAAACATTATATATATATATATATATATATATATATATATATATATATATATATATATATATATATATATATATATATATATATATATATATATATATATTCATCAATATAAGTTCTTCCTAGCAATGTGTAATCCTAACGTGTCATAAAATAATTGCCAAAGATTACTTTAGCTCATATATTGGTAATTTTCGTTATAAACCGACTCCCCTTTGAACCACTGTCACCTTAAGAGCTGAGATATGAAGAGCGTGGGATCTATTCAGCTTGGCCTGAGTGGCGTTTTGCTGAAACCAGACATACCTGTTGAGACAGCTGCTCTGCAGAAGCAACTGAGCTCTGTAACCTGCCCAAACACGCACAGCCTTAACAGCTTTTTCTTAATAATGACAGAGGCTTTACATTTCAAATTATAAACATAAACCTAAATCATTAATGATAACACCAATACAATGGACTTGTTTTATACAAAATGGCCCCACATGCAGTAGTTTCTGCATGGAAAAATGCAATATTCGAAACATTTGTAAGTATATTTATTGTAAAAAATACTTCAAATGTATAAAAGATAGACTTTTGACAGATAAACAACATGCAAACATCTTACAAAGAAGCTGCACAAAAATATTTGGACATTACATTTTTCATACTCTACATGTCATCATCACAAAACACAATTTTGGCACATTAACATGGAATGTTTTAAGAACTTCTCGTCATAGAAAACTGCATTTCATTTAAAGTTTTCGCAATGGAATTGTTGTTAATTTGACATAAAGTTGGATTTCTATTTCATTATCAGTATCACTGAACCTTTTGGGGAGCTATAGATGTCCTCGTTCCACAAAGCCTGGTCCTATTTCACTTTCTGCAGCAATAAAATGAAAATTAAAAATAAAAAAATGAAAAGAGCTTGTAAACATTCAGGAAGTAGAAGGAAAAAAAAGAGCTGTTGAATCACAGCTGGACACCGGATTTGTCCATTTACAAATGAGTAGTTGCATTTTTTTCTGAGTGGAACCCTCTTGGACAATCCTGCTCTCACATAGAAAATGTTTTGTTTCAAATTGTAAACCCACCCAACAAAACAAAAGCAACACCTAATATTGTAAAAGTACTGTTGCCAAAAAAAGTTTTCCATTTACACTTTATTAACATACAATCCCACATGTCTGGTATGAATGTGTATTACTATAGATACACACTTTAATGAAATGTTTATTTAGTTCTATCCATGCCTCCCAGAGCTTGTAACCAGACATCAGGCACTATCTAAAATGTTATGGCTTTTAACAGACAAGGTAAAAAAAAAACCAAACAAAACAAACCTTAAAATGGCACCAATGTGATGATAGAAGCACCTTATCAGCACCAGTGCTTAAACAGTTTTCAGCATTTTGTACCATTAAAAAATAGAGGAAAAAAAAAAAGGCAAAGATTATTTGAACAATGTGAACAGGTTTAAAATGACATAAAGCCTGCATCCTGGAGTTCGGATAGATGTTACTCTGATCTAAACGTTTTCATGGAACCACACCTCCTCCATCCCCCCATATTGCAGCTGCTCTCTCTTGCAGCAGCAGGCCCCACAAAAAATGCTAAGAAATGGCTCAAACAATTTGACAGAGTATGAGGTGCTCAATGGGCATCAAGCCTCCCCTGACACCAGTCTGATGGTATCCAGAGGGCATAAGCAAAGATGCTGTGGTCAGAGCCGCTTTGGCAGCATGAGGAGCACATACTCCATTTGAGGAGGGTGGTCTTAATTTTATGGCTGATCACTTTTAATCATCACTTTGGTCCATATACTCAGAGAGTGAGTGAATTTGTGAATATAGCAACTGCAGCATTAGCCAACTTTCCAGTTTCAAATCAGGTGTTAAAATTTGATCAGTAAACTTAAATCTTGATGTGATTCCTCTGGAATATGTCCTTAGGTAAGTCTGATTCCCAACACTTGCTCCAACTCTTGCCGTCTCTGTTGCACCTGAAATAAACAAGGAATGAGTTTGTAGACCTTGAAACAACAGAGACTTGTCGTTGAAAAAGCACATAGTTTTGTGCTTTAGCTTCTATTTGTACTTACTTTGGAGTAAATGTATCTGCCCACAGCCTCTGGCATCCAGGGTGCTTGGTAGAACTCAGCCCTCCTCTCCTCTTCTGGGTTTCCGGTCACATCTGTCATCAACTAATGAAATACAAATGTATCACTACACACAATAAACCACAATTTCATGAGCATAGAAACAGACTTGATGCCAGAACACAAACCCCTTTCCTCTAAAAACTATGTAAGTACAAAGGACCTAATGACGCAGATCTAATGTGGTCTGAAAACTAATTCAAAACAAATATTTGCCTGACATTGCCAGCAAGACAGATTTCAGCTGATTCATTTTAATTCAATAATAGCATATTTATTTCTGAAGGGAAATTATAGGTTGTAGTAACTTTTGTCATTTACATTTTTTTCAAAGAGTCATTACAGATGGTTTTAGCTGCTGGCAGGAAGGATCTGATGGGGTGTTTTGTAGCATTTCCCAAAAACAAGATATTCCCTTTCTTAAAGGGGGCAGTAACTACCACACAACATATTTTTCTCCTCATGACTGATTGCATTTTTTTTCTCTGCTTGATCTAAAACCAATACTACAATAAAGTAGGACAAATGTAAAAGAAAGACAGTGGATGTGGTCTGTGATCACATAAGTTCATGTTTCAGAGACATTGGGTTCTTTGGCACAAAGAACCCAATGTCCAGACTGATATCAGAAAAAGGTGCAGTCAGTGATGGTACGGACACACATGGATGACTTGCATATTTGTGGGGGTACTATTTATGTAGGTTTACGTTGGAATTTGGAGAAGACATCTGCTACCATAAGGGTAACATCTTTTTCCCAGAGGTTTGTGGTTATTTCAGCAGACCTCATTCTTGATAACTTACAACTAAGTGGATTCATAGATGGAGTGTGTGTGCTTGACTGGTCCGCCTCTAATCCAGATCTTTATCCTACTAAAAATACTGAAAACTTGTATTTAGCAAGAGGGCACAGATTCCTCTTGGAAAACTGAAGGAATTAGTATTCTCAACTCCCAAACTGTCCATAAGTGTCATTAAAAGAAAGAATAATGTGACACAAAGCTAAAAATGCTTCTATGCTTTTTTATTGTGCATTGCTGGTATCACATTCTAGACTTTTTATATTCTTCAAATACAATGAAGCTGACCAGTGAAGACACTGAAGGGTTAGGGGTTTTTACTTGTCTATACGGTAATGAGTCAAAGAAATACCAATGTAATATTCTATTGTATTTTTCTGTAAAAGGGGTTTGTATTTTTACAAACAAGAGAAAGATTTAATGAACCCACAAATATATTTAACACTTGAAGCTTTATTATTTTCAGTTCTATGTTTGAGAAGGATAAACTGTATTTTTGCAGACAGACAATCTCCCTCAATCAGGCTCAGTTATAATAGTTCAGTGTAATTGGTGCTGCTCTGTTCGACTGGCTGGGGCACCACACAATATCCCTCATAGAGCATAGCTCCAACATTTCTTACTGAAGTAACCTGTTACTATACCTGTTGATTGGGCATCCATTAGTTTGCATGGGTTAGATGTGCTATAACTGCAGGAAATGAAGTTTCTGAACTAGAACTAGACAAAATGTGAAAGTAACTAGTGAATAAATAATTGAAACTCAGAGAGAAGAAACAGTTACCACTCCTTGTGGTAACATATAACTGACACCACATGCCAACTCTGCACTAAAACCTCAGGCTTGAAGGTTGAGAACATCTTCTAGGGATGGCGCATGAGGGAGCTTTTAAATGAAATCAGCAGTGGGAGCACATATTTACCTTCAGATCTCTGCACTGAGACTTCAGCCAGTCCTGGATGAACTCTTGTGGATTATTGCTGAAACTCAGCATAAAGTCTCTCTCTGTCTTCAGCTGATTGATGTATTCAATTGTTTCATGAATCTGAGGTGAACACAAACCATAAAAGATCAGTTTTGTAAACCAGTGTTTAAAAACAAACAACAACAAAAAAAAATTTCCATTGGTTAAAATAAAATTTTCCAGATTTATCTGGGTTGTACTGATAAGGCCCAACCTTCATCTCAAGAGCAGCGATTTCTTGTTGATTGGTTGTGGAGGACAGGAAGCTGTTCATTTGGCCTTTCAGAGGGTCGTCCACCTCTACATCAATGTCATAGCATGCTGTCTTCTTCTGATCTGTGGGGTCCACACTGCTCAGGAGAGACACATGGGAGGAAAGCTGCTGACTCCTACAGTTTTTTCAATGATTTACTATGAGATTTTAAATGACTGATTGGGCCAAAAGAAAGTTTTTCAATTCAAGTTATTCTGTCTTACATGAGCTCATACCCAGAGATGGAGGAGAATTTAAAATTCTTGCACATACACTTTTTTTTCCCTTTGGAGATTGGAGAAAATTTCTGGCTGCAGCAATGAACTATGTCACCACAGTGGGGCATCCGTTTCCATCTTACCTTATCTTCTGCATCTTTCACTGTCACACCAACCAACTGCATATCCTCTTTCAACAAAAGCAGAAATCCCCTTTTTCTCTTGCCTAGCAGCTCCATCTCCAGCATTCCTCTAACAACGTATTCACGATAGTTCCTCTTTATGTGTCCAAACCAACTAGCTTCGTTTACTTCATCTCTAACCCTGAATGTTAATCTCATGTGTTTGTTTTTAATCCTATCCATCCTTGTCAGTCCCAAAGAAAGAAGATCTTAAATTCTTCAAGTCTGCCACCTCCAGCTCTGGTTCCTGTCTCCAGGTCTGTGACACTGTCTCCAAGCCACAGCGAAGGGCTGGTCTCACCACCATTTAGTAAACCTCTCCCTTTATCCTCGCTGTTTCTCTTCTATCACAGATAACTCCGGACACTCTTCTCCCCCCACTACAGTAAATCCAATGAATTATAATCCAATCCAACCCAGTTCATTAAAGATGTATTCATATTATGCCAATTCCTAAAACGTTGTCTTAGTAAGGAAACCAACAGACTGTATCAAAACTTCCAATTTCTTTTAATTAAACTTGCAGAGCAGAGATGATCGACCAGCCCCTACCTGATTACGTGATTGATGATGATGGGGTCTGGGTGTTGCAGCAGGCCTGCTAGTTTCATGGGAATCTCAGAAAACCTCATGCGCATACAGCCGAAGATCTGAGTGGCATTCATTTATGAACACACAATAAGTTAAGACACCATAAAGGTAAACTTTTTGTATTATACAATAAATGAGAAGAACTGAATTCACGTCTTTTTCTTTGTTTTTTTTATTAAGTATCAACACTTAATACTTGTATATTTTTCACTAAAGCTATGATAATAATTCAAGAGAAAATTATGCAACAAAAATTATGCATAAATTTGTTCTTTATGTAATTATCTTGTGCTTTATAATTATAAATTTTGCCTTTAATATTACTTCGAGCAAAAAGTTAAAATGAGTCTTTGCATTTTCAAATTTAAAACATTACTAAAGACAATGCTAACATGTTTCCTCGTTATTACCTCAAACTATATCATTACCTGTTTGAAATAGCGGTTGCAGTTGATGTACTCCTTCTCGTGACCATCCTGCAGCTTGTTGTTCTTGATATAGAGCCAGAGAGCTTGCATGATGCTAGCCCGAGTCTGTGTGTGCACACCCAGAAGACGAGCAAGCCGTGGGTCCAGCTTGTACTGTGGAGGCTGAAAAGAGAGGATATTGGGAAAGGTAATCAAGTCAAACCATCTGTGAATATAGCTACTTGAAAGCCGCAGCAAAGAGTAGGTAGTACCTGGTGGTCAAGCATGAGCAGAAGAGTGCATTTAACATTCACATCACCGGGCCTTTTGACCTGGAAACCATCCGTCTCCTGAGTGGTGGGCATTCTATGCCACTGAAAGATAAGCGTGGAAAAAACACCCAAAGCACACTTTTAAATGATGTCCAGTTAGGGCTTGAATGTCAAATAGAACAAATCAAAATTTAAGGCTGTGCTTACTTGTGGCAGGCAGATATTAAGACAGATAGCATAGTTGTCAATATAGACATTTAAGTAGATAGTTTCATTAACTTGTGCAGTCATTGGATACCTATCATTGTAAACACTTGCCTGAAGCATTGTTGGTTTTATATAGACCATTTTGTGAGGTCAACCTTTTCCTTTGTTCATTAATATAGGAAATAATATAACTGCAATTAAACAGATTTACCATGAGGCTGACTTATCTGTAGAGTAAAACAAATTGAGTTTGGCTGGTAAATCCACCTTTACCTTAAAGGATTTTGAATGTCAATGTGCTTACAATGTTATGAGTTCATTGCATTCACGACTTGTGTCATACCTCTACTAAGTGATTGTCAGGTCCATAAAGCTCCTTATCAAGCTCAATCACCAGGCTTTTGAAGAAAGATGAGAACTTCCTCTTCTGCTTACCAGCCTGAGAATACAGAGGGTATGAAAAACTGAAAACACAGCACTACAGGATTACCATCAGTGTTTCCTTACTGTGCAGTGTCAGTCTGCAGCTGCATTGTTTAGCTCTGACCACATCAGGGGTGAGGAACCAAATTGTTGAGTAGAAAAAGCTGTTGCACCCCCACCCTCTCCACTCCCCTTTCAAAGTCTGTTTGCTCAACATGGGCCCTTTCACTCCTTCCCTACCATCCCTCTTCTTTTTCTGTTACTCCATGCAGTGCTCCTACGCATGGCTAAACCAATGAGCAAGAGGAGAGAAATTAACAGGAAAAAAAAAATCCTTTTTTGTGGCCCCAGATGACACAATGAGCTTAGCTGGAATTGATGGAGGGAGGGGAATCATGTCAGCTCATGGTATGCAACGGCCAGTGGTTTCAATTCTGCATTTCGACAGAGCATGATCCTGCGTGTGTGTGTGTGTGTGTGTGAGTGAGTGAGTATGTTAGAAGCTGTGGGGCTGAATGGAGAAAGCTGTAAACACACATCTGGCTGCATGGTCTGAGCCAAAGATACAGGCCAACTGAAGTTTTCAGGAACAAAAAAACACAGAGACTGAAAAACCTGAAGTCAGAACTAACTGAGACGATGGTGAAACAGAGCTCGGAAATTCAAATGTAGCAGTGTGTAATTCACTTACTTCTTCCAGGAGTTTGCCTTCCACTCTCAGTTCCCAGGAGGACACCTTCTCTGCCTCCTCTCCCTCAGGCTTGCTGGGAGTGAAAGTGTTGGAAATGTAGATCCTCAGCTTGCGCTTTTGCTGTGTCATACAAAGAAACAAGCAAAAATAGATTGAGGTCAGGGAATTTTTGGAAAATGGCACAATTTTTGCCCTTTTTCCCCCCCATTCTATTCCCTAATTATACCAAAGTAAGTGTATAATGTAGGCTTTGAGACTGTTATCTGCAACTTGTGAGCATCCACATCCAGAGTGGAGGAAGGTTTAGAAAGTACAGCTTTTCAGTACATAGAACCCTCTTATCCAAGGGTTCAAACATTATTAAATACAAAAAAAATTATAATTAAATGTGTTATATTGTAATACTTGAAATCTTGACATAAACAAAGGTTTTCTTTTCTGTGGTAATTTGTCAGGCCATTACTGCAGTTCTTTTCTGATGTACGTTTGTGGGTCTGTTTAATTTTGTTTTCAACATTTAAAATAGTTAGATGACTGATGAAGACATTGCACAACACTTCCACTGCTTCATTATATTCAGGTTCTCAGCTGACCTCATTCTTTGGGCACATAACGTTGCTGAACTTAGACTTAACCAACTGCAGCAACTCATCAGAGCTTCTTCCAATGATCTAGGGAATTGAAGCCTTTTTTTCCCAGTTAGCCTCACTGATAAGTGGTTTTCTTCAGGCTACGCAGCTGTTCAGTCCCAATCCCTTGAGTTCCCTTCGCACTGTGCTTGAGGAAATGCTCTTACTTTCACTATTAAACACAGTCGTGAGTTCTACTGTTGTTTTTTTACAATTTGATTTCACCAAACCCCTAAGTGATCACCAATCACAATCATTCAAGATTTCTTTCTGAACACATTTCTTCCTCGAAGATGACGGTTCTCCACTCTCCTTCCAGTTTTAAATAATGCGTTGGACAGTTTTTAACCAAATTTTAGTAGTTTCAACAATCTGCTTAGTTGTTTCTTTTGCTTGATGCATGCCGATAATTTGACTGTCCTTAAACAGGTTGATATATTTTCCAAGACCACAGGATGTGTCTTCTGACATGGTTGTTTAAGAAATGAGAAGCTACCCACTGAATCAGTTTGTTTCCAGTTGAGAGCTAATCATCCATGCAGTAATTATCCAATGGGAGGATCTGACCTAACTGTGTGGGGAATGACATAAATAATTGATTCTCAAACAAAATACATTTTAAATTTTGAATATTTGTATGTTCACAATTTGAAATGCATTTGGTGCATATGGAAACTATTTAACCCATTCTGAGCGGATGCAACATGTGTGCATGTCCCTTTTAGACATGGGAGGAAGTCAGCATGCTTTTACTCTCGCATGACGCCACACTAGAGGCAGCTTGTTGCAGTAGCCTCTCAAAAGTCATAGCATGTGTATCTTGGCAACCTCTTGAGATTTTTCTGAGTTGTTTCCTTGGAAGACAGATTTTTTTTTTTTTTTTTGTTCATGCTGGTTTAGATCCTTTTCTACTTGATGGATTTCTGCTGGTACTTCTTGACATGTTTCAACATCTGTTATGATGAGGAACTATAACGACGGGAAAGTTATTTAGAAGAGGGAGCAGCTGATTGTTGGGCTTTTGAAAGCTCAGGAGACCCCAAATCCCTGAATGAGTTGAAGAAGAGACATCACTTTTGTAGAGCAGGAGAAACCAGAGAAAGGAAAAGGAAGTTTAAACCACTTCTTCTGTCAATAATTATAGGGAATTTAAGATAACGGGCAAATAAGATAGATGAGCCTGGAGCGCTAACAAGGACACAGGGGGAACATCAGGAATGCAGTATTGTGCGTTTCACTCAGATGTGGCTGGGGGAGCATAAATGCTCATAGAGGCTGAGTGGGCTGATGGGGGTGCTGGCTCTGTGCTGAGGGCTGTTCTGGAGTTACTGGAACTGACTAAACCCAAAATGCAAAACATAATGGACAACACAACACAAACTCTTCACAACAGTTAATAATCAACAGAGTGTTTTCTGACTGACTGGCGTACTATGGCAAAATGTCATTTCACTTTTGGGATTAATAAAGCAATTTTGAAGTAATTTTTAAGTTAGTCATAATTTTTCAACTTATTTGGTTGCAGACTAAACTAATAACTGTTAGGTGTTTACTGTTTGTTATCAGCTAACCTCCTCATTACACCTAAAGATTATGTTAAGGAAAAAAAAAAGAATAACTCAAGGCATCATGAAGAAAAGATACCATAATGGGCTTCTTGATGGCCTCCTGAATCTCCATACGCTTACGGGCAATAGTCTGATCCAGTTTTCTCTCAAAGGCCAGGAGGTCCATGTAAGCCTGCGACTCAGGGACCAGGTCTCGGATCTAGAAAACAGAATGTTGAGAGGCCATGGGATTATAGACCACTATAATTATTTACCTTTAATTATTCAGTGGGACAAAGTTTCCTTACCCTCTGTGGCAAAACCTTGTCAGCCATCTTGCGTCTTTTTGCTCTAAACCAAACAAAAAAAACATTAACAAGATAAACAGCATTCTCTAAAGCACAGGGTATCCCATTGCTAAAGATATCACAAAGCTCTGCTATGTTGTGTCATTATTTCTTCGTTAACCAATTTGCAAGGAATGCACACTGACGCATGATATAACATTAACTTAAAGACCGTATTTGATCATCAGTTATTTGTGAACAGCTTTCCAGTGGGATAACACAATCTTGGCCAATAATAACTCATCTGATAGTCTTCCTCAGGCTCTCACTTTCCACCGTCACTAAACACACAAGGGCTACTTTGTTTCCTTAATGACATTATACAGTTTTCCCTCATTGTGGCTTAATTTCAAAATTCTTTCATGAGAAATTGGGATGCTGCTTTGAGCCCTGCGGCTCAATAATTCTCTAGTACTGAGCATTTTTTTCTTAGAACATAGATGTTACAACACAACAGCTTAATTGTGGACAAGGCAGTAAATGCAGCTTCACATTATGGCTCGGCACATTTATAAGCGTACCGTCACTGGGCAATCTGAAGTCAAAAATACCCACATTTGTCTACTGTTTTGAAAGCAAAGCCAAGTCATGAGATACTGGTCTGCTCATGTCTATGAGTGCTGAGTTGTTACCAACAAAGCAATTTTACAAAGCACTCAGGCACTTTTGTAGAATTGTTATGCCAAAAAAAAAAAAAAACTGAGGAAAAAAACATTTTAAACTTTAAATGTAGCTTTTCCCATCAGTTTTGGTACCATTCCTCTCCTGCGCTCTCACAAACACTTCTCCACAGCTTTTACCCTCGTCTCAGGCCTCCCAGTGCCTCCTGTTGCTGCTGCTGTTGATGCTGCTGATGAAGAAACCGTTTCCTCGAGGCGTCCATGCTAGGGGGTCCCATGCCTGGCCGCATTGGTAATGTTGCCTCCACCATAAGAGGGACCAGGCAGCTGGCCCCCCATCACCCCCATGGGGCCCCCTGTTCTGTTGGGTGGCATCCCAGGGCGCTAGAGAAAAGGAGGCAAGCTGAAGCTGAAAACTCATACAATAATTGATTTTTAAATTTCTAAATATTTCATATTCCAAACTTGTACAGTTGCAGCAAAAATGGCACAAAGAATGAACAAACACCCATATCTTCTACACAGATGATATTTTCCCCATTATATCCACCAATTGGTGACAGTTTACTTAATAACAAAAAAGTATATTTCCAATGAATTTCTATTCAATTCAACTTAAAGTGCCAAACATTTTCTGAATATCAATCATGTGACTCAAACTTTGTTTTGATGTGTCAAACAATGAGTCCACAGTGGCATCCATGGTTTAACAATATACAAAAAAAGAAAAAATAGTTGATGTTTTTCAGAACTTTGTCATTGAAAATGCTTTTCATAAGCCTTATAAGGTCAAATACAGAAAAATAATGTTTGCAGCTGTGACTTTTAGTGCCTGAAAACCTGTCAAAAACATGTGTTCAAGGTTCAAGATTTGCCAATGTTGCCTACTTTTTAAGCATTTCAGTGAAATAATTTTTCACAACTAGATTTTATGAATAAAATGACACTATTTTTTTTTTTCCAAATCTTAAAACCATGCTGCTTATGGTTGTCTCTCTGCCATCAGAAAAAAAAAAAAAAAAAAAAAAAAAACTACCTGAGTCTTCATGACTATAACTGCTGATGAGAGGACAGTTGTAACTGCATGTCAAGCACAACCAAATGAAGCTGCAGATGGTCTCTAGACTGGGATAATGTATGCAGGCTTTCCCCAGAGCAGATGGTAGTCAAGATAAACTTTTTTGTTTTCCCCAACTGACAGGAGGCCAGGAGTAACCACGTGATTTCTTTCAGAACGAGCAGAACATATTTTTGTGACACTTATTTCAATTAAATGTCCAGCCCTTAAACGGTGCACCATAAAGAGCCTTTTTTCACGTCTCCTTCAAATGTTATGCTGTATAAAGTGATGTCAGGAAGTCTAAACGGAGCCTTTTCAATGGCGGAAGTAACGTCCACACGAGGATTTTTAAAGACCAATTAACTTTAAAGTTATTCTAGTTCTGGATAATTTTGTTAGAAAACACATTTGACATTTGCTTTTACAAGCAGTCAAGATAGCATAAGCATAACAGATAATGCAATTCTCAACTTTCTCCTAGTCTATTAAAAAAAAGGAGAGAGAGAAAGAGGGGAGTTCTATCATGTAAAAACCAACCTGGGGGTACTGGGGGGCACTGCCCAAACTCCGGGGGTAACTCGACGGGGGCTGCGGCATCCCTGACATCCTCATGCCCGCTGCATGCCCAGCATTCATGGGGCTTACATTAAGATTCATCGGAGGACCCGTGAATCCCCCTCTCGAAGCCATCTTCTAGATCCACAAGTGGTTCAATTTGGCGGAAAACCTTAAACGATTTATGGTCCAAAGAGAGAGTCCAGAGGGCCGGTCACGACTGTCAGTGGCCGGAGTCAGTAAGAGGCTTTATCTTAGCGAGGTCTGGCTGCTTTGACAGCAGGAACACTGTCAACAAAGAGCTAGCTAACGTTAGCTCGCTCGCGACCGTTTCAAGTTCCGGGATTCGCTTCTGCTTCTAACTGCTGCTTGTCTTCTGGACACCCAGCGGCGGCTGTTGTTTGTCACCTCCCGCCTCCGCGCCTCAATATCGTCAAGTAACGCCTACTCTAATGTTTCAATGGGAGACAAATGTAAAGTATGAAAATGTCAGAGTTAACCCAAACTTAAAAGTCTTAAAGCAAAAATAAATAAGTCTGTGTCTGATTTCTGTCCACACACGCGCAAACGCGCGCGTGCAATACAAAACGCTGCGTTCATCGCCATCCCGAAGTTCTAAGTTTCAACCCACAGAATGGGTTTCATTAACTTATATTTTTCTCTCTTTTGGGGAAAACGCAACATAATATATGTAATCTTGATATTATGTGACATATCTCATTAAATTAATTCGTTTTCCGACGCTACAATTGAAGATATGGCTGTTTTATGCGTCCAAGCTTTCCATCTCTTTGAATTACGACGGTATTTGTTTTCACTCTCATTTCGCAATTTTCGCCATTAAAACGCGTTTCTTAATCCAAACTTGCTTCCCTTTAAGTATACTTAAAGTATACTTCCACATAGTATACTCAAAGCATACTTCCACATAGTACACTCAAAGTTTACTTCCACATAGTATATTTAAAGTATACTTCCACATAGTATACTTAATGGCTTCGCTTCAGTGGCCCTGATGTGTCAGAAAAAGGTTTAAACCAATACGACATTTCACAAAGCACAACCGTGAGGTTACCCGACAAGTAAATGGACTGGAAAATGGGCTCCATATAAGATTGTCCGATGGTTCCATTCATAACCCGAATACCTGAGTAGGGCTGGGTAATTAATCGGAACCAACATTCAGAACCAATAATCGAAATTATTTCAATTATTTCTCTTCTTTGAAATATTCATTTGTTGACCATATATTTTAATCTGTGCGTTTCCTTTGATTTATTTTAAAATAAAAGATATATACCAATTTATTAGAAAAATATCCCAGTTTTAATAGTTGATTATGTGTGCAGCAAAAAACCTTGTCAGTGACCTAAGAAGGCAAAAAATAAAATTATACAAAAATAACCGTTCATTAATCATAATCGAGGTAACCCTTTCAAATAATGTGAAATTGATTTGAAGTCATATCGCCCCGCCCAATACCTGAGCAGAATCATGGTGAAAAACCCACATGGGGCCAATTTGGAACCCATGGACTATTACACACCACTGCTGGCTGGGAGAGAAAAACCAAAAACTTTTAAACTTTGACAGTTAAATAAGTAGTTAAATTTCACAGGAAAAAAAAAAACAACAGTTCTCAGATAATATATAATATAATATATAAATAATTTGATCTTTGTTGCATTTCTGAAATTTTCTGGATTTTGGTTTTGCTTGTTTTTTTTCTGAAACATCGTTTTTTTTTTAAACATTTCGTTTATTAATTATGATTTTCCTTTCATTGTACTTTCTGATTTTTTTTCTCCTTTTTCATTCATAGAAATTGTGTTTTCTGAATAGTTTGCAGGTCACAGAACAACAATTGTACTTTACAGGTTATGATTGCTTCATATGATTACTAGGTTGCATCATCCATCTTCAAATAATATCATTTGACTTTATAGTTTGAATACTGTCAATAGACAGCATCCAGACCTCCTGAGTGCTCTACAAGTTAATTTGGAATAAACACAATTTTGACTAAATCACTGGAAGTGTAGCTCCAAAGTGCAGGTTTACAGGGTGCTTGCAGCAGGGGTAGCTAAAGGCTTCAAAGATTATTTGAGTCCTCCAAAGTTTCTAGTTCATCAAACTTTACTGTTATTAGAAGGTCTGTCTTCAATTTAGACAGCTTTCACCATAGTGCTGTCCTCAGTGGTTGGCATCAACTTAAAGTAGGTTAAATGTCAACAGGATGTGGTGGTGATGGAGCAAAGGTTGAGATACAACAGCTTTATAGATTAGAGATGAACTCAGGGATTTATTTATTTTTTTTAATAATGACGATAGAAAAAAATCCTTTTCACGTAATGCAATGAACTATGCAATAAGTGATAAACTGCAACTAAAATAGGTTTTTGGGCATTACAATTGATATTAAATTATTTTCTTTAACATTTATTTGTAACATCTCTGCATTTTTGCCTACTTGACAAATATTTGATATCTGAAAGTTTTACAAAATGTGAGATGTAAGTGTTGAAACAAACTAAATTTACAACTTATCTACTTGCGGTCACCTTAAGTTTTTTTTTTATTTATTTATTTTTTACATTTTGTATATCAGGATTTCATACGAAAAATAGATATTTTCTAAGTCCACAATATTTAACAGTTGCAATCACTTTATAGCAAATAAATACATAGAGATAAAACATCTACATCCTAAGAATACCAAAGTGATAAGCTGAATTTGGTAAGTCAGTGTTCTGACAGAGAGTCTGTATCCAAGTTAAGATGTCTTAAATTCAGAAACCTTAAAAAGCTCAAACTAGGTAAACTTCGGTGTGTATATAAATCCAGTGTCTAAAAATAAGCCTGACAATAGTCCATGTTGTTCCATGCAACTGAAATGTGTTGAAGTGATTTGGTCAACAGCACCCCCTGTTGGTCAGTGCTTCATTATCTTCAATGAGCACAAAGCCTTAATACAGTTAACAAATTATTTATTATGCTAGACAGATGAACAAAGTGAGCCATGATAGCAGCAATTCAACTATTAGAATATTTACACTATCACATCACACCAAGGATATATGTAACCCTTTACAATGTAAACACATGATACAAATACATATTTAATGCTAGAAAACAAGCTGATCTATCCACCAAAATAGAAACCAAAAAGCCTGCTTTCTGCAGCAAATACCATTTTGTACAATTAGAGGTTCATTTACTGAACATTTTAAAATAAAACATCCACAGGTGAATGACAAACGGAGCTGTTTGTGTTGTGATTTCAGCTGGACAGCCAGGGACCCTAAGGGTGAGTGTGAAAATAAAAGACAAACCATACAATGATTGTCTTTGTCACCATTTTTCCAAAGAATGAAATCTTACAAAGGTGAAGATATATCAGTATACTTAATGCCTAATCTTTTTTGGTGCTGTAAAAAGACAAAACACTGTCCACAACAAGGCGCATACACGACTATCTCTGTTCAGCATCTGAATCATTTTGACCAGACTTTCTCTGTGCAGTAAAGTTGTAAATAGATTCATTATTCTTGGACAGAAAGTTAAACTAAAGAAAAAAAGTGAGTATTGGTACAATGATTCAATTAATAATAAAAAAAAAATTAATAATTCGTCAAGTATAGAGTAGGAGTTGAGGACTGCTTCTGTGAAGCAGCAAACACCACAAATGTCACCCATAAGATCAATGTCCATTAGTCTGATGACACAAAAGAACCAAAGCTGAAGTGCTGTTGGTCTCCCTTGTGAGTGCCTTCGTGTGTTCATTTACACACAATGGTCAAAGAATATGCGTTTGTGGCAGAGCGCACTATTGAGAGAATGCCTCGTCTTTCATCAGCATGCGTGGGCTCTCCTGGTTGTCCATACGACGTCTCGGACCCATCATGCCTATACGGAAATAAGAGCAGGACGGCGTTCAAAAGCCAGTTCTAGCATCAGACTACACTGGATACTTTAGAGAATGAACTGTCATTTTAACGCCACATTAATGATTCCAAGCAGGTTTGAGGACAGTGCATGTACACCGAAGTAGAGACAAAATTAAGTGTGGATGAAGCTGACAAACAAATGCAATCCATTTATATAATTGCGTTGACCATGCAGTCTAATGTTGCAGGAGCAGCTCATCCCATTTCCAAGAAAGTCATTATGCTGGATAAAATGTAAACAAAAACAGCATGCAATGACTAACTAATGCCTCTGAGGGAAATCATTTGTCACCCTTTCAGCTAGTTTCTGTGGAAGATGGATGCGCTTGTCCCAAAAATACTCAAGAGACCAGTGCTCTGGGGAAGCAGGTAGAGGCAGCGCTGCTATTAGCCATTAAAAAACACTGGATGCTGCTCAAAGTAAAACAAGTGACTACTGGGATGGAGCGACCAGGATGGTGACAGCTGACGGGTTCTGAAGCGTGATGACACGGTGGCTGTACTTCTGTTATACAAATCTGTGCTTTTCTCTTTTCACCTACAACATATGGTTCAGGTGCTTGACTCATTGTCACATGAGAAAAACTTGAAGGAAAGCTTGCAGTTCACCCATCTGGCTGTGTTGTACACCAGCGTGTGCTAGACTGTTTCACCTGGGGTAGTGCCTGTTTGTGTATTCTGTACAGTTATCCACACGGGGGTAACTGTCAAAGGCTTTTCTGTATCATGTAAATACTATAACCATGTAGTCCCAGTTTCCATACATCAAAAGTAAGAATTAATGTAAACCCGTAATTCTCTGTAATCAGGTAAATCATTTGATTTGGTGTATGTATGATTTAAAAAGTGTAAAGATGTGCACTTACTGCTTTTATGTTTGAATGATTTGGATCTTCTTGGTGAGTTTGGATTCTGAGATGAAAAAAAAAGAGAATATATCTTGTTTAAGTATATGTTTTTATGAATAAAAAAAATGATGTGGATAATTAAAAGGCATTAAATAATAATATAAACTCTTAAAATACCTTATCTGATTTCCTTTTCTTTGCTGTAAAGAAAAAAGACATAAAAGTTTAGATGTAAAAATAAATAAATAAAATAAAATTGATGAGTTCATTTTTGAAACATCACCTTTTTTCTCTGCCCCATAAGACCAGTCATTATCATTGACGTCATCATTATCTTCTTGGTCGCTCTCTGACTTATTGTTGGTGTTGTTGCCTGTGACTATTCTGTAAAACAAATCATGACACAAAATAGTTTGGTCTCAAATAAAATACATTCCAGGATGAAAGTAGTATTGTTTTTTCTGTTCACAAGCTTCAAAGCTTCTTTTAGGGTTTGTCAGTGTTTTATAATCTGATTTTGTTCAGGAGTATTACAAAGATCACCAGAATACAATATACATGAACCCAAAATCTTAGCTTAGTCTAATTTAGGGCTCAAACTAAGTAGGTGTTGTAGAAGTGGGTCAATGCAATAAACAGACAGAAAATCTTTGAAATAACAGCAGTCTTCAACTCATTGGTGGTTTTCTTGTCGTACCTGCGGTTGGCTATACGGCTGCTGTTC
Source organism: Hirundichthys speculiger (assembly GCA_018398805.1). Lineage (NCBI taxonomy): Eukaryota > Metazoa > Chordata > Actinopteri > Beloniformes > Exocoetidae > Hirundichthys > Hirundichthys speculiger. The sequence continues at coordinate 103,615 of JAGFBZ010000443.1, read as the reverse complement.
CGCCCCATCCCGAGGCATTTCTCCAGGTGTGGGGCAAAGCGCGAGGCAGCAATGCTCCGGCTGCAGTTGGGACACACACACTCTTTGTTTTTCCATTGATTGTACACTTGGCCAAACACATCCAATCCTGGCTGGTCCACAATTTCTGGAAATTGAAATCAAGTTTTGAAATAAAAAACAGCAGTTCCTTTAAGGTTTCCGTTTAAAGCAGCGGTTCTCAACCATCATCCCTTAATGACAAGCCGCGACTCAAACGTATATAACAGAAAGTTAAATGGTGCAGTTTGAGCCTGAGAAAGTGCAGAATATTGTGTCAACACAAAACACTTCAAAAAACAGACTCAACAGTGCTTTCATACACAAACAGGAAATAAAAAGGCCAACTACAGAGAAGTAGTTTCAAAAAGATTAAAAAATATGCAGCTTTAGCGGTCTCTCCCCCCCCAAGTAAAGACCCAACCCACCAGTTGAGAATCACTGGTTTAAAGACTTAGTGGAGTTAAATTAACAACAATTTGTTGCAGTTTAATTTAATGAATGTATCCACACATGATTCCTTGTAGCTTTTCTTCCCCTTGACCTCATTGCGGTCAAGCGAAATAACAATTTCTCCAAGAAGACAGGCTGTGCTCACCAAAGTCCCTCATGCTTTCTTGGTCTGTGTCATCCAGGAAAAAATAGCCCTGCTTCACAGCCCTGTGGACCTCGAAGCAGAGACCCAGACAAGCATCCTCCACCAGGTCAGACAGGATGTCCTGAGCTACAGCCTGCCAGGGAGGAAGAACATTTCAGTTTGTGAATGCAGGTACAACCGTGTGTTTGTGTTCAGCAGCTCTGCCGCAGGCCTGCAGATGTGATCTGAATTTTCAGGTGCGTCTGCAGCGTCATCTCACTGTTGTCTTCCTCCACTGTACCTCCAGCTTGCTGTTGTCCAGGCTGGACATCGAAACCTCCTCCATTTTCATTTGCCAGAACTACCAGATGAACAGACACTGCTGTGGTCATGCTGTAGCGCAGCAAGCATTGGCCAAAACAGGGCTACAGCAGGGGAGAAGCACATTAGAAACACGGTAGCACGAAGTCCGGCTAAAACAATGGATGCTCGTTAGGAGTGGGAACGTGATGCAGGTACTCACAACTGCACGTCTAACGCGGCGCCAGGAACCAACTTCCCACACTTATAACCTGTAAACACCACAAACAAAAGTAACATGACGTCGTTACACTCAAACACCTCAAAATAAACAAAAACAGACACCGAGTTATAAGTGACGTTAGGTCGACACGCCACCGCTGCACCGAGCACCACTTATCAAATCAAAGTAGCTTAGCTCAAACCTTGAAGAAAACAAAGAGCGTGGCTATGAATAGGCTGCTGCTGGAGGAGGAATGATAAATGTCAGGAGGTAACATGAGAGCTGGTATCCTGCGGATAAAACCACCAAGTGAACAGCAGAAGAGGTCACGAGCTAAACAAGTCAAACGTACCAGTTTGGGTTCAGTAACTAGAGCCAGTACAAAATATTTATTGAATTGTTTCGCAGCACATCTATCTACAGCGAGCCTGCTCGTCCCCGAAGCCACCGCCGCTGCTGCACTGCGGCTGTCCGCCTGTCCGCTCCCCGCACAACAGAGCAACACAGCCGCCACGGGGCCCGGACCCCCACAAACCGCTCACCTTCGACTAATAACGCAGGCGTGGCCCCGCCAATCTCTTAATTGAGTTTATTTACCTATTTCGGCAGGCATCCATCTTTACATCAGAGAGTCAGACAAGAGCAATCGATCCCCGCGCGGGTTCTCACGTCGCTCTGCCTCTCTGCCGCAGAGTGGCGGGGATTTTCACCCAGGTCTCTGTGAGGGTTTTCCTCATCCACAACATGCGACTGTGTTTGCACTTGAAACTTAGGAATGTTTCCTTGCTTTTTGCTTGGCTTTGCATTTCACCTACATACCGCCCCCTCTTGCTGCTTTTGTTTCCAGTGATTTAAAATTTAAATGCGTCAGCATATTACACCCAAACTTCCTTGTACACCAACACACACACACACACATATATATATAAAATTGTGTTATATGTATATATATATATATATATATATATATATATATATATATATATATATATATGTGTGTGTGTGTGTGTGTGTGTGTGTATATATATATATATATATATATATATATATATATATATATATATATATATATATGTCATGTTTCAAAAATTTGTTTAGTTATGTTATTAATGCCAGTAGAAGTAGACACAAGGTACCTAAACTTTTGCACTTATGCAAATTTTTATGATGCTTAAAAAAACATACAAAATTTACTTAAGCTGATCTTCTGATGTGCTGCATCCAGATAACTACTGAAACTAGAGCTCCTGCAGCAAAGCAATGTTACACATTTTACAGATCGTGGTAATTTCGTTTAATTCAGTTTTATTTCAGAGGTCTCTATGTATAAAGTAAAAACACCTGCAGATTAAAAACAACAACAACAAAGCTTACGTGAAGAATTTATTTTAACACTTAAAAAAACAACATTAATATTTCATTTAATTCCAAACTTTGGGTATTTTACATCAACATACATGTCCAAGAGACAAAGCAGAGCAAAAATAAAATGAAATAAACAGTATAACCCCCCTCCCTAAATGATAAAACTGACAGTGGTGTGTTTAGCAATGTCACATCACTGCAGGAAGGCTGCTGGTTTGAATCTAAGCTGGGGCTTTTCTGTGGAGTTCTGGATGGGTTCTCCAGCAACCCAAAACATATAAATATATGAGCAGGTGATGCCAGAAATATCCCAGCAAGTTAAATACTGTTCATCAAGTCAACCATTTGATGCACTTCTCCATAGTTTCCAATTCTGAATCAAGCTTTTACTTTGAGACGTGGCTGCCATCTATTACATTTCAAACATAATGTCATCCTCATCTTCCTCTTCCTCTTCCTCCATATTGTCCTGCGGGTCAGAAATTCAGATTTTCAGATACTCTTTCTAAAATGCAACAGTGATTTGCTTTGGAACTTCAACATCACAAGTTCAAACGACATTATTGCATCTTCACTGAACAATTTCACTGTGTTTAAAGGAAGAAAAAAAAAACATCAAAAATTTGATGCCAATCAAAAAAAGTTGGGACAGAGATAAGTTTCCCTTTAAATCATGTCTTTCCTTCAAACTAAACTTATTTTTTTGGATTTTCAGAGAATACACGTCTGTAGTTTTGAAATAAGAACCTTTGATTATGCTCTGATAACCTAGATGAACCATCATCTTTGCCATGTTGCACTCAACATCCACTTTACCCAAAAGAGAGTTGAAACGTGTAAATATTTGACAATATAACATATCTGAGGTAAGCTTGGGTCCAGAAAACCTGGCTCCATTTCTTTGCAGAGTCGATCTACAGCCTCCTCTTTGCATAATACAGTTGCAGGCTACATTTTTCTGATGCAGCAACAGACTTTCTAGACACAACAGTTTTCTAGAACGATTGTGGTAATATGATAGTTCCTCATGCACTCTGTGTTCAGACTCATGAGAGAACATGTCAATACCTGTTTCAGACCCTCTCTCCACTAAAAGTCCATTGCTGGCATTAAATTTAAGATTTGATTTACTGATTTATTTATCAGTGAAGACCCCTGCTGTCATTTTCTTTGTAATTGATGTTGCTATTAAATAGATAAATACATGACAGATGTAAGCTTTACATTTCATAAGTTTTCAACCTTTCTGTAAATTAAGTTTGTAGATTAAATACATATGTGTTTAATAACAATAGTAATAATAATTAAAAAACCTTAAAGGTCAAGAAATGTCCCTCTTCTTCACTGCTGCTTAACACGATGCATTCATCTTCTGAGTCCTGTGACAAAGAAAAAACAATTAAAATTTGGAAAACAGCATAATTCTATAAATGACTTTTATTAATCTCACTGTCTCTCAGAGCTCAAATAAGTGCATTATCATTCCAACGATGACTTCATCAAGTGACAGCATGAATGTGTATAATGAGGGGTGGTTCAACACATATTTCAGCTTACCGAGGGCTGGTTGAGATGTACTCCCATCTTTTCAATTTCTGTTAGTTCGGTCTTGAGGTATTTTATTTTCTGCAAAGCAAGACGTATGCAGGGTGTATCGCGTTTCTTATAAGAAAACTCATGAAAAAGCGTATAAATGCATACAGTCTTGTGAAGAAGGAAGCACACCCTCAGTCAGTTCTCAGGTTTTATGCGTCATCTCGTGGTTGATCGGTCCTCAACTTGGGTAAATACAACTTCAGATGAACAGCACATGACATACAGCGGTTGGACAATGAAACTGAAACACCTGGTTTTAGAGCACAATCATTTATTAGTATGGTGTAGGGCCTCCTTTTGCGGCTAATACAGCATCAATTTGTCTTGGGAATGACATACAAGTCCTGCTTAGTAGTCAGAAGGATTTGAAGCCATTCTTCCTGCAGCACAGTGGTCAGGTCACTACGTGATGCTGGTGGAGGAAAACGTCTCCTGACTCGCTCCTCCAAAACACCCCAAAATGGCTCAATAATATTTAGATCTGGTGACTGCAGGCCAAGGGAGATGTTCAACTTCACTTTCATGTTCATCAAACCAATCTTTCACCAGTCTTGCTGTGTGTATTGGTGCATTGTCATCCTGATACACGTCACCACCTTCAGGATACAATGTTTGAACCATTGGATGCACATGGTCCTCCAGAATGGTTCGGTAGTCTCTGGCAGTGACGCCTATCCAGCACAAGTACTGGATGAAGGGACTGCCATGATATGGCAGCCCAAACCATCACTGATCCACCCCCATGCTGCACTCTGGGCATGCATCAGTCTGGGTGGTCCGCTTCTTTGGGTCTAACTCTCCCGGATGAGGGGAAAACAGTAAAGGTGGACTCATGAGAGAACATGTTTTACATTGTCCACAGCCCAAGATTTTCACTCCTTGCACCACTGAAACCGACGTTTGGCACTGGCAGGAGTGACCAATGGTTTGGGTATAGCAGCCCGGACCTGTATATTGACCCTGTGGAGCTCCTGATGGACAGTTCTGGTAGAAACAGGAGAGTTGAGGTGCACATTTATTGTGCTGTGATTTGGGCAGCTGTAGTTTTATGTTTTTTGGATACAATCCAGGTTAGCACCTGAACATCCCTTTCAGACAGCTTCCTCTTGCGTCCACAGTTAATCCTGTTGGATGTGGCTCGTATGCTGTCATTGCCTTGGATATCGTGGCTCTTGATACATCACAAAGACTTGCTGTCTTGATCACAGATGCACCAGCAAGATGTGCACCGAAAATTTGTCCTCTTGTGAACTTTGATATGTCACCCATGATGTTGTGTGCATTGCAATATTTTGAGCAAAACTGTGCTCTTACCCTGATAACTGAACCTTCACACTCTGCTCTTAGTGGTGCTGTGTGGAATGAATGAAGATTGGACACCAGGCTGGTCCAATCTAACCATGAAACCTCCTACACTAAAATGACAGGTGTTTCAGTTTCATTGTCCAACCTCTGTATTTGGAATATGTGAAATACGTTCATATAATTGTTTTCCGTATGATGTGATGAGTGTCTGTGCTGTGGAGGATTTTTTTTGTCACTTTCTTCCCTGGAATTTTGCTTCAATTCACTGAAGTTTGGTGGAGTTCACTTCAGCGCAGCTCTCTCAAGGTCACGCTGCAGCCTTTCTGGTTGAGGTGTGCACTTACTGGAAGACCTCACTTCTTTTCTTTTTCAGCTATTCTGCTGTAGATGTTGTAGGTTTATTATTATTGTTCTTTTGCTCAAGTTTAGGTATTAGCCAGATGGCTTCTCATCTCATTCCTGAATGCTTCTGGACATGGAGCAGGTCATGGCTGACTCAGTGACGAAGTTTCCATGTCCAGTGTTGTAAGAGAATCTTAAATAATCCCCCCTCTGCCACCATGCTTGGCAGATGGTATGAAGGGTTCCCACATGAGAATGTACCCATTGTTATTGTTTATCTGAGGTTGTATTCAAACCAATTTAAGACTTGGTAATGATCATATGTTTTTTTTTCTTTTAGTTCTGACTGGTAAATCTTCGATCTGAAATGTGAATCTTAGAACTGAAAAAGGGTGTAAATGGCCGTATAACAAAGAAGAAGGGAAGCTGAATTTTGAAGCACTTACATCGGGGTTTGATTTCTCATATTTTGTCCGCTCTTTTGGTGTCAGTGTCTGTGTGAAGAATGTAAAAGGTAGACAATTTTAACTTCCGCATGAAAGTTTAAGCCCCATATTTGCCATTAGCTGTCGTTTTTTTCCCCTTTATACCTTAAACCACTTCTGCAGCTCCACCACGTATTTCTTCATCCTTTCATTTACTTTTTTCTTGTATCGTTCCTTCTCTTTTATGGGGAGGCGCCGCCACATTTTGTTAACCTCGGCAAAACGCTTTTTTGAATTTGGGATTTTCTCTTTCATAACTTCCATCTGATCTTTACAGAAAATCACATTACCAGATCTGAAAGGCAAAGAGGCAAAGAGTCTTTACATACAGTCACACAAAGATTTGACTTGTCTTGAATCCTTTCAAGGACGTTGAACTGTCACACTCACTGAGACGGCATCTTAGGCTCATTGCGTAGTCTCCTCATATGTTTCACCGCTTTAACCTGTAAAACAGTTACAAAAAAAAAATTCTGAGAAAAGGTAACTGTTTGGGAGTAATTTGTTGACATATTGATCACAACGCGGTCCTCAGTTTCTACGCTGATGCTTACACAGCTGAGAAGTCAGAGTTGGACTAATTTTAATGACAAACACAGTCAGTGAACATCTCAGAGCTGGAAATGTCGCTAATATTCTCAATGAAATCAGTCTATTCAAAATCACTATGGATGAAACAATCACTTCTGATACTTTTTTGAAGGAGGTCTGTAATTAGGATAGTGGACCGAGAATAGCTTTTGTTATTGAAAATATGCCCATGATCAGGTTTGTGGGACAAAGAAGAACATCTAAGCCCCGATCGTACACCTCCCGCTAGCCGCAGATTGTGGGTTTAGGAACCTCCGCTAATCGCTAATGCAATCTTCCGCTTCCCTAAAGCCACTACCCACTATGCCGACTCCCTTACTCACATTGTAGGTGTGGCAATGGGCGTGTCTTTTGTGCTTTCCGCAAACTCGGTATCTTGCGATTGCGGGTTTAGGGTAGCGGGCGCTACCTGCTATCGCAAGATACCGAGTTTGCAGAAAGCGCAACCCGCATGCAGGCGCGTAAAAGACCGCGTCCAAATGGCATAAATGTGCGTCCACCTGGTCACATGTGGACGTGCACAAACGGCTCTACCTCTCGATTACGCATCATCGTATTACTTGCATACGTTTTTATTCTCTTGAGGTCAGAGGATGTCTGGTCAGCAGTTGTGGTGGATGTGGGAATAGTCACGGCCAGACACATCAGTCTGTACAACTGTGGCATGATCTCATTCAGATGTCTGCTGTGGAGGAAACCAAGGAGATCTTTGAGACATTTCCCCTCAAAATCTCTCATGGCCTACATCACAGTCATTTCTGTTTTTAAACAGGTCAACTAGAGCTCCGTGGCTCTGGTCTCAAGCTGGAAAAGGTTGGATGCGGGAATTTATTTCCGATATGTCTGAAACTGATCGAGGAGGGACAGGAACATTAGTTGTTTGTGATCGTTAAATGCGCATCCAATGATTTGTTGTGCAGTATTTTAAAAAGGACATCAGCTTCGCCAAGACGCACAGCTGTCCCAGACTCCCAGCATCCCCCAGCACCCCCAGCTGAGAATATGTTCCCACGGCTCTGTCTGGCCGTGTTTACTGGGAGCGCACCAACTATCTGGGACTTTTAGGTTGCTGATAGGTCTGTGTAAAAATATTTTTTATGTATATATCAGTGCAGAGGAGGAGGAGGAAGGAAGGAAGAGGAGGAAGCTCGACAGCAGAGTCCCAGACGAGCTGCGCATGAGAGCTGCTCTAATCTGGATGAAAAGACGCTCCATACTGGGTAGCGCAATCTGCTCTTAAAGGCAATGGCTACTGATGCACTGATTGGTCTAGTAGGTGGAACGCCCTAACCACTCCCATGCATAATGTAGCGAATGCGCAGGTAAGATTGCGGGTTTAGGGAGCCGGAAGATTGCGTTCTTTGCGGGGGAACGCCCCTCCCGCTACCCGCTATCCCTTAATAGCGGCTTTAGGAGGTTTGGCAGAAGATCAGGTCCCTAATCTCAGTCTCCAACATCTGTCAATGACAATGACAGTTTGCGATGTATGATGCAGTGTATCCAGTACACATGTACGCAGAGCAGCGATGCACTGATGCGTTGATGCGTTGATTATTTCAATTGTGTAACAGCAAAGCAACCATGAAGTTAAGTCTCACCTTTAGGTTGTTAGTGAGGCCATTTTCTCTGATTATCACCTGCTGCTCCTCTTCATCAAACCCCTGAGGAACATTAGAAAATTTTCAAGCAAAGTCAGTGCATTTGCCAAAGCATGTTCTGTAACAACTTACTTACCCCAAGGTATGACTTCAGCTTGATCATGTACTGCTTCTTCAGCTGAAATAGAGAGAAAAAAAGTATTTAATTCAGATTGAAGAAATTATTACTGTAAAAGCTTTGACGAGCTTCTGGTAAACATTTATGGATTTGTCCAAGTGTTAAAATGAGTTTTTTTTTTCGTTCCCACCTCATTGGAACGTCTAATGTACTCCCCCTTCTGTGTTTCACTCAACTCTCGCCAGCGTCGGGCCCACCCTTTAATATTCTGGTGTTTTGGGACATCTGGGACATCCCTGCCAGATGACGCCTGCTCCTTGCAAAACAGAGTGTATCCATTGCTAAAGAATAGCACACACACAAAATCATGAAAGAAAAAATTAATACTGGCAATGAAAAGATGATTTTCTTTAAAATATGCCCTGATACAAAAACCCAATCCATGCAACAAAGTGGTGCAGAGTGCGTGTGACTTACGGAGGGGGCTTAGCAGGCAGCACTTTTTCGTTACTGGTACAGTGTTTATCTTGCTTCTGCAAGAGAGGTCACATATATGCAACTCTAATCAAATCCATACACCAAATACCTAGTGTCATTTGAGCGGTATTAAATAAGATTATTATCTATCTTAAGTAGTTATTTGCCCAGCTAACCATGCAAATGGTATACTGCACCTCATAACCACGCTTGACCAAAGTGACTCACTTACATCTTCAAAGACTTTGCTTCTTTTTTTCAGGGGGACTACAGAGTGAGAGGGAGACTTCGAGCGCTTTGTACTGAAAGACAAAACAATCTGCGTTAAAATCAAACAACACGTATAGTCAAATCTCATGATATTACACTCTTAGGCATTTGAGTAAATTTGTTACCGAAATGTCTGCGTCTGCTTATAGTATTCTTCAGTTTCAAGTCTGTGTTTCTCTTCATATTTAGCCTGGAAAAAGTGAAAAGATTATCTTAAATGTCTTGTCTTTATGATCAACAGGCAGCATTCTTTAGCAGTGGCTTTTTACAGACCTTCTCTTTAGCTGGCAGATTTTTGAACGACTTGACTGACAACTTCAAAAGCTGTTGTCCGTTGAGTTTTGGGTGTAGCTCTTTAAACCTGGCAGCATTCTCCTTGTAATAAGCAGCATTTAGAGGGATGGGTTTCTTAGAGAGCTCTGGATGAATCTGCAGTTTAAAAAAGAAAAAAAAAACGTTGTAAATTCATAACATAAAGAGCTTTTTATAGGTTCTAGGAACCTTCTTGTTTTCATAGCACAGCTATGTACATAGCTCAACAAATCATTTTTGATGAGACATGCACTTTAAAACAGTAAATACAGTGCTTTGCATTATATTTAAATATGACCTTGATATGACTGCAGCTTCGTTGTGATGCATTCACCTTTAGATTGCAGCTTGAATCTGAAATGACATCTTCAGCTTCAACGATGAGTTCTGTAAGGGACCGAGTCTTGCGCATCTGAACAAGAAAAATATTAATTCATTTTAAAGTATTTCTACCATTTTAACTGTATTTAGTTGCATTTCTTCACTTCTTCTGGTCTTTTTTCCTTTAGGGGATGCCATAGTGGATGAACTGTTTCCATCTTAGAATGCTGTTTTTCCTCTGTCACACCAGTATATCCTTTCATCACTTGGCTTGGAACGGATTAGGGCATTTACATGGAAAACGTGTCTCTACTTAAGAAATTTTCAGGTTATGAAACTACTTCCTGAACCAATTAATTTCGTAAGTAGAAGTACCTCTGTACATTTAAAGAAAGCAGTGGTTTGAAAGGCTAATATCTAGGGTTCGGTAGGGTTAAATCAACTGTAAATTTAGGGGCCCACCTTCTCCATAAACTCCATCCACTTTTGTTGGCATTCCTCAGGAGAAAAAGGGGGGAATGCCACTTTATTCCAGTCTAAAGTGTCCATTCCTATATGATAGGCCCTCATTCTGTTACGCTCTGGAATGCAAGCTTTCATTGTAGCAAGAAGCTTCTGGAGGTTTTCCTTCGTCCATCCTATAATAACAACACAAGCACAGAGAATAATCACACGCTGAATGAATGTTATAGCTGCTAAGGAATCGTTTATATTGTCAGTTTGATCTCATGTTGGCAAAATATTTGAAAGAGGTTTTTACTAAATATATTCACCAGATTCCACAGTGTCCAATTCTGCTCGATCCATTTGTAAAACTCAATTAGTTTTCCTTCTCAAGGACTCAAATGGACTCAGAGCAAACACGGCTGAAGCTCCCGACGACTGTGCACTATTCTCCACAATCTCGTTACATTTGCACCGTACAATGGCAGTGAATTGTATTATGTTCTGTTCTTTTCTATTGAGAATCAGTCTAAACAGTAACATTAGCTAGTAAATTGCCATGTCTAACTTAACAACGTTGAATCGAGTACCACCCGAAAACAATCTCCATGAGGGTGGTTTATTTTTTACCGGTACTTCCGATTCCATGCTGAGGGGCGGGAGCACAGGATGAGTACAACCAATCAGAATTGAAAAGTGGAAGCGTCATATTTATAGCAAAAGAAATAGCCAATGGGCTTCTCCCCACCATGGCAACAAAGACAGTTGATAGACTTGGGACAACAGTATAAGACAGACGCCACCTATCGAACAGGAGGGTACAGAGCAAAGGAATATTGATTATTTGAAGAAGCTGAAGTCGTTTCACAGTCCTGATGTACTGATCAGTTATATACAGCACGGTGGACTACTTTAAAAAGTGGCAAGACTATTGTGAACAATGACAAAGATATGTTTTTAGTCCAGAACATAACCTGTTTCACGAAGTGAAAATGGTAATCTCTGAATCAAAATACAATTACAAGGTTAGCTATATTTTATTTTCATTATTTGATAGCTTCAGCCATGTGTTATTTTGTAATAACTTTAAAAAAAATCATATGTCATTCTTTTGCAGGCAAAACATATGGCTTCTTTATATAATATGGTCTTTTAATTAAGACTAAATTAAATGACCAATGAAAGAAAACTGAAGTCTGTTTTTGAAACATTTTTGGAGCACTTGGGACTGCTTTTGCCCATTTTTTTATACGTGCCTATTACCAATTGTCATCTTATAAAATCACTTAGATAAGACATTTTATGAATATATTATACCTATATTTTGTGAAAGGACCTCTATTTCTTTAATAATAAATTTTTCAGTATATATTTTATGTACATATATGAAATGAAAAGAAAGGTGTACAAGACGGTGATGAGACCCACAGTGTTGTTTGGTTTAGAGGATGGATAGGACTTTAAAATGTTCAAAAATTAACTAAATAATTGGAAGTTGATACAATTTAAAACACAAAAAAAAGAGCCACATCCTTAAGTCTCTCCCATTAAGAAAGATAAGGGAGTGATAAAGAAAAGGAGGTAAAGAGAGGGTCAAAACTGGCGTCTCTTTTCCCTGATAGAGACTACTGTTTGCAAAGGTAGAGATGAAATATGATGCAGAACTGGTAACATTCCTTCTAGTTTGGTAAAGTAGATGAAACTATTGTTGCAGGCGTATGCTAATATTTACACTAAAGCAGTGGTTCTCAAACTTTTAATACTGCGTACCACCTGAGAAATAAAATATAGCCACATATATGCCTTCTCAATTAGCTTTGAACACACAGGAGAGATGTTTATTCCTTATTGTCATTATTTATTACCTGAATTGTTACCTTACTGAATCAGACATTTACAACTCAGTTCAACAATTCTTACATACTCATACTCTCATACAGAACAAAATAAACACACTCAAAAGTTGTTACATCTGCACTGCAACTGAATATGCAACAATTTTTTTTTTAAAGACACAATTTTAATTATCTCATGCTACACATTTCATTTGAAATGTTGTATTTATTTTTGTATTTATAATGCATTGTATGTTTCCAATTTTTTTTAAAAAGTGAAAATGTGGAAAAAATGTGGACAGTCATGACGTTCTCCGTGCACCACCAGAGAGCGCTTGCATAGTTTGCGCACCACTGCACTAAAGCTGTATAATGCTAGCTGATGCACAACGGTGTCACTGTGCTGTATTTCTATGTTTGCTGCCGTGAACATTGAATATGCTTTGTGGAGTGTCGTAAGAACTGAGGGGAAGGATGAGGGAAGTGACTGTGCAGTTCATTGTGCTTCACACCAGGGGCTGACACATGAGCTTAGTTGTGATATGCTGCCCCCATTTGGTCTGGAGTGGTACACTTTCATAGTGTTCTTTTAAGTAAAATGATGTGAGTATTTTCTCCATCTCTCATATTAATATGTCTGAAGTCCTGGGTCACATGGTAGCAGGGTAGCTGTAGTTATGAAGCAGATCAGTAGTTTTCTATGTTGTAGGACCCGTCTCTGGCATTTTTGAGGGCACAAAGATTTTAGTAGACAAAGATTTCTGTCATACATGCAATGGATGATCTGTTAATAAAAGAACCTGGACAGCAAAGATTTTCTTTAAGTCCCAAAAAAGACACCAAAAAAATTGGTCTTATAGAGAATTTTTTTTCCAATTATTTACATTGAGAATTCAAAAAGACAGCAACACAACACATAGTACAATCATTAGCATCACGTTTTGTTTTTCTCAGTACTGTCACACAGTGGGGCTGTCCTCGTGCTCACCAGTGAAACCTTCTTGATCTTTGCAAAAGCCAACATATGTTTTATTGCATCAATAGCACAGAAATCATGAAATCTTTTATTCACAATTTAATCATTACATAAATAAATAAACATTAACTTTATTGGAACCATTTTTTCTGGACTTGGAATAGGAAAGTTAAAACTCTTTTGCTCCATTTTTTTTAGATTAACATTACTTTCCTATCATCAGAGGCAGCTCACTTAGCTCAAGAAAGGTATGTTGGTAATGCTTTTGGAGAGCTTTTATATTTATATCACAACGAGGGCATCTGATGTCTTTTTTTAAAGTCAGTAGATGGAAATTCAGATTTTTCTTTTGTTATCGAATAAAGTGTTAGTAGAGGCACTGGTATCTCTGTTGTAGAGAAAGAAGGAAGGAATGAAAAAAAAAGTTTGTAAACAAAATTTTGGACATACCGCATAAGCAATGCTAATATTAATGTTAGCTTTTAAAATCTTAAGCAATAAAGCAAAACAAAGATAAATATAGCAGCAGTAAAGCCCAGGGTTTATCCAGCCTGCTGCATGGTCGTCACATTTCTGTGGACCTCCTGCTTGTGATGCATTGTTTTAACTGCAATGATTTTAACAGCAACACTAATTCAAGAAATGTTTCCTGATCAGTACCAATTATTGACCAACTGCAAATGAGAGACATGTGAGAAAAAGATTGCCAGCAAAGAAGCCTGATCAGCTCAGTGTAGATCAGTGTGATCTCTCAGACTCGGTTTTATAATGCTCATATACTAACAACGTGCTTCAATGGTTTAATTTGGGTTTGCATGGCAGCTCAAAGCTGTAGGACAGATTTCAAAAAAGGCACAGCCAGAGAAAAAGGTGGGTGATGTTAAGTCAATGCCATAACATTGGATGCTATGCATAGTGGCATAAAGAAATGGTTGCAAAAACTGCAGGGATAATATGTTTAGAGGCATTTTAGAAAACTGTGTCAACCTGTGAAAAAATGGCACAATATTCCTTTAATTTCAACCTCAAATAAAATAAATATCTTATTTTAAATTTTTTAAAAAAAAAGTGTCAGCAGCTGTCATAGAAGACGTCTACAACGGCATTTGAGATTCACAGTATACATCCTGCCCAGGCTCTTCCTCAAACGTCACTTTTGCGTCATCAGCATCCAACTAAAACAGAACAAACAAGGACAGTTACATAGACACAGCCTGAACATGATCACATGCTGCCACGGTCAGAACTTCCACACTATAATCATTAAAATGATATGAAGCCACTTACACATTTCATTTCCAGTTTAGTGAAGAGACGGCCAGTCATCAGCATACGCAGAGGGATTGTGAGAATGAGAATGAAGGGAAGTGCAAGAGATATTGGACTGGACTTCACAATCCACAAAACTGCAAGGCACACTATCTGGATGGCTGTAAACACGTGCATTCGTCCTGTACTCACCTGCATTCAAGAAATAAAGCAGTCGTTAAATATACACAATGTTCTTAATTGTGCCTCTGTGTGACTGTCTATGTAAAGACAATGGTTGGTCAAGATGGACCTCAGTCCATCTTAAACTAATCTGGGCACAGGAAGATGGCATTTGCAGATCTTGTTTTTATCTTTTTTCCTGCTTGTATTATTATTTTTCCCTTTTCATTTGTGCAGTGAAGCGACTGTGATGATAATGGTTTTCAGAAGTGTTCTTCACCCCCAACTTTTTTTCTCATGAGAATACAACTTTTTAATGTAAAATTATGTCTTTACTCTGTTTTTTTTATTGTAAATTTATGGCATTTTCCCTCATAAAATTACAACTTTCTGTGTGTAGTGTTTGTGAATTTTCTTTTTGCCTAAAGTTGCCCTTAAACCCAGTTGAACAGTGTTCCATCTCTTTTTAATGGATGCTAATTTTGAATTTGATTCAAACGTAATATGTCTTGACGTAAATATTAAATTGAGATTCTGAGAAAAAACTAGATGTCCTGGAACATACAGTAATATGATGTGAGATCATTTTCCATACAAGTGACCATCTGTTAATCAGGTTAGTTCAAGCACTTTACATTTTAAATATTACTACAATGATGAAACTCTTACTTTGGTGGCATAAGGTTCATCAGGGTGGTATTTCTTAGGAATGAGAAGAAGCAGCATACGGTCCCACATCTGAATGCCATTTAGTGACGTGACTCCCATGTAGAGGAAGATCCCGAACAAGGCTGACATGGGGATCAATTTCAGGATCGGCTCCATCAGAATTGATAGACCTTGAACCAAACCGATGTTTAGTAAAGAAAGTGCTTGGTACGTAATCTTCTGTGCATACATTTTAGATACACAGATTGTTTTCTAGAAGACACAGATTAAGCAGCACCTACCAACAAGCAAGGCCACCACAATGCCGCTGATCCTCTGCTCTATCACGTTCTCTATCACAGGTTTTGGTCCTTTGCTCATAACAGTGAGGGCGTTGGCGTGGGTGACACTTCGCACTGTAGCAGCACTGAGCCATGGCACACCAAATATCGCACTGAGCCCTCCCATGCCAACTAAAACCAGCAAGTCAAAGTGAAAACCGGAACCTTTGACCATCTTCCTCTCAGGCTTACTGATGATCAGACTGTGATATGAGGGATGGAATAAAGGCAGGAAATAACATGTTTTATTACGTTGATGGGTGAGTAAATGATGCAATACAATACATGATGACCCACGTTGTGATCTGAGACTCCAGAAAGATGAGAATGAAGACAAGTATGGCTGGTATGCAGCATGCAAACATCAACCAGACAGGGAAAGTCTGGTGCTCTCCAAAGGGGTTGATGAGCCAGCCTCTCTTTGCTGGGTTGGACACCATCAGACCTTTGGGAACAACCAGTTTCTGTAAAGAAAAACCACTGGTTTTCATTTCGGTCATGGCATTGAGGAATCTACCAAGGGTTGTCTTTAAATTGACCATCAGCTGCTCACATGAGCAGAAAGAAACGTATGCGTACATTATTCGTCCTTCTCATATTGGATGTTGAAAGAACTCTCTCTAATAAGTTAATGAGGTAGGAGTGGTATGAACACTGTTATTTATTTATTTTTCTTTTAGCTTTGTAGAAAAGACTTACCTGAGTGTAGGTATCCTCAATGTTGTAGTCCAAAACAACCATGAGGAAAATAGCAATAGGCACACCAAAGTCCCCAATTAAGCGCCTGACCTGGTGAGCACAGATGAAGAAATATATATACAAAATAACATTAATAATGAAATCAATAAATAATTAAGAAGTTATTCTTCTATTGAGTACATTTTATTGATTGAATTGGGTTATATGTATAGACTCACCTTTCCTGGAAGAAATGTTCCCATTCTTGAACTGGCGCAGGAAGAAAGCAATAAAGAAACAGCCAAACATGAGGCACATGGAGAGCAGAAGCAGTGTTCGGATAAGGGGGCTTTATTGTGTTGACAATATGAGTAAAGTTGCCGGTGGCATTGTCGTAGATAATGGTCTCTTCCACTTTTGGATGCCAGGGATTTTCTATGGTTGTATTCAGGTGATCGTAATTTAGAATCAGCGGATGTGCCTTGAAGATCTAAAGAAAATTTAGGAGAGCAAATGTTATCAATAAGATTAGATGAGTCAGACTTCATTTTAACACATGGAGTGCAGTATGTGTAACGGATGACAATGGGTTTCCTTTCTTTACCCTTCCCAACTTGGCAAAAGTTTCATAAATGAAGATAATGGAGATGAGGATGGAGAAGATCTCCTGGGTGAAACGTGAGATGAAACGAACTAGGAAGCTTCCTTCAAAGGCCACAATGACCACCACAATGATGACCAGCCACAGTCCGACCCACACCCTCCCAACAATATACTCAATATCCTGGGACTTGCAGAACTAAACAAATGAAAAATGTGGATAATTAGATTATTGACCATGATTAAATGTAGGTTTGTATACATGACAGACAGCAAACAGCATTGAAGCAAAAAAAAAAAAAAAATTATATATAGAGATCTATCTATCTATCTCTCTCTCTCTCTCTCTCTCTCTCTCTCTCTCTCTCTCTCTCTCTCTCTCTATATATATATATATTATATATATATATAAAGAATACATTTAAAAAAATCTAAACGACAACTCACTGCAAAGAATGCCTCCTCAAACACTAACAGAGGACCAGAGAAACCAATAACCAGGATGGGCTGAGCAGCAACAAAGCAGAAGATGATCCCCTGAATGCTGGTGGAAATGAGAAGCTCAGGAACACCCATCATATCATCCACCTTGTCAGCTTAAGGCAAAGCACAAAAGTTAGAAGATGATTATAGGATCTACTGAGGCATCATGTCTGCAGCATGTAGCCAGACAAACACCTCTACACACCCAGAAGACCTCCAAAGGTGATGGCAGGAGACAAGGCAGCAAAGTAGATGAAGATAATAGCTGCAAGGACCTGAGCGTTCAGGGCATCTCTGATGTCACTCTTGTAGTATTGGTAGCGTCTCTTTATGTCTCGAATCATCCCACCAAACGGTCGACCAGTGCGACAAAGGGGATCTTCAGCAGGAGACCCGCTAGCAATGGAGACTGGGGAGAAATGACATTTAAAGTGAACCTAAAAAAGTTAAACCTTTAAAACTTAGACACATTTTTTAAAAACGTTTAGTCTATCAAACTTGATGGTTAAAAGTGTTTTTATTGTAGATCTGTGAGTTTCCTTATAGCGCTCACCCCTACGGGTTTTGGAATCCCGGCGGAGCGTAAGGTCAGGAGACTGCAGTCTGGACTGCAGCAGTTTTTTCTGAAAGCTGATGATTGAGCTGAGAGTCGCTTCATTCTGGATCTCAGTAGGTGGAATGACAATGCTGCAGTCCATGAAGTCCACCATGGCATCTACCAGCTCTCTGCTGTTCTTTGCCCGTATTGCTGCCTGATTAAAGACCTGGAAGAGGAAAAAGGGAAGTCTGGATGTCAGGAAGATCAGGGTGTTTTGATTGAACTGTTTCCATTTTGTTTACAATTGTTTCCCTGCTACTAATCCATCTTAAACAGTGTTGTTTTGGCATGTTCACAACTAGTAACTAGACCTTTTCATTAGGCCAACTTATATTTTCTTTCTTTCTATCTGCTGCTATAATTAAACTAGAAAAGAGCTCAGAGAGCGCAGACCTCCGCCAAGCGCAACACTTCCCCCGTATAGCGATTTACAGATTGCGATAAAATCTGCCTTCTGGATCAGATCTGGATCAGTCCTTTGAAATTTGATAGAGGTTTCCATTGTTAATTTCCCTGAGTCAAATTTCATGAGTTTTTGGCAATAATTGACAGAGATATGAGAAACAAAATTTTGGCCCCATTGACCGCAATGTTATCGAAAATTTGAAAGTGATACAGAATCCAGGATTTCTTCTGGATCACACCCAAAATGAAATCAGTTCTTCCTTTTCACATTCCGACATTTTCTGAAAATTTCATTTAAAATCCATCCATAACTTTTTGAGTTATTTTAAACACAGACAAAACAGATAAATGTTGGCAAAAACATAATCATAACCTCCTAATTAAAGAGATGAGGCAGAGAGCGGACTAAAGCAAAGAAACAAAAGTTCTGGGAAGTCTTATCAGTTGGTGTGACCTATAAATACTGTATTTCTGGAATGTAACTTCACTTAGAAGTGAAATTCATTTAAAATTAGGTTTATCTGTAGACACAGAATTTGAACACATTCATGTCATGCAAAGGTTATGGTTAGGTTTAAAATGAACTAACCTAATATTTAGCTACAGTTCATTATGATGTTTGCTGCAGTGGAAGAAAAACTGGGAATGTCAATAAGTAAACTTAATTTACTAATGAAGTAGATTGGTAAATTAGTGGTTTTTGTGGTAAACTGAAGTGTCCTATAAGAAAATACATCATGAATAAAGTGGGTCTCTTCATATGTCTGCTTTATGAAGTGAATTAGATGTGTTGTGAAGCAAATAGAGCGTGCCTCATGGACATGGACTCATTTGTCAGTTTAAGCTCTTTTGTTTTTCTATCTCTATCTTATGTCTTCTCTTGTAGGAGATAGAACATGAGTAATAGACACGAGAGCAGGAAATATAAAGTGCGTACATAAAAGTAAAGCAGCTTCTGTCAGTTTTTCAGATGTGCGGCTTTGAACGAAAGTCTTTTGAATTAAAGAGTTTGACATCTGCAAAATAAATATTTAACAGGCTTAACATCCTCAAAGCGATTATATCTTTTTACTGTGTGGCGCTTCTGTTAAAAATGTGTCGCTTTCACATGTTTAAACCTGTCCAAAGTGTCAGCTAACTTACTTTATCAGCCATTAGAGCGCTGCCATCGCACGGCCAGTCTCCTGGTAGTCCATGTCAGCGTTGCTGGGGCCAACTAGAACAAAGACGAAGCGCACGGGCACCGGGGCCTCCAAGGCTGAGTCGAGCACCACTGCCTCCTTCAAACGGACAAAAACCACTGTGGGCTTCTCCAGAAAGTCCAAGGCTCCTGGTCATAAGAAAACAGCAAATATTATTTCCACAGTCTTATGTACAAAAATGAAGATGTGTATTACAAGCATCTCTACAAACAAAAACAGACACGCTTCTTTTCAGATCTTTCACAGAAGACTCACCTACTAGTACCATCGACGCCTCAACACGATCACTTTCATCCCTCTAAAGAAAAAGAATTTGCAGACCAAATGAGCACACACAATTCATCATATTTAAACATTTGCAAACATGTCAGGCTTAGCTCCATTTACAACGGAAAGCTCGTTTACACAGAAAAAGAAAAAAAAATAATGATAAAATATAAAGGATGGATTATTTTCAAAATAGTAACTGTGGGGTGTTGTGTAAATCAGAACCACTTTCACCTCTATCTTTCACTGTCAGGGTTTCCACATTTGAAAACCTGATCAGCTCAAAGGAAAAACGTACCCTTTCCTTCACTGAAAACTTATGCAGGTCCATTCCTGTCAGCTCTTGGCTCTCTGGGTCAGGGGATTGGCTGGAGGCAGAAAATGACAAGTGCCACTGGTGAACCATTTCATAACATCCTGTTCAGGGAACTTTCAACTGGAATCTCATATTTTAAGTCTGGATATTCTGGCAGTAAGTCAGGAACTTATTGTGCCCTGTGATTACTCTCAGCTGTCTTTGAGAAAAAAGGGGACGCCCTGGACGGGTCACCGGCCCGTTAGAGGGCCAGCATTGTTCATCTGATTAATACAGCTTATGAGAATAACTGTCTGTTTGATACTGTTTTACTTTTAATAACAGACATAATAGACAATAATAGACTTATTACCTGCATATAGATATAAAATTCTCACTGAAAGCCTTTACCACAGGTAACATAAAACATTTTCCATCTAGCATAGAGCCAAAAAGGACCACTCTGTGGCTCAATCAAAAGTTTCAAATAACTTTTATTTCTGGTGAGGGTTGAATCTTTGTGATAGAAAATTGGTTATATGATATTTTCAAGGAAAATGTTTTATTTGCCAGGTAAAAACCATCTCTGGCCTTGAAATAACACAGAAGTGGACAAATATTAGCTGCCTCGTAGACCAGTCACATATCTGTTTCCATGATTTCAATGATAAATGCACAACATCTAAGTATTTCTTTTAAATCCCCCAAACTTCAGGACCTGAAAACATTATAATGTTCCTCTCTTTCTCTGGCTGAGCTTCATTATTGTTCAGCTTTCACAAGAAAAGGGAAAAAGGAAACATTTAATCTGAGTTCAAGATATTTTATCTTCCTCACTGTACACACACCTATGCACGCGCGCACACGCACACACACACACCCACACGTACATATAAACATGTGTGTATAACAGCCTGTATTAGACTGCCCCGTCTCGTTGTGCACTCAAACATTTAATGTAACTATTGTAAACACGGCTCCTGTTACAGGCAGAAGGATTTGAGACGGTGTTACATAATCACAGGTTTGGTCTCCATAACAACGAATTACTTTCAACTTTCTCTGAGTGAGTTTATGAGATCTTCCCTTCTGGATTGGAGCTTTGGTTAACAATAAAAGCCTCAGTGTGGGTCACTATGTTGAGTCAGTGTTGGGTGATGTCTCAGAGGATACCTGCGGTCACGCAGCAGAGACTTCAGCACTCCTTCCCGGTCTCCTGATCTGATCTCCTTCTTGTTAACCATCTCACCGACCATCTTCTCAGCGATGGTGGCCAGAGTTTTCTCCTCACAGTCGAAAAGCGTCACGCCTGGAGGGAGGAAATGTTGTAAAACAGTCAGAAGGGATCATGAAGACTAGAAAACCTGTTCTTGAGGTTTATGAGCACCTGGGTTTTATTAACTGTTATGGCAAAAATACTGTCAAAAGGAGAAGTAAAAAAAAAAAAAGTTTTTAGTTGTCTAATTGAAAAACAGTAGAATCAAAATGAAAGAAATGAAAATATTTAATAGAACATAACATGCAAAAAGTACATTTTAAAAAGGTTCTTCAGGGAAAGCATGAAGATTTAAATATGAACTTATTCCCTAATAGTTTTATACGTACATTTAGTACATAATATACTCCTTGTGGTTCCTGTTGCAGCAGTGTGATGTATTGCCAGAAGGTTATTACTCAATAAGTGTGGATCAGTCTACCTCAACTAGTAATTCACAGGTGTTTCTTGCAGGGTATTCTACTGAATAAAGTGGAAAAAGCCTGTATTGGAGAACAAATGCCTTAATTCAGCTGCTCAAGATAATTCTACATACATGTCTTTTCAAATTTTCCTCACTCACCAGTGTTCATGGTGCGCCGTAGCTGAATGAGGCTCTTGAAGGTGAGGTAGGAAATATGTGAGGATGCCCACACGCCCGCCTGTGGGTCGAAGCTCTCCTCGTAGCCCGCCCATCGCCCTGTCTCCTGCCAGTAGGCCTGCTGCTCCTGGTCCTTCATGAGTTCCTTCTACGACACGCACCTCTGATGGCGCCAGGACATGCAGAGGTAAAAACAGGCTTGTGTTTGAGACAATTTGAGTGAAGAGCTGGACAGGACAGGTGGACAGATTAGAGCTGCATCACCTCAAAGGACAGCTATAAGCTTGTGGTGTATAACCGTGGTTTCACTGGCCACTTCATGGACGTCATTGCATCTGCATGTTTCAGAAGCTCTAAGTTCTGTTTGCAGCCTAAATGATGACAGATATTTCAGCCTTTTTCTTAAAACTGCCATGTAGTGTTTGTATCAGATGGGTTAGATTACTGTTACTCTTTACTGCCATTTTCTCAACAGATCCGTCAATCAGGGAATAAAACACAGGGAGATGCGGAGGTAATTTGGTACCTAAACAATAGTTTTGGTCCATAGACTCTTGAACTGACATATACAACCTTTGAAACCTCATATCATTTTTCTCTTGAAGACAACAGGATTTGAGCAGATGGACTGTACATTATTTTAAAGGAGTTAGTTTCAAATCTCATGTATGCAGGTGTTGGTTTCTTTAAAGGTGAATCAGTTTCTTATGGGAGCTGAATCAGCTGTTTCCTGAGCCTTTAGGTCTTGGGCCAAAAATCCTGAGGCACCTTCCAAAGAAGATGAGGGTAAACAGTTTGCTATAGGGGTGAGAGGTGTCTCTGGCGATATTAGAGTTCATGTTATTTTAGGGTTTCCTTGTCAGATGCTGTCTAGTCTAGAAAGCCTGTGTAGAGGGGAAGCTGAACAGGTGGCATCCTGGGCTTTTTCGTAGATCTGCAGAGCTTTTCAGTCCAAAGCAGAGCACAAGCCTCTGCTGAGATGCAATTGCAAAGGTTCACATTTATCTTTGTTGACTGATGTGTCTTTCTGAATCTTCTTAAAAGGGGATTAAACCGAAGTCAGCTTTTTTTTCTCAGAATTTAATTGTTCTACATAAGGATAGAGGATCCATGAGAAAATGTGGAAGAGAAAGTGAAAGTGAAAGTCTGGAGACATCCTTCACCTTCATCCAGTTGATACGAATGTGAGAGCTGCTGGAGTAACAGTCAGTTTTGTTTGTGTGTGTTTATATCAGTGTTGCTTATTTTGGGTGGGTGGTCACAAATAATGACATTCAGAGTTCCTTTGTAGAGGTAGGAGACCCTTAGAGAGAGCGGAAAAACCTTGGAAGTCCCCAAAAGGCACTTAAATGACTCTCAGACCCTACGAAACCCTTCAAATCCTCTAGTATGATGAAATCTGGCTGCAGCTCCTTCATGGTGTACGTGGCATTACCTTCTTTACTGATACAATTACACACACATTCATATTGGTGGCAGCATCATGCTGCAGAGACATTTGTCTTTACTTGGCAAAGCAGTCAGGATAGACGTATAGATGGATGCATTGAAAGCAATGCAAGAGAGAACCTCTCTTTATGTTGATTATATTGGAGTACTGTACATGCAGGGCATCAATGTCAGTCGGAACTGTTTTATCAGCTCTTATTTGGTGCGAGATTTGGGTCATACCCTGGATAGGTTGCCAGTCAAACATTCAATTCAGTTCACTTCACTTCACTTCACTTCACTTCACTTCAATTCAATTCAATTCAATTCAATTCAATTCAATTCAATTCAATTCAATTCAATTCAATTCAATTCAATTCAATTCAATTCAATTCAATTCAATTCAATTCAATTCAATTCAATTCAATTCAGTTCAATTCAATTCGATAACTTCAGATGAGGGTCAGATCATGTCAACTCGGTGCTTCACCAGTGGAAAAAAAAAATTCAGATGACATTATTGGTGTTGTTTTCCACTGCAGCTGCAAGGTTTAAAAGATGAAGCCATTTCTATCATTTTCTTGGCAGCACCAAAGAAGACATAGATCTTGCAAAATTAGGAAGGTCACACATTGTGTCACCGGTAAACATGGTGGCCGTCTGCTTCTGGAGTCAGATGGTTCCAGGGTTTGGTTCACTGCTAGTTTCCGTCATGGATTTAAATGGCGGCTAACTTTGTATATGTTTGGTATGTAAATACATCTGCTGTCTGTGCCTGTGTGGTTCTGTGTGTTTGAGTGCGCTCTTTACCAGACTCTCTACATCTGAGGTTACAGAACTGAGCTGATAATTGAACAAAATATACAAAAACATTTTTTATTAGAGCTTTTTTTCTTTTTTGTGAAAACAGTCCTAACTGACAATATTTTTAATGCTCATTCTTAAAATTTGTTTTTGTCATATATGTTAGAAAATCAATAGATATTGTGTGCTTGGATGGATTTCGGTGACCAAAATATATCATCATCTAATCTTAGCTTGCTTGGCATTTTCAGAGTATCCATTTTATCTTAAGCCTGAACTTTTGTTGTCAGTGGCAACAAAAAGATTTATTTCCAAAACAGTTGTTCAAAGGAGTGGAAGTTTCAGAACAAACTGGCTTCACGCCATTCATTGTGTGTGTCTGTGTGTGTGTTGGTGGGTGCATGGATGAGGGGCTGTTAATGAGGGGCAAATGGGGTGATTTCATTTAGACTTTCCAAATGTAAAGGACTCTGGAAGAGGTCAGGTTTAGGTTGATGGACTATAAAGATGCCAGGGAGTAGAATCCATGCCCTGAAGAACAACAATGTGCAACTGGCAGAAAATCCACTTTCGCACACAATGTGGGAACTCTGTTCCCTGAAACAAACCCGACAACATACCTGATGAAATATTTCCTGAAGACTATGTGAGGTATGGCTATTTTATGTGATTTTATGTCCCTTTCCCCAAACCCCTTTGCTAGCCCTTACCTACAGGGACATAAAATCCCTTTGGTGTATTTCCTTGTTGAGGGTTAGGGAGACAGCTGAGGGTTCAGACAAGGATGCAGGAGATTGATATATGCCAACATAATGTCTAGTGTAATTTTGTTTATGTGTACTACCATGAATAATCAAAAACATGTTTGGGAGACTGCATTGAAGTGGACCGCAACAAAGATTCAATGTATTCCTAAATTTTGATGTAAAAGGTTGCCATAGAAATAAAACTGAATTAAACTAAACTCTACTAAATTTCAAATTCTTAAAAAGAATGTAGAATATTGTATCATATAAGTAGGGATAAAACAGGCTCACCACAGGGCTCACCTGCATCTGCAAGGATGTAGGAATGAAGATGAAGATGATTCTTCAGGCGTGACAGTGGTTGTTTGATAACTTAGAATTATTAGACTGTCACTAACATTCTTCTGTGTGTTTGTGTGTTTTTATAAAACCTATGAAAGGATCAATATGACCCATTGTGGCAACCCCCCCTCCAAAAAAAAAAAAAGAAAGGCCAACATAAGTACTATTTATAACATATACTAACTTAAACTTATCATACATACGCATATATATATATATGTATATATATATATATATATGCGAAATCCAGGTTATCTCTCTATCTTATACATTAGGTTAAGAGCTATCAAAATGAATTGAAGAAAGGCCCAACTCCAGTTCAAAAAGCTGTTAACTAAGGCGATATTTTTTGCCTTGAGTTGAATAACGGCCCAAGTCCTGGAGAGCATTTTTTGGCTGCTGAGAATGTGCAACAGGAAAAGCACTCTACGAATAAAGTTGATTGATTAATTGAACTGTATTGTATTGCTATGCATTTTGAAACACGCAGGAGAATTTGTGAAGAAACTCTTGGATCTTTTGTGTCTTTTCAGTCTTATTTCATTTTTATATTTCATTTGAAAATCAGAAAAAAAAAAGAATTTTCTGCATTAAGCCGTCTACTGCAAAACTGACCCTTAGGCAGTGATACTAAGTGTGCATTTTTCAAGAAGTGTTCTGGTCCCATATTTTTCATCCTACATTGTTACAGTCCTACTTCCACTATTGCACTAATGCCATTCATAACTCTGGCAGAAAATGTGACACTTACCTCCTGCAGGCACTCTCCAAGCCGAAGGTGTTGACAGGTGACTGACCCCAGGATGGTAAAAAAGCATGACTCTATAAACACCACCCTTTTTAAAGCTGACCGTGTGTGCACGAGAGGATTCATGATAATGGGTGGGACTAATGCATGCATGCAGACACAGACATGAACATGTGCAACAGAATTCATTCTGACACAGCTGAACAGAGCAACATGTTCTGCACCAACCCATAATATTTATAGTAAATACAGTGACTTGATATGCCAGTAAAGCAGTCACACTGTGTCAATATCAAACCAACATCTTATCAAATTTTTGTCTGTGTTTAGAGGACAACTAAGTCACGGATACTACCTGGCGTCGACACTCACCTTCACTGGGGTAGAGCATGTATTCCTCCCCTCCTTTTAAGGTACAGCAGTCCATCAGCGCCTCGTCTGAATTTAAAGCCCTAAGAGGTGCATACAGAAGACATCTTTTTTTTTCTCTTTCAAAATACACTATTGATCACCGTCAGAGTTGGACGTGGCACTGAAACCACTGGCAGAAACTTCAAAAATATTAGATTGGAAAACAATTTCTCCTGTGCAAGAGACATAAAAGAAAATACCAAGGGAGTGACAAACAACAAACAGACAGAACACTCACTTTTTTTTTTTTTTAACCTGCAATGACAGGTTAGTAACTCAACAGTTTTAATGATACAACTACACTTGGTATGAACTCTTCAGAAAAAAAGAAGGTGACATAGAATAATGTGACTTTATATTTGAGAAGTTAAATGAGTATCAGCATTTTTCAACCAAGCATCTAAGACACACAAAAAAAAACATACATCACTCATCTGAAAAGACAAAGTCCTGTTACAGTTTTCCAGATTACTGTACAGCACAGTCCACCATCTACACACTAGCAATAACAGTGAACTAAAGCTGTTGTGTGAAATTGAACAAATGAGCAAATTATTTTTTTTAAATTGCCATACAGCTCCCTATGACAAAAAAAAAAGAAAAAAAGAAAACGTTGCCCCCACTGTAGTCTGCACAGTCTTGTTTATAGGCCAAGTTCTAACCCCCTCAGACTTTATAAGCACTTGAAAATATGGAACATATGTATGAAACATAGCATACTATAGGTAATAATTAAAAGAAGCAAAAGGAAAAAAAAACATACAGTGTTCAACAACCAGCGATTCAAAAAGCACCATGATATGGTGAGAACAGGTGAGTTTAGTAGTCAAGAACATCACTGCATCAAACAGTGCAGCATTTTACTGAGTATCCCCAATAAATGCAATATGCACATGCACAGAGACTCATGCACACACATTCCTCTTCCTTCAGTGTATTAAAAAAAATATTAAGAGTACCAACAAATACATACCCTGTAACATATTTTGCATGCCTTTCAAGGTCCAGAGTGTTTGAGCTGACATGAGTTATTTCACACGTGAGATGAAAAGATAGAGAGATTATGGTGATGCAGGGATTATGGCAGGAAGAAGTACAAGATGTTGGATGGATTTCAATTCAGCGATGACTTGGGATGAAGCTGTTCCTCCTCCCAGAGCTGCAGGCTTTAGAGGCTCTGTGGTGTATTTTACATTCCAGTAGTAAGAAGAACTGATAAGAGTTGTGTTCTTCATCACAGCCAAACAGTGGCAAAGAAAAACTCCATCTAAAGTGGAGTTTTTCCTTGCCACTGTTTGTCTTAAAGGTTTTTTTTTCTCCCTCTGTGGGAGTTTTTTACCTGCCATTATCCTTGTTTAGGATTCAGTGTTAATGATATTTGCTCGGGGGTCGTGCTCTGGGTCTCTGTAAAGCGTCTAGAGACAATTGACATTGTAACAGACGCTATAAAATTGAATTGAACTGAATCTGCCAGGATGATGTTTGCCTTGCAGAGGCCAGGTACCAGTGTGGTTACTGGGCAGAAGTCTCCTTCTGGGATACTAAGTGGTTTAATCACTGCCTGGGTGCTTTTTCCACGCTTCTTCTTTGTAGTTTGCTTCTCACGCTTGACTATTGTGCATCAAAATACTTTGAGCAGTGCAGTGGCAAAAAAGCCCTGGGCAGCTTTACAGACATGCTGCTTTTCTTAAGTGTCCTCAAAAAGTAAAACTGTTAAAAGTGATGCCTTTTCATTAGTGCAGTGGTGCTGTCTGACCACATGAGGTCCCCTGTGATGTGCAAACACATGCAACAGGAGATTCCCTCTGCTTTCTCTCCTTGAAAAGTTAGTGAACACAAGGTGGCTGCTTAATCACTGAAGTGTCCGATTATTTCTTTTGTTCAAGATTGTTGTCTGTGAGTCATCTTTTCAGCCTCAGTAAGGATACATGTGACTGAGTAAAGCTGTGTGTCCTTCTGTGTAGCTGGCTGCTCACCACGGTGCAAGCTGTGTGTGTGTGTGTTCTGTGTGTGCGTGTGTGGCTTAATTACATTCCTGAGCAATAGGTGAGTGGTCACTGCATCCCAGATCCTGAGTTGTGTCCCCAGATGATAAGTCAGAAGAAATGGCAATTAGCCGTATCACATAGCATAGATACACTCAATAAAGGCTGAAATCCATGAGTGGGTAATGTTGTTTCTCTGTGACTCTCCTCAGATCGGTTGGTATGACAGCTAACTTACACTATTTTCCAGTTGGTACAGTAATCTTGTAGGCTGCTTGTACGTTGCTCAAATATAACATTTACCATTTAGTAATTACTGTACAGCTATTTTATGTAAAGTACTTCACTTTTCAGGGGCTCAATAGTTCAGTGACAGCCTGGCATCCTGGAGTATATGGACATCATAACATCTTTCCTTCCTTCCTAAGATTTCCTTCCTAGAGATGCTTTTCCAGGCCTTCACTGCAGCCAACTGTAGTTCCTACTTGTTTGAGGGCCTTTCTGTCCTCAGTAACTGAAAAACATGCTCTGCTGGGTTGAGATCAGGCAGCTGGTTTGGCCTTTTATTAGTAGACTCATTCTTTTTATTTGTCTTAAAAAATTATTGACTTGCTTTCAGAGTGGGTGAGCAGATGCGAGTAGATTTGAACATAAGTCACCTCCTTTTCTAAACATCTGCTCCAGACTCATGAATGCTATGTAAAGCTCTGATTTTTATTTTCGTTAAAAAGTCGTTAAAAAAAATAATTCAAAGATTTTTCTGCAGTCCTCTTTAGTTTTCTTTGCTCTTTCAAACACTGATGTTGTTGATCTCACCAGTGCTTTATTTCTTTTTAAGAATGTTCTGTTGATGAGCTGTTCATTTGGCCATTTGGTCTGATGTCTTGTTGTCTGATGTTTTGATGTCTGTTTTTATGGATTTACAGCTTTTTTTTTTTTTTTTTTTTTAAATATATACACATCCTAATGACGGCCTCCTTCACTTGCATTGCAGATTAATATGAACTCATATTAGAAGCTCGAGTCAATCAGCTGCCAGATGCCAACACAACAGCTGACATCACCTCCAGTCCTTTTATCTGCTTCATTTGATTAGAAATAACACAGGAATGGGCCAGTCATCTGTTCAAAAACGTTTTGGGCTCTGTAAATAAAGGAACTTTGCTGTAATTCTTAAATAGTAAATGCCATATTTTTGTGAAAGCTGAAATCTTTTGATTGTTTTATTTCTGACCTGGTGTGGCAATCTGTAAAGGCGGATCATAAAGACGCTGTGATTGTCTATATGCAGGCACATATACATATGTGTACATGTATAAAGGGGACACCAGCAGTAGCTTATGAATTGTGACGCTGCGGGTTCAAGAGTCATTTAACATGATGGTCTGTGTCAATAACCCTTAGATTTGTGTTTATAGGGGCCAGAACTGAACACCACTGACCCAACCACCATTACAACCAGACAAGAACAAGACAAAAGGTGTCCAGGGTCAGTGAGTCATCTTTCAGTCATCCACATCTCAAGGTCGATGCTCCCAAATCAGTGACCATTAATGGGTGGCTTATGAGTTGCTCCTTCATTTACATGACTTTGATTGGTTTTTTTAGAGGAAGAATATAAATCTGTAAGACAGCATGCAGAGTGTTTTGCCTTCAGCAACGGGTTTGTTTATGATGGTTGTCAGGGGAAATGAATGGGGACTCAAACAAATCTTTTTAGACTTTTATTTGGATCATGCCAAAGACATCCTGTCAGCTTTGTGAAGTGAAATGGAGGACCCAGTTTCAGGAGTTCACAAAAAAAAAAAAAAAAGGAATTTATTCACAAAAGTAAAGACAAAGTCCAACCTTAACTCAAAATCCTAACGAAGATAATCCAAAAAATGACAGCAGGACAAACCAGGACAATGAGCAGGGTGAGAGGCAGGGAGCAAACGGTATCCAAAATGAGAAATATTCCATAAAAAAAGTCGAGAAACTCACAGGACAGGACTAATGTACAGGTAGGAACAAAGGAGAGGCAGGTTGACGAGGGAAAGGAAGAAAAAGAAGAAAACAACGGAGACAAGACAGACCTTCAAAGTAAAGCAGGAAACAGGTAACACAAAAGACAGGGAGAGTGACGCCAACTTAACATATAACAAAGAAACCAAAATGGCTGCCATGGCTGCCCCAGACCATGACACTTCCTCGGTAGGGTTCACTCACCTTCATGTTCATAATCCACATTTTTTCCGCGCTTTCACTTTGAGTTTCAAATTATTCCAGATTGGAGTAAAGACTAATGCACCATAAATCAAGAAATACAGTAAAATGAATAAGTGGAATCAGAGTTGATACTGTATACTCTATATAATTTCTGTCATGACAAAACCAGTGGGACTACTTTTGGACAAGTGTTGTTCTTTTGAGATAATTTGACCAAAGGTTTTCTGTTTTACGGTATGTTTTTGGGAATCTCAATGATACAGTATACTTTTTAATACAATACACAAGTTCAGTTTATAATATAAAGAATATTGGGTCAAAAAATATATTTGGTGCTACTGATCTGTGGATTAATGGTGCTTTAAGTATTTAAAAAAGGCAAAAGAAATTCTAACAATTCTAAATAAACAAGCAAAAAAACCTCCAACATATATATATATATTTTTTGTCTTTTAAAGAACTCTTCTTATACCTTTGGTGTCAGTGTTCACATGGATTTAAAACAAACAAACAAATAAATGAAACAGTTACAGAGACCTTCATACTGCAGAATATTATTGAAGAACCAAATGTATTTAGATGTCAAATTGTTACGTAGTAGTTTTTTAGAAACAAAATGAACAGAAGGAAAACGTCCATGTTTCTGCCAGAAATATTTTTCAATTGACATCACAGAAAAGTGTTCACTCAGACCTTCCTGAATGTGTGTCTGTTTACCTTTTAGTTCAACTCAGTTCAATAAATACTTATTTGTATAGTTCCAGCTCAAAACCAAGTCATCTCACAAAAAAGCATTCTAAGTTTACAGCGTTAAATATATTCAAAGAGTACTTCAATTCAGCCCTATTCACTGTAATTCATGCATGATCTAATTCATTCAAGTCCATTCCCATTTGTAATCCAATTCAGTCCAGGCTAAGAAGTCCAACATCCCAGCCTGAGCAAGCAAGTGGAGGGGAAAAAACCTGCCGGACTGACCTTACAAAAAAACCCCAAAAACTCCAGCAGAGTCAGACTCAGGGAGGGCGGCCATCTGCCTCAACTGCTGGGGGAGTCTGAGATGACAGGACAGAAAGACAATAACCATTTCATATCCATACCAGAAAAGTATACAAATCACTATCCCTGATAAGCTTTATCAAAAAGAAAGTTTTAAGCCTAAATTTAAAAGTATCTTCTCCTTGAACACTAACAGGTCAGTTCCACAAGAGAGGAGCCTGATAACTGAAGGCTCTGCCTCAGATTCTTCTTTGGTAACTCTAGGAGCTCTAGGAAATAAGCCTGCAGTCTGAGAGTGAAGATACAGAACTACAAGATAAGAGCTTTGTATGTGAGAGAAAGAATTAAAATTTTATCCTGAACTTAACAGGAAGTAAAGGAAGGGAAGGTAAGATTAGGGAATCACCATCTGTCCTTCAAATCCTGAACTCTGGCTGCAGAATTTTGGATCAGCTGGAGGAGGTTCAGAGTCATTTTAGGGCAACCTGCTTGCAAGGAATTTTAGCTGTCCAATCTTCATGTAACAAGTGCATGGACGAGCTTTTTCCACATAACCCTGAGAGAAGATTTTCTTAATTTTAGCAATATTATGAAGGTGAAAGAAGGCAGTTCAAGAAACATGTTTTATGTGTGATTTAAAGGACAGGTCATGAACAAAATCAACGCCAACGCTCTTTACAGTCATACTAGATGTCAAAGGAATTCTATCCAGCGTGATTAAAAGACTAGAAAGTCTATTTCTGAAGTGTTCGGGTCTAAAGACAACAATCTCAGTCTTATCTGAGTTGAGTAACAGGAAATGAGCAGTCATCCAGGTCTTAATGTTGCTAAGACATGTTTGTGACAGGTCAGCCAATGACTCTGCAGACAGAAATTATTTTTCAGAACATGAGGAAGACTTCTCCAGGTGAGAGCTCAACCACGACCCGCTGTCTGAGCAGGACAACACAGTTCAGCTCAGCAGGGGGCAGCATTGTTGTAGACGTCCCAGCAAGAGCCACACTGGCAGTGGTGACAGCTATTTGCATCAGGTTCATGAATAAAAAAGTGTTTCCCAGGTTGTGTTTCCCCAGTTATGGACAAAGCAGATATCCAGAAACACAGAGATAAAGCTGATGCACCTTGTGGGTGAAGCTTCTTTTTGGACACTATTGAGACACGTTGACTTGACTTGGTTTGTGATGTCTTGTCTGATTAGTTACACGGCTCTTGTATGTTCTGACTACAGCTGAAAAATTGGTACAGTTTATGTTCAACTTGACTATGATCTTCTTCTTTCAAGTAAAGACATATTGCAGATGCCAAAACTGGAAATGGTCGATTTATAATTGCTGCCACTGAAGTTATGATACAGTAGTGTACGTTTATAATGCTTTTTAAAGTAATGTAGAGTTCATGTGGTCAATTTGCTTTTTATTTTTTCATTTTCATTATATAACAACTAGTTGATATGCAGTGGCAAGAAAAATGAAAGCCTTTGGAATTAACTGGTTTTCTGCATTGATTTTTTCCATAAAAGGTTCTCTGATCTTCATCCAAGTCATAATAATAGACAAACACAATCTTTAAGGTGATAACACTTTGAAGACACTCATTAAATATTTATAGAGTTGTTGAAAAAAAGGAAGTGAATCTTGGAGCTGATTGCTGGTCGAACCTTCTGTGGCAGCAATAACTTCAAGTAAGAGCTTTCGGTAATGCTGGATGAGACCTACACAACCTTCAGGAGGAATTTTTAGCTGTTTATCTTTACAAAACTGCTTCAGCTCATATATATTTGTAATACATCTGGTGATTCTTGGTATTCTTAAGGTCATTCCACAGCGACATTCAATTTGTTTTTATCCTTTAATTAGTCCACAAATATGTTCCCAATTGCATTTTGGATTACCAAGGTTCTCTCTGATAAACTTCAGGTGTGCGTGTTTTTTTTTTCTTTCTTTTTTTTCAGCCTATCCCAGCTCTCTCCAGGTGAGAGGCAGGGGTACACCCTGGATAGGCTGCCAGGCCATTGCAGTAGATGGAGTCAAGTCCAAGGTGTTCACATACTTTTCTGGAGACTTCATATGGTTTCTGTCATTGACATTGACTATAAAAAAAAAAATCTAGAAATCCATAAGAGGCACAATTGCATACTATTAGGCTTTCCGGGTCAAATTTCACAGTAATGAAGGGCAACATAAACAATCCTGCTCCTCTGACTTCAGTGTTCTGCCGGTTACTTTTGCGCCTGTGAGCACATGTCATCTGTCATATCACTGCGTCTCTTGCATAATGGGCTGCATTGACGGTTGTCAGCCTTGGGGTCTTTTTTACCCCAGTATTTCAGACAGAACTGAGTCTGCCTAAATCTGATCAATACAAAAGGCCAATTCACCTCTCCCTGTCCCTTCAGAGTCTGCTCGATCAGCAGAGAAACAAATAATGCTTTTATTAATGGTCCTTTGGGGGTGATCCGATATGTTTCACAGAAATGAACACGCACAGACGTTGTGTTGTACGGAACCTCAGGCAGCTATGCACAGTTTGCACTCAGCAAGAATATTGAACGTAGAGAGACATAGTTTTTTCATGACGCTATCATCGGGGAACTCATCTTTGCTTCGTCTCTGGGTTCAGGTCAGACCAGAGTTGAAAGGCCAAGTTTGACAGAAGAAGAGACATTATCATTCATTCATTCATTCATTCATTCATTCATTCATTCATTCATTCATTCATACTGAATTTTAGTGGAGTGTGCATGAAGCTAAAAAGATCTTCAGTTGAAGAGCCTTAAGGGAAACTTCAGAACACTTCAGGGGGGATGAAAGAAAATGAAACAGCCCAAACCATCACTTTTTCTGAAAAGCTACTAGATTTAAGAAACTAGATATTGATGTATGTGTGTAAAGTGTTGCATTAAAAGTGCAGTTTATCTTCAGTGTGTTTGACGATGCAGAAAGTTGGATAAACATCTCATTTGATGAGACAAGACATGAGAGATAAAACCTGTCATGAAAGCATTGACGGATCACAGAAGGTGCCAAAAAGGCACAGGAGCCATCAGTCATCACTGGTCCCATCATCAAAATAAGACGTATTTCACCATTAGAGGCAGAAAATAAATCGAAGCTGAGATGCAAAAGACATCAAATAACTACAGAAGACAAGATGGTCTCAAAGAGAGGTCAAATGAGCAAATAGTGACAACAAATGATCAGAAAACACAGAAGGAAAGATAGAGAGGCCAAACATAAATGAAACAAAAAAATGACTGAAATTATTCCAAAAAACAAGAAAGAGAAATGAAAATGAGTCATAAAATGATCCTAATGGCACACAAGATGAGTCTTTATGAGTCATGAAGTGACTGAGATGAGACGCAGAAGCATTCAAATTAGTAGGAAAATGACTGCAAAACAGACAAAGCTAGGCACAGATAACAAAAATGATTAAAAATGGTTACGTAAAATCAGCTAAAAGATGAAAAGGAACTAAAATCAGACAGAAAAGCAACTGCACTAATGCAGTTCTTCTGCAGTTTAACACACACAGTTTACCACATTCAAATGCACAAATGGGAAATATTGTACGGAACTTTTTATTTTGAAATATTTATAAGCTTTTTTTAATGTGATCTGGCAGCTGCTGAACAAAGGATGGAGGGTGGATGTACAGTAAAGAGAGAGCAAACAGGCTGGACAGATCAGATCAATGCAGTGCAGTTGAGGGAGCCCCAGGGTTTGTTGCCATCTGGCCTCTCTGAGGTTCACTGTCAGAAGTCTGATCATCCCCACAGCAGACTCACAATAAAATTCAAAATCTCAATACCAGTTAACCAGCGTACACCCTATGGTTCATAACGATGGTGTTTTGTTGAACTTCCTTCAGATTTATGTGGAAAGACACAATGTAGCAGGCACTGATACCACGGCAGAGCACAAAACAAAACGCGATATCACCGTCATGCGAGTTACTGGCGAAAGTGCTCTTAGAGTAATTCAAGGGTTTGTCATATGATGCCTCTGCAGCTATTAAAGTACATTAGAGGGAAAGCTTGCAAGAAAACTGTGGTATGCATTGCCAGGGCTGTTTGTGATCCTCCATCAGAGGTGACAGATGATCTCAGATCAGAGTTGGTAGGACGACCAACAGCATTTGCATATGGAAGCTGTATGCAAGTGGAATAAAATACAAACATAAGACTTGAAAGAGGTCAGAGTTTTGCTTTAAAAAGCCCAGGAAGACTGAGTCATAATACGTTCCATAATCTCTTATCCTAAAAAAATACCTAAAATGCCGATAGCAGAATGAACTCAAACCTCAGACGAAATCCATTTTGGGTTAATTTATCCCCGCTTGCATCTGTTTAAAAAATAGATGTGTGAAGTAACTTTGCTTGAACTCAATAAACCAATGGCTTTAATCAACCCTCAAATCAAGCTTTGATGCTTAACAGATCACTGTTCTCCTTGATTTTCAGCCCCATTATTACGATAAAACGAGCACCTTTTTCTGTCCCCTGAACTGGATCCTTCTCTCGAAACCCGAGAAAAGACAATGAATGTCACATGGACCACCCATCCTCTGTCCACAGGGAACAGATGGCCAGTGAGAGAGATTGTGGTTTCACCTGAAATGTGCACATCTGTGATTGCAGACTGAGCCAGCGCATGTATTTTTTTGTCAGTGCGTATCTCAGGGCACGAAAGATAGAGGTCTGTTTTCACTTCCTCATTCATGCTACTCCTTTCCAATGAAACCGTGAACACACAAAGACTTACAAAGAAATACAAACATTTCTGTGGTAGGTCACATTTTCTGTTCGTTCATCACTGTTTAAAGCCAAGTGCTGCAAAAATCCAAGACAACCTCATTAAATATGATTAGAAACTATTAAGAATTCATCTCTTACACTCATCATGTCTGAGTGTGTGACAGAAATAATTTCTCAACAGCGGCTATTAAAACAACTGAGACAGATTTTGAATTTTGAGGCCTTTGTGTCCCTTTAGCTATGATTATGTCATTCATTTGCTGCGGCATCATTTTGATACACTTATGCAATATCACAACAGGTATTTCCATCCAGAGTTCTATTAATCTTTACCGATATTTTAAAAATGATGACAGGAGAGTCTGGTCCAATCTGAGATATCTTCTCCAACAAATTCTAAAGACGCTCAGTGGGGTTAAGGTCTGGACTCTGTTGTGACTAATATATGTGTGAAAATTATGTGTCATGCTCCTTGAACCACTCTTTCTTTCCCATTTGGAAGCCCCATGAATCTTGATGATGTTATCTTTGAGTATCCTTGTTGCATCAGTAAATCATCAGACCACATGAGCTTTATGCATTGTATTGCTCAAGAGTCAGATATTTATATCTGGAAAAACGAACTTAAAGCACCCCCCCCCCGTTTGCTTCACCGAAGAAGTGGTTCTTCTTAAAACCACTCAAGATCACCATCCTTCCTGGATTTTATGATGGGGTGGACAGTTCTGAAACCAGTTTTAATAGTTTCAACAATCTCCTTAGTTGTTTTGTTTGCTTAATGCACATCAATAACCAAAGGTCAATGTGACCTTTCTGACCCTTCCGACAAGAGTTACCTCTTTTCCATGATCACAGGATGTGTCTTCCAACATGGTGGTGGAAAAAATAAGAAGCTCCTCACTTCTTATAAATGTTGAAACATAGATGTATATAATTATATGTCAGGGTTAAATAAGTTAGGGTTATGACTAGGCTGTGTATTTCCTGTCTTTTGTTCTCTTTGTCTCTCTCTTTTATTGCATGATGAATTATTGGTCCACCAGGAGCAGCACAGCTTCCTCTTTCTTTTTTTTTTAATTTATTTATTCGCTAGCCCCCTGTTCCCCACTGCCTTCAGGTCTGTCATAGTATTAAACATAGTCTCATCAGAGTGATAACTCTGAGCTACCAGTCTTACAGTCTGATATTGTAAAATGATATACATTAATAACCGAGATGGGTAATTTGATATGGGAGCTCACTGGGACTTTGAACTAGATCGAACAATATGACATTCAGGGTTTTATCTGACTAATGTGAAAATTGTCTCTCAGTGGTTAAGCATGGGTTAAAGGAAAATTTAAAAAGTCCTCAGTTAGATAAAGGATTGCAGCATGAACTGGTAGATCGAGTGCTGTAACAGAACAGCGACAGAAATCTACATTTACAAAAAATAAATAAAAAAAGAACAGTGATACAACATGATTTTATTAATGCATTTTGCTTCAGGGCTGTTCAGTTTGAGAACACTTCAAAAACAAGGCAGATTATAACACATCTGCTTGTAAAAAGCACTGCTGGTCTTGTTTGGCTGCCTGCAGGAAGAGGGTGGCTTGTGTAGTCATGATTAAAGTAGAATGAGGAGCGGATCGCTCCTTGTTACGCATGAAAACAGCGCTGTTTGGTGCTTTTGATACAAGAAATCCTGTCATTGGACCTCTCCATCTGACTTTTACCATGACTTTAAATGAGTTCAATTCATGTTATGATTAAAAAAACAACAAACAAAAAAAAGAGTGTGTGATAAGTTTTCAATTTGGAGCTGGGGATGGACATTTCACTTTTCACTTTTCACTCACATGATGTGGCAAATATCAGTGGATATATACCTGCGTGGATCTCGTGTTTCTGGATAAACGGTGCATTTATCCAGGCGGTTCTCGGGGGAGGGGGGTTTGTTGAGTTCAGTTGATGTAGCTTCTGTCTTCAGGCGCTGACAGAACAAGGTCAGTAAGGTAAAAAAAAAAAAAAAAAAAAAAAAAAAAGAAGACGCAGGTAACAGCTTGATGGATTGCCCCTCGTTTTAGAAGCATTTAAAGGGGGAGATTCTCGGTTTAACGAGTTTTCTCGTTTGCACTGGGACTACTCCATACAGGACAGAGATGACAACATGTTAAATGATTTACAAGAGCCTATTCTGGGTGATGATTTAAAAATGTAAGGGTGTTCAACTCAGCGGCAACATTCAGAGCCATAAGTTGAGCTATTAAACATAGTAGAGCAATCTGGCGCACGTGTGTGCGCCATGTGGGCGTGGATAGAGACGCTGTTCCTCCCCTGAAGCCGCGCAGCTGAGCGCAGTTGTCATATGAGCCCGGCGGAAGAAAAGCGCACACAGCCAAAGAAAAAAAAAAAAAACAACCAATGGGTTCATGTCAACAGCGTCGAGTTCAGCCGGAGACTGATCTGTGCGCGCAGCCAGAGCTTCTGCACTGAGTTACAGCACTTGGCAGCGAATTGAGAGTTCCTCTCTTTCTCTTTCCAAACGATAGCAAAAAAAAAAAAAAAAAAAAAAAAAAAAAAAAAAAAAACAGTCTCACAAAGACGCAGCAATGACAGCTGTGATTATTCCACTCCGCATTTGCTGAGACCCGCATCCTTCTGCGCTGCGTCCGACTGCTTGACCACCTCTGGACAGATGCAAA
Organism: Hirundichthys speculiger; assembly: GCA_018398805.1. Lineage (NCBI taxonomy): Eukaryota > Metazoa > Chordata > Actinopteri > Beloniformes > Exocoetidae > Hirundichthys > Hirundichthys speculiger. The sequence goes on along the minus strand of JAGFBZ010000443.1, from coordinate 64,529 downwards.
GGAACCACAGGATGGAGACCGTTTTAATAACAGTGTTACTTGGTGTGGTGAGTAACCTCTGGAGTCAGTTTGTTGAATGTTTGCCTTGAACTTTGAGCGTCTGTATAGTCGACTGAAGGACCTCTGATAAGCAGCGCGAGCTTAGGAGAAAGTTTTCTTCCTATCCCCGTTTTATCTTCTTTTCATAAAGCTCCAAACTATCTTCATCTTTAGTTTTTGAGAAAAGCCTTTATGTCAAATCTGTATAATTTCTCTGCGTTGTTAGTTAACGTCACTTTGAGGGGGGTTTACACAGTTAAAGGTGTCCTTACACCTGCACCTGTCCTGTCTTTCATGACTGGACAGTGTAAAGCAGAGCGGGTGTCTGCAGCAGCCTTTCAGCCTGACACTTTATCTGCAGGTTCTGGAGCTGAAGTTCCACCCGTCTCAGTTACACGTCCCTACAGGGAGCGGGACAATGACACTGTCCTAGTGGAGGAGCTCAGCCATCACAGATGAAGGGCCTGGTAGACTTATTATTTCCTGAGTTTGTGGAAATTTGCCCTTCAGTAAAAATCACAAATTTGCCACAAGGGTTTTGCTGAAACACCAGGAAGACAAATTAGACGGAGAAATAACAAACACACACACTGGAGAAGGGAAACATGCAGATGAGGACAGTGCATGAGCGGGGGAGCGAGGATCCTCTGCAGTTATCTGAAGAGGATAAACAAAAACTCTTGAGAGTTGTGGTTTATAATCCCTCTTATTTATCTGGAGGCTGCACCGGCCCACAGAGCAAATACATTTCCCAGCATCACACGGTCAGTCAGTGCCACGAGCTTGTCGAGGTCCTGATTTAGGAGCTGCATCACGGATGCATGACAGCTGCTCCCACTGAAGGGTATGCAACCTCTGCTGGCTCAGCACATGCAATATTGATGGACCCTGAACACCCCTTCCCCTCACCCCTTCTCACTCCTCCTCTCCTCTTGTCTCCCTCTTCTTCTGGTTTTGGTGCTTCATCCTGTTACTCTCTGGATGTGATGATTCAGCGTTCTCGGTTGATACGTTACCGCCACTACAGCACCGGCTGCCTCCTTCAGGGTCCATGTTGGGTTAACCATTTTGCCGAACTCACTGGGAGGCAGGATTGGTTGAAGTCTAATGGCGTAACCAGTGCTGACAGCTGAGGTCCTGAGGTTAAGTGGCTCCAAATGAAAATTGAGCAAAGCGGTAGTTAAGAGGTTGGTTTGCTGAAGTTGTGTGTCCAGATGCTTCTGCACATGCCAAACCCCCTTCTTCAGACCTCAGAGACTGGTTGTTTATAGCTGAGGAGTACAAGTTTGATATTCTCTTATTAAAACCATCGCTTGGAAACTATGCATCCTGTTTTATTTTTTATTTTTTTCAAATTTCATGAACTTTTTGTTTAAATCCCATCAGTAGCTAATTAATGTCTTAGCACAGTTTAACAGACAGTAGAGATGCAGATGAGTCTTGGTCTTTGTGGGAGTAAAGTGTTGCACCCACACCTGGAGCAAGAAAAGGGTCAAAGAAGAAATAAGTAGATAAACACTGGAGTATGGAGTAATTTCAAAAGTGTAATTTTAGAACAGGTTTGTTCACACGAGAGATTTGTTAACGCGTTTGTAGAAATGTACGTGTGTTGAAAGGTGTGTAGAAGGCAGGTGAAGGGAAACAGGAGAGGGATGAGTGTGTCCTGTGACTGATTTGATTGATGTTTAAGTCAACGCTTGTTGCTTGTTTTGTTAGTGACAGTGTGTGCCGAGCTTTTGAGAAAAGTGAAAGGTAAGTAGAGATTTGCGAAATGTTTCAGATCACTGCACAAGGGAAGTTTCCAAACTTTCAGCTGGAGCAGAATATGACGACTTGGCTGAAGATCCTAAAACAGCTGTGAAGCGTAGTGACAAAAATGATCCAGAAGAGAACTTTTTTAAGCACATGACCAGCATGAGTCGACAAATGTGAGTTGCTTTTACTCCCCAGGCTCTCACCTAACTCAGGAGGGATGCAGAATATTAAGTCCTGCCAAATTTTGAGATGAAAGTCTCTTCCGAAAGAGGAAGACATTCTTCAACATGGACAAAAAGCATAGCTGACTGGCTAATCTTAAAGGTCAATGAGCGATGGCACCCTCAAGGGCAAGAGGGAAGTTTGTGTGTACACTTGCACATCCACAGGTACACGTAGTAACACTACGTGTCAACTAATTCAGAGCTGCCTGAGGGGAAGATTTGATGTTTTGTGGAGCTCCTCTCACTTGTCAGCAACGTTGTGCTCACACCTGAACCCTGACGATTTACACGTGGCTCCGTTTCATAAATGCACCCGTTAATATACCTGCATGTGTGCACACATCCTCAAACTGCAGCAAAATAGATGGTTCAGTCCTTGTTAATGGGCCTCAAACAATATTCCCCTCAGTAAAGAACAAGCTGACTCACATGTTGCTCATGGTGTGAGACACATTTTTCAAAAGAGATCAAAACGGAACTGAGATGTCTTTTCTTTTGTCAACCTGCAAGAGGTAAACAGAAAGACTTAGATGCTTCAGTGCGGATTCACTGCTTTTATCAATGTTTGCTTTGGAGGTGACAAAGTAGAGCAGATAAGATCGATAAGAGCTGGTGTGGGGAAAAAAAAATTGTGTGACAACATATTAGACCACACACACTCGAAGTTCTCACATAAACATGGGCACGTTCAGGTTCAGGCATGAGCGTGCATGCATTATGATGCATCTATGTGTAAACAGAGGTGCACACAAACATCTTTACCTGTCAACAAGAGAGATCAAGTGTTCAGCAAGTCACTATGTGAAGAATGTTTGCAGAGGACCAGTTTATCTCGGTCTGGATGTGCGACTGTGTTTGCTTTTATTGCTGCATCTGTGGTTTGTACTTCTAAATGCTCGTTCAGAGTTTGTGAGAAACTTACGCTCACTTGCGGTTAAAGTTGTGCCCCCCCCCCCACCCCACCCCACCCACTCCCCCCACCATTCACCTCTCTGGCATGTGATCCTGCAACACAAAGCTATCAGGATAAACTATGTATTACACAAGAGTATAAAGTAGAAAAAGAATCTGGAAAATTAGAATCCTGAATAGAATAAGGACTGTAATAGAGGGCTTTACTGTCACTGTACAGCGCATGACAAGGAAATTACTGTTGCTCCTCTCAGTGGCATTTCAAAACACTTTCATGTGCCACACACACACACACACACACACAATTAACCACATTTCCCATCATATATGAATCTTAAGAGGAAGGGCAGGGGAAAGTGCATTAGTATAAATAAAATATAGAATGCAATCCCAGTACCTCATGGTGCAAAGTAAAGTATTGTACAGGTTATTGAGTCCCTTCGAACCAGTGGTTTTGTGGTTCCAAAATAAATCTAAGTACATGATTATTTCTTTCTAAACTGCTTCAAATCAAGGGGAAAAAACAACTTTTTATTTCAATAACTCACATTACACAATTATACGCAGTTGCTCAGTTAAGATAATGCACAAAATTAGCCACTTTGATTACAAACAAAGCAATTTTTGTGTGTTTTCTTATTCATAATGTCATGTTTGCTGCTCATAGTACATATCTCACTGCTTGACTCGCTGTTGACCTGCAGGTTGGGGCTTTGGCCAATCGGGATAATTGTCCATCGGGCCAGTACACGACCAGTGGAGAGTGCTGCAAACAGTGTCCACCCGGAGAAGGGCGTCATCAGACGATGTGGATCCACACAGACCGTCTGTGCTCCATGCCTCGACAGTGAGTATCGCAAAAGATGTTTCATTTACATGTTTAAACAGTTACATTACTGATTTGTGATATTTATAAATGCAAAAACTGAAATGCATGAAAGTATATAGAAATTTAAGAGTTTTTCCAGAAGTGAAGATAAGTAGGGAATCGTCACTTTGTGAAAAGATGTCCTGTTTTATGTGGATGCTAACAAGTTCTCAGCAGGTATACACAGCAGTTCAAACATCTTTATAAAGAAATGAAAGAAGAGCTTTAAAGCACTAAAAGCATGAATCATATAGGAGTTGGTTTTACATTTGGGGAGGCTTTATCAGCCTGCTTTCTGTAAGTATTACAGCAGCAGAGCTCTAAAATAAGAATATACGTGCTAAACTGAACTGCATGCAGAACAGAACCTTTCACCAACTGAGAAGATGTGGAGCTTGATCAAATTAAAAATACTACATAGGACCTTTCCTTCTTTTTTCTTGCTACTGGATATAACTTTAAGATGCTGGTGGAACTCAGAGGATCTCAACAGTTCCCAACTTTCAAGGCAATCCATCGAGCATTTGAAGAACCAGTAAAATGTGTCATTGTTACCCTTGTCACAAAATGAACCGCTTCACCAGTACGGATCCTCCTCTAAGTCTGAAGAATAACCCAGCATTGTATCTGAAGTACTTTAAGGGTACAAAATGTTGTTGTTTTGGGTTATCAAAAGCACACAGAGTCTAGTCTTACTTTGATGACTAAATTAGCGGCATGTTTGAAAGTGAACTAGATGCCAGACATTTCTATTTTCCATCACTACTGCCTTCCTCGCCCCATTTAGGGAGCGAGAGAGACATTATAAGGACAGGGATGTTGAGTGTGACCAAAAACAGAAAGAAAGAACAAAACAGGCAATGGGGTTTATTTAGAGCATTAGATAGGTTATGTAATCATTATTAGGATAATAAAGGGTCTAAATGATTTAATGTGTCAAAATCATATTTAAGGCTGTCTCTGTGGGTTGAATTAATGCTTGTGAGTATGGGAGTGTACCTCTACTATGTGAGGTCAGAAGTTAGTCTGAGTCTGTGGACGACAGGGTTGGTCCACTGCCAGCTCCATTGCTTTTCCCATAGTTTTCCTTGTATAAATTCCCCGACGGAGCTGTGTCCAGGACAGGAAGTAGTTGTCAACCTCACTCGGACAGTGAAAGATAGCAGCCGTGAGCCAAGGAACCCCACAGTAAAAAAGAAAAAAAAAAGTTTCAGTCCTCAGGTCATGAGAGAAGTCACAGAGAATGTGGAGATGGAAAAATGTAGCATTCATGTTTTTGCGGGATTTCTGTTGATGGATGTATGCTTTTAGTAGTGCATCTCAACTGAAGAGTAATGTTGGTGCCATGTAGCCTTGGACCATCCATCCATCCATCCATCCATCCATCTATACCCGTTTAATCCTATGCAGGGTCACAGGGATCTGCTGGAGCGTATCCCAGCAGGGGTACACCCTGAACAGGTGGCCAGTCCATCACAGACGAGGTTTACTTTGATAATTATCAGCCTTGTGCTTGTTCTGCACAGGTAGAATGACAGACCATGTACACTCATAAACTCTGTACAACATAAACTCTACATCCGATATCTTTGCGCAAACATCGAGATTACATCTCTAACCCTCTTAAAATAAATGAATAAATAAAAATTTCTGTTTGGTTATGTTATTATACTCCTACCGTTCCGCTGACCATTCCCCATTTTTAAACCAAGGACTGGTCAGTGATTTCTTTCAGAACCAAACATTCAGCATGTAACAAACACGGCACGGCTATCTATCTTACTGGAGTAACGTAACCCAGTGTAACCTGAAGAGCATGACAGCCAAGATGAAAGGAATTTCACACATTATTTTGGGGTTATAGGTTTAAAAAAAGAAAAAACGAAATAAAAAAAAGAAGGCTCCTTGATAACAAGCACTGATACTATGTCATTCAGCCTTTCCAGTGGAGGAAGTGAGACTGCTGGGACACTTTGGTTAGTCCTCCTAACACCTTTGTTAGCACTAAGAGTAATCTCTGTAAAAACTAAGCAGATCTTTTTTGATCTTACAGCGTTGGAACTATTAGCTGCTTTAATGTTTGCATCAGCTGGTAAAGAGACGCTCGCTTTTAAAACGTATGCTTTAAGGCCTTTAATATACCATTCAAGTAGCATAATATACATATTTAATGGCAATTTATGTGGTTATTGCATTCATACAAATTGTATGAAAACAAAGAGTTGATGGAGATAATGTTTGTGAGAGTGGCGTCACACAGATGTCAGTTAGATCAAAGAAGAACTTTAATAACGGACTGGCTGACTCAAAAAAAAAAAAAAAAAAAAGTCTCCAGGGCAGGAATTCCACCAGAAAATGACCAAACATACCTGAAGGAGGCATGGGTGGGGACGACTTTTTAACACTGGAGTATTAAAAATACACGAAACAGGACCTGATGCCCAAGGATCAGCTGATGGGAAATTAGCCACACGCTGCGCAACAAAGAAATACAGTGTGCCAGAGATGTTGGCCCAAGAGAGGGGGTGTCCTGGCAGCCTGATGGTGATGGAGCCACAGAGGTCACTGCAGGGAGTGGACCACTATCTGTTATCAATATCACATGGCGTCTGGAACTCCATCAGGTCCCTCGGTCTAAAATAAGCACCACACACACTCCTGTATGCTGCTGCAGAAGCAGCTGTGAAGTCTTGTCTGTTCGCCGGCAGAAAATGTCCTCAGACAGCGAAGCAAGGCCCATGAGGTCAGGAAAGGAGCGATCTCCTGTCAGCTGAAAGGCTAGAGTTCACGCAGCCAATCTTAACTCTAATGAGAACTGCAGAAAAAAGAAAAACAGTTTATGTCACGACTTTAAAAACCTGACTGTCGGCGACACTGTACACAGAGCAGAGTCACTCCCCCATGTTAAGAAAATATGGTGGATGGTAAGAGAAAACAAAAAAGAAATAAAAAGCAAGAGAAAGCAGTAAGGAGCACTAACAATGTCTACTTTGTCCTCTCAGTTTATTTTTATGTCTGAAAAAATACCTTTAATTTATTAGCAACTTTTCAAGCACATATTTTCCAGAAAGAAATATAAATTTACTTTGCAAGTAACTTGACCTGCAAAACACACTTTAAATTCATGTAATTTTCATTTTCTCTTGAATTTCATTTATTTATTCATTTATTTTTATCCTTAGGATATAGATTGACCATATTAACCAAAAGTAAAAGGAATACGTCAGCATTGTTCCATGAGTAAATTTATAAATGTTAAGTAAAGACTAATGTCTTTTTTACAAGTGTTGTAAAACCACAAAAATATAAACATGGCCTGTATTTTATTTTCCTGTATGTTCTGAGGTCTTAAACATTTAATGTGACAGAAACATGTTGTTTCCAGCAATCCTGGTGACTAATGTTCTTTCACCGTCGACCGCCACCCAACATATATCATTTAATGTGTTGCTTTGGGCATAGCTCCAAAATGTAATAGCATATTTTTTGAACAAGCATGCAGCTATCAGAGACTGTGATTTCCACACAGCATCATTTAGTATTGATACTTAACATGTGCCTGGCTGAAGTGCTTAAAAGGACGGCCAACTGAAACACACAGAGGAGTGTGGATGAATGAGCGGATAAGTGGAGATGAAACAGAACAAATACAGCTGTACAACTGGAATGGAGACAAGACGATATGCTCAGCCAGCAGCTAATGGCTCACACGCACGTACAAACATGTCCAGCACAGAAAAACTCCCACGCACACTCACCAAACACTTCATACAAGGCTAAAAGAATAAAATAAAGAGTCCCTATAAGGGCTTTGAAACAAAGGGAGGGATTGACTGTCATCCCAGTGGTGAAAATAGTCTTATTCTTTGATCTGTTGAGGAAGGAGAAGACTATCTGTATTCCCTTCCTCTCCATCCCGCCCCCCCACCCCCACCCCTCTCTACATGCAGCAGCCAGAGTTATTAATGTATTGACTTGCATTATTGATGCATGGCATTATGATAATGGCTCTGAGAGCACTCATGGGGGGTTAGTGAGGGTAGTCTGAGTGTGTGTCTGTTTGGAGCGAGGGGGTGTAGCAGGAGACAATGGGGAGAGGGTGGGGGGGGTAGCAATACGTGACCGGACGCAAACATGGACACACCAAAAATGTCAAGGGCCCTCATTTGACACCGCCAGCTGAGGACAGAACTCAAATTCATCTCGTTCTCAAATGACACGGTCTGTGCATCCTTCTCTGTGTCTGCCTTTGTCTCTGTCCCGCTGCCTATCTTTCCTCATCTCTGTTTTAATCTGTGCATCTTCAGAGCACTCGCCGTGGGTGGTGGGCCAGTGATGGAGACTGAAAACTCGATATGCTAAGACGCTGAGTTGCAAAGCGTCTGGAGATAACATGCCAACAGGCTTCTGTCTCCTACCCCACACAAATTTATTTTAGTTAACCTTAGGAAAACTGAACCTCCTAATCTGTAGCAATCTAGATAACTGCTTAATCATTCATTATTTAACTTCTTTGAAAAGAAAATCTTCAACATAATGTGGCAGCTTTTGAAGTGTGGAAATTTGCTAGTTTTAGGGATGATTTCTTACTAGTTTGAACCTTAGCCCCAGGCGCTGGATAATTGTCACAGATATTAATCATTTTCTTTTTGACATTTTTCAGAGAAAACAGATTGTTTCTATGCCAGAAGTCATAGTAATTACATGGTTAAGTTTAGAGAAGGAATCTTTGCAATTTAAAGCTTGGGTTGCTATAGCTGAGGTATATCTGGACATGCTTTAATGGAGCACCAGTTACTGCTGTCTGTTTGTAGCACTGTTGCAGTTCAAGACTTCAGGCTCTTGTGGCTTTGGATTTCATTTTTTCCAGAGTGATAAACTTTAAGATTTGATCAGAGAAAATCAGTAGTTTGATGCCACAGGGTAGGAGGAATGACAGCTGAAAGAGTTCCCTTTTTTCTTAAGTGTTTTTCTTAGGTTTTTGTGAAGTAAATTTGTTCTTCAGTGTTCTGCAAAGTCCCTTGTCTGTCGGTGCAGGCTTTTATTCCTTTCCTGGTCGACATCATCATGTGCTACCTATATATGTGTATGATATCTGCCTGATATAGCATGCCTGAAACAAAAGAAAGAGCAGATTATTTTGTACTTCATGCCTTTCCAGGCCTTTTCTGAAAGGAACATTCTGGACTTCCATCAACCCGAGGTCTATCATTAGATGGTCAGGAAGGTGAACTTCTGTTAGAAGCCAGAATGACATTACTTGAAGTAGTTTTCTAACAGAACATGCGTTTGCAGCAAAATAGCAGTGGAGCGACATCAAAATCAATTTCTATTTCAAGGCTCTTAAGAGATTAAAAAATGTAATTCCCGTAAAGTGATTAGTGTAGACAGAGTTCCTGCAGCCAAAAAAAGAGTAAATTTTTTACTTTGTATGTTGACAAAAGAATATGTTGGCTGTTTTCAGTAGATGCTAACAATTAATAGAATTTATATAAGAATTCAGACCCCATGGTTCTGAGCCCATTCCCCGTCTAACAAGCTCGGTCTCACATGCACAGACACACACAAACTGTTCTTACAAATGGGCCTGTTGCATAATTTAGTGCATTTCCCAGTTGTCCCTCCAGCCGAAATACTATTCCATAAAACATGCAGTATTGACTGCATCCTTTGCAGAAATGATTGTCCTGGTACATTTTTTAGACATTACAAATATATGTGATGCAAATGTTTTTATCTTCTGAACAAATCTCTTAAATAATAATAATAATTGTTTGAGGTTATTTTTAGTCTTGGAATTTTTTTTTTTTTTTTTTCTTTCCGGTGAGATTAAAACTGAATTCCTACAGGGAGTTTTAGAGAGCCAAATCCAAATCTGTTCACAGGAATGGGACTTTCCCAAATTGCAAAAGAACAATAACTTAAAAAAAAACACATGTTGGAGATGAGACAATATTCTGTCACGTTTAAAGTCAATGAAAATAAAAAAATTATTAGATTTTTGGATGCAAGATCCAATACACTGCCACTATATAGTCAATGCCTGTATATTTTAAAAATAAATAGTATTGATGGTTTTTCTCTTTTTTTCCTCTGACAGGTGAAACCTTCTCAGAAAATTTCAGTCACACAGAGAAATGCCAGGTGTGTACACAGTGCACGGGTCTGACCCGCATGGAGACTCCCTGCACCGACTCCAACGATGCCACCTGTGTGTGCAACTATGGCCTCTACCTGAATGACCTCTCGCAGCAGTGTGAACCTTGTACCAAATGTCCTGAAGGCCAAGGCATGTTGCTCAGCTGTGAGGCTGACCATGACACATTGTGTGAGGAATGCATAGGGGACACCTACTCTGACCAGGAAAGTTCCCGGGACCCCTGCATCCCCTGCACCTCCTGTGATGAAGAGGGAGTGCTGCAGGCCTGCACTCCCTTCACTGACACCATTTGTCAAAGTAAGATTATGTTTACCTTTTTTTCTTGGTAAAATAATAGAATTAAATGTTGATACTGGCTAGTAAGGAGAAGTTTATTTTTCAAGAAATGCTTTAATGCCTTAAACAAGTCAATAAAGTCACTTGTTTAGAGATTTGCATGTCATCTAACAATAGCTGTGGGATGATCCCGCTTAACCACCAAGCAAATTTATGGAGAAATTCAATGCATCGTAAAGTTGATTCACTGGGTCAACTGAGCAGGGTCATGATAAAGTGAATAGAATATATGGGAGCACATATTTGCTGAGCAGACCAGTTCACCACACTGGACATCCACCATGTCAACCATATCATTTGTCAATCTCAGTTTGACACTATAGGCGTTGTTGGCCCATGGACCTAAATGCCACTGTGAAGGTTGTCTTTTTGTCTTCACAGACTCATCCCATCCAGTGAAACAAAGACCACAGTCTTTTTAATATTGAGGGTTTAGAAGAGGTCATATCTCTGAGCAGGGCTCTGAATTTCTTTTATATCATTGCACCCTGTGGGTATCACACTCCAAATCACAAATTCCTTATGACTGCAGTCACTTCTCATTCCACAAAAGCGTTCACAAAATCAACGCTTTTGTGAAATGACAATAAAAGGAGTCTGTTAATCAGCCTATTGGGGAAGAGGTCTGAAAGATGTGATCACAGTGGTGAGCACAGCCAGTCTCAGGCTGAAGGAAGTCTTTTGTCTTTCTCCCATGATCCTGCGTATGGCCTGTGAAGGCATTTGGTTTAGCCCATGGGGCTGCTTGACAAAGCTTGTAATGAGTAAAACAGATGGAGAATTTTTATGTTGAATAAGTTTCATGTATTTATAGGTCTGCATCACTTCAAAATGGCCAGGGTATTTATCTTGTTTAATCAAGTCTTTTCTCTGCCAGCTACTTTGTTCTTGCTTATGTCGAGCACACATTCAAAGGGGATATATTATGGAAAGAAAATATATATAATGATATCATTTATTTGGGTGTTTGAAGTTGCCATTAATTAAAAAGAAAAATCAGATAACACATTACCAGATCACTTTGTTTGAGGCGGCAAAGCTTCAAAATGTATCTTTCAGTGACGCATTCAGATTTCCAGTCTACGGTGAGATCACAGGCCAAGATCAGAGTGGTATTCTGATTCCCATCTTTACTTCCTTTCAGTACTACAGCATGCTGCATTTGCAGTAGCTCAGAAGTTGGCAACACAAAAGGCTTGTTTCCATGAGTGGGGGTAGTTCTACAGGGCCTAAATCATCAACGCATGTCTCCTTTACCAGGAGTGGCTCTGCAATGAGAGTTTTTGGAATCCTTTACGGGGTTAGTGGGTTGAGTATTCAGAGCAGCCCTGAGAAACTGGTGGGATCAGGGTGAGTTGCTCCAGAGCTGACTGGATATGCTGTGAGCAGGAGAAGATGTTTTTCAGCTGTTTTTTGTTAGATGTCCGCTTTGAGAAGAGGTTGTCTCTTCTCATTCCTCACCACCACTGCAGCGCGTGCAAACAGTAAATGGAAATGCAGCAACCATCCCAGCTCCTTCAATGTTGAGCTCATCATTCTTTGTTTTTCTTCTTTTCTTCTCATTATCTTTTTTCATCTTTGTTTTTCTTGTAATTATTGGTGTTTGACAAAGTGCAAGTGGTGCACTACTGTCTCCAGGTGATATGGACCATTAGTTTACTAACACCAAACATCCCTCTCAAACACCGCATGGAGACACCGCAGCTAAAAGGACCGAGCAGGAAGTCAGCCCTGTTTCGATTCAAGCCTTCCTAGGTTTTACCCTGGCCCGCCACTAATGGCAACCGGGGAGGTGGAGTCAAGTGCCTGACTCCACCCACATAAAAATGGCTACAATAAACAGATGTGTAAAGACACGGTTAAAGATGATTTCTTTTTTTTTTTTTTTTGGGGCCACCCAGTGGTGCAGTGGTTAGGGCAGGGGGCCGATATACTGAGGCTATGGTCCTCAACACAGCGGTCGCGGGTTTGACTCCCGGCCCACGCGACCCTTTGCTGCATGTCCTTCCTGCTCTCTCTGCCCCCCTTCCTGTCCTATCTTCACTGTCAATAAAGGCCAAAATAATCTGAAAAAAAAAACCCCAAAAAAGAGGATTTCTTTTTGTATTCATGTCTTAATTTGACCATTACAAGTCAAAAAGAAAAAAATCAGCAAAACCTCAGGAAACTTGTCAACTTGGGAAAAAGGTCATAATTGTTCTTATTTAAGGGAGTGATTACATGAACACATAATTTATGCACTGTGCACATAATGTGATGAATATAAGTTGGGCTAATTCAACAACTAAAGCTAATAACTCATGCAGCATTATTCTAGCTTCAAGTAGACCACATAAGGGAAAGGTTATTTGATAAACAAAAGTGGACATGGCATGTATTGATGTTTTCTACCAAGTGCCCTGCTGCTAGAAACAACTTCCATTGAGGATGACGCCTTAACAGCTTTATTCCGCCTCTGGCCTTTGAGAGGGATGTTTGGTGTTTGGAGAGATAGTTCATCCAAGATTAGGATATAAGGAACCAGAACTATGATGCTAATACATCCCTCAGATAATAAATTAAGTATATATCATGATGAATGTGAATTTCCTGTGATTGTGATGCAATGATAACTTACAGCCCACTGTGTATGGGCTTTGTTGTCAGACGTTATTTCTCACTCTAACCCAATCATGAACCTTTTATTTCGAATGTAATCTTTTTACAGAAGCACAAGCTTTATCAGTGCTTCCAAATCTAAGGCCCTGCCAGATGTCCACGTCCATTAATGTGGTAGAGTCAGGAGACATAGGCCTGAAGGCCAGTCAGGAAGGTGGAGGGACTGAGAGGAACAAGGAGAAGGCCAACTGCCCATGGAAAAACAAGCTGTACCTTGAGACGCTGGAGACGTAGTTTAGCTGAAGGTGGAAGGACCAGAACATCACTTTAATGAGGCGATCTGTAAAGAGAAGAGAGAAGATTTAGCAGCTCTTCATGTGGTTAAAAGCTCAGCTGATAGATGCAGGGGGATGCATCCAATCTATCCTAATTCTTCTTGTGGGGCTAAATTGTGTTTCGAGTCATATATAAAAAAAAAAAAAGATAGAAAAAGATCCCTGATGATTAAAAAAAAAAAAAAATGATACTAGCAAATGGGCTTTGCAAGGCTCGACCCACAGAGTTGAGGTTTTGAAGATGAGATGATTATCTAAAGAAGTGCGATATGACTTCCTCTCTTCTGAAGGCCAGCAAGGTCAAAGGTTGAAAGATCATGGGAGACTTGGGTGTGGAGGGGGACGATGAGGCAGTATGAGCTTTGATGTGCCATGAACAACATGGCGTAATCATCACAATCCATTCAGGGTCAAAACAACAGTGGGAAAGTGAAGTGAATAAAAATTAGTAGGTCGCCCCATTAGCCCAGTCTCACAAGACAAGAAAAAAATGACAGCATTGAGCGTTGTCACATGACATGTGGGGCGGCATTTGGGCTAGAATGAAAACAACATTATGTGAACACAAGCTGAACCAAATAAAAGCTGCTATAATGTAATTTGGTGCGAACTGAAGCTGCACCAGGCTGAAAACAACCTAACTTAAAAAAAAAAAATGTTGTTTTCAGGATTCAACCATATGCAGGACTGGGTATCTTTTTCTGCAATACCATAGTCACAAACCTTGGCAGGATATGTTCGTCCCAATGAGTTAAAAATTGTTTAAATGGAATTTCTAAGAGGCAGGGTTTTTGTGGATGCCTGTAATGCTCCTAGAGAAGTGGTGGTTTTCTGTGCTGGGAAAGGTTTAGTAAAGGCCATGTGGCAAGCAGAATGCGTTTAAGAGTGTTTGAGAGAAACAGATATTTCAAAACGCATTGCCAGTAAGAGTAGCTCGTCGTGCAAACACGCTGTGATTCAGGAATAAGTTGAGTGAGCTACACTTGAGTTTGACAAAATCGGTGCTGCCTATTCTTTATTCACTGAGGTTTTGGCTAAAAACTCCCAGAAACAGTTTTGCTTTGTGAATCTGTTCTTCCATAACAATCTATGTGTGCTAACCTGTCAATGAAAGCCAGGGGTTCTGGTTCTAAGGCATTAAAAATGATAGGTTGTTGTATGCAGCGCATGTATAATTATATTCTTCATGTACACGCAAGAAAAAAAAAGGTTAAAGACTAGTTGACCATGAGTCACAACACACACATGCACTTAAAGTTTGTGCTTCCAGAAACTGATACTTTTCCCTGCACACTGAAATCAATAAGATGACTGAACATTGCAGCTGAAAAGATGAACGTTCAGAGGAAAGGAAGGGTAGAATGATTGGGTCGAGTCCATTTTGATATTGAATTGATAGGTGAGTAGGAAGAGAGTGGTTTCCTCCCTGAGTTTGGTTGACCTTAGTAATCTACAGCCTGCCCTCCAGATCTCCGAAGGCAGGATTGGCTAACCAGCACCATGCACAGCACTCAGGAGTTGACCACTTTGATGTAGACTGAAAGAAGAGGGAGGTAAGGGAAGAGTGAAAACATTGACGGAGAAAAGAAAGAGCTGAAAGGGAAGATGGGAATCAATGAGGCAGAATGAGTTCTTTTGGTTTGTATTTACAGACTTATACATATGCAGCCGACCATTCAATTGTTTGCTTTGCACAGAAAAGTGACAAGTCAATGGCAAATTTAAACAGTTCGCTCACTGTTTAATTGGAGTGAAATCTCATTCTAAAACCATAATCTAATAAAAACAGTCTTAATCATACAGTGTGATGGTAACGTGTGTCTTGTTGAAAGACTGAGGCAGTTCCATAAGTCACATGCAAAAAGCATGAAAAACTTATTATATGAGTTGAGGATCAGTACAGAGAGTGCAAATGTTAGTAAGATGCTCTATAAAACAACACCAAGAGCTATCAAGCAGTCAGATTGCATAGAAAAGGTTAACTGAGACAAAGTGGCACCCTGAATGATGCCAATAAAAAAATGTTTGTTCTTGGATAGGCTTCTCTGGGTCGTTTCCTAAGAGTTAATGCTCATAAGAACTGAATGTTGAACTTACAGTTCCAGAAAGGCTTTACCTAAAGTCTGCCTATAAACCAATCGATGATGGAACAGTAGCTATGTTCAATGAACTATGTTTTGTACATGTGCAGTCAAACCTGGTTTATTTATTTTTTTTAATATTTATATATATCCAACATGACTACTTTTTAATGCATTGCTTAGAATTTGTACATGACTGATGTTATTGAAGCATTAGATAGTCCTTGTCATGGGAGATAACTCTGAGTAAGATTTGGCATTGTAAGTTGTCAGCCATATTTTTCTAAATATGGCAACATTGTCACATGTGGTGATCATTTGCTTACCGGGTAATTGTTGAGCCACATTTGCTCGGTACTTGACAATTGGACAATTGTACCATGGGAAGGTCTTAGGGAATGGTCAGCTCTGGTAGGTTTTTGAGAGATTAGGAAAAAAAAGATGGTGAAATGATAAAAGGACAAAATGCCATCCACATTCCTGATTTCCTGGATGGAGAGTACTGCCACATAAATAACTGTGAAGAACCAACAACTCCCGTTTAACTTAACAATTCACTGTCTTTGTGTTGCACAGTCACTTACTGTGTGATGCATAACTTGGACTCATCTCATCTACTGACCAGTATCTCAACTGCGTTGGGCTGTATGGCCACTGCTGACCTTCTGTCTTTAACCTTCTTGCTCCCTGATCCACACAGTACGAGCACTGTATTGATGAGGGAAGTTTTAAAGCCTACTGTGTCTCTTTCTCAGCTGCCAAATATGTATGGACCCCGACTGTCTCCTGCCATCCTTCAGCAATGTGACCCCAACATTCTAAGGGGAATTTTTCAGAGGTGACCCAGCATGAGTGAACAATTCCCATGGCAAGGGTGACCACAATACTTGTGGTTTGCTCGTGTCATGAGTTCATTGACAAAAATGTCGTCATGGTACTGCCCTTATGATCATTTATAGCCTTGAACTGGAGAACTGTGTATTTTTCTCTGATATTATTGTTTGCTGTGCCTTTGCTTCCTCTAGATGAGTTATTATACCTCACCATAGATGAGAATAAAACATTCAAGAACTTTGCTTCTGTGCAATGTCTTCGCAAACTTGAGCAGCATTTGCTAACATAAAGGGGTTAAATAACACTGTAGTGTTTCATTGTAGCTATCAGGTGACCAAGTCATATAATGTCAAATAATTACGAGGTTTAATAATAAAATAATAATAGTAGTAATAATAATAATGATGTTTATTTACACAGTGCTTTTAAAAATACTCAAAGATGCTTTACAGAGTCTAAAATAGGGTCAAATTGTTTTTAAAGATTAAAAGTAATTCTAAAGAGATGGGTCTTGAGCTTGGATCTGAACAAGTCCAGTTCTCCACAGTCTCATAGGTCTTTGGGTCTTCAGTTCCCGTGTGTGTGTGTGGGGGGGGGGGGGGGGGAAATGCTCTGTCCCCCAGGGTCCAGTGGTTGTACCTGAGTGGTGGCCAGAGGAGGTTAGCTTCAGAGGAATGGAGGCAACAACAGGGTGTGCGGCTATGAAGGAGCTCAGTGAAGTAGGAGGGACCTGATTATAAAAGGTTTTGGATGTGAGGAGGACTTCATACTGAATATGTTGGGGACAGGAAGCCAGTGGAGATTCTGGCAGACAGAGGTGGTATGGTTATGGAAGCAAGAGTGGGTGAGGAGGTGGGAAACAGAGTTCTTGATATACTGAAGTTTATTGGAGTTTTTTGAGGACTTGATTGGGTGGAAAAGCCATAGAGAATAGCATTGCAGGATTGAATTCAGGAAGTGATCAAAACGCGGCTTAGAGGTTTGGCAGAAGTGAAGGACGAAGAAGAGCATTGCTCTTAGAGATGAAGGAAAGCTGTGCTAGTGATGTAGTTGATATGGTATTCGAGGGGTAAGCTACTGTCAAAGATGATGCCAAGTGTCTGGATTTGTGGTGACAGAAACCGGTTGGAGTTGTCAGTGGTTTGCACACAGGGCTTTAATGAAGTGAGGCAATCTGTCATAGAGGAGCAGATGGCGAGGAAGAGTGTGTTTTCTCCCAAATGCCATCCATTATTGTGGTCATCGTGAGGACAGCGGTATGACATTATTGATAACAACTGAACTGAACTGAACTTCTGAGTTCTTTTTTAATATGAAGCCTACTTTTATTAAATAGAATAGGTTCATTTATTTGGGTTCCAATGGAAAAAGTGAACATGAACATGAACATGGATTCAAATTTCTCCATTTCACAGTCCTTGAAGGTGTTACTGGAACAACACAGAAGCAAGCCACCTTTCAGAAGAAAATTAGGCTGAAATGAACTTGGACTGAGTTTGGTGGAATGTGTGTCGGTAGCACATTCACAGGACCTGGCAACTTAGCTAATGAGGATTTTGATTTTCACTCCCACTAATCTCTATGGAAAACATCAAACACCCACATAATCCTCACAACACTTAGGAAGATTGTGTGGGAGCTTTTATTGAGCTTTTATGCTGACATGCAAAGTTAGTCACAACAAACATGTTTATGTGTGCCTTTTTGGAAAGTAGCACTTGGTGCAATATTCCACAATTACAACCATATCAATCACCAAAGTGTACAATAGAATATAAATGACATGGAAAGCTTCAGAGAAGTAAGAGATGGAGAAAACCAGAGAGAGTGGAGAGAGGGAGCAGATGCTGAGAATGCTGACTGGTCGATAAAAGCGATGGAGTTACTCCTCTGTACTCTCATGTTTCTCTGGCTGACCTCTATGAGTGCTGATCACGTTCTGCCGCATAAAAGGGACACACATACACTGGCGCAACATACACCCACATGGACAAATGCAGATACGTGCACACTTGCACCCTTTACATGTTTTCATGTACATGCATGCACATCTAGAGGTGTGGCTCAAGTATGTGCAAAGAAAAATGAGATGGGTCCTCTTGGGTGGCATCCGAGCCAGAAGTGTCAAAGAGAAAAGAGAAAGTTAGGAAGAGATCAAAAGCAGATTAATGCAACAGGGTTAACATTTTTCAGTATTTATTATTTTTCTCCTCACTTCAGCTTGGTATAGAAATTGCACTATATGATTATTCATAAAAGTGTAAAACTATGGAGAGCGTTTAATGTTTTGTTAGGGTGGGGCTGGCAGCGTTCCAGCTCATAAAAACAAAACCAAAAAAAAAAACAAGCCCTCCTTTCCGCTGTGCTTAAATCCAAAGTCAGCTTGTAAAATATATAGTGCTGACATCTGTTTGCAAGAGTCTGCAAGAATGTAAAATTACAAGTTTATTTCAGGTGTGGTTGAATAAATTATAATACACCCTACCAATGTATTGATATACACTTATGCGAGATCAGAGAACAACTATTTCTATATAATTACTCACTTAATGTTATTAAGCTCAAACATGCCTGAGTTTCCTGTTACAAGTTATTCATTATCAGAACCAGAAGGTTAATTCTAGCAGTTTCACAAACAATTACATTTTGTCTAAAAATAGATATAGCAATTTTTTTTGATGCGGTAACAGTGGAGTTAGAGTTGACAGAACCAGTTATTTTAAAAGCACAAGATCATTCGCTTTTATTTTATGTTAATGACAAATTTATGATTCTGAAATAATGAACACCAGTAACCAGCCGAGCCAGCCATACACATTAATTTAGCAAAAAATTAGGTCCGGTACCCATCCCATTTATAGCCATTACCACTGACACAGAATGGACCAAACAATCCCAATCCCACAGGCTGTATGCAGTGACTCATGCAGGAGTGTCCAAGAGCCACTAATTCAGAACAACTGAGGTGGCTGCAGAATTGGATCAACAGGTTTTGACTGCAAAGCTGACAGCAGCTCTTCACCAGCATTCCTACTCCACTGCACCTTATTTTGGATATCTTTTGTTGGTACTTGTCTAGTTTTGCTCTGCCTTGTCACATGTTGTCCTATGTTTCTCTGGGTGGCTTTTTACCTACGGTATATAATATAATGACGTCCAGAGGCTGGTCTTCGTCCGTTGGTACCGCCCCCTGGAAGTCAGAGTCGAATCCAGCAGCAATACATGGAAGCATATTTTGTAGCATAATGGATTCTAATTAATATTACTTCATCAAGATTTTATAGATGAGAAGAGAAAAATAATCAGTGAGAGAAGAAAATGTCATGTCTAAGTGACCATAAGAATAAAGTAAAAAAAACAAAATAAAAACCAAAGTCAATTACTGATTGGAAAAAAGTGGATGAATAGGCAGATGGGGGGAAAAAAGGAGGGGAGTGGAGTTTAAGAGAAAAGAGGGAGAGAGAGGGGACAAAGAAGATTTTGTTTTTCCTTCATTAGATTGTGTCTCATTTTGTGTGCATATATGTTAGACACTAAACGATAGGCGAGGAGCAGAGGGGATTCCTCTGAGACTGCAAGGGAAGCTGAGCTTCCCCTGTCTCCCTGCCCTATAATGTCAAAAATAAATGACCTAATATGAGCAGTTGTGTTCACATTTCATTGACGATAAATGTGTTAGAACATGTTAAACATGAAGATGAGTTGATTCAGAATAAGCTACTTCACAAGTAAAGTAGTTAACTTAGTCTCTGGGAGCATTTTTTCATTGCTGCGAAACTCAACATGCATTGGCTTAAATGCCAATGTTATCCGCTCCCTCGGACTCTCAGGGTCTCTGGGAGTGAATGGAGCTGTGGGTTGGCCTCAGCTGGCCTGAATGCTGATCAGTCCGCATGCTGATTGGTGGAAAAGCTGAATGCAGTTTTGACTGAGAGGTTTCCAAGATACATATACTGTCATGTCATGCACGATTTCAGTCCATTGCGAGTTTTGCATGTGAAGTCGAATGACAAGCAGCGACCGTTTGTTGGCATTTCTACAGCAAAATACTTCATTTTCTTACACTGTAAATGAATCACACTCACTGTAGGAAAGGCAAGGGAAGGACAGAATTTACATATAAATAAATTGACACGTTTTTATGATGTACACCGACTATGAGCTTCCTGTTTGAAAGACCAGAAATCTCCACTGCCGAGGAGAGACAAGCTATCATGATGACGGCCTGTTTGTCTGTCTAATAGCGTAATATATATATATATATATATATATATATATATATATATATATATATATATATATATATATATATATATATATATATATATATATATATATATATATATATATATATATAAACTGTCGAAGCAGAAGTTGTCACATGAACACAGTCTCAACTCATATACTTATTTTAGCGTACATACGTACAGTTATGTCAAACATGGAAAGTTGTGCACTGGCAGGAAATGCTGAATGCAACATTTGCATTTTTGCACCTTTTTTTGGTAGTTTTTGGCCCAACATCTAGTATAGTGTAGACAATTATTTGTCCATCACACAAAGTACCAAATCACACATCACATGTAACATCAGTGCCTAAAAATGGACCTTTATTTGTTGGCTAACAGTAGCAGTGGCATCTGTTCATGTATCCTCCTCTTTATAGCTGTTATCCCCCCTTTTTTCATTATGTATGTATGTACATATGATAAGACGTGTAGTCCATACTCAGTAATTATGCAGTATGGACAAGTGTAAGCAACTGTGTAGCAAATATGATTTGCTAGCTACCATAAGCCAGTTAGCATGTTGTATCCTTCTTTGTACCAACCTTTTACATCTTTTTATTGCTTTACAACTCTCTGTTCTCACATATACTACATCATAATACAGCAAAATAAGCAACAAAATTTAGATCCCTAACCCTAACCCTATCTTTTTTGGCAGAAAACAAATCAAGTTTAAAATCATAACTAAGAAAGCTGTATTAAGGCTCATGTCTCGTGCATTGGGTGTGAAACTCACACTATTCACACTTTTCACACACTCTCATGCTACACGTCCATCCACTGTAACCAGACATCCATTGTAACCAGATTTAGCTCATTTTCAGGCATCCTCACAAAGGTTTTATTTGAAAAAAGCAGCAAATCTTTGGACTTTTTGAACGAAACATCCCCAGTGGGGTCCCGCAGAGGTCCCACACTTTTGCGTGCCTCCTACTCTGCTCCTTGAAAAGATTAGCAGCTTTGACCTGTTTGCACATGCACTGTTTTCCTTTTGGTGTTTTAGGATGCAGTGGACCATGTACAAAAATGTTCAAGACATTCTGTTTGCAAAATCGCTATGCAGAGGTTATCTTTAACTTAACTGGATGGCTACTGTGTTAGACAATCCTGGGGTTATAAAGTAAAAATTTCATCAGAGCAGAGCAGCACTCTCAAATTGTTTTGACAGTCACTACATATTGACACGTGGTCTAAATGGGCAACTTTCACAATCCAGATGTCAGCCTGATTTCACCATCTGGCAAAGGAAAAAGAAAATGTTGTGAATGAGAGCAGCTTTATTGGAAATTCAGCATGTTTTTGGACATAGTGTAGAAGAGATGAAAATAATGTAAGAGGGTTAGAGGTAAAGTGATGCAGGGCTACATGTTAGCCTATAATCTCTGTAAAAATCAGTGTTTTATTTGACATATAGCTATTGTCATCTTTCTGGAATGCATTGCTGCTGCTGCTGTTTGTGCAAACCATCTTTCCACGGTAGAAAACATGATGGTGCTGATTTCAACTTTGTTTTCCATTGATTCATTGGAATTATGGCTTTGCATGCTAAAAGGCCTTAACATGCTTCTTCACTAATCTGAGGTGTTTTTGGCTCCTGCATGTATGAATGGGAGAAAATAACTAAATCAGATTATCTGGACTAAATTATCCTGACTCTCTGGAATTGGACCAATTGGAATAAATTCTGATAATAATTACGTGACTTAAAAGTGGGTTATTGTGCATCATATGACGATCCCAGAAGCTGCAGTTAGAAAGTCAACATGCAAAGATTTCTTTTTTTCTCCACCTACATTTAGGCTTTATGTCGTCCAGTTTCCCCCATTCAGAGGTAAAAATAAGGAGGCAGAGCACAGGGTCTTTAGATTGGAGACTTTTTGACTTCTGTTACACTTTTACTTGTAGCACCTGGAAGTTATTAAACAAAACTAATCCATATGTGGCATATTAAACTGACCAGCATGAAGGCTTTGCTAGCCTGGCCAAAGCTGGCCAAAAACCATTACTGAAAAAATAGTGGGAAGAGAAACACCATTGACAGTTCTGAACGTCCAACATTGAAAGACTAATTCATTTGCTGTGTGTTGCGCACATATTAGATACCCCTCTGAGGAAGCACATTTTCCAATAGGCTTCAGGATAATGCGACATGAACGTCATCAGAAGACGAGGTAGTGAAAAAAAAAAAAAAGGCAACCTCACAGCAGCTCAGTGCATCATCGAATTAACTTTTTTCACCTCATTAGTGAAAGGGGCTGCCTTGCTCTCAGCTGCTCTCCTGAGGTATTTAGAGCCCTTGGAAGTGACCAGGGTGATTTCCTGTTAATGATGTGAGTAAGTGTAAGTAAGTGACAGGCGATGATAGGTTTCCACATCTGCGGTGAGGAGCAAACATGTCTGCTAATGGTTGGAGCAATATGGGCAGGACTGAATGGACAAACTTGCTCTTACCCTTGTTAATGGTTCCTTGGGGAGGATGGCAAGTGACCAATATGTGGGATTTAATGTGTGTCTGTGCTTGTTGCGTTTGTCAGGATAAGAGGCATTTATGGTTGTACTCACCAGGGTAGATAGAAAAACTCAAAATGTAATTGGAGCCAAGAGTTAGACGATCAGTCTTGTTTGTCATATTTGTAGTTATCTTAATGGTCTCGGCCCCATTTTCTTTTTATATCTTCAGGGTGGAAATATTCTGATCAGCAGGATATTAAAGCATGTGCAGCATGTTTCTCCATCTG
The DNA here is from genome assembly GCA_018398805.1 of Hirundichthys speculiger. Lineage (NCBI taxonomy): Eukaryota > Metazoa > Chordata > Actinopteri > Beloniformes > Exocoetidae > Hirundichthys > Hirundichthys speculiger. The sequence goes on along the minus strand of JAGFBZ010000443.1, from coordinate 41,360 downwards.
TTGTCGCTTACGGAGAGGCAACCTTTACTCTGGACCTCTGGCTTCAGCCATTTGTCTTTGGACAAAAATATCTTAACTCAATGAGGTATGAGATCAGTTCTGGAAATTCAGCTTCAGAACTGACAGACTCGCTCTAAAATAATTTGGTCAAGTGGGTTTATGTCATCTTTTTTTTTTTTGTGTGTGTGTGTGCCGTTCTGCTCTGAAATGATTTTAGTTCATTCTCCAACTATAAAGAAGCACAGGAGATATGATTTTAAAGCAGCATTAAACCAAAAATATTTACAATATCCTCAACTGGTGACTTGCTGCAAGAGAATATGAATGAGCTGAATGTCCAGCTTAAGATCAAGCACACCAGCATATCAGCACATCCAGGCTGAGGACAATGGGACACTTTCCCAAAGCAACTACAGACATTTTGCTTTGATTCAGTTTCTTTAGAAGAAGCACAGCGACCAGGACTGAGTGCTGTATTTCTGATTATCTTTATCTAATTTAAAAGCAATTTTGTATTAAAAGCAAAAGAATGTGGAAAATTTTGACCTAATTTTCCAGCGGAACTTGTCTGTTGTAATTTTTGTTATCTAAAGGTGGAGCTCATTTTGAGCAATTTGAGCAATAGATCAATCTGCTGGATATTTTGATCCTTTAAACAGCTGGTTTGTAGATCTACTAAAAATAATGAGAGGCAATCTCGAGTGTTTGACTGGATCATATGAGGTGTGTTCCGTATTACCCACACAAAGATATGACACGCTAATCATCCATAACCTTTTGACTGCCCACCTAATGTTGAGTAGATTCTCAACATGTCACCAAAACAGCTCCGATCAGTCAGTGTGGACAAATACATCTACTCCCCAGACCCTTTATGTTCTTTGAACCGTTCTTTAGCAGAGGAGAGGCTGCTGCTGCAGGGGAGTGTTGTTGCTGTGTCTGGGGTGAAATTGAACATGAATGCCAGGATGCAAATTTTCCTCGCGAAACATTGCATTACAACATAAGCACTGCTACTTACTTTTACTATTAGTGGCTTTTAAGCTGTGGTTGAATGTGTGGTTTTATTGTCCTGTCAATGATCGTGTTTTTTGACCCCCTGTGGTTAAACAGCTGTGTTGTAAACTGCTTCCTTGTTACTGCTAGTGTAAAGTACTGTGATCTAAAGTGCAAAGGGGCTTGTATGCTCATTGTATTTTGTATGTTAACTTAAAGAACACACGATAATACTGCTAACCCCACTTTGTGCCAATGAAACTTGTCTGTACTGAAATACAATCCCAGGATTAATTTCTCTGCTCTGGCTGAACAGCTATCTGCTGCCCAGGCAACATTTGCATGTGGGGTCAATCTGAAAAATGAGGCTCCATACGGGATTGTTCACTGGTTCTATCTTGGCCCCATGTGATTTATGCCTGCTGCGTATGCTTATGTACACTGGTGATGAATAGACATGGATAGAAAATGGGTGTCTTATCTGGATCCCACATGAAATCGACATGAGAGCAATATGGAACCAGTGGACGTTCGGCCCATTTATAGCATTTATAGAAATTTTAGTCAGTCTGGATTTGCAGCTTAAAGATATAGCAATGAATTGCACAGTTGAAAAAGTCTTCACTGGCACAGGTTGATGGACGGCAACCAGATGTATTAGTATTAGTATTACAGGCCTCCATGCAATGAATGAATGATTGAATAAAAGGAATGTATGTTTGAGAACCCACACCCTCCATATGTACTGTATGTTTCTATTGTTTTTAGCTCTAAAAACACAGCATTGAACAAAACAATTCTGCTCTGAATTTAACCAAAACACAACATGACTGTTGGTTGTGGAGCCTGTCTACTTTTTGGCTTTAACCCAATCAGGTCAGATTTACCTTGAAGATTGCACACTCCTTTATTTATCAAATGTGATGTTCTAAAATGGATGTGAGGAACCCAAAGAGCTTTTGAATAAATGTTTTTTTGCTCTCAATGAATCAAAATGAGTTTTTCTCATCACGCTCATCAAAACAACATTAAGCATGTAAATGTGGATCAGTTCTGAAGGAGTCACATGCCAAGAAGAAATTCTTTTTTGGGGGGGACTTAATTTGCCAAAAATACAACAATTTGTTTTCATCAAGTGTCTCATAATATAAAAATATGCATATGCAAGTCTGAATGACATTTTTAATGATTTAATACTTGTTAATAATAATACCTGCAAAGCTGCTTTGTTTTCATTTGTTTATGATGATCATAAATAATACCCCCATGCCTGTGTGTCCTCTATAGGTAACGACCCGTCACCATCACCTGAGATTTTTACTGGTTCGTTGATGCCCATTTTTGAAAACTTTACGCTCCCTGAAGAGCCCACAGACATCAGCAGCAGCAGCAGCAGCAGCAGCAGCACCACCACCCCTGGTGATACCCAGAAGCGACTCTACCAGGGCCTGAACGATAAACTCATCCCCATCTACTGCTCCATCCTGGCAGCTGTTGTTGTTGGTGTGGTGGCCTTCGTTATCTTCAAGAGGTAAGATTGTTTTTATTATTTATCATCATTATTGTGGAGTACACCAGTACATGAGAGTACAAAAGGTTATTTTGAGTTCATGTAGATGGATAAGTAGATGGCTGAGAAAGCCGATTTCTTTGGTGAGCCCTGAAACAAGGCAGAGTAAGTCTAGGTTGAAACAAATGAGAGAAAATAAATCTAAAATGGTTTTATTCATGTTCACTTTTTGTTATCACATTGTGACCCTTCAAAGTTTTGTCTTGACTCCTTTTGTTTCTGAACCATAATATTAGAGCACAAAATATCTCTCTGAAAATTAATCATTAATAACTGAGCCCAAGTCCAATCTCAGTTTGAATATCCAGTTTCATATTTAATGAACTCATCTGCTGCCTCTTGGGATGAAGACATTCTGCTGTTCTTCGAGTCACAATATGCTCTCTTAAGCCTCCTTTACACTCCTACTAAAAGTTTAATGTACAATATGTGCAAGTCTGTATGTTTCATGGAAAGACAAATGCTGTAGGTTTTTTTTTGCTGAAGTGCCGTTAAAACGTTGTTCTGTAGAATTTTCCTTTCAAAATCCCTAGAAATGTCTGACACAGTCCAACAGATTTTATATCATTTAAATCAGTGGTCCCCAACCCCCGGGCCCCGGCCTGGTACCGGTCCATGGGTCATTGGTACCGGGCCACAGAGAAAAAATAAACAACTTCCATTATTACTGTTTGATTTACTATCCAAGTTTAAATTATGTTTTACTCTGAAAAATGACCAGATTTTATCCATTACATCCGTCTATGACTTAATCTTGAACTATGACAAGACTTCAAGACCCGTGTCTTAGACACGTGATACGTTTAAACCCCCAAGCTGGCAAAATGGGTAAAAAATAAACGTCTTCGGAAAATGCACGGAGAGGATGTTACCAATGTTCTGTTGTTACGAGGATGCTTCTAATAAAGTTGCACATGAATACACAGCGGATTTAGGTTTATTATAATATAGAGAAAATACCACAGGTTTTTATGTATCATTTTGTTGTATCATTTTATTTTGTTGTATATATCTGCACACATTTTACAGACCATAAAATACTGCCTGACAATTAAACTGGTCCGTGATGCAAAAAAGACGCCACTGCTTTAAATCCTGCTTCCCAAGTGCAGTAAGAATCATCAATATTTTTCTATGATTCTAGGAAGTGAGATGCTACTCAGGCTCCAACTCTCTATAGGACAGTCTCTGCTACCCACATACCCACATAACCTATTCCTAGATGCAAGATTTATTTATGGCATGGTTATTTCTCGTTTGTATGTTTGTATGTTTTGTTGATAAAATGTGGTTTTAGAGACCAGTTGGGCAACCAAGTTGTTGTCAGATCCAGTAATGTTTGACACCTCTATCTGTCACGTAGTGTGAACAATGAGTCCGTCAGTCAATAGTGAATAGTGTAATCTAAACAGACCAATTATCAGACGACTCTGAAAATCACACGTTGCTTGCTGACTTGTCAAAGTTGTGCTAAGCAATACTCATGAGGTCTGCTGCAGGTTAAGCTTTTCTTACCTTGCGATTTTTTTCTCACCCAGGTGGAACAGCTGCAAGCAGAACAAGCAGGGAGCCAACAACTGCACAGCCAACCAGAACCAGACGCCGTCACCTGAGGGAGAGAAGCTCCACAGTGACAGTGGCATTTCTGTGGACAGCCAAAGTCTGCAGGAACAGCAAGGCCAGAGTCAGGCACAAACAGGTATGCTGACATACACCTGTACAGTGCATAATTGAACAGATGGCACTGTTCAAAACTGTAATACTAAGGAAAACAATAGCCTATATTTATCAAAACACATAGCTTGCACAGGGTAATGGCATGTTTTATCACAAATGTCAGTTTTGCTGAATACCTGAAGTAACAGAGTACTTTCTGGGTTTTGTGAATGTAGATAAATTTAGGTTGCATCACCATGTCCGTTGAAAGAAAAGAATACCTCTTTGGGAATGAGGCATTTAATGGCATCAGGGACTGCACCTTGTCTATTACCTTTCAAACTTACTGTAGCACATGAGCAAACAAGGATTAGAAAACTGACAAGTCCTAGAGTCTTTATTTTTTTTGGCCATGTGTGATTCTGTTGTTTATCTGTCAAGTCCTGACAAACCAGTTTCAGAGCATTAAAGGACTTTTAAAACCAAATGTCTGCCCGGAAAATGGTAAAGAAAGGAAACAAAGCTGTGAAAAGAGTAGTGACAGTATTCAAACAACAGGCTTGGGTTCTTAGATGTGTTTTTTTTTTCTTTTTTATATGTTTACAAGTGCAATTTTAATTCCAAAGTGGTTTGCAAGACTTGTAAAAAGCTGTTACATATAGGCTACAGTTGCAGGCAAATCATTGGGCACTCTGGGTAAAGTTTGGGTACTGTGACCACTGAGTTCTTAGTAAAACCCCTTTGGCTAGTATCTCATCTTGTAAAGATTTTTTGTAATGAACAAGACTGTTTCAGTTCTTTTGTAGGGATTTTCCCACATTCTTACCTGCAAAAGCCTCCGAGCTCTGTGAGACTCTTGGGCCATCTTGCAAGCCTCTTTTGAAGCCAATCCAGATTTTTAGGAATACTAAGGTCAGGAGACTTTGAAGAACATGTTAAAACCTACATCTTTGTTTTGGGATCATTACCATTTTGCAAAAGCCAACTCCTTTTAATATTCAGTTTTTCCGCTGATTGAAACCCAAACCAGAGACATGATCTGACCTCCCCTGTGCTTAAGAGTTGAAAAAGACCTTCTCTAGTGACCAGGAGTAGTTTCCAAATGCTCAGGCTTGATTTAGATTTTTAGATTTTTATCAGCAATCATCTAAGTAGGGTTTATCAGCTCTTCAGGAAGTCAACATGACCTCATCATGTTAATCAAGGACTACTGGCAAACATTTTATAATCATCTTATCTATTTTTCCCGCTTCATTGGGATCAATTACTGCATTTTAATTTTGAGATTGCCAAACAACTGCTTAGAGAAGCCAGCTGCTACTGTTTGACAACATTTTATGGATCATTTATAAAGCTTTGAAAGATAACAGGTGCATTTTAATGAAAATTGGCTAAACAAGATAATATCAAGCTAATGAGGACTGAGACCCTGGTAAAGGCAAAAAAAAAGAATTCTTGTTTTTTTTTTGTTTGAGTCCTGAGCAGTGAGTAGTTGCATTTTTGATTTTTATTCATTATTTATTCATTTTAACACCACGTATTAAATATGGTAATGATAAAATATGTGAAGAGAGAGAAAAAGTTATTTGTTCAGCAGAAGTACTTGTATGCATTTAAAACTGAAAAGTATAATTCAATAAATAAAATGGAGCTTTCTCAATTTCCCTCCACAGTCATCAACGTGGATGAAGAGCCGTGTTTCCTCCTTCCTCTCCACACCAGAGAGAAAGTTGAGGAGCTGCTTTTCAGAGGCAACAAAGGAGATACCTGCAACCACATGCATGACAGCGACTGGTACAACTTAGCGGGCCTTCTTGGATATGAGGAAGGAGCGGATCACAACTTTCCAGCAGGAAAAGAATCCTGTCCGAGCGCTGCTGTCTGACTGGGCAAGCAAGGACTGTGCGCCAGCATCGACGCGCTGTGCACAGCACTGCGCAAGATCAACCGTGACGATGTTGCCCAGAGCCTGGTGCTCAGCCCAAGTGCCACAAAGCCAACTGCCACTTCTGTAGTGTGAATTTAAGTTTAACTGTGAGCAAAACACCCAAACCTTTTTTTTTTTAATGGGTAAAAACAAACAAACAAAAAAAAAACCACCTAAACCTTAATCTTAGAATATTCCCACATGGCTTTCATTACACCACATGACTCTGCAGCTGCTTGATGCTATCAGTTTATGAAGCTACAAGTCAGAGTGATGATGCTATAAGTCACTTAAGTCCCCAAAATCATGGTTATTGAAGGGGAAGATGCAGGAAATTAATCAGAGATGCAATTCAAAGTGAGGTAAGCCTTTCAGTTAATTGCTTATAATTATTTTTATGTCTAAAAGTACACACATTCAACTTACATTGAAAGAAACTGGCTTTACACTCTTGTCTTCACTCTAGAATCATTCCTTTTTAACTTGCAGCCAACGAACTTCTGACTTAACTTAGCATGGAACGACAGCGGGCTTTGAATTTAGATTTACGTGGGTATCTCTGACTCCTTGAGCTTGACCCTCTGAGTCTTTACTATGGTCTTCACTCTTAAACATGCACAGTTACTGTGGCTCTTAGTTATAGCAATCAAAAGCCTGCGATGCTCCTTTGGATGTTTTCAGATCTTTGCTACCAAAGGGGTGTTTTCAGACTGTGCCTGTCAAGTGACATTATTTACATGCCATGTTAAACTCTTTGAGTTTAACTTGATAATGGCTTTTGCCTGTAGCAACTGGATGACCCTGCAAACCAGTACAGTATCTGGACCTTTGCAAATCTGGCACCCTGAGGAGGTATTTGTGGACTGATGACACTGTTTGCTCTCACAAAAACAAAGGCTACATCAATCAGTTTCCCCTATTTTTAATGTCTGCAGTAGATCAAGACACGGAGTAGCAGCGCATGAGGAATAAGGAAAGTGTTTTCAGTAGACTTTGCCTTTTTTTTTTTTTTTCCATCCAGAGCTGTGAGAAGTGCTGGCTGGACATTGCCAGCTAGAAGGTCTGTGGGTCAATCGGTCGTCAGCCAAGGCAATATGATTCCATCTTATCTGCATAACACAGCTCAGGCGCACGCTTCTTCATAACGATTAACAAAAGGGAAGGACGTAGAACTTAAAACACATGTTAATCAATAACAATCCTATATACTGTATGTATATTATTTGACATACATACACAATTACAGTATGTAGCCATGTATGCATGTACTGTACTCAACAAACACATCATAGTTCATGTATACACTTTCAGTCTTATTCACTGTGGGGAAAACAAACTTTCCAGAGGGGACCATATACTGCATACTGTCATTATTTGTAGAAACTTAGCATAAACATGTGTCTATTTATGTCAAAAATGATGATTTAGAGTGCTTTAGATGACTGACTTTCTATATATTCCAATTTAAAAAAAAAATTACACAAAATGTTCAGGACGCAAAGGAAAATTCCAGGGTTTTAAATGTTTGTCTATTTTTTTTTTGCCTAATTTCTCAGGGTTTCATTACTTATTATTGAACCCTCCGTAATAGAACAGTTTCTAACCGTCCAAAAGATGCTGCCTTTATCCAAGGCAGTGATTCTCGCAAGTGACAATCCTTCTAACTAGTGAATGGAAGAGAGAAATTGGTCTGAGGAAAAAGAAAAACAAAACAAAAAAAAAAAAACTGAATGGGTATCTTGTTTCTTCTTTGTTGGGAACAATGACCTCTGGATAAAAGGCGACTCAGCAGACACAGAAGTCAAGGGATGTGTGGTGAATTCTGACCAGGAGAAGCGGAAACGTTTTGAATTACAGTACTTCAATGTAAAGGTGAAACCGAGGAATCTACATTTATCATGATTAAGTAGTCCTCTCCTCGTGACAATGTGTTCTTTATAAACTGGTTTGTGTTGCACCAACTTGGTTTAAAGTGGTCAAGGCATATTCAGCTTTGTAACCGTGTTCACATGCTGCCAAATTAGGATGGTCTTGACCAGTTTCTTATTTGCTCATTTGTTTTTCTTACTGTTACAGGGAAAATATTTGAAGGCGCAAATATTAACAATATTCCAAACTTCAGCTATTACTCTTAAGGCCAGACTATCATGAAAGAGTGACTGTCTTGTTGTTGTGTCACGTTACATGAAGGTATTCTTACTACTCTACAGGATGTTTCATGTCAATTCCCAAATAACTGTTGTAAATTATATTATATTTCTATTTTTTTTTCTAGATTGTAGCACTTATATGGATTATAATAGGCTTTATGTCCCTTTTGCATCACAAGTGCCTGGCAACTATTTCAGGTGTATGGTGATGTTGTGCATTTTTTTGTTTTTAGCCTTTTGTAAGAACATTTTCTTTAGTTTTTTTAAACTTGTAAATAATGTGTATTTTTCTAGATTTAGTTAAAGCGTGAATGCCGCCACTGTACATAATCTATGTAAACAGGACTTTGTGACCTGTTAAGTACTGTCCAAGTTTAAAGGTCCCATATTATACAACCCCCACCCCACTGCTCCCTGCTCATTCTACTGTCATTGGGTACCTTACGAAACCAATCAAATACGTTATCAGAGATGTTACTGCCAGTCATGTGCCACAGCAATAGACAACTGGAAAATTTTTTTGTCTTCTTTTTTTTAATTGAATCACTCCTAAGACAGACAGGGGTGCCCCAACACAGGGATAGATGCATAGACTGGTTGACCTGCCCTTAGAGTTTAAAAGGCCCGACATGCGGATGCAAATCCTGCGTGAGCAGAAAGTCGTTTTGGACAAAAAGAAAACAAATGGCAGAAGATCCTGGTGTCCCTGCTCTTTCAAAACTGCTTAGTCAGTGTGTACCTATTAAAATGAGGTACACTAATCGTGTCTCACTTCAGGCTAAATGGCCCAAAGATTGGATATATTGCAGTTTAAGTCAATTTTGAACCTTTGAACCCATTTTGAACCTGAAAGTATAATATGGGACCTTTTAATGTTAAAAAAAAAAAAAAAACTGAAAAGTGAAGGGGGTGCCTTATTGAGGCAGTTAACAAATAATTTGCCATCCGGTATGTCATTAAGAAGACTAAATGTAAATTATATTTAAGATGATCAGAAGTAGAAGGTTTACAAGGGGGGAAAAAAAAAACCTCATCAAGCCATGAATTTTTTTCTTACTTAAATACAATATAATATTTTATTGATAACAGACAATGCAGTCCAGCGGGTTGCATTTTGATTTCAGATGTCTCAAGTATTAGCATTCTAAAAAAAAAAGAAGTTTTGGGAAATATCGTACATTTCTTTGCTGTCTTTATTTGTTATGGGTACACTATAGTGGTCTTCGGAACATCCCGAGGTTCTGACCCGACCCGAATCAGATCTCGGGTCCATTCAAAAAAGACGTGACTCCGGGATTGGGTCGGAATCAGTACAGTTAGTCTCGGGTGCGGTCGGTGCTCTCTGACAGGCTGGGTCCGCGTTTACTCGAGAGAGATAAAGATATTGGCGGTGGGAGCCAATGTCAGGACTCGGGGCAGTTAATTGATTATTAATTAACGTGGCATGTTTGTCATGAAACAATCGTGTTGCCATAGCGTGTTATTACCAGTTTGCCCGGCAGCTGTAAAGCACAACGGATCCACCAACATGACAGCACTGGATGAGAGAAAATATTCATGACACGTCCTGACCGGTGTAGGCTCTTAGCGTTAGCAGTTGTTACCAATAGCATATGTATCCACAAAGAAAATAATGGCGTGGATTTATTGTTGTTTACATCAGGTAGCCTATGTAGCAACTGAACTGGGTAGAAGAAGACAACTTTAGGTCGGAAAATCAAGTTTTATTCAACACTAGACAAATTTTAGCATGGGCAACTATGAGCTGTATTGTCTCAATTCTATTGAGGTTAACTCGGGTTAACTCGGTTGGGTTCCTGGTCGGAAACTAAAAACTCAGGTCGGATCGGTTCCGGGTCCAAATATTGCGGCTCCATTCGGGTCCGGACCCCCGGACTTTTGATAACAGCTCGGGTCGGGTCGGTTTCAGGTCGAATTTTCTCGGGTTCATGGACCCGTGAAGACTTTGCCAAGTTGAACTGTGCTGTGCCCAGGCATGATTAACCTTCCCTCCCAGTTCTCCTGCTGGCGGTCCACTGGACTCATATTACTCTTCTCTCAATCCTACTTGAGTAGATCTGCTGTGTGTAGATACGTCATCACATTGGTACATAAAGTGCTTGTTTGTTTACTTTAAGTTAGCATAGTCTCTGAGAATCATCACAAATCACGCCTACCCTAATGACTTAGCAGCCTTTTTTGAGTTATTTGGTCAAATACAGTTGTCTTACTACTTTTTTCTGCATTATGCCTTTACTTTGGTAAATAATTTTGATGAGATCTGTTGCATCAATATCTCATCCATACATGCTCTTTTCCACATATATGTGCAACCCTACAATGGCCAAGCAGGCCCCTTTCAACCATGCTAGAGACCAGGAATTGTGCCATAGCTGAGCCTGGAACACAGCAGTCACACGAGCCAAATGAACTAGACCGTAGGGGTCAATCATGCTTGGGTGTGGTATAGATTGCTAAATGTGAGTTCATCCTAAATGAAGCAGTTCTGTACAAGACTATTACTACTATTACTTCAAGTGAAAATTGTGAGATCGTTATTATGATATGAGTTTCAAGTTCACAAGTTGTGGACTCTGAACCTTCAGAAAATCTCCAACAGCAAAGTTGTAAATCCTACTAGAGGTGGCATTGACAAGAACTCAGGAACACAGTGAACACAAGCCTATTTGAAAGAAACAAGCTGATACCTTTAAACAATAGTAGGCCAACTGCTTTATCCTCTTTATGCCAAACTTAGATGTATTTTTGTCAGGCTTTCCTTGCCTTGAATTCAACTTAGGCTACCATAAGAAACTGGCAGCCTAAATTGTATGCAACATTTGCTGACAGTTATTTTGGCTAGTCATGTACATTATGAGAAAATGTGACTTGCAAATAAGGTAATAATCTGAAGGCAAATTCCAACTTGTCCTGAATACCAAAAGAAAAGCACTAGGATCTGCATGAATTAAGGTGCCCACCTATAAGGTAAAACCCTTTGCTTTCTCCCGTTGTGAGCTATACTGACCAGCATCAGCAGGCACAATCACAAAACTTTCTGACCTTATGAGTATATATCTTGACTACTGTAAAAAAAGAAAAAGGAAAGACTTGTCACGTTGCTGGGCCTAATCTCCTCTCTGGGTTTTCTGTGCTTCAGAAAACATTTTTGTTTAATGGTTCTGGTTTTTCTTTGAACAGTATTTGATGAGCAAATATGTTAAAGTGCTTGTAAAAAAGGCCTAAACCCAGCTGAAGGTAAATGTTGCGATGATGCATTCGAGAGACATAGTACTGCATTGTCATGTGAAAGTGGTTCAGGGTCAGGGGTGGGAGTGGGAGGGTACAAGATTTTCTTTTAAGTGTTCAGGTTTGGTTAAACCCTGGTAATGTAGTTAGTAGTGACAAGATTGACAGTGCACCAGGGCTGATGTGTACAGATCTGAGATGCACTGAATGTTCCTTGTATATGAATTTATTAACTGTTATACTTAATGTGAATTTGCTAAATTCCTACAAGCAGTAAATAAAGCTCGTAAGTTCATTCATTCTTTGTATGGATCTATAATAAACAAAAGCAAATGTGTGTACATGTACAAACACAGAGAAATGTTGTGGTGCCCTTCCACAGAAGAAAAACTCCAATACCTATCTCTGAATCAATGTAATGCCATCCATCATTAATTATTTCATGTTTTAATGGGTACCCATGCTTTTCTGGGCTATAAACGATGTGGTTGAGGAGGTGGAACATGTACAAAGGCTATGGTCCTCTTGCAGGGGTCGCAGCTTCACCCCCCAGCCTGTGAATAAAGGCCACTGGAACCACAAAAATGCAGAAAAAAAAAAAAGGTCTGATAGTCATGTCTGGCGATGCCAAAGTGTCCAATGAAATGGTTCGTGCATCCTCAAGAAAGGACAGTTTTGGCTGATTTCTATGTATGCATTGCATAAACTCGCATATGTCTGGAAGGAACATTTTTGCACATTTCCCACACTAAATCTAGTAACAGAAGAGTATGTTGGAAATTTATATTTGACAAGTAAGCTAATAACAATTGGCAGACAGCTAGCTGCATTGAAATTACTATCTTTCCAAATAACAGTTTATTATTTAAGGTGTCCAAAAACAACTTACTAACTGACAAAACACATGTCTGGCAGCCTCTTGGAAGTCTTCAGGGAGGGGACCAATATCAACCAAGAGGGGTGTGTTGTAGGAAGGAAAAAATGGGAAGGAGAAAGCTACAAAGACTCTGGTGAAGGACTCCAGAAAATACAAGGAATGAAGAGAACGGTCTCACTGTCCTCAACACAACTGGATTTAGGAGTTTAAAATCAAAAGAAAGAAAGCCAGAAATGTAGCATAATATGTCCTGTATTGTGTCAGTCAGAATTTGCTTTTGATTTTTGAGTCACCTGAATATTTATTTTACAATTAAACAAATGAAATTGGCATGGATAAAGGTTATTGTACTCTAAACACAATATTTCATCGCAATTTTTTTTCATATCAGTCAATAGACATTTTGATCCTTGCTTTCTGAACAAACTGCTCTAGCGATTTGTAAGTTTCCTATCGCTACTCATAGAGGGCTATTTAAGAGGATCCTTGTTTTTTGTTTTGTTTTTTTCTCCATCAGCCATTCCTGGGTGCTTTTGGATCATCAATGGAGGACCCGCGACCTGCAACTGAGGCTGAGGTTCCTGACACTCGGCCACATGCTTTATTCCAGGTTGCCTTGACAGTCTTAAGACTCTCATAAGTCTCATGAGTCCAAATATTATCCCAGAAGGTTTGTGGGACAATGTGGATATGTAGAAAGAAAGTTGTGGTCATACAGATATATGGATAGACTGACATGGAAAAATGTAAAATATAGATAAGTCACATTACGGTTTTGTTCTTGGAACTGTCCTGCATTGTTGTTTTCTCTCAGGCTTGAGATTGAGAGGGCCTGCACATTTTCCCTCAAGAGTCAATAAAGTCCTTCTGACATGTAACCCAAGCCAAATGAGACAGGCTGATTACTGGAGGGCTCAAAAACGAGGAAGAGGATGGGATGGTGGGAGGGGTGTTGGGTATTGGGGGAAAAAAAAAATGGGGCTAAAGGAGAAAGAACCAGATCCTCTTTAGGTTCACTTAACTGGAAATGTGTGTGGTCAGTGGTAACACAGCACTATCATAACAGCACATCAAGCCAAGGGGACTTAGCCTGGTGAGTGATATAGCAAATTACTGCTGCATGAAATGGCACATGCTGGCCTCATGGCTTTTTGTCACTGGGTGTCACTCAGTGGTAGGAAATAAAATCTTATCTTTTAAGACAGCATTAGAAAAAATGTCACAACAGCTCTTATATGGCAATATACCAGCTTAGTGTAATGTAAGATGCTGGAAATTTATCAGTACTTGAAAGGTATATAATGTTATATTTTTCATAGTTAAAACAATAATAGTGAAAAGACTAGTGTATATTTCTAAAATGTGTCCTAAAAACTGACAAAAACACAAAAAATGGAAGGCTCTTAAGGCCTGTTTCACTATGTTTCCAATCAAATTAAAGTTGGCTTTAATTGGATCTTATCGTCTTTAACTCGCATCACTCCAGTCTGACCTGCTTCTGCTTGTTCAGCTCAGAATAGCCTGTGAAACAGTCCGAGTATCCAGTATGACGGTCCAAGTGGCCCAAAGTTCAAATAGGAAAATACACTGCTCAGCTAACTGCTGTAGTTGGCAAGGAGTGCTGCACAAGTGAAGTGAACCACATGTGTTAAGGTAAAGTGCTGAAAGAGAACAAGTCATGAAAAGTTTGGGAGACCAGGCGAATGTTGGCTGGATATTAAAGAGGAAAAAAATAGTTGCTATCCCTTTTACCTACCCCTGTTCATTGACTTTGAATTGACAACTAACTTGTAATCACTGTTTCTGAGTATGTACTGACATCTGAACATTTCTGCATGCTGATTCACCAGCTGTTGAACACGGCTTCAGAGCTTCTTAAGATTGTTCCAACTGTGGTGAAGGTGGATCTGAAGGTTAATTACACAACCCTCAATGCAAAAATGTTCACCTTCCATTCAAAGAATATAGTGCTCTCTAATTTATCATTACTTAAAACAATTAAAAGAATAAATAAAAAAGGCCATTCTTTCTTAACAAAGAACCAAATAACCTTTTATTATGAATGAAGAAAAAAAAAGTCTGTTACATTACAATACATTCATTAATGCTTAGGAGAGCACTAGTATAACTTAAATACATGTTTATCCCAGATTTTTAAAAAAGCTGTGTATGGAAGGGAAAAATAAAAGAAAATGATAAAATACTATCATAATCTATTTAGAGGGATGCGACCATGTGACAGTGCTGATTTTCATTGAATTTGTCTTAAAGGTGATTGATTTACAACATGCTATGGTGGTTTAATGACTCCTCCTTAGCATGATGTAACGTGCTCATGTGATCTACAAATTAACTGTCCTAAGCTGACAAACAGAACTTTTTTTTTTTTTGTTAGTCAGAAATGTGAGTTTGCAGCAAATATACCAATAAAAAGACTTGCTTACTGGAGTGAGAGAAAATAAAATTAAAACAAATAAAAATGCCAGGAGAACCTTCTGTCCCATTTCAGGAGGATTTAAAGGAGATGCATGAACAAAAAGAAAAATGACCTTTTCTGTGTTTTAGCACAAATACTTTGGAGCCTGAGGTCATCACCGATTCAGAAACTCTGAAAAACACAGGCCTTCCAGTTTGTTTGGGGTCATCTGGGTTTGAAATATATAATTCAGGCAGCTGCTTAGATGTGCAAGGGAGTGGAACATCATGCTTATTCAGCTTAGACAAGCTTATTCAGCCTCCTCATCTTTATCTCAAACTACCTTCCAATCATGCTGCATCCACTCTATGTTAGCAGTAATGTTAGCAGCTTTGCTAATAACAGCTAGTAAAACTCAAATTTACCTGGTGGATTATCCACAGTCTGTTACTCTACTTCAGCATTTCTGTCTTTGGTTAGTTGATTTACCGACCTGTTGAATGCATGTATTGTGTGCTCTCAGTCTATATAGGTAATGTTTTCTTTCTCACGCTGTAATAATGGATTTGAAGGGTTATCGATGGCCGTTTGTGTTAAAATTTAAATTGGTATATTTCAAATAAGGCGCGCCCTGTGGGAGAGTGCAGAGTCATGTAGCTTTCTCCATCACATCAAACCAGCTGCTATGAACAAGATAGTTGTGGACATGGTTGGAAAGGAAGGTGTGGTACTCTCTCTCTGAAGTATTTTGATCAAAGGACACTGCAGACATAATTACAAATGTTTAAATTTAAATTATGGGAAAACAAAACAAAACAAAACAGTGCTTAAACCTTGAAGAAGAGGTTACATAAAACAGTTACAGTTAACTGTCAGCACATTCAAGGCTCAGGAATTTCCTTTTAAAATTCCATTTCCTTTTAAAGGTTATATTTTGCTTCAGATCCAAGAGCAGTCTGTCCTGTTAGGACCCTCAACATAAACCCCGAAGCTCTGATGTTGACTGTACAGTTTAATGAAAGAGTGTTTAGTGTTTTTTGTATTTTTTTTTTTATGTGTGTGGCAGTGAGAGAAAGCGTTGTAAAAGCACCTTGAGTGGTCCCTGGACTAGAAAGGCCTTTTATAAGCACATTGTTATTGTTAGACAAAATTCATATAATGGTAGTTTGACGGCTTTAAACTATTTCCAACTATCGTATTTATGATGGAAAAATTTTAATTCCTTTTTTGCCATAAGACAGATTAAAAAAAAAAGTTACAGTGAAAAACAACTCCACCATAGAGTAATGATTGTAAACTTTTTTTGATAGGTTATATGAAATCAAATTAAGGCCAGGCCATCAATGCTCTTTTAAAGACACTGACTGAGGTGGGGCCAAAGGTCACAGGCATCTTCATCTGTACAGCTAAGAGTATAACCCATCTGTGAGGTCCTCAGTAGATCCTCATAATGATGAACGACTGTAGCAAGTCTTTAGATCATCCCGGATGAGATCAAATATGCACTCTGTCGATCGTAACAGGAGATCTAACACAAGGTGCAGGCCTTTGAATGGAGTAAAACTGTTTCTGGGTGGGACAGCAGAGAAGTGACTGATCTTCTAAGGTCAAAGTTCACTGTATAAGAAGATAATAGAGGTGTCTTTGTTTGACACAACTAAGTGTGGATTTGAGGGTCATGTTCAATTTATACCCCTGATTCTTAACAAAAGATAAAAGGTTGGAACAGGTTGTCTTGAAGTACAATATTCCTAACACATACAAATTAGTTTCAACGTAGAAAGACCAGGAGATGTAAAAAAAGGCAGTGATTATTACATGGATACCTGATTTGTGTTATTATATCACTGGTAAATTACTTCTCAGTTGATACAAATCTAAACACTTGAATCTATTTTGCGGTTTACCCAGTATGATAGGGTTTCTCAGGCATTCTGCTGCGTTCACACTTCACAACTCAAAGGGGATCATGTATTGCTCGAACAAGCTGTCCATCTAGAAAAATGAAGTGATGTGGTTTCCCAGTCTCTACTATTATTCTGCTCGTCTTCCTCCACTATCACCTGTCTGTGTTTGCTGGTACATAGAATCAGCCTCTGCCAGGACCCCCACAATTAAGTGGAGGGTAATTAGATTATATCCCTGCTACAGGCAAATGGAAAGATGAGGGGATGAAGAGGCAAAATGGGAAGGAGGGTGAGTCCATTTTGTTTTCCTCTGAGACGAGGGGAAATTCTATTAGGCCTATAATAGAGCCATTATTCACCTTCATCCACATCGGCCTATTATACAGTTCCTCCTCCAGCCCTTTTCTTTCTGCTCTCCACTCTTTTACGGCAGTGCAGCGTCATTGCGGGATTGCCTCTCCAACTTTTCTCTGGAAAACCATTCTCTGTTGTCTGAATTTTTTTTCCCTGAATGCCTGCACTGCACCTCTTAGTTTCCAGTAAATCTTTTTGCAATACAAAAGAAAAAGTCTTTAATTGTCCAGAAATTAACTAGAAACTTAGAAATGTTTAGAAAAAGAAACATCCAGCATTCTTTGGTTAAATCATACACTGTTTGTCAAAAGTTACAATTAAAAACTGAAGGCATTCAAACTGAGTTTTTTTTTTTTGTTGTTGTTTTGTAAAATGTGTTCATTTTGAATTTGATGCCACCATCAAATTTCTAAATAGCGTCAATAATATATTTAGTGGTGGGCTGCATGATTTCCTAAGTACCTAAACACTGAGTGGGGGTTTAGGTACTTATACCAGAACCTTAGATTTTAAATTTATAACATTTGTTAGTCTTGAAACTAGATTCCAGCTGCTCTACAGGCTTTGTCCTCCTATGTTGTCTATCCCACCCCTCATACAAATGTGTCTGTTGCTTCTGAGCCATGCTGTTAGAATACATGCAAATTCTGTTTTGGTATAATCTTCCAGAAATAAGCAAGTCCTTCCACAAAAACCAAGTTTCAATGGCAAAGGATTTGCTTCAAATCTTATATTTATCATGCAGCATCTTGTGGTGCTTTCACAGATGTGGAAATTGCCTGTATCATGTGTCACCATGTTAAAACTTCAGAAATGCTGTTGGGATGTGTGCTGGTAACAACACACATGGTCCCTCTCTGTTGATTCATCACATACCAGGATAGTTTTTCATTTTGCTCCAGTTCAGTTTAAACTGGCTTGAGAGCATTAAAGGAAACATTACAAAATTTTCTTTGCAAACTGAAATGCTGAAATAAGCTGCGTTCACAGATAATGGGTTTTAAAATACTTCCTGAGTTTGTGAATTAAATTCTGCAAAGAACTGTGTCTGAATTTTTATACAACGAAACCTTCCAAGACTTTCTTGGATTGTCTTAATCTTTAACAAATACACATCCCAAAAATAACAAAATCAGGCCCTGCAAAGGACTAGTGACCTGCCTGGGGCGTACCCTGACGTACCCTGCCCAAAGATAGTTAAATATATTCACAGATGCTGATCAGTCACAGGTGTGAACAGTCATTAGAGGTGGGAACAAGGGAGGGCCAACCTCAAATTGGCACACTTCAAACTAAAACAGGGAATAAAGTAACCAGCAAACAAACAAAAGAAGACAAGAAAACAAAACTTAATGAGGAGAACTAAAAAAACAAAACAAAAAACTTAGGAAACATTGAATTAGAAATCCAAAACCATGACATACTATCTATGATAAATGGTTATAAGGAAATATAAGTGACAATCTTCCCAACAGGTGATGAATCTTAATGATGGTAATATCTTAGGCTTTAATCGCCCACACTTCTATTTCCAAGGGATTAAAATGCTTCAGTGTATTTGGTGGGAAGTTTAAGAATAAACAATAGCAGAATCCACACAGCACATCTCAGATGCGTGTAAAAATAGATCCTTTGTGGTGCATGAGTAGGATTTACAGTATTTGTTTGTTACAAGCTGTAGAGTGGAGGAAATGTCATTAAGACATCAGGGGATTAATTGCATTTCAAGTAAAGCCACATGTCCTGTTCAGTGTTTCTATTTATGTCTCCTGCCTGTGTACCAGATGCTGCATTATCAAGTCAATTGTGCAATGAAAAGGTCTTCAGCCAGGAAGCTGTTTTGAGTGAAAAAATATATCTTTTCATCACCACAGCTAGGAAAAGTTGCTTTATCACACATCCACTGGAATACTTTGTAAATGTCCTTTCTTTGATTGTTTTAGACTGATGACTGCGGTGCAGGAGCTCAGAAACCTGTAAACCCTGATCTACACCTGGAGCTACAAACCTGCTGGAGTGACAGTGATTCTCTCAGGCAGCTGTGCATATCAAAGAGCAGCGCCAGGAAATCTTGTAGCCACTTAACATGTAATTGTGTTTTATTTTATCATTTATGTTGGAGATGATATCATTTGAGAATAGCATGTAAGATATGCTGAAAACACAAGCAACTACAAGTTCAGTCAGTCAGAGAGGTATGCGTCAGGTGGCGGTGCAGCTTTGATGCAGAAGCATAATTAACTCCGCCAAAGAGGTAATGTTTTTGTCAGCGTTTATCTGTCTGTTTGTCTGTTTGTTTGTTTGTCTGTGTTCAAGATAACTAAAAAAGTTATGGATGAATTTTGATGAAATTATCAGGAGTTGTCGGAAATGTGAAAAGAAAGAACTGATTTCATTTTGGGTTGATCCAGAAGAAATCCTGGATTCTGGATCACTTTCAAATTTTCGATAACATTGTGGTCAATGGGGCCAAAACTTTTGTTTCTTAATATCTCCGTTAATTATTGCCCAAAACTCATGAAATTTGACTCAGGGATTGACAATAGGAACCTCTATCAAATTTCAAAGGCTGATCCGGATCTGATCCAGAAGGCGGATTTTATCGCAATCTGTAAATTTCTATATGGGATAACTGTTGCACTTGGCAGAGAGTGCTTTTCTAGTTATATGAATAGGTATATATGTACATAGGTGTTTCTTTTAAAAAAATGTGATATTTTATTAGAGACAGTGAGGTGTGTGTGTGTGTTTTTAATGCTGCTTTAACGCTCATTTGAGCAGCTCAAATTGAGCTTGAAATTCAATGTTATTTTTAATTGTATCTATATACAGTTTAAATGCATCCATTATAATGATTTTTATTTGTACAGATCTGTGAAAGCATTTCTTACACAAAAATGAGACAGAGTGACAGATTTCTTACAGAAGAACAGTTTTGTTGAGGGGCAGCCTTGGGCGGCGCTAAACATCACATCCTCATATTTCATTTGTGTTACAGCGGTGATCAGCTGCTCCATGAGATAACTGTTATGAAACAGTCACCAGCTATAATTTTATGCAACTGTTGTAAGCTAATCAGAAATTAGAAGTATTCATTTTGCAGTTATTGTGTAATTGCCACCTATACAGTCAGCTGTTCAGACAAAACTGTCTTTTTTGCCTTTTTGTTAGTCTCCTCAAGCTAGTTTTCAAGTCTGTGTAAGGTCATTTTCAAGGCACTTTGAGGTACATGGAAATTTATGCCTGCAAAGTCATAAATCTTAAAAGTGTTATCACTGTATGTTTGAAGAAACGAAGGACACAGATAATCTCAAAGTTACCCAACAGTACTCCAGCAACAAAGCTTGCACCTTATTAACCAGCAAACACGTGTGAATACGGAAATGTGAGGGCAAAGTGAAGGCGTAGTAATAAAAAGTAGCCTGCCACACTAAGAAAACATTTTAAACATGATCTAGTTTACAGAAACAGCTTTACAATGCATTTCTCACATTTTTGGCCCAAGGTTAAGTTGCCTTTGAGGCACTGTCTAAAACGTATTCTTGTTTGTTCTCTTGCTCGGTCGCTCTCTTGTTTTCTCTTCCATCATCACTTTCTTTGGTCTCGTGGCTGCCTCTGCCACATCTCCCTCCATAGTTCTGTTAGTTCTGTTGTAAAGCAATGTGCAGCTCTCTCAAGAGACGGTTTTGATGAGAGCAGTGTAGGAGTATGTGTGACAGAAAATAAGTCACCTGTATACAAGTGGTTGTCTGCCTTAATCTACTGTTATATAATTCATGTATTATTTATTTGAAATGTGCTATTCTAATATTGTTCAGTAATGGATACTTTTGTGGTCCAATCCAGTTAAAGGAAAATGTTAACATCTAGTTGTCATTGCTCACCACATGGGAGAGTGTCCTGCTAAGTGAGCACTTGCGTCTCAGTGTGTAGGCAGGAGCTGAGCTAACTTTTACCAGGTCCAGATGGTGTCAGCCCCAGAGGCCTGACAGCCTGTGCCGACCAGCTATGTCTGATTCTACAACACCTCTTCAACGTCAGCCTGAGCCAGGAGAAGGTTCTGGTGCTGTGGAAGACATCCTGCTTTGTTCCAGTACCAAAAAGATGTCATCCACCTACTCCAGTGTTCCCCAACCTTTTTTGAGCCACAGCACGTTCTTTGCATAAGATAGATCCCATGACACACCACCATGCAAAAATATCACAAGTATAAGAATAATACAATATAACAATAATCTAGTCTCAATTTACTCACAATGTACTCACTCAGTGTGAAACCTGGGTCTGTTTAGTTGAGCGCAAAGCTCATAGCAGGTGGTGAAGAAAGACATTGGAATTGATACTTACATGCTTTTGGAGCCAATCCCCCAGTGGTCAGTCTTGGAACTGCAAACAAAACTTGCACGCTTCTTGCACCAAATTAGCAATGATGAAGTTGCCCCCTGGCTGGACTTAGCAAGGGTACGTGTGAAAAGATTAAGCCGTAAACTATACAGAAACTGGGTCAAACCTGACTACCAACAGAACCTGTGCACTGTTTAATGAGCACTTCTGAGTTTGCAGGCAGCACAGATTCATGTGGTGCCAGGTGTAATGGGTGACAGAGGCATGTTAGCAGTGTTATGTTTTCTGTTTGCAGTCCATCCAATAATCAAATATTGCTTAAAATATAACTGATATTTTAGCATAAAAAATGTGTTACTTTAAGGCAAAGGTGAAGCTGAGAATCTCTGTAACAGACCATACAAATTACATATTTACTGTTCTCATGGAATCTTTGAATAACACACATATGTGGAAATCAGCCTATGGCTCATTCAAACAGAACCAGGAAACCTGCATCCACTGCTTTCAGTCATCGAAATAAGCTAAGCTAATGGGCAGCCGGCATTAGCTTCTGTGCTGAGAGGCATCGGTACTCAATCTCTCAACAAGAATGCAAATGTGTGCTTTTCTGCAAATTAGCACTAATTGTACCTTCTTGAGCTAAACATTCTAACTCACAGAGTGATTTGCTAAGAGACTTTGCTTTTCTGGAGAACACAGGGAGGAAATTGAAACTGGGATCCCTTATGTTTTGCTGCCTGAAATCTGATTAGTCCTCAGAAGAGCCAAGGACAAGCTCTGATGTTCTTCATCTCATATAACACACAATCTTAAATTTCAATCCCAGCAACCCTTTTCTGTGGTGAATGCAGGTATAGAATGATGGTCATGATGTCCCATTGATATACCGTCCAAATAACAGCATGATGTAATGTTGCACTGTGAAAACAGGTGCAGATTACTGTAAAAAGACAATGCAGCATTCTAGCATGACATGGAGCTTTCCCACATTTATCTTGACATCCAAACAGAGAGAGCCTGGTTTTGATTCCTCTTTCCATAGTTTTGTATCCAGTGAGGACATTGATACCCTCTTAAGGGAAGTGCTTAAAGAACAACATTGTACAGGATAAAAACATTTGGCCTGTAAACTCAAATAGTTTAATTCTGAGCATTTAAATTCCACTTATCGCATTTTAATTGCAACAAACTAGTTATGACCTCATGGTAAATAATCCCACAGTGTACACTTGAAGCTCCTTTCCACTGTATCGCTCTACAGTCTGTTCTTGGTTTTGGAATGATAGACAGGAGCCTTTTAGGTCAACATGAAGAAGTACAGAGACCTGAGGCAGAATGTGTTGCAGCTTGTCTGTTTGATGTTTGCAAAACTGCATTGAGGTGCAAGTCCTACTTTTATTATTTGTAAAATGGCAGAATGTCACGCCACTCAAGGAACATTTAATGGTTAAGCATGTAAATAAACACCTAAAATTGGATGACAACCCACCCATCAAACACCAGCAGGGAACAAGCAGCAGCAAACTCAGGGGATTTTTGGGTAGTCATGCTTCAAAAGGCTTATATCTCAGTTTAATTCAGAGCTGCTCAAATTTTTTTATGGCTCCATATGATTTGGTCAATAGCAGAGGTTTGACTGGGCCCCTGTATGAAGCAGCTTGTGGAGGGAGGGTCATTCTGACACATGTCCTCAGGGGGAACGGGGCTGTCAGCTGTAGAAAAAAGAATTCAGTGTCAAAATAATACCTTTAAAATCAACTGCGCATTTTTGGTTCACTTAAAAATAACCTCAAATGCTGAGGGAGAAGCCTGCAGGCAGACCTTACGACATTTTGAATGTTTCACTGTGCAGTCTTGAAATCGTCATCATCAACAACTGTCAGGAGATAGGAACAGGCATTTGGTTACATGTCAGTCTTTCATATGATCTTAAATAGTAAGAATTTTAAAGACTTCAGAGACTTTTATCATAAGTTCACATCTTCAGGCCATCAAGCACTGAGAAAACTTTTTGCATTGAATAAAACATTCCTGTTTGACTGAGGATTCTTTCCATTCACTGGTTTCTTTTGACTAAAAGAGCTTTTTCTCTGCTCAACCTGCATATGACATTATCAGTGATCTTTCATAGCAAACCTGTTGAAACACAGGAAGTATTAGCCTCCAGGAGTATGGGAACCAGGTCCGTCTGTTTATTGTTCATTTTCTGTTGTCACACTGTTTCAAAGACAAGTTGTTCATATAACCGATAACAGGGTTACTGGTATGTCGTAACACCCCTAAACCCATCTATAAGTTGAAAAAAATCATGTAAGATAACATTTGCTCACTCATGGAGACTGAGATTTTTGATTATTTTTTTCTAATTAAAATGATTTAATTTGGTTCACAGTTAAGAATTATTATTTTCAAGTCACAGACAGACTTTGGCATTCAAATACCCCAGATGGGAAACAAGACTGTGTTCAACTGGTGCTCACCAACGGCTCCAGAGACATGTTTTGTGAGGCTCGCTGATATGTTGCAAATTACAACCAAATATTGAGCATCATAGATAATTTGGAGTGGATGGTTGGGGAGGAATTAGTCCTGAAAAGGAATTACAAAAGGTCAAGAGGTGGTGTAAGTGGATAGGGAAAGGTGGAAGAGGAATAGAAACAAACCTAACAGAGAGCATGGCAAAAAACGTAGGGTCTGCCTGGACTCTCTGAACAGAATTTGGTTGGAATTGGTAAGACCACCTATGTTTTTTTTTTTATGTCCCCCACATGCAATATCATCACAGACTCAAGCAAGAGAGGGGCCTTGTGAAACTGCTAGATCTCTTCAAACCAGGTGAGCAAAACAGGTGAACATCAGAACATCCTGGTTATCACTACTTGTAATCTGTGTTTGGGTAATCCATCCTGTCAGTCTTATCCAGACTGTCTATCGCATTTGTCTGAAATCCTCAAATTTAAAATCAAAAATGGCAATGCAGATACTGATCACAGTCACAATACCAGATTACAATCATGTTACATTTAAATGAATTAGATCCATGAGAAACATATCAAACTTCGTTAACCCCCCAGGCCTTAACCCCTCTTCAGCATGAGCTCTGACCTTTTGTGTTGACTTTAACCAAGAGGGTCGTCACGTCTGCCTGGCCCACAGAAAAACAGACATTTTGGCATTCAAGCCCACTCTTCCCAATCACATCCTCCTCTTCCCATTCTGGATTTCTACAGAGGCCGCGTCGAGTGTCAGGTTCAGCTTCAGTATCAGCTGTCAGGGACTGGAGTCAGATCAAAGTGGGATGTTGAAAAGAGTGAGATCCATACCCCCGACTCCAAACCATACAAAGAAGCTAAGGAGCAAACCCCTCCCCCCTGGGAGTTGTAATGGGAGCGCCTGATTATCCCTGTGTACAGCCATTTGGGCTCGACCCGAGGGAACCACAGTGGAGCGCAGTGTACAGAAGGCCAAACTTCACATATGACTATCAACGACCTCTAAGCCCTCTCATACTTACTCATTATTTAAACTCATTCACTGCAGACCTACATTTAGGGATTGTTCCCGTTTGCTGCATCATGAAGATCTCTTCTCCCCTCCTCACAAACCAAACAAATTAAGTTAGGACCGATCTGCTGCCCAATTTATCTCAAATCCTCGCCAATGCAGATCTAATTTCAGCCTCTTAGTACCACAAACAGGAAGAAGAGGCAGTCGATAAACAGCCCATGGTCACTGTTGGTTGGAGTTATGTGGTGGTGGAGTAATGAGGTGGGGTAGGGGAATATGGTAATACACTGGAAAAGAAAGCTGGAGGGTTGTTTATCCTTTTCCCAGTATATCACTCACTCCATCAGGCTCTGGCCTTCTAATTCCTGAGGTAAACTTAATAAGAGTTATATACAAGCAAATTTGCTAAAAGCATTTTAAGCAAATTGAAAATTCTCAGAAAACTGCTTGTAATAATGATAATAATAAAAACTGTAAGAAGAAAAAGAAGATCTTCATAGTGAAGGAAAAAAAAGGCAGTATTCCTAGAACTCTGTTCTATGTTTTTTGTCCTTTTTTATTTACAGTTTGGTTGGGTGGCAATACAATCTGTTTTGTTTTTTGTTTGTTTTTTTCTGTGGTTGTATAAATGGATTGCATGTAAATTCCATCAGGACTGGGTTTGTCTCCCATCTACATCAATTTTTTGAGGACCATGAACCAGATCTGGTCAGGTGACAACACTGTTCTAACTTGTAAGGCCTTGGTCAAATGAATTCATCAAGTTTTCTTTTTCTTTTTCTCCAGAGTTGTACAGTGTTTACACAGCCAACATACAAATCCCCTGAACTAGTTAGTGTTCTTTAATTGCTGCACTGTGAAGTATTTATTGTAAGCAGGCTTCTCAAACGATGAGGGTGAAGGGCAGATTTTACACCTTCAGAGAGGCTACGGTTAGAGGTTCAAACATTTCTGAGGGAGACAGACACACAAAAAAGTCACAAGAAACACAAACTTTATATTTATTTGGCAGAACAGAAATCTGTACGGATCTATGGACTAAAGGAAGGAGGCATGGTTTAACAGCAGAACCAGATGGTAAAAGCAAGGCCTCTGGTAAACCTCTGATCTAATATTTCAGATGGCAGACTCATGGAATCAGCATGTCACAGACCAGATCTTTCATAATTACAACATTTGAGGAAGGAAACAACTCTTTGTAATATTTACATGATTTGTGTAAATGTGGGTGACCATTGAAAGTGAAAGTGAAAAAAGTAGATGTTGGCTTCATTTTATTTTAATTGGTACAGGAAAAGGTAAATTGTATCGAGAAATACGTTGGAAGGATTCTAAAAAAGGTACTGAAAACTTTTCTTACACTCTTGGGACCTATAAAATTTCATGGTAATTCTACAGAGGACACAGCATGAAATAAATATTTCACCAAGCAAAGTGCTGATTTTCCACATGTGGTTTGCTGAGTAAGTTTCTTGACATCTAGGGTTGGGGCTTCGGTCCCATGGCTGTCCAGCCTTCTCAGGGATATACGGTTGGCCATATTTAATTAGTCATGACAGGAAAAAGGCTGGTGAAAAACAAGAAAACAAGACCCATTTAGCAGACATTGCTTTGCAGCATGTTGAAGTGAACATGCTGCTCACAGTGCTTTGATTTATTTTTCCATCTATGGTTCCTTCCTTCAAAATTATTAGAAAGTGTTCAATCAAATAATTTTAGAGAGAAGATAACATGAGAAAATGCTAAGGCAATACCAAATCACAAATTAAACTCAATGCCAGAAACTCAGTATCAGATGAAATTATGCTGTGAGCTGGAGTTCACGAGTGGTCAGTAGTGCTGAGATGAGAGGTGGCACAGTGGGAATTGGCGGGTCAAACGTCAGATGGGACCCTTGCTGACCTTTCCAACACACCACATAGGGGACCTTATGAGGGAATCTAATTTAACCCAGTGGGCCCTCAGAATCTTGTAAATGTCAACAAGCTGTCACTCAGGTTTCCCTTTTCCCCTAATCCCTGTCACCTTATTCGTCCTTCATTTAGTTTTCTTCATTAAGTCCCTCCTTGGGACACACTTCCTCCTGTCACAGTCTGCTTCCATAAACCAAAACAAAGGAGGACTACTGATACTCTGATATACACTGTATATATTTCACAAAAATGATTGAATCCAACTTTTCTTTTCTTAAACCCTAAATTAATGGCATGTAACCTGTCCTGGAGCTCTCTGCATCAAAGACAGCATGATAACGTGATTGTATGACAGCAGTTTACAAATCAAGGATAAGGTAGGACTCACATATGGGTAATGTTAAGTCTGACGTAAGTGCATGGAAGTAACTCCTTGAAACTTCAGAAACATAATTTAGATAATTCAGTTAGCTACAGGACAGATTAACCACAGAGGAGGAAAGAAGAACTAGTACAAAGAGAAGATGTGAAAGCAAACAGGGTGGGATTTTGAGTATATCTGATTATGATCGATTTTATCACAATCATGGATCACATACTATTGTTTTTCTTTTCTTGTTCAAGATACTCTGAGTGGCAAATGATCTAACCTTTGTGTCAGTGTGATTCCTCCAAGGTTTTTATAGTGATCTTTGCCAGCATAACACTTAGATTTTTGGTGCATTCATATGTGACAAAGTAGATTTTAAAAATGTCCAAACACGATTGACAGATTCCTCTCATCCTGAAATCCTCTGAACAAGCCTATGACTTTAATCAAATTATATGAAGTTTCAATTTATCAGCAGAAAAAGAGGTTTTCAGAGACTTTAGAGAATGATGTGACCTCTTGGGAGATAGTTCAGGTTAGTAAACTCAGGTAGAATTTTGTGCTCGCTTTCACTCATTCGCATGATTTATTCCAGAGAATTCCAGAGAGGGACTTGTCTTTCACATGCCTTCTGATGTCTTTTGCCCAACATACTCACTGCCATTATACATAAATACACACATATATAAAAACAATTCTGGACTGCAACAAAACTTTCATGTCATTCCTCCATGTTACATCAGATCTGCTCCATGTGTTCACTGTTGTGCTGTTCTCTTACTGGTTACGTCAGTGGGACTCCATCTAGTGGCACAGATGTGTAATGACAACAGAAAGTCCAGTCCTCGATTATAAAACAAATTTAGTCCCCATTTTTTTTCCTTTTTTGTGTCAGATTAAAAAATGAAAAATGTAAAAAAAGGTCACTTTTTAATTTTTTTTTTTAAATTTTTGATTGACAATTGAAAATGGAAAGAATGAATGATACATGGATTGGTAAAGTTACTAAACTTTAACATGGACATTTTCATTTTAAGGTTCTCCCAGATGGAGGATTCAACAGAAACAAGGTTTTTTATAACAACTGCCAAGTTGAACTCCCTGTTAAAAGTTTCTGCTGTTACCTCAGAAATGACCTGTTTTAATGTTCTTATTGTGCTGAGCCACAATCATTTTGTTGGATTTTGTTGGTAGACTTTTTTTTTTTTTTTATAAAAACAGGATGACATTAATGTCCTGGCAGTGGCAATAAGCTTTATTTTATTTTACATTGTTTAAGATGAGATTTACACTAAATTTGTGTAGTTGTAGTAGTTGTAGTAGTTGTAGTGCTGATGTTAAAAGTGTTTGAACGACAAATGTTATGGCACTTTAGTTCATATGGCAACAGAACATTTAAATAAAAGTGACCTTTACACTACTTTTGAATTTATTATTAGATTTTGCGTATACAATTAATCATATTATTATGATTAATTGTATTAATCAGGGAAATAATGTGATTAATCACGATTAAAATTTTTAATCATTGCCCAGCCCTAGATAGATAGATGTCCTGGAGTAAAAAATTACATGATTTATGAAAAACTGGAGGTATCAAGTGTCTTTATTTTCCTCCTGCTCAGAGTTTTTTCAACAATTTTTTTTTTTAA
Source organism: Hirundichthys speculiger (assembly GCA_018398805.1). Lineage (NCBI taxonomy): Eukaryota > Metazoa > Chordata > Actinopteri > Beloniformes > Exocoetidae > Hirundichthys > Hirundichthys speculiger. The sequence goes on along the minus strand of JAGFBZ010000443.1, from coordinate 12,469 downwards.
CCCAAATTGCGTTGTCATCTAACATGGAGCACAAGCATGTGGTCCCCTAAGCATATTATTAGCTTAGCTGACAGTCCCAGCGGTGTGTCTGCAGTTTGCTTTCTCATTCATGTCGCTACGTTAACTTTGAAAGCCAGAATATACCAGATAAGCCAGAGGATTAACTTCACCGTGGAGAATTGTCAGAGGAGCTCAGCTATTACATAAGAAAGGTAGAATGACCTAACAATGACTGCTTCGAACAATCCCATTAGATTTTACGTACCAACTATAAACAGATGGACATCGTTTTAATTTAAAAATAAATTTAACCACTATCAATGCAAATGAACAACATTAGACCTATTATGTTGGGTTACCACACTTGAAATATACTCTAAAAAGCCTTTACATATCTGATCTGAATGGACAGAGAGAGGCCTGGTAGGCCAGTATCCTTCTTTGAAGTTTTTATGTTGTACTGTGACACCAGTGACAAATTATATGTTGTGGGTGTGCGGCAAGTGTTTTGTCTACTGTATCCCATCATGCTGAGGACACACTAACAATGATGAATTTCACCATAGACACGGGAGATATCGACTCTGTCGGTCTCTGCACTTGGCAGAACAAAGAAGGTCCAGCACAAAAGAGTGAAACCGGACCTTTTGACAGTTTCTTTTATGTTAAAAGGAAACCATCTTGTGGTTATGGTTTGGACTGATTGCAGTTATCCATACATTTATAGTCCATGTCGCCCACAAGACAGTGGTACAACATTAAAGCGAAGATAGCTTACTTTGTTTACTGCAATGAGATTTCATGAATCACTCAAAATTATAAGGAAATGCCCTTTTATTTCTTAAAAAAAGTTTCAATTTTTTTTACAATGAGTGTGTGGATAACAGCATTGTCTGTAAGTAATGATTATTCCTCACAAAATGTTGATTCATTCATAGTGTGATCCCTCTCATTTCAAATGAAGAACATGACAGTAAAAACTAGAAAAGCAATTTGATAGGGATTGACAATGGGAACATCTGAGTCAAATTTCATGAGTTTTGGGCAATAATTAACAGAGATATTGAGAAACAAAATTTTCGGCCCCAATGACTGCAATGTTATCGAAAATTTGAAAGTGATCCTGAATCCAGGATTTCTTCCGGATGACACCCAAAATGAAATCAGTTCTTCCTTTTTTACATTTCTGACAACCCCTAAAAATTTCATCAAAATCCATCCACAACTTTTTGAGTTATCTTGTACACAGACAGACAGACAGACAAACACAGATAAACGCCGGCAAAAACATGACCTCCTTGGCGGAGGTAATAAAAAGGCTGCACTTGAATCAAGCTGAGTATAAATCTCATTCTTGTACTGCCCTCTAATGTTGTAAAGAAAAACTACCATGATTGTAAAAAGTCAGTAGGAATTTAACAAATATTTTTGTCACAATGCTTTTTTTAGACTTGCATAATTACTATTACCACTGTAAATCAAAAAAAAAAAAAAGGAGAAAAAAAAGGATCATTTTATAGGATCTCAACTGTGAAAAATGAGCAACAGTTATTTAAATCTGTGCTCTGCAATGAAGCTGCTGCTGACTGATTAACATGATGCTGCGTTCGGTCCCAACAGAGTTTTGGCAGTCACCAAACCCACGATTAAGGTCAGCAGACATATGACCTGGCCAGAAGCACAACTATGTTTTATTCTTTCATCTGTAAGAAAACAACCACAAATGACACAAAAGAATGTTTAAACAACACAAATTTCTCTTTTTACACAAAGAAGAATGTTAATAACTCAAAAGATAAATACAATCTATAAACTGAGCAGCAGGTTGTCTAAAAGGCTACATAAATGTTACCTGGTACAAGTGGTCTGAGTGTGATGGCTGCAGTGTCATGCAGGGAAATGTCCCTTGCCAGTCTTGTATGGTAACCGGAGTAGCAATGCTATGAGAAAAAGGCAGAGTTACAGCTATTGCAAAAGTTAAAGTTAAAGTTTGTTCGGCAGTACATACAGCTGTGCAGTTGTCATGTCTCAAAAGACACAGGTGGATCTGGCAGTGCAGGTAGATGGATGAGAAGTTGGTAAAGGTGAACATTCTGAAGGGGCAACAAGCCACAGTCGAGATGCCGTTTTGAACCAGCTCCACTGTACCATCTGCTCGATTAGGACACCTGCAGGACAGAAAAGGTATTAGGAACTGAACATTTATATGGCTGGCTAAAGTTTGTAGAAAGATGTGCCATTAGAGTCAGTCAATGTGCCCTCTATCAGGTGCTAAAAACGAACAAACAACTTCTTTACTCTGTGGTGATGAGATCCCAGCGGATGGGGTCACTGGCATCATTGTAGGGTGTCGCCCAGCAAGAATCCAGAATGGTAGCAATCTGGCGTTCATCAACTCCCTCTGTTTGCACCTCAATATACAACCTCTGATCTATTTCCATTTCCAGATTGCTTTCGCTGGTCAGAGGGAAGTGGAAGCCAGCGTCCTCATAGGGTATCATCCCTCAAATGATAGTGGCCCTAACCAGATGGAAGCTTCTTGCGCACAATGCTGCAGAAAGACTTTATTCAATGTGACTTACCCTGAAAATAAACAAATAACTGAAAAGATTGTTAGCACTTTGGAGCTCAAAATTAAAAATATGCACTTATATCTGCAATGATTTTGCTGCAAATAACAGTGAATGAAGAAGAACACCGTTCCCCTGAAAGGTGTTCTCATAAATCAAATGTTTCCCATTGCGCTTTGTAAGTAAGATTACAAAAGCACATTTCAGATGCAATATTCTTTTTTAGTTTACAAGTGTAACAGTGCAAAAAGGCTTTGAGATAAAATGTTCTTTGAATTTGACTGTACCCTAAGGACTGTCCCACACAAGTGCTCATTATTGTCTAAGTGGAACAGCAGCTGCCCGTCCTGAAGAGTCCCTTTGCAGGTGTCTTCTTGGAGATGGAGGGCACTGGAGTGGAAGCCTGCTTCAAACAGCTGACAGCGTGAGAGGGACATGTTGCCCGAACTGCTTACACATGTGATGGATGAGTCTGTGGATGGCAGATTGTAACTCAAATCATGTCAGACAAACTGCCATTTGAAAAAAAAAACGCCAAGTCTGTGGGTCTGACAATTATAGACTGTAAATGGATTATTAATTTGTAAATTCTTTTTTCTGACAGCTTTGTTCCTGATGTCTCATATGGTTTAGTCAAATGAACTGTAAGGTGGTTAATTAGATGTAGAACATGTAAAACATTTATCACTGAGAGAGCAAAGCCTCAACAGTTCCCTTACCATAGCTCTCATTGTTGGGCCGATGGTGGTGTTCGTCACAGAGGCAACCATATACACCATGTTTCTGCCCACACCACTCATACGCCGTGCAGTCCAGCTGTTTACAGGGATCTGCATCTGCTGGAGAAAGAATAACACAAAGACTAAAAGCTCAATAAAATTAATCAAGACACAAGATAGTTGACACCAACAGGTAAAATGACAAAGACCTCTCATCAATAATATTATTCAGTCATTGGAAACATACCACACTCTAAAGCAGAGCGCCACTCTGGGATGTTCAACCCCAGAACCGAACAAGTTCTCTCGTATGCTGAGATAGCAGAACACTATGGGGCGCCATTTGTAAAATTTGTCATGCTAAAAATAACAGCAACATTTTGTCACATTTAGCTTCAAATCATGTTTTAAAAAGTGATGTGAATTTTTGAAAGTCACTTTTTAGCACATTTAACACAATATTTGTTAACTTTTAAAATGTAGTCTAAATATAAATGTTAAATCTAAATGTTTAATCTAAAAGTTAAATCTAAATCTAAAAGTTAAATCTAAATGTTATGCCTAAATGTTAAATCTAAATCTGAATCTAAATGTTTGACCTAAATATTTAATCGAAACTTTAAATCTAAATCTAAAAGTTAAATTAAAATGTTAAATCTAAATCTAAATGTTAAATCTAAATATTTCATCTAAATCTAAATGTTAAATCTAAATGTTCAGGATGAAACTAAATATTTATCTAACATGCAAATTCAAGCTACCGATAACCAGAAGTACCAAAATAAAAGCTCGAGGAGGTCAAAGTCTGTTCGTAGTGTCAAATAACAAATAAAGAGCGATCTTTTCTGGAGAAATTGACTCTTGGACATAGATTAAAGTGATAATAACAACCAAAAATAACTATAAAACTATATTTTATCAGTACCTTGAGGTTTTAGTGTCACTTTTTTGCGGGACTTATAACCTGTAGCTACTGCAGTCAGTCACAAGGGGGCACACTTTGAATGAAATACTCGGTGCAGTCTGCTGTTGGTGTGATACATGCCGTGCTAACATGGCCGAGTCGATGTTAGCCCAAAACAAAGGGAGAGCCGTTTTTGCGGCCATTCGCACATTTTCGGCAAAGGTCCACAGGACCAGGACCATCGCAGGCCACCTCTGTAAGTGTGTTTTCCAGATCACGTAGCTAAATATTTAGTTTCATCCAGAACATTTAGATTTAACATTTAACATTTAGATTTAGATTTAACATTTAGATTTAGATTAAATATTTAGATTCAACATTTATATTTAACATTTAGATTTAGATTTAACATTTTGATTTAGATTAAATATTTAGATTCAACATTTATATTTAACATTTAGATTTAGATTTAACATTTTGATTTAGATTAAATATTTAGATTCAACATTTATATTTAACATTTAGATTTAGATTTAACATTTTGATTTAGATTAAATATTTAGATTCAACATTTATATTTACATTTAGATTTAGATTTAACATTTAGATTTAGATTAAATATTTAGATTCAACATTTATATTTAACATTTATATTTAGATTTAACATTTAGATTTAGATTAAATATTTAGATTTAACATTTAGATTTAGATTAAACATTTGTATTAAACATTTAGATTTAGATTTAACTTTTAGATTTAGATTTAACATTTAGATTAAATATTTAGGTTAAACATTTAGATTTAGATTTAACATGTAGGCATAACATTTATGGATGGATGTATTCAACTTTAATAATCCCCAAAGGGGAAACTTCATTGCCACCATGGCCACAACAATACAACATAAAAAAATCAACAATACACATTAGCAATATCTCCACCTAGGGACAGCAGTGGATCAATACAACAGCAAAATAACCAGAAAATGACCCCCCAAAAAAGGTAGATAAAAGAAAGAAAGAAAGAAAGAAAGAAAGAAAGAAAGAAAGAAAGAAAGAAAGAAAAAATAAAAATCCATTTAAATGTGCAAGACAAGTATAGCAGCAATTTAAACAGCAAAGAATATAGCTGCAATTTGAAGTGCACTGTACAAGCAAATATGGCAGCAAGTTATGACAGCCTAAAAGAGTGGCTGCAGTTTAAAGTGTAATATGCAGTACAAAGACTAGTATAGCAGCAAGACATGACATCAGCAGTCCAAATTAAAAAGTCTGGTTGCTGCAGGAACAAAGGACATCCTAAGTTTCTCTGTAGAGCATCTGGGCAAAAGAAGCCGTCTACTTCTGCCACTTCTCGCAAAAAAGCTGTACAGTGGATGATCATCTTGGGACAGGATAGCTCTGAGTTTTCTCCTAGTCCTCTGATCTGTTATGACCTCCAGAGAAGATGGGCTCATACCAATGACAGATCCAGCCTTTTTAATAAGTTTGTTAATCCTGTTCCTGTCCTCCAGTGTCAGGCTGCCACCCCAACAAACAACCGCATAAAAAAGGACACTTGCTAAAATGCCATTATAAAAAAACATTTAGATTTAACTTTTAAATTTAGATTTAACTTTTAGATTAAACATTTAGATTTAACATTTATATTTAGATTAAAATACTGACTAAATTTTAAAAGTTAACGAATATTGTGTTAAATGTGCTAAAAAGTGACTTTCAAAAATTCAGAGATCCAGAGACACCGTAATTAGTTGAATAAAACTTAGTTTTCATGTTGTATTCAAATGGAATCCTCTGATTTCTCTCGTCATGAAGGTAATGTCAGAGTGAACAGAAGTAGTAACTAGACTGCTCCAGCAGGGGGAGTATGGAGTTGATCTATCTAAAGCTTCCTTCATTGTTTCCTCAATTCAGTCACTACATGCTGGAGGAGAGGGAAACTTCCTTTGCATACTTCATTCATCCATTCTCTTTTATGTCCATATACACTCATCATTTGTTATTGTGAAGGGCTGCTAGGAAAATTAATATTTTGTGTCAGACAGACTGTAGGACAATAGCTGCTTTGGCATCAGTGCTGCTGACACAGGTGTGGCCACAGTCCGTTCCACACAACTCATAATGACTGTTTTCTGGACAATCAATTCCTTAAAGCATGTGGAAACAAATAACTTTGAGCTAAACAGGTCAATCTATAAATATAATATGTAATGTACGTCAGATTATTTCAGAAGAGAAAATATATATATCCTAAAATTCTTAGATTACTTATGTTCATTTCAAGTTCACTCACTGCAGGTGGTGTTCTATCTCCAGGAGTAGATTTGGACATTGACAGACTGGCAGGCACTGACCTGTGACCTGCACTGCCCACAGCACGGGAGGAGGTGTGAGGATGCCGCTGGCTCCTCATCTGCAGCCTGATAGGCCGTTTGTTACATTATGGTGGATTTTATTAAGCTCTTTCCTTGTGAAGGGAAGAAATATTGTTTGGTCATTGTCATTGTTTTCAAAGTGGGTTGAGGTTTTCTCCTCTTCTAAGGCTGACAGCTCTATGTGGAGGCTTTGCTGATGGAGATTTTGCCGCGGTGGGGTATTCCATCTAAAATCTCCAGTGATAATGGCACTCATTTCATTAATTAAGTCCTGGTGCAGGTAGGGAAGTTTCTGGAGTTTGACCTCAGGAGACACTGTGCCTACCATCCCACCAGTGGCGGTGTGTAAATGAAATTTAGGCTCTTATTTCATAAATGCAGCTAATCTCATATAACCTTTGGTATTTAGGCCCATATATCCTAAAATGCAGCTAACCCCATGTAACCTGCTGAACTCGTATAACCTTTTATACTCGCCTGCACATCAGTTATGTTCGTGTGCTACTGTGAACCGAATATCATCCTGTTCTCACAGACACCTGCAAGGTCGATACTAGATATGAGACTAACGAAACATAAAATAGGCCTTTCTTTGTTCTTTGTTCACTATCAGTAATACAACATGACCATATATGGGCTTCTGGTTCTGCTGCTTAAAACTCTCTGTCTCTCTGCCTTTTGTCAGAGAGAAATCTTTTCTCTCTCCATGCGCATAATATATTCTTGACTTGACTTAATAAAAACATTGTGAACGCAGTTGTTATATTTTTATTCTACTGGATTCTTCTTCAGATAATATTTTCCACGACAATCTTCGTGTCAGAAGGTGGGATTCGGAGTGTGTCCGTCGGAACCGGAGACTGGAGTGGACCGCGCGCCTAACCCAACAGTTGGGATATCCTCAAAACCTCACGTAGAACAGAGTGGAGGACTACGGTCAATGGTTCCGATCGACCACGACTGAATCTTCGAACTTCAAGTGAAGAAAGAATCCGGTGAGAAGTTTTTAATATAAATTTGAAACCAATTTGGATTTATTTGAAGACTCATTTCATCCAAAACGAAGAATCGATTCATAAGAGTTAAGAAAAAGGGATTTTAACTTTCCTAATCCCCTAGTTAACTGCTTTCATTTTTGTGTGTGGTCATTGTCCTGTATTTTCTCTTAACATAGGAAATTGTCCGAGACCGGGTTTGAGTCCCGTGAGGATTTCTGTACAAGATCGGATTTAAAGCAGCCCCCGTGAGTTCAGAACAATAATCTGTGAGTTGATTAAATAAGATCAGGATAGCTGCATCCTGTGATTTTTAACTAACGAGACCAGACCAGTCCTGTGAGTGAGAATTGACAAAACCAGGCTATTTCAAAGTCCTGTGAGTCCATTTAAACAAGACCAGGTTATCTGTGAATTGCATTGCAAGACCAGATTATTTTCAGTCCTGTGAGTCAGATTTGACAAGACCAGGTGATTTCAAAATCCTGTGAGTGAATACAACACCAGGTGTAATGGGGAATAATACAGCTAAAGGACAACGACCACAACAACCTGAGTCGGACTTGACGTTATTTATGAAAAACAAGTTTGGTTATGATGTGTGTGAATTTTTGCCTTACTGGAGTGAAAACTTTGGGTTTCCCGAAGGAGGATCACTGAGTAAGAATCAGCTGGAAAAACTGAGAAAGGCTTTGGTTGAAAAGAGAGATGCAATGTTTGAACAGAAAAAAGTCAAGACTGTAGATGCACATTGTATGTTGAGAATGGAAGAATGTTTGAAGAAATGGGAAGCAGAATGTGATGAAAATGTAAAAAAGAAAGCAGAAACTGCCTCTTGTTCTTTGTGTCCTTCTCTGCAGACTGGATGGGGAGCCGATCTGCTGCTGGACAGTACACCCCGGCCCTATATGCCTCAACCGCAAGCTTTGCCTCAAACTGTTCCCCTCTGCCGCTGACTTTGCCCCCCACCACCACCGCCTCCACTCTCAGCAGAGCAATGACAGCCTGAACGACCTGGATCCTCCGGTCAGGACGACCGTGAAGGCCACCAAGATGGACTGATTGCCTGGGACAACACACGTAAGGAAGGCCCAGACAAAAAAGGAGGTGTAGCCTTGGCTAAGGCAGTTCGTGAGTTTGTGAGAGACTTTACTCCAACGTCATCTGAAATGGCTCGTGTCATGATTCATCTCATGTCTCCTGCTCAGTTTGCTCTCATCCGTGACCATTTTTCTGCACATCGTCAGCCCACTTCACCTGACTGGTTAACAAACAACACAGAGGGCTCGGGTAACAGGGCCTACAGAGAGTGGCTTGGCGCTTTCTCTGCTGCCATCACTGAGAACTTCCAGACCACCTGCGATCTTTCAAAGGTCAGTGTGTGTGTGCAGAAGGAGGGAGAGACTTTTGAGGACTATCTTGTCCGCCTCCAGACCATCTTCGACGACTACAGCAGAACAACACGGCCCACCGAATATCCTGGCAACACTATGACCGCCTACGAGGCCCTCCTAAAGAACTCTTTCCTTGAAGGTATGCACTCAGCTCTGTCTGAGGCCACTAAAAAGTGTTGTGTTGGTTGGAGAGACTCTTCTGTCCGCCTCGCTGATGTGCTGAGACATGCATGCCATGAGCAGGAGCAGGAAAACGACAAGAAAGCCAGAAGGAAACAAAAAGACACTGATCACCGTCAACTTCATCTCCTCCAGCATGCGACCTCTGCTCCTGCTACAACGCCTGCCCCCCTCCCTTCAATGCCTGGCCCTGACGTTACTGCCCCTCCTTCCTCAACCACACCCCCAAGCTGATGTCTGTTTCTATTGTGGCCTCAGCGGACATTGGGCTCGAACCTGTCCTGTTAAGACTTTCCGGAACCTACGCCTTGGGCGAGGTAAAGGCAGAGGCAACTCCCACCGTCGGACTGGCCCTCCCCGGTCTTATTCGGACTGAGAGGCGGGACGGGGTGGAACTCCAGCTGGCACACCGGTTCTGGCTCCTCCCACTGCTGCAGATGAGTATACACACACACACTCACACACAGACTCTTATACACATGCCAACTGAGGACAGTGTTTTAAAGCTCCCCCTTTTACAAGTACATGTTTCTGGAAGAATGCTTGTATTCATTGTTGATTCTGGTGCCACATATTCTGTAATACGCATGTCAGATCTGCCTGGTGTTAAACTTAGTGGTAAATATCTTTATTCTGTGGGCTCTAGTGGTGAAGAAGTAAAAGAAAATTTTACTGTTCCCCTTTCGTGCTCATTCGACACCTCGCCCGCTGTGAAACATTCTTTTCTTTATTCTCATTGTTGCCCTTTCAATTTATTGGGCAGGGACCTCATGCTAACTTTGGGCATTGAGCTATGCTCTACACCTGAAGGCATGGAGGTCACCACTTCTAATGAATGTCCCTTCACCCTGGTTCAGGATGTGCTGAGACCTCAGCCACTCAAATTTATCAGTAGTGGATTAACCTACAGCAATCTGTTCCCCTCATCACCATGGCAACTGAACGTGTGTCACCACAGGCTTGCTTCATGAAGCCTGACTGCCTCCATTGCACTGCTCATGTATCCAGATCACCTGACTTTGACTTTCAAGAAAAGCTCTTTGATCCTGTAAATGACTCTGTCCGATCCTGCAGACTTTACTGGTCTGCAACGCGCAGCGCCCTCTCTATCTCCCTGTCTTCTGAGCAGCTCACCCTTTACAGGGTTTCTGATAGTGACCCTCACATTTCTCTGGCCAAGTCCCCCACTGATCAGTGGCGTGACCTGGGCTCCTGGGTCAAGCAGTGTAACTCTACATCTGACTGGCAGCCCACGTCTGACCCTGGCGTTCAATTCTCTCCGTCTCTTTCTGTCTTCAGAAAAACTCATGAGTGTGATTTCTCTGCCCTCCGTTCTGTGTATGCCCTCCAGTCTCCTGCGTTACTGCAGGTGCCCCTTCTTACCAGCTCCCCCTCCTTCCCTGAGCTTGCTGGAGTGCCTGACTCTGTGTGGGCCACTCATAAGTATGATGTTGGTCTCATACGCAACTGTGAGCCCCTTGTTGTCACCCCTACGTCTCATTTTGGCCCCAGGCGAGCTCAATACCCCCTAAGACAGGAAGCTATCGCAGGCATACGCCCCATTTTTTATGCTTTTCTGAAGGCTGGCGTTATTGTTCCCTGCGATGACTCTCCTGTAAATACACCTATCTTACCTGTCAGGTAATACAGACCCCCTCCAGCTCCAGAGGAATGGCGCTTTGTTCAGGATTTAACCCCTGTCAATGAAGCTGTTCACGCTCGACCCCCTTCAGTCCCTTACCCTTACACCATTTTGTCCAATGTTCCAGCAGGAACTAATTGGTTTTCTGTCCTTGACCTGTCTAAAGCATTTTTCTCTGTTCCTGTCCACCCAGACTCCCAGTTTTGGTTTGCATTTCAGTTTGATGGTCGTGGTTACACGTTCACCATGATGCCCCAGGGCTACTGTGAGTCTCCCACTGTCTATAACAGAGCGCTGGCAGCCTCACTCTCATCCTTTTCTCCAACACCTGGCTCTGCCCTCCTGCAGTATGTTGATGACCTCATGCATTGTTCTCCTACACGTGAGCAGTGTGTCACTGACACTGTTGCACTCCTTCACCATCTTGCTGCTGAAGGTCACAAGGTTAGCAGACACAAAATGCAATTTTGTGTCTGCTAAAATGCAATTTTGTCAACCTGCTGTTACCTTTTTAGGTCACAACATCAGTGCAGATGGGAAAAGCCTGTCCTCCAAACATTTGACAGCCATCCAGCAGGCCCCTCGCCCTGAAACTGTCAAATAGCTCCTGTCTTTCATTGGCCTCTGCTCCTACTGCAGGACCTTTGTGCCTAACTTCTCTGAACTCTCCAAACCCCTTGGTGAGTTGAAGCCCATGTTTTCTAAGCTTATCTGGACAGATGAAGTTGAACAATCTTTTGTTGATCTGAAACAGTCTCCACCCACTTTAGGTCTTCCTGACCCATCCAGACCCTTCACACAAACTGTTGATGAATGAGGCTCAGGTATGACTTCTGTTTTCTTGCAGGATCATGCTGGTGTCCTCTGATCTGTGGCATGAGGTCCACATGATCCTGTCGGAACACAGAACCTCTCATTTCTCTCTGCCTTGTTTTCTCAGGTATCACACCTGTCTTTTAGAACTGCCCACTGTCACAGTGAAAAGCTGCACTGTTCTGAATCCTGCCACTCTTCTCCCAACCCCTGATGAGGGCACCCCTCATGACTGTGTGGCTGAGCTCTCTCTCAACTGCACTCCTCACCCTGACCTCTTGGACAGCCCTCTGACCAATCCAGACCTGATCCTGTATGTTGACGGCTCTGCATCTCTTGATGCCCTCACTGGTCACTTCCGTGTTGGTTTCGCCATCTGCTCAGACCATGGCACAGTAGAGTCCGCGCCTCTGCCGTCCCATTACTCTGCGCAGGCTGCTGGACTTGTGGCCTTAACTCGTGCATGCATGCTCACGGAAGAACGCTCAGTTACCATTTACACCGACTCTCGTTATGCATTTGGTGTTGTACACGACTTTGGCGCGCTCAGGAAACATCGTGGTTTCATAAAATCTGACAGGAAGCCCATTCTCCATTGTTCTTTAATTGCAGGTCTCCTGGATGCCATCCTGCTGCTTTCCCAAGTTGCTGTATGCAAATGTGCAGCTCACGCTAACGCCTCTGATTCTGTCTCCACAGTGACCTCTTGTGCAGATGCTGCAGCTAAGGCAGCTGCACTGACACCATTTCCTGTTGCAGCTTCCTGTGTCCAGGCCGACAGCTCTCCCTCAAGTACGTCTCCTCTCACAGCTCTGCAATCACTGGCTTCAGCTGATGACAAAAGGCCTGGCGTGCTGCAGGTTCCCATTTTTCCC